>CAWUFW010003924.1:0-600000 GCA_963921515.1 Calotriton arnoldi | reverse complement strand
ATTGGGAGAGGGGGTGTGTAGTAGGGATGTCAGGAAGAGGGAGGGTCGTTGGGGGAGCGAATATTTGGATGTCGGTGATTGGGGATGTCATTAGCTGTAGAGATGTCAGGGGAGAGGGAGAATGATGTCGTTGATTGGAGGATGGTATTGTCTGTAGGGATGACAGGGGAGGGGGAGAATGGGGTTGGATGTAAGGGAGAGAACGGAAGGGCGTTGTGTGGTTGGGAAGATGGAAGGTTAGGAGAGGATTTGTATAGTTGGAAGGCCAAGGTGCTGAAGTGGTGTTCAAAGATGGTGAGGTGGGATTCAGCGGCTTGTATGAGGATGTTACCCGTTTTAAAAATGGAGATGCCAATTTCGCCTGGAAAATCCGGGGAGGGAGTGGTGGATAATTTAAAGCCATAGGGAATTTGAATTGAGTTAGTGACTGGGAGATATTGTAGGAAGATGCTTTTCCATTTGGAGGGGCGTTTGGAATAGAAGATGCAGTTGGTTTTAATGGGGGAAGTGAGGCTGATGTAGTTATCAACAATAAGTGTTTCAGGGTTTCGGATGAGAAGTTTGTGTTTAAAATTTTTCCTATATACTTGAAGGGGTTTAGTGCAGCTCCTCATATTGCCACCTTGCCCACCTCATTCATTGCATCCTGCAGCTCTCCTTGCCTTATTGCTGCAACATCCCTGGGCAGCACCTTTCCCCTATTTGCCACACCACTTGCTGCCAGCCCTGCTCGCCTACCTATTCATCGTTTTCTTGCCGTTTCAGCTTCTCTGTCCACTCCCTTGCCACCTCTGTCAGCGTGAGGCCTACCATGGGTCTCGCAGATGTCAAGGGACCTGCCCTTCCTCTGCGCGCTCTTGGGAGCACCAGCGGCTGCCCCATTCCTGCTCTCCTCCCACTGCGCTTGCACCTTGCGAGGTCCACCTCACCTTCCTTCAGTAATTTGAGTTGTGGCAGCGAGCATGCAAGGACTGCTGCCACCAACCACTCTTACGCTGTAATCATGGGACGGGCCCTGCACCGCTCCTGCTCATCCCGAGCACCGACCACCAACAAATCTATGTGCCCCCCTCTCATAAAAGGCAGAGCGTTAACGCGACCTTGTCTGCCATACTCCTCTACCTCTGCAAAAAACATTCTTCCCCAACCTACCCTATGCTACCAGCCACCATTTACAATCACAACAAAACAGTGGCTGGTAGCCAAATCTCCAATATTTTATATCTAACCCTCCCCCTACCTAACCGAAACCGCCCAAAGTCACCCACAGTCCTCTGGGCTGTAGTACCCTGCCCAACATCCCGGGGGGCACACATCCCTTTGGTCGGCTGACCCCCAAACTCCTATTATACCGCCTCATCTGATGGTGAGGAAGGTTTAGTAAGGGGGTGTATGTGGACAGGGTCACTGTTTTCTTAGAATGGGAATTACTGTGCACTGTCACATGCTCGTTTTTTAGGTCGAGCCTACGAAATAGCACAGCTCTCTGGTTGCGAAAGGCATGTTGTGGGTTTACCAAGAACGTAGAGGTGCTTGCCGACTGCTCATTGCTTACTGTTTTTGGCTTCACTGTCACTCTCATTTGCCTGATTCTTGTTCGATGGCTTGCCTTGTCCATCTTGTGTCGGTTCCTCTTCTAGAGCAATCACAATTAACTTTTGTTCTTCCACTGCTCACTTTTAGGAAACTATTTTTTTCTTTTGCCTTAAGCTCTCAACCAGAGTTCATGTGAATTATAGCTGTCTATCTAGTGTGCTTCTCCTCCTTCCTCCGTGCTCTGTGTTGCTCTCTTGCTCACTCTAGCCCGTATGCTTCTCCCCAGGTCATGAACTTGCGTTTGTGTGCTGTGCTGCTTTCTCTCCTGTGTGCTCCTCCCCCCACAACTCCACGTTGCTCTCTCTTTCGTGCTCCACGTTGCTCTCTTGCCCCTTTGCTTTTCTTTGACCTCATCCCTACTCTCCATGTTGCTTCCGCAACCTGCGCACTCCGTGCTGCTTATGCTCCCTGTGCCCTCATGTTACTTCCTCCCACCCATACCCGTGTTGCTTCCGCCCGGTGTTGCCCGCCCCCTTGTTGCTGCCCCTACTTGCTTAGAAAAAAAAAAATCTACTGATCCAACTCAGATTGGTAAATAAATAAAAACAGACAAGCATTGGCAAAGGTTTTGCCTATGCTAGACTTTTTGGCGTTGTCAATGTTTTTTAAAGATGTTGCACAGCAGCTAGGGCTGTTGTGCAATATGGCTTACAGTAAATAAAAACAAAGTGCTGTGGTGTGGGTAATGCTGGCCACGCCATAGCATTTTGTTTTTAGTTACTTTAAGGCATGTTGCAACATCTTTAAAAAACATTAACTAAGCTAATAGTTCTCGCCTATGATGAGCTATTGGCTTTTGTTTAGGCATGTTGTACAGCAGAGCGGCTGCTGTGCAGCATGAATGAAAGTAAAGAAATACAAGCATTTGCAATGCAATAGGTCTCGCATTTACGCGAGTTTAAGCTATTGGCATTGTAAATGATGCCATTTACTTATGTTTTAAAAACCAAAGCATAAATAAAAGGCATTGTCATTTACAATGTCAATAGCACAAACTCGCGTAAATGCGAGACCTATTGCATTGCAAATGCTTGTTTTTAAATCATGTACAGATTAGGAGCCGAGGTCCCCAGATTGGAACAGCAATGGTGCAACTTTGCACCGTAATTTTCAAATCACACAGACTCCACTTATACCCGTACAATCTTGCTCCAACACCTTCAGTGACATTAGAATGACATTAATTAGACTTGAGGGCTGACGTAAAATATATTGTTGCTCTGGTCATTTGGTTCAAAGGCCGGTTTTGACTTTCAGGCACTACAGACTGAGAAAAATGCGCAGCTGTAGTGAAAAATCTAAGCAAACTTGAAATGTTGGTATAAAAATAAACCAGCACTGGTGAAATCTACAGAATGCAATAGAAACTGCACTCCCATCAAACATTTTGTAAACTACATCAAAGCATTGCTGACAATTTTGAATACTATGAACTGCGCTCTTTCATGTACTGGGACAACTGTGAATTATTTGTTGTTTCGTTTTCACCACTGACTGGGTGGAAAATCATTTGAATATTAGTGATCTTCAAAAAAGAACAATTGACATTAGTACCAATCCGTCAAAACAGTAAATACACCCTTAACATCTACATTCTACTTAGAATGTATTTCCATTCATAGACGCTGCAAGTTATACACAATCACAGACAGGTTCGTTTCCAATGTCCGGCACTTACAGCGTAAATAGCTATGCTATCGAGAAAGACTGATGAATTTATTTGTACAGGTAATATACATATGGCAGATATCTATCAACCAACAGGTTCCAACTATCATAAAGGTACACATTTCTGTCATATAAATTAATTGCCATTAGAAAAAGGCAACTGAGTTAGCTGATATGGTACAAAAACCTGTAACTTCTATAAATACAGTGAAATGCACTAAGCTAAGTAAAATAGTACATGGTAGGTCATACATATCTCTGGAAAACACAACCGAGGACATGTGGCACTTTATACAGCAAGAAAAGACATCAAGAAACACCACTAAGACATTACGAAATACTTTTCAAGTTGGAGGCATAGAACATACAGTAATATGTGATAAAGCAGCAAGGCCAGCTTAGACTGGCAGACAAAGGGGGAGGGCAGTTGCTGACAGTTATAAAGTAATATGCCTCAGACAGCAGCTTGTCAGAAACAGCTGTTGCCAAGTACTGATTGATTGTGTTTTCACTCTGGCTAGAGAAGTGTCGCAGACAGCCCTGATCTGAGGCGCAGCCCAGGGCGGACGCATGCGCACATAGAATGCACACACAAAGTCGCTTAACAGGTGTCTAAGCTACATTAACCCTCGGTATCGTTAAAAAACCCCCAAAAAATACAATATTCCGTGTGGAGCAAACTTTACGAAAAGTAATTTCGAACGATAAGACTGCTTTTATCAAGATGATGAACTGGCAGAAATAAAAACATTTACTGATGATGCTGGTCTTCAGACTAAAAACAAGCACTGCTCAAGAAGTACGTTGCTTTAAAAATCATTAAAAATCAAACGCCGCAGGCCCGGAAAGAAAAATTGTTTTGTTTTCTTCTTCAAAAAAATAGATTCGGCAATGTAATGACCCTGACACCGCGAGAACGGGACAAGGGTCTGCCCCGGAAGAACCCACAAACATTGTAGCACCCTCTGGCCAGGCGTGGCCAGAGGATATAAATAAATGGGGAAAGACCGCTCGGTGTCTTCCTCCGTACCGTTACAGTGAAGTGTGTGTCGTATTACTTTCTGCACTGCGAGGCCGCATACCTGCGATAGCTGACCGCTACACTACACTGGCGACGAGTGTGCTGATCACCCTGCGGCACCATTTCACCCCCATCACTGTGGTCGCTGACATAACTTCGGCGCAGAATTTGCTGCGCTGTAGGCCCGCCGAAAGCTGCTGTGCCGACTGCCTGCGGTCGTGGAGCCAGCCGCCTACATCAGGGCTGCTGCACCATCTCCTCGCCTGAAGCAACACCGCAACAGGGGAACGCGAGGGTGCGGCCGCATGTGAGCCCGTCGGACACCGCACCTCCTCCCCTGAAGTCATGCGGCCTGCAGCGAGCGAGCGCTCTGTCCCGCACCAGACCGGGAGGACTCCAGAGGCCGACACCCAGGGACCACGCCTACTTTATCGTGACAAGAGAAACGGACAACACCATCAAGAGGTCGCTATTACTACACTTCGCAGGGGAAGAAATATACAAACTCTTCGCGCACCTGCCGAACACAGGAGCCGCCTACGACTACGACGCGGCGGTCAGAGCTCTGGACGCGCACTTCGACCCGCAACTCAATCCAGACTATGAACGTTTCAAGCTCCGCCAAGCCCGCCAAAGGGAAGGAGAGTCCATGGACGTATTACACGCACGTCTGAGAGAACTAGCCAGCACGTGCATGGCAGACGACCAAGCAAAAGAGGTGAGAGCACAGGTCATACAAGGGTGCCGCAACAAAACCCTTAGGAGCCTCATCCTCCACCAACCAGGGATCCGGCTAGAAGACATCCTTGTCATGGCGCGATCCCATGACCTGTCGGACACCAGAGCAACAGAGATGGATCTCGCTATCACTCAGCAACCGGAGAGGCCCACCGCTGTGAAAATGGAGCGAGCGGATGCGATCCGGACACAAGGAAGAGGAGGCAGAGGAAGACAACCAGCAAAAGTAACATCTGGTCCAAAGTGTGGATACTGTGAACGTGAAGAACACCCTCTGGAAGAGTGCCCAGCACAGGGGCGGACCTGCTCAAAATGCGGAACCCTTAACCACTTCGCCACTGCGTGCCGAGGAGGGCCCCGAAACAGAGGCGCATGTGGCTGAAGGCCACCATCCAAGTCCGTGAGACAACTCTCCCTGGAAGACCACGAGCACCCGAAGACGAGTACAGGAACACAACAGCAGCGGCAGCAGCAGTGCCTCGATGACTCGTCCACCGAAGATGAGGTCGAATTTTTCCTCATATCGTTCGCCAGCGACCTAAAATGCAGAAGGCGTCCGCAGCCCACATGCGTAATTGAGATAGCAGGAACCCGCGTCACGGCTTTGATCGACACTGGCACGTCCGTCAACATCATGGGCAGCCAGCAATACAAACAACTGCACCCGCACCCAAGTTGGCCCCAACCAATATCAAAATCTTCACATATGGAAGCCAAACACCGTTGCCCCTCAAAGGGAAAATGACTGTGAAGGTGAAAGCAGGGGACCAAGAAATCACGACCACATTCCACGTGGTCGACAGAGAAGCCGACATCCTGGTAGGGAGTCAAACCGCAGAAGACCTCAGCTTAGTCACCTTCGCCCATGCAGTCAAGGCCCTCCAAACAGAAGAGATACTTGAACTATTCCCACACCTTTTTACTGGGTTAGAGTGCCTGAAGAGACCACCCGTCAAACTCCACATTGACCGATCAGTCAAGCCAGTGGCACTCCGTCACCGGCGGGTGCCATTCCACCTTTGACCCCTCATTGAGCAAGAGCTGAGTAACCTGGAACGGCAAGGGGTAATCAAAAAGGTCACAGGCCCGACGCCATGGGTCTCGCCCATGGTGATCGCAGAAAAGTCAAAACAACCAGGCAAAATTCGATTGTGCATCGACATGTCCCTGCCCAACCAGGTGATCAAGAGAGAGAGGCATATAACGCCCACAATGGACGAGATCAAAGCCGACTTAAATGGCTCCAGATGGTTCTCCAAGCTAGACCTTAACGTGGGATACCATCAGCTAAGGCTAGCGGAAGAGAGCTGATACATAACGACCTTCTCGACTCACATGGGGCTGCACCGCTACAAACGGCTCAATTTTGGCATCTCATCTGCCGCTGAAAATTTCCAGGATGCAGTCCGAGAGACTCTTTCTGGCCTACAAGGGGTGCTGAATGTCAGCGATGACATCCTGATTCACTCCCCCTCCATCGAGGAACACCACAAACATCTCAGACTGGCGGATCATGGCGTGACACCTCACATGGACAAATGCTAATTTTTCAAAAACTCTATCTAGTTCTTTGGATACATTTTCAGCCAAGAGGGAGTGCAAGTAGATCCACGGAAGTCACACGCCATACAAAAAGCACAAGCACCAACAACAGTGTCTGAAGTACGCAGCTTCCTGGGGATGGCCACATACTGTGAACGCTTCATCTCCTACCTAGCCACGATATCCGAACCCCTCCTTGCTTTGACCAAGAAAGACGCTGCGTGGAAATGGGAGCGTGAAGAAGAAGACGCGTTCCAGAGCGTCAAGGAAGCGCTACTCAGCAAAACTACAATGGCTTACTTCGATGCCACCCGGAACAAGGAGCTGCTCGTGGACGCTAATCCCGTAGGACTGGGAGCTGTTCACGCAGGAAGTGGAACCAGGCAAGTGGGCGCCCCTCGTCTTTGCGAGCAAGGCCCTTACACCCACAGAGGCACAGTACTCCCAAATTGAGAGGGAAGCGCTAGCCATCAAATGGGCATGCAGTCACTTTCATCTCTACATCAGCGGACACCCATTTTGTGTAGTCACCGACCACCAGCCGCTTGTCCCACTATTCCGAGGTACAGCCCCACATCCTCCACCACGAATTGAATGATGGGCAATCCAACTCCAACACTACCAGATGGAGCTTGTATAGCGCCCAGGGGCAAAGAACCCCGCGGACTTCCTCTCCCGGCACCCTCCTGATCCCAGAGAAGGCGACCTCGACAACGACGCAAAGGCGGAAGAATATGTAGCCATGGTGGTGCAAGGGTCATGTCCTCGTGCCCTCACTATTGAAGAGATCAGTGCACTCACCCAGCGCGACCCGGTCCTAGCAAAGGTAGTAGAGTCCCTACTCCGAGGGTCATGGGAGAACTTTTTAGATGATGCCAACAACTGGTGCGGCCCAGAAAAAGAACGCCTTGGCAAACTGTGGAGAGTGCGGGACGATCTGAGCATGACAGCCGAGGGCCTGGTGCTGAGAAGGTCTCGAATTGTGATCCCAGTGAGCCTTCAAGAGAGAGTGACCACCCTTGCACACAGAGGCCACCAAGGGACCGTCCGCATGAAGTCGCGAATGAGGGAGGAAGTCTGGTTCCCAGGGCTGGAGGCTGCTGTCGACGGCCTGGTGCGGATCTGCCACTCCTACCAAATCACCAGCACCCAGGAACCCCCAGCACCAATCATCACCGAAGAACCAGCATCAGCTCCTTGGTCACAAATCAGCCTCGATTTTGGGAGTTTCCCAGATGGAAGAGTGAAGGCGGTGTTAATCGACAGTTATTCCAAGTATCCTATAGTTGAAGTGGTAGAGTCCACTGCCTACACCCTTGCCGTGCCAATCATAGAGAAAACATTTGCCTTGTTCGGACTGCCCTAAGAACTAAAGACAGACAACGGTCCACCATTTCAAGGAGGAGAGTTCAGAGACCTGCTCGCTTCCCTGGGCATATGACACCGGTGCATCACCCCTCAAAAGCCACAAGCCAATGGGGAAGTAGAACGGTTCATGCGCACGCTGAATAAAACCCTTCGAATAGCACGGGCAGAAAAGACTAACCCAGAAACGGCACTACATCAATTTTTGCAAGAATATCGTAGTACCCCGCACTGCATGACACAAAGATCCCCATGGTCCTTGATATTAGCTGGACATAGGCGGGACACCATCCCCGTATCTGACCACTGGACCCCAACGCCTTATGAACCAGCCAACACCCAAGCCCGAAGAGCCCAAACCAATGAACGGGCAAGCAAGAGACGAAGGGCCAAGCCTCAGCTCCTCGTGCCAGGGAGTCTTGTGCTGATTCGAAACCGTCAGGCAGGATAGAAGTTCAAGACACCCTACGAACCAGGCACCTGGACAATACTAAGGGTGAATGGCACGGCCATCACTGCCAAGCGCGGTGAAGAAGTAGTCACCAGGAACACGTCATGGTTCCGGAGAGTAGAGCACCCAAATCAAGAACACCCCGATCCAAGAGACAATGAAACGGGAACCGACTGGATCAAAAAAAGCTCACAGCCCATCTCGGGAGGGTCACACTTGGCCGGTCCTCTGCGCCCTCAGGCAGCTCTACCTGCAAGGAGCGAAGAGTCGAATGTCAGCTCCCAGCCAGACCCAACCACCCAGACTACAGGTTGTAGATCCAGCTCTCAACGATACAACACGAGACCTAATCCATTGCCTAGTCAGAGACTGAAAGACTATGTTTGTTAAATTATGTTGAGACAGTTTGATACCAATTTGGGAAGGGATGTAATGACCCTGACACCACAAGAATGGGACTAGGGTCTTCCCCGGAAGAACCCACAAACATTGTAGCACCCTCTGGCCAGGCGTGGCCAAAGGATATAAATAAATGGGGAAAGACTGCTCGGGATCTTCCTCCGTACCATTACAGTGAAGTGTGTGTGGTATTACTTTCTGCACTGCGAGGCGGCATACCTGCGATAGCTGACCGCTATGCTACAGGCAACAGATGCTAAAATCATCCACAACGTACAACATCACAGTTATTGCAATGATTCAAGAACCCCTTCTTTAGACTTTTTTGAAACAACGCATCTCAGTTGCACGGCATACATTAATTATCATATAATTAAATATTTTATAAATCTGCCATGACCATGTTTCGCCCTTTGTGTGAGCATTTCGGTGTGCTTATAAATTTTTAAATCCACATGTGCACTGGAGTCGAAGTCCAAAACCAATACTTGTATGCAGCACTTTGGTTAGTGTCGAAACACTAAATTCATGACTGTGCCCTTAAAAAGGGCACAAATGCTGAACCCTAACTTTGTGATCATGATCTTCGTGAATAATTTGCACCCAGCGAGCCTTCCGTATTTTGAGAATATGTATCCTTTTCTTAGTCCCAATATGGTCTCCTGGTAATCCGTACCGTCGACACAACCTTAATAAACAAAAACAATATTTAATAATTGTCACGAATATACTATTTTTCTGCGCTATTCTCATTACTGTGTCAAAGACTTTAAAAACCAGAACGAGTATTTTCTTTGCGTTACAGAGAGCTATTTCAGAACACAGTTAATCTTGGTTATCCCAATCACAACAGATGAGAATGACACCCACATAGACATTAGAGAGCCCCTGTAGCTCTCTCCGACTCCCTCGTACATGCTGCCTGGATACAGCTGCTTGCCTATCGATTAGGAGATTGCCGCCCTCCTTTCAGCCGTCAGCATCGTTGCGGGCCTCGACATCGTAGGCCGTCCAGGAGTCCTTTGATGCCACGCCCTCAAAGGATCAATATGCCTGTGATCAATATGCGCGGCTCCCGTGAATATTAAATTAAGCGGGCGCCGTGATGAAGAGCAGCGCCTGTGCATAAAAAATATTTGCAATGCCATTGTCCCAGCTGCTTGAAAGTGAAAGCGCGCATGGCGCGCTGAATTTGAGTAAAGCACATCCTCGTGCCTGAAGTAGGAGAAACTCAATAAAGAAAATAGTGCTTACAAGTCTAAATAATACGTACCGTGTAACAACCGAAGTAAAGGGGCCAGTAGCCATGGGAGGTTACAAATGAAGACAAGGCGGTACTAAGGAGGGATTAACAAGCTGATTACTGAATCAGAAGCCTGCTTTTACGAAGGACAAAGACACAAGCCAATGAAAAATACTGCAGCAGATCGCCAGAGCAGCGCATGCTCGACCTAAAAAAGTGTTATGATGTGGCTGGTGACGACGGCCTATTTTTTGCTTTACTTTCAGCTATGCTGCACTGCAGGTGCGTGATTCGGCTAAAAGTCATTGCAAAGCCAATTGTTCTCGCATAGGCGAGACTTTTTGATATACACTGTTAAAGCACACAATATAGAAGCAAACCGCTTAAATCAGTCTTAGCCTTTCAAAATCTGAAATGATTATTTAATCTCACAATAGATCATGTTAGGTGGTTTGCTCAAGAAATTAATACAAAATCTGCAGACTTCTAAAACGCCATCATAATGAAACTAAATATATAACTCGGTGTGTAGGCTTTCTGAGTGTTACACACACATTGTGAACGTGCCTCGAGTCAAAAGCACAGGAGCTGTATTAAATGACAGAAGGGCACAATGTTTATTTTAAGAGCACATTTATGTTAGAGATTTCCCCTCAAACAGATCGTCCGCTGAGGAAACTCTAAAGACTGTCAACTGTTTACGAGCACATGCACAAACTGGCAGTATTTTGAACTAAAGTTGAAATAAAAAGTCTTTTAAACGTTTTTAAAATGTCACAGAAATAATATACTTGAGAGACTACAGGGAAAAAAGAATTCCCAGGGGTGATGTATCGCCCCTGAGTTCTATCGCTAAATCCTAATTATTGATCGGTCACCATAACAGTGATTACGCAGGGCTTTAGAGACTAACCCTTTCCCATTGAAGTGGTTGAATGTAGTTTGCCTCGTGCCCTTAGATATCTTAAGGATCCAAGATGAAGTAAGACTGGTGCTCACATGATCTCCGCTTAACTCCATCAAGCTTTTTAACCATCAACCCCGCACATGCAGAGGAATTGTGAGCTCCAGCTTACAATGTTAAAGAAACACTACATATCCCAGAATGCAATTTACCATCGCCTAAGAAGTCTGGGCAGCATGAAAGAGTCACACATAACGTGGGGTGGCTATGACAACTTTGTTTGCTGTATTCTAACGAATGGAGACGCTTGTTCCTAAGAGGCATGCATTATTCCATTGAACATAAATGGAAAGGTGTTCTCAAATCCTTTCCAACATTGCTTCCAAGGCGCCATCACCTCTGGAGGGAAAGGATAAACAAGGGACAAGGCGGATGGATTTATCGCAATCAAAGCCTGACTTGCAAGCCAACAGTTCTAGGTATTCTGAGATAGGAGTTTTTTCCTATGTATTGTATGTCTCTGTTTTCTTAAATTTATTGCTTTCCTGCTAATTTGTATCCTGCCAAGTGAGTTTCATTTACAGCTGGAGGTACTCAATGGCGCATAGCAGAAGCAGACAAAGTCCACACGGGATTATGTTATTTATAATCAGTTTAGCTCATTAGGCCGTTGTCAGTATTTTGCGGCAGCAGACAACCCGAGGACCCCTGACAATAATTAATTGATTTACTAGCTGCAGCCTACCAATTAGCTCAAGATATGCAGTTCACGTTTACCTGTTCTTATAAAACAGACCTGTTCTTATAAAACAGATCGTTTACCTGTTCTTATAAAACAGATACATTATTGTGTTTGAAGGAGTTTGTGTACATTATTTTTATTTACTACATATTTATTGTACAGAGTTGTAAACATATGCCGGGCAAATTTAGGGACAAAAAACATATAAAACAAGCATTGGCAAAGCTACTGCTGAAAATTAGGGGGAAAAAGGCGATATAACGCAGCCAGCGTTGGCGGCAAGATATTGCTTTTTTTTCTGGTGGAAGAGGGTGTGGGGAGGTCAATGAGGGGTAAGCAACAAGGGGAGGGGGCAAGCAATGATGCAGGAGAGGGCATGGGGCAAGCACAATCCACCTGGAACTTCACCATTTTCTAGACAACACTGAATCAAGATTCAGAAAGAACCACAGCACAGAAAAAGCACTTATTGCAGCCACTATCGACATTTGAAACATCCTGTAATGAGGAGAAACAGTGGCCCTCAATCTGATTTACCTCTCTGCAGCCTTCAATGCTTTTTCCCACAATACTCTCATCAGAAGACTCCACGAGATTGGCATACAAGGATCCGCTCTCAAATGGATCTGTTCCTTCCAAACAGAAAGAACCCAAAGGGTCAGGCTGCCACCATTTAAATGAGAGACCAAGAAACTGATATGTGCTGTCCCACAGGGATCGTCCCCCACCCTTTTCCACATATACATGACACTGCTCGCCAACATCATCCAAACACAAGACATCACTGTCATTTGCTACGCCGATGACACCCAACTCATTCTCTCCCTGACGGACAAGACAAATACCACCAGAATCAACTTCACCAACTGCATGACCATTGTAGTAGACTGGATGTGAACCAACTGCCTGAAGCTCAACTCCGACATGATGGAAGTACTGGTCTTCAGCATCCCCATGTATTTCCACCTGGTGGCCGTCGGAGCTAGAATAAACACCCACACCCACAGACCACAGAAGAAATCTAGGGATCTTACTCAATGACAAGCTCAAAATGACTGCTTAAGTGAATGGAATGTGCACGTCCTGCTTCCACATCCTATGCATGTGGGGAAAGATCTTCAAATAGTTGCCTCAGAAAACCAGACGGACTGTCATGCAAGCACTCATCACCAGCAAGCTGGACTACCGCAACACTTTCTACGACGGAAGACCCAAACAACTACACAGACTACAGACCATCCAGAACACCACTGCAAGACTCATACTCGACCTCCCAAGCCGCACCCACATCCCATCACACCCCAGGAAGCTTCACTGGCTCCCCATTCACAAGCACAGCCAATTCAAACTTTGCACACACACATACAAAGCGCTGCACAACACAGGACCAGAATACCTGAACAGCTGCACACACTTCACCAACCCCACCAGACACCTACGCTGTGCATCACTCACCTGCACACACTCATCACATCGGCAAAAACAAGACTGGAGGTCGCTCATTCTCCTACATTGCACCCAAGACATGGAACAACCTCCCTCAACACATCAGGACCTCCTCCTCACTTCTCGAGTTCCGCAAGAAGCTGAAGACCTGGCTTTTCATATAAGCACTTTGGGACCACACACCTACACACCTTGCCCAAGCACCCTCTTGGGTGATTAGTGTGCTATACAAATCAACATAACATAACAAGGTGTTACTTACTCGGGACTCCATAGGACGTCTAAATGTGGTGTGTGTGTCCCTCTCTTGTGGCAGTGTGTCCCATCTCCTCACCTCCAGTGACCCACACTCCCATGCCCTGCATCCCTGCATCACTGAGCAATACTCAAGTAGTGCATATAATCTAAACATTGAACAACAGTACGATTGTCTACCCCTAGTGAACTCCCCCCGCCCTGCTGCCCTGCACTGTAGGCATAGAACTGCCCACCTCTCCAATTTGCAGAGTGCCTGTTGCCCGTACAAACTCATCAAACTATTTAGGGTTGGCTGGCACCACTGTGTCGATCCTGGCAGCATCATGTCTCACCCCAGTACCACACTGTAATGTCTGTAGAACTGCATTATGAGAGACTCAGTAGCATTTCCTGCTCTTCATTTGCCATGTGAAACAATCACTTTCTGCACCCTTACGGCAGTTTTATGACAGTTTTACCTGGGATATCTGAGTCTTGTGTGTGCTCCCAGTGTCTCCCTCCCACTGATCATTTTTACTCAAGTTGCACAGTCAATCGGCTGCACAGTACTATTATTCAGAGGGACTCATTGGTTGATTGTCCTGTGAGACAGTCTCTCCCACTCGTTCACTGTTGTGTGCTTGTTGGTCGTCTTCTCGTCACTTGCCCGGGTGCCCCTTCTTTCTCTCTCGCTGAGACCTCTGACCAGGCATGCGCCATCCCTCAATCCACTCCCAGGCCTCTTCCGGCGTGGTGAAGTGCCATGTTTTTCCTTCTGCCACCACATAAAGTCTTGCTGGATATAGCATCATATATTTAAGTTCTTTGGCATGGCGAGCCTTCTTGAGTTCATCGAAGTTATGCCACCGGCGTTATACCTGAAGTGTAAAATCCATGAAAAAATGAATCGTTGCATTCTCGTGGGTGAGGTCCTCGTGTGAGCGGACAGCCTGCAGGATAGCATCTCAGTTGCGATGGTTGAATATGCGTGCTATAATCGTCCTTGGTGGCACACCGGGCTTGGGTGGTGGTATCGGTGCTCTGTGTGCACGCCCGACAGAAAATAAATTAGAGAGGCGCTTGGGTTGCAGGGTTTTAGGGATGAGGTCTTCAAGAAAGAGATCCACACTGGGTCCCTCTGCTCCCTCAGGGACTTTCAACAACCTAATGCTCTTCTTTCAAGCTCTACCTTACTGGTCTTCCAGTTTTGCTGCCATCACCATGTGTTGTTTCATCAAGTACTGAACTTGCTCCTCTAACTTCTGGGATGTGGACTGGAGCTGACTGATTTGCGTTTCTGTGGTGTTAACTTTTCCTGAAATCTTTTTAAAGTCCGCCCTAAAGAGATTTACATCTATGGTCACGGTATCTAATTTGGGTTCCAGGCTAGACTCGAGGTCGCGGATAGCCACCATTATGGCACCAACAGTTTTGCATCTGGCGCAGACGATTTTGTCATTTGTCTGGGCACCTGATATTTGTCCATCTTGTTGGATTGAGTGAGGGGCATCCCCTTAGGTTTCACCATAGTCCAGCAGAAGGCGCAGCCCTGGTGTTCGTTTTACCGTGACACAACAGATGAGGGAGTGCATCTCTGTACACCATCCTAAAGCACTCAGTGGCTCGCCAGTGTATGCTCCCTCAATTAGCAAAAGTCCTACAGACTGCACACCCAGTGGTCCAGGGTGCACTGTTTGGGCCCACTGTCTCTCAAGATACGTCTGGATCTATGAACTCTGGCTCCAGCACCATATAAATCTTGTCCCAGAGGTCTGTATGTTCCGTTGTGGAGTCAGGGCCACCCGGAAGCCGCTCAGGCATGTTATAGGCCACACCATAGGGTTGCCACTCCCTGCACAGTTCGCTCCCTCTTTGCTGTGCTTGTGGGCATTGCCTTGAGGTTCCTCTCCTGCCCACTCTTGCCCTATATTCACCGGGGTGGGTGGGGGGCCCACCCAGGTCACGTCATGAGGAAAGGGTGGCGGGGACAGTCACCAAACGCCACGACTCACAAGTCCTCCAGCCGTGAACAGCCACAGTCCTCAGGGTCCATAATGGCTGCCCAGGGAGGCCCCGTCCCGCACCCCAGCTTTCTAAACAGGAGCAAAATGGCCTCCGTTTACCGCGGCAGTGGGTCTCCTTTGGTTCCCGTGAGTCCTTCAGCACAGCGAGCCCCTCCCAGGCAGCCTGGGTCGTGCATCGTCTTTCTTAGTGAAGCCTGCTTCCCCACTGCAGGCCCCGTGCGTAGCTGCGTGATTCAGGCAGCAGGCGTGGGGGGGATTCACAGGCCCCACCGGCACCACCCTCAGGGCCTCTCGGGCAGCCCTGTGCTGTGCAATCAGCTACTTCAGAGCTGTCCCCATCAGCTCCGGAACTCAGACAGAGAGCCTCGCCAGCACCAGTCCGCTGGTCTGAGCAAGAAGCCCGCCTTCCAGTCATATGCCCCGTTTGCGTCGTCGCAGCTCAGGCATCAGAGTGAGGGGGACAGCCATGGGTGAATTGTGCCCAGATCTGGGCGCCCCAGTCAGGATTAGCCTGGGCACTTGCCTCTCCAAAATCGGTTCTCAACGAGAGCACTCGCCAACTCCAAGCCTCGCGTTAGGCCACTACTCCGCCTCTGAGCACTCAGCTCAATCTATCACCGCTCCATGATCGTGACCCAGGACAGCCGGAATTGCTCTTGCTTAGCTTCCGACCCCACTCAGGCACTTTGGCAGGCACTTTGGTGCAGTTCTATTCGGAGATTGGTACGGATGATGAAGGTTAATCTAACGGCCACCGTGGAGCTCCTGTAGAGTAGGGCCAACTTGGCTGGTGTCAGGCCACGGCTGTCGTGTCCCCGCTGTCCCCCACAGACGTACGCAGGACACAGGTAAGAGGTTGGCTATTCTTTATTCTCTCTCTGCTCCCCTGCCCACACACGTGTATCCTCTTCCCCTGCTCCTTGGTACTGCCCCCTTGTCCCCACACCCTGACCGGATGTGGTGTCTGGTTTCCCTTGTCCCCACTGTCCACTCTGGGTCCTAGTGCCCGTCTCCAGGTCACTACATCTCCCCCTTTTGTCACAAAGAAATGACGAGCAGTTGAAACACAGAGGTGTGTCGATAGAGGTAAGAACAGATAAGATGGAGATGAATGCGTCTCCCATTGTTACATTTCTTCTATTAGTCTTTTCGGCCGTCTGCTTATTCTTTTGGGCAAACCTCCGTCTGTTGCTCTTCTGATGGCTCCTCCCCCTTGTGTGTTCCCTTTCTCTCGTGTTCCGACCATTCTCTTTCTGCTGTGTCCTCTTCTTGGTCTTCTTCATTCTTCTCCTTCAGTCCTTTGAAGTGTGAGCTGTTCCGTGTTATCCTTCGGTGTTCTGACTCCGCTGTGATCATTGGGCCTTTCACTTGAGTTACTGTTAGCGGGTCTGTTGAGAACGTACTGTCAGACTTCCTTTGTTGTCGTTGACGCACTACCACAGTGTCCCCTTCTTTCAGGTGCGACGAGACGGCGTGTCGCCTAGCATCTGCGTATCTTTTCATTTTTCTTTAGCCTCCTTGTCTCTTGCCTCAATGCTGCTGTGTTCTGGTGTCATAGTTGCTTCTACTTGTGGCAGTCTTGTTCTGCTTGTCCTTCCCAGTACTAGCTCTGCAGGGCATTTTCCGGTGGAGTTATGTGGCGTGTTTCTATAGTCACGTAGCACCTGGCATAGAGCCTGGCCAATTGATATCTGCGCCAACTTTGCCCTTTGAACCGCCTTTTGATGTTCCCCATGAACCTCTCCACCATTCCATTCGCTTGCGGCCACACTGGAGTTACCTTCCTGTGGTTTATTCCCAGGTAGGCCATGAATTTTCGGAATTCTTCTCCTGAGAATGGGGGTCCGTTGTCTGTTTTTAGTGTTTCTGGTGAGCCCCAGGCCGCAAAGATGTCATCTAATATCGGTAGGGTTGCTGTCGCTGACGTCGATGATACCTGTCGCACTATGGGGAATCGCGAGTATTCATCAATGACCACAAGCAGATAGCTGCCTGTGTCTAGTGGCCCAAAGAAATCAGCCGCTAGTGTTGTCCACACCGCTCGTGGGAGTTCTGACATTTGTAATGGTTCATGTTTTGGTGGTGGTCCTGTCATTTGGCAGAGGTGGCATGTCGCGATTGTGTCTTCCACCATGCGGTCTAAACCAGGGAACCATACTTTCTCCCTTAGTAGTTTCTTTGTTGCTACTATTCCTCGGTGTGACTCATGAGCCAGATCGACCAGTTGTCGCCTCAGTGAGCGTGGTATCACTATTCTTGTTCCTCGCATCATTATTCCTGTTGCAGTTTCTGACAGTTCTTCGTTTATCTTCTTTAGGGCAAGCATTTCTTCTTTGCGTACTCCTTCTCCCCAGGTGCAATTATTATTGATGTGTTTCCATCTCTGCTTTCTCATTGTCTCCATGGCCATTTGCAACGTGGCATCCTTCTTGGTCTTGTTTTTTAGCTCCACTACTGTTATCGGTGCCGGTGTGTTTTGTTTTAGCACGAAGTTGAGGTACTCTTCTGCCATCGATTTCTTCTCTTGTGCCTGCGGCAGTGGGTGTCTCGACATGTAGTCTGCCGGATTGTGCTCTTTCCCGGGCTTGTGCACAATCTTGAAATCGTAGTCCATCAGCATTATGCCCCAGCGCTCAATACTGGGTGGCATTTTGGCCGACGGGCTGCCATAGATTGTTACCAGCGCTTGGTGGTCAGTTATGATGGTGAATGGCTTCCCGTAGATGAACATGTGATAATGTTCACACGCCCATACCACCGCTAGGCTTTCCTTTTCCGGTTGCGAGTATGCCTTCTCAATCTCTGTCAAGCTTTTGCTTGCGTACGCGACGATTTTCCTTGGCGAATCTCTCCCTGGCAGATGCTGCGCTAGTATCGCTCCTAGTCCTACTGGGCTGGCATCCACAGTCAGTTCAGTGCAGAGCATGGGGTCAAAATAAGCAAGATGTTCCACGGTCATCACCGCATGTCTGATTTCCTCGAATGCCTTGTCGCACTCCGGTGACCACACGAACTTATGTCCTTGTTTGGTCAGTTCTCTTAGTGGTGTGCTTACTGTGGCAAAATCCTGTATGTATCTGGCGCAGTAGCTGGCAAGTCCTAGAAATGATCTTACTTCTGCGACGTCCGTCGGAGGATTCGCGTTTTTCAGTGTCTCTACTTTGCTGGGATCTGGTCTCATTCCTTGTTTGGAGAAAATGTGTCCGAAAAACACCAATTCCTTTCTTCCCAGCTCGCATTTGTCTCCATTCAACGTTAGTCCTGCTTGTTCCAGTTGTGTGCACACTTGACGCAACGCAGTGTCATGTTCTTGGTCTGTTTTTCCAAACACTAAGATGTCATCACTGTAGTTTAGGCTGTTCTGTACCGGCCTTATCACCTGCCTTATTGTCTCTTGCAATATTTCCGCAGCTGATGAGATTCCGAAGCTCAGTCTCTTGTATCTGAACAGGCCCAAGTGCGTGGAGAACGTTGTGATGTACCTGGACTGGTGGTCTAGTTCTAGTTGGTGGTACCCTTTGCACAGGTCCAGCTTCGAAAATTGGCAGGCTCCAGTGAGACAGCTGATCATGTCGTTTAGGTGTGGTCCCGGATGACGCTCTCTCGCGATTGCTGTGTTTGGGATCCTCATGTCTACGCAGATGCGGATCTTTGAAGTGTTCTT
Organism: Calotriton arnoldi; assembly: GCA_963921515.1. Taxonomy (NCBI): domain Eukaryota; kingdom Metazoa; phylum Chordata; class Amphibia; order Caudata; family Salamandridae; genus Calotriton; species Calotriton arnoldi. Next base: position 580,960 of record CAWUFW010003924.1, on the reverse strand, counting down.
CTTTGGGACTGCCACTATCGGAGACACCCAGGGCGTTGGCCCTTCAGCAGGCTCAATTATGTCTTGCGCCAGGAGACTGTTGATTTCTTCTTCAACTTGTGGCTGTAGGTAGATGTGCACTCGTCTGTGATGTTGGGCCACCGGCGTGATTGCTTCATTTATATGTAGCGTTATCTGTTTTCCTTTCAACTTCCCGAGACCTTTCAGTATTGCTGGGTATTCTTGTAGAATGTTCTCCTTTTCCGACATGTGATACGTCATAGCTAGCAACCCCATCACTTGCGCTGTTACATTGCTTAGCAGGCATGGTGCTGGGATGTCACCTTTTAGCACGTGTATTTCTTCTTTGTATGACCTGCCTTTGTATGTTAGAGTCTATGTAAATTTTCCTATGTTTTCTACCGGTCTTTTGGAGCCCCACGTGAACACGTCTACGGTTGACGGTGACAGCGATGGCTTCACTTTCATTTTCCTGTATTCTGACATGCACATGATGTTGCATGTTGCTCCGCTGTCTAGCACGAACTTAGCTTGGTGGCTCCCGACACCGATGTCCACGGTGGCGGTTTTCTTTATTTGCTGCTTCTCCACCAGCTGAATGTGCTCCGACCTTGTGTCTTCTTTGGGCTCATCTGACATTAGATATAGTCTCGCCTCATTCACTGGTGTTGCCGTCTCTTCGGACTCGTCAGAGGAGCTACGATTTGCCGTTTCCATGTGTCGGGCGTATCTGTTGCTGGTCATCCGCGGTCTTATTGCTCTGCCTCTCTCACTTCTGCCTTGTCTGCTCATGCACATGCTTGCAAAGTGATTGTCCCTGTTGCACTTTCTGCACTTCTGGCCCATTGCTGGGCAGGCACCGACATGCGGGAATTCAATGCCACATCGATAGCATATTTGTTCGCCCTTCTTTTGTTGTACTGGTGCCTGGTATTCTTTTTTTTAACGCCCCAGCGACGCGATGTGCCAGCGCCACTCTCTTTCTTTTCCCATTTCCATTTGCTTGGCATGAGCTGTGGCCCGTGCTTCCGTGCGAGCCATCGTCAATATCTTCTCTAGCGTCGTTGGTTCCTTCAGAACGCGTGCTCGGAAATCCACTGATTGACAACCTTCAATAATGCGCAATCTTATTGCTTGCTCGTTGTCAAACTGGTCAAACGCGCAGTATGTTACTAGTTTTCTCAGTCTAGTTGCAAAATCGTCCAAGCTTTCTTCATCTTGCTGACATGCAGTGTTGAACGTATACCTCTCGAAGTCAACGTTTCGTTGAGGGTCGAACTTCTCGGTGAGGCACTTTATTACTCCTTTGTAGTCCGTTGTCTTATCACTGGGGAAGGTGATGAGCAGATCTTCTACTTCATCCCCTGCGAGATTTAGAAACAGGTCTAGTTGTTTGGTTGCCACGATGTCCGTGGCGCGCATGTAGCACTCAAATTGCCTGATCCATCTCTCCCATCTGATGCCTGCTTGCGGTTCCGACAGGCTAAATGGTAACGGTCTGCGGAATATTGCTTTTGCGCTCTGTTTCTCCGTGTCGCTCATTTTTTTGCTTTTGTACTTCTCTTGCTTCTTTCCTTTATTTAGTCTTTTGTGGTCGTTGTATTTTTTTTATATTTTCAATGTTTTTTTCTTCTTTATTTTCCATGCATTTCAATGGCTGCCTGACTTCAAAATGGCCGCTGAGCTTTCCTGTGCTCTGATTGGCTTATTTTGCCTGGTTTCAAAATGGCCACCGCAGTCTCGCGAGATTTCAGCCTCTTGGGCCTTTGCCTGACCTTCTAAGATGGCCGCCGCTTGTTCCTGGCTCCTGATTGGTCCGGCCCGCCTGTCCTTAAGATGGCCGCCAACTCTCGCGATAGTTCGTTTGAACTTCGCGCGTCAGTAGCGTTAACTCGCTTTCCAGTCACTTTTGCTTACCGCTCTTGTCCTGCGGTCGGGGTGGGCTCCCGCAACGGTGTTTTCTTGGCCACTCGGACCGGGTGGGCTCCTGGCTCCGGTTACGGTATCGCTCTCGGCTACTCGGACCAGGGTGGGCCTCTGGCTCCGGTTCTTCTTCCTCTCAGCTCCTGACGCCACGGCGATTTTTTTTTTAAGCCGGACCAGGGTGGGCTCCTGGCTCCGTCGCTCCAGCTGCTCTCGGCGACGCCACGGCACGGCGATTTCTCTTCAGCGGACCAGGGTGGGCTCCTGGCTCCGTCGCTCCGGCTGCTCTCGGCGACGCCACGGGGATTTCTCTTCACCAGGGTGGGCTCCTGGCTCCGTCGTCGACCTCGACCTTCTTCCTTGGGATAACGATGATCCCATCCTCGTCGCCAGTTGTCGTGTCCCCGCTGTCCCCCACAGACGTACGCAGGACACAGGTAAGAGGTTGGTTATTCTTTATTCTCTCTCTGCTCCCCTGCCCACACACGTGTATCCTCTTCCCCTGCTCCTTGGTACTGCCCCCTTGTCCCCACACCCTGACCGGATGTGGTGTCCGGTTTCCCTTGTCCCCACTGTCCACTCTGGGTCCTAGTGCCCGTCTCCAGGTCACTACAACGCCCCCCCCGATACAATGTTTTTGAATGCTTGAGGGGGGGGTGCTTGCGGTCTCCTGCTGGCCAAAGCAAAGCAGGGGGTGGGGCTCATCTTGCCTGCATCAGCCTCTGCTCTGCTGTGTAATGCCAGACACATGCCTTTGAATCTGCAAGGGCTCAGGAGGCAGGTTTGGGATAGAGGAGGAGAGTCATGGTTTTATTTTACTGTTGAAAGCCCAGATAGGCGGGCTGGACAAGTCAGCACACCCACAATACGCTGTGACAAATCTTTTGCTTTGTAGCCACCTAATGAGATGGTAAAACATGACATATGGGAGCGCTTGGTGTATTTGTTCAAAGGACATTGTGTGGGTTAACATTTTGGTGGATGAGATATGGATAGACTAGCGAGAATAACAAAATGTGCTATATGTGCCTACTGAGACACTCTATATGTGTTAAAGCACTATAACATGACCAGAGTTGGTCTTACAGTAAATAAAAACAAAGTGCTATGGCACAGCCAGTACCGACCGTGCCATAGCGCTTTGTTTTTATTTAGTTTAAACCGTGTGCCTAAAAACAGTACAGAGAGTTAGGGGGCATGCAACAAGAGGGGTGTCGGGGTGGGATGGTGAGCAATGGACAGCGGGAGGAGGGTGGAGGTGGGAAAAACAAAGGGCTAACCAACGGACATGGGAGGAGGGCAGAGGGCAGTGCTTAATTGGATTCGGGAGAAGGGTGGAGGTGATTCAACAACAGACACGGGGAGGGCGGGACAACAACTGAAATGTGAGGAGGTGGGGGGGGGTCGTTTTCAAGTTTATTTTTATTTATGATACAGAACTCCGAAGAGGTCCACATAAAACTTTAGCCAATATACATACTTTCAAAATAACCATAAACAGAGGAACACATATACAATTAGATCCTTGAAGAACATGAAAGCCAATGCAGCATAAGACCCAAATACTATAAATGTCATAAAATTGTTACAGATTCAAAAAGTGCTCAGAAAAGTAAAAAACTCTATCACAAAATATTTCACTGGGAGTTACATAAAGTGACTGTAGCGCATCTTGGCAAAGAATATAAACAACAACAGGCAAATAAATAGATCTCAGCCAATTTCAGCAACAAAGTGGAAGCGCCAAGCAAACAAGAACAACGCTCAGAATTTGGAAACTATTTCAACATATGATTCATTCAGCCAGAGTACTCTTAATACAACTTTAAAAAGCAATTTAAAAAGTTTAAAACTCAATAGCAAAATATTTCATTAGGAGGTGCGTAAAGTGACTGTAGTGAATTTGAGGCAGAAAGAATAGACAGCTGTAAACAAATGGGTCTCAGCCATTTTCGGTGACATAATAAAAGACAAAAAGAACATGGTTTAGATCTTGGAGACCATTTTGACATAAGTTACATTCAGCCGGAATACCATACCATTTAGCCAAGAGGGGATTATGCAGGATCATTCCCTGCCTTAAAGGAATCCAAAAGCGTCTCAAACCATGAGGCAAATTCCAAATAACATAAGGCTGCGCTTTATTTACTAAAAGGCGTGGAAGTCATTTGGAGGTGGTCAGGGGTCACAGCTGTGACCTCTACCTTGCTCCCTACTACTCCTGGCACTTCCTTTGCAACTCCTGGCCTCAGAGGAGGCAAACGTTTTGTCCCCTATGACGCCAGGGTCGCAAAGGAAGTGCCAGGAGCAGCAGGGAGCAAGCTGGAGGTCACAGCTGCGACCCTTAACTACTCCCAAATAACTTCCATGCTGAAAGAGAGTCTATTATATTCTGAAAACTCTTTTTTGAGGCATGCTTCCCTGTCCAGAGGAAAGCTTAAGGACCATGTAGCTTGTTGTACACTGGTTTTTAATTGCTGCATTGTTAAACAAGGACAGATTGGGATCTAGCTAAAGCATATCAACAGTATAAGCAACATTTCTACAGATTAATGACTTATCCTTAAAGTCAACCAGGATTTCTTTCTTTATACAGGACCTAAGTGAGTCATCATCACTCTTCACTAGACTGGAAACCCAACGTACCACCCCCGCCAGGCCCTGGACAAAAGCACTTCTCAAGCCCATTTCTACCCTTAAAGCTGCCACAGGGATTGCTGAGTTGACAGAAGATAGGTGTCCGAGGTGTCGTCCTTCCATCGCATCTAAGACACCCCATTTAGATACTTCAATCTGTTCCAATCCATAAATCAGAGAGGCAGGGATTTTGGCACAATAAACCTAAAACAGATGCGAAAGATGTCTTCACCCGGTTGCCCTATTAAAGCGCCCAAGCCTTTAGCTTGAGATTGAGCTTTGCTCATGTTATTTTCAATATGGGATTTTTCACTAAGGTTCTCCCAAATTATCTTCCCCAAGACAGTGTAAGATTTCACAAGTTCTAATTACTGTGCACCCATGTAAAATTTCCATATTTTGGTTTCTTCCTCTCATGAAGACACAGAATTTTACTTTTAGGGGGGATGGGGAGACAACAGACAGGGGTGGGGAGACAATGGACAGCATGGTGTGGGAGAGGGATTGCAAACACATGCACTCTTTAAGAGTGCATGTGCAAAACTAAAAAAGAAGTACCTGCAGGAGCCTGCGGCTAGTGGAAGGACACTGGCCACAGGAAGCTGTACTTGTTCATTGTTAGAACGGGGAGGGTTCAAATCCCCACTCGTTGCTACCCAAGGTTAGAATTGGGGGTCCCCAGTTGGCTGAGGTAGGTACCTTAGTCCAAATAGGGACCCTTGCTTCTAAGTCAGGGAAAGGAAGGACACCTTCTCAGATAGCCCCTGCTCACCCCCTCGGTAGCTTGGCACGAGCAGCCAGGCTTATCTCCAAGGCAATGAGTAAAGTATTTGCAATCCCGCTCTCAGTAACCCAATGATGATACCACAAATGGACTCCACACGAGTTTCATAAAAAAACAAGTATAAGTTTATATAAAAAGATATACGATTAGACCACACGATAAAAAATCCAACATATGCCTATTTGTAATATTTCACCTGGCCGGTTATTAGGCCAGCAAGCCCTTGTAGGTTCTTGCAGTATTAATGAGCAATTCTCAATGATCCTAATGCAATGCTATGCAGTTCGTAATGCAAGAATCAGGCACTTCGTAATGTAAAAATAATGCAGTTCGTTATGCCAAAATAATGCGATGCGTAATGCAACAATCAGGCAGTTCGTAATGCAAAAATAATGCAATGCGTAATGCAACAATCAAGCAGTTCGTAATGCAAAAATAATGCAATGCGTAATGCAACAATCAGGCAGTTCGTAATGCAAAAATAATGCGATGCGTAATGCAACAATCAGGCAGTTCGTAATGCAAAAATAATGCAATGCGTAATGCAACAATCAGGTAGTTCGTAATGGCACCAAAAATGTACTCCAGCACCGTTCACGGTGCTTTGGACGGACTCTATACCACTCGTACTGACTCGCGGTCAGCTACTGCCAAAATATGCCCCCAACACGGGTCTGGTGTAAACAAAGTGCAGCTCCACACACCGGCCCCGGTACTGCCACTGCTCGGCAAGTACGGGCCGCGATTCTAACTTGAGCGGGGGCTCGCGCTGCCAGGATGGGAAAGGCCGAGAGCGTTTCTCTCCGAGACCGCACCCTGCCCCAGGCGGCGACACACGCACGCTTGCTGAGCATTACCTGGGGGTTGCGTTCTCGCTCTCCTCTCCTCGTGGCTTGGACCTCCGGGGCGACTTCGTTGATCTCGGGCAGTGGAACACGGACCCCCAACGATGGTTCGAGGTCTCTCTTTGGCAAAGGCAGGCTCGGGCCGGCGGCACAGCTCCTCTGGCGATACCGGTCCGAGCCGATGGCAATGACGACGGTCTCAGGCTGCAACAGGGCACACGCACACAGCGTCGCTGAGACTCACTTAAGCTTCGGGTGTACACGATCACAGGGCAATCCTCACAAAGGTCTCAGGCTGCACAAAGCACACGCACACAGCGTCGCTGAGACTCACTTAAGCTTCGGGTGTACACGATCACAGGGCAATCCTCACAAAGGTCTCAGGCTGCACAAAGCACACGCACACAGCGTCGCTGAGACTCACTTGGACTCCAGGTGCCCACGATCACAGGGCAATCCTCACGAAGGTCTCAGACTGCACGAAGCACACGCACACAGCGTCGCTGAGACTCACTTGGAATCCGGGTGCACACGATCACAGGACAATCCTCACGAAGGTCTCAGGCTGCACAAAGCACACGCACACAGCGTCGCTGAGACTCACTTGGACTCCAGGTGCCCACGATCACAGGGCAATCCTCACGAAGGTCTCAGGCTGCACGAAGCACACGCACACAGCGTCGCTGAGACTCACTTGGATTCCGGGTGCACACGATCACAGGACAATCCTCACGAAGGTCTCAGGCTGCAAAAAGCACACGCACACAGCGTCACTGAGACACTCCTCTGGAAACTTTTGTGTTCCTGAGTTTCCACAACAGGGAGCCAGCTCTCCTCGGGCCCTTGGGGACAAGTTACTTCAGGACACAGCACACAGCAAAGTCCTTTCAAGCAGAGGGACACAGCACACAGCAAAGTCCCTTCGCCTCTCCTTGGTTAAATCAGCAAACTGCAGGCCAGCCCCAGAACACACAGCAAGGGTCAGTCCTTTCCTTCAGTCTCTTCAGCTGTTTCTTCCTTGGCAGAGGTTCCTCTTGACCACGTAAGTAGTTTCAATCCTTTACAGTCTTGATCAGTCCTAAGTTCAGGGGTTTCAGCTCTCATAGTTATACCCCTAAATGTCTTTGAAGTCTTTGTGTTCAGGAGGGCACCGACCCCTGTCCAAACCAGTTCTGGGTGTCTCCCTTTGATAGTGGGGGTCTGGATCTTCAATCACTCAGCAGGAGATGGAGCCATTGTTTTATGGCGGCAGCCCAGGCCTCTTCACCTCCAGGGGCTACTCCTCCCCCCTACACTCCAGATGCAGGTCAGCCTGTTGCTGTCTCACCTCCTCCCCTGGGTCAAGACATTCCCCAGATCCTATCACTTTCAAATCCAGACAGTCAATCCACAACCAGGCAGAGACACACAGAATTGTTAGAACACAAAAAACCAGCCACTTCTAAAAGTGTGGTTTCTAAACACACAATGCAAAAACCACCTTCACAAAAAGATGTGTTATTAAATTGTGAGTTCAGGCACACTAAACTTCACCCCTCCATCTTAAGCTTATGGGAAGATAGGCTGGAAACATATTACACAGCCTCCCCATTCTGTCCTATGGGCAAGATGGCCTTTCAACAGTGAAAAACGAAATGGAGAATATTTCACTGTCAGGACATGGTACACACCTCAGTACATGTCCTACCTTTCACATACACTGCACCCTACCCAGGGGTTACCTTGGGCCTACCATAGGGGTGTCTGATGTGCATAAAAAGGGAAGGGTAAGGCCTGGCAAGTGGGTGCACTTGTCAGGACAACATGGCAGATTTAGCAAACTGCGCGCAGGCACTGCAGTGGCAGGCCTGAGTTCTCTCTTTAGGGCTACTTGTGTGGGTGGCACAATTAGTGCTGCAGGCCCACTAGTAGCATTTGCATTACCAGCCCTGGCACACATAGTGCACTTTACTAGGGTCTTTACTAGTAAGGCAAACATACCAATTATGGACAACCAATTACCATTACACTTTATACAGGGAGCACTTGCACTTTGACACTGATCAGCAGTGGCAAAGTGCCCAAAGCATCTATGCCAGTAGAACGAAATCCAACACAGCATCAAAAATAGAGGAGGTAGAGGCAAAAAGTCAGGGGTAATCACGCCAAGAAATGCCAGGTCTAACATTCATGCTCCACAGCAGTCTCTCAGATGAAGACCCAGGAGGAAGCCAGAGGCAAGGAGGAAGCACTGACCAATAGGAAGTAAGGAAACGTGAGTGAGGTGGAAGCCAACCAATGGTAAGTAAAGGTAACTAATTAGCGGGTTCTAAGCCCATTTTAAGATTTTCTTTTTACAAGAGATTTTGTAATCACGGACAAGTGCTGTGCCGGCGGTGAAACCTAACAAGCACAGCGCAAGTGTCGTGCAGGCAACACCTAAAAAAAGGGCCTGTGTCATTTTGTAGGCGCGCGCATGTGTGTTGCACGCGCATGCAAAATGAAGGGCAGCTGCGTACTAGGCGTTTTTAAGTTCTTAGTTAACCACGCTGCACAGATTTGAAAGGCTGTACAGCATTGCTAAAAACCACTGGCAAAGCCAAAAGGTACCAAAGGTGAGACCTATTGGCTTTGACAATACTTATTAATGAAGGCAGCTCCAGGGCCGCAGAACATTTGTCTGTGGTATAAGCATATGAACGTTATGTTGCAATATCAACAGGGTTTGACTGATGGTGGGTTTGATGTAGTCCTTTATGCTTATTCTCCGGTAGAGAGACGAATCATGTTGTTATCTTCGCTTTAAATAAAATCAGGTATCCGGTATTTCTGCCTACCCTTCCTCCTCCTGCTCGAGAAAAGGGTATTTAAGAAATGCCGAGCTACAGTTCCACTGCCTGGTTTGCTTGAACTCTGTCATGTGCACCCAATTATCATGTTGAAATTGGGAGCGTACAGCGGTGACGTAAAGGCGCACGTTGTGTGCTAAGGGTGGGCGGAATTTGCGTAGTCGCGTTACGCAAAAGTCAGCGAAAAGGTAAAAAATCTCCGCGAGCACGCAGTATTCCGCAAGCACGTGGAATTGCTTGTTCCGCCCGTTTGCGATGCGTTTTTCCTGTTCGGGGACGCTGTTTGCCTGCTCGGGGGGAAATATCTCGCGTACTTGCCCATGCGGTCGCCAATTGGCGTGGCCATCTTGTTTCACTTGTCCCGCCCGCTCACGATGCGTGTTTCCTGTTCGTGAACGCAGATGTCCGATGGCGCGTCTGAATGACGTGTTCGCGATCGCACACTCTTGCGGGATCGCGCGAACGGATAGGAAAACTCGTCGGCGAACGCAGGGATCCCGGTAAGTCGCTACCGCGCGCGCGAACACGCATTTTGAAAGCGCGAACAAGGAAAAAATTCCGCTACGCCGCGGATCGCGGAATTTTCGGCAATTCCGCCTTCTCCGCAGAACGCGGAATTGCCAAAATGTAGCAAATTCCGCGAGCGGAACAGAATTTACTGCCGAGGCCTATTGTGTGCGTAGCTTGGCTGTTCTCACGGAGCGCAGCTTGATGTTTTCTTTAAAACTATGCATATCTTCTTGACCAGTACGAATTGTGCAAAAATTAATGAAAAAGAAAATAAACATGCGTTAGGAAACTTTTGATTAAACTAAGTTTCCAGTAGAAATTTCTTCAAAAGTGCCTTTGTTAGTGAGAGAATTCTTGCAAACCTCAAGTGAACTGTGGAAAGTCAACCCAGACAACATCATAAACTGCAAAAAAGTTGTTTACTTTGCCGAATTTCGAGGTCAAGGTTTAGAACTTCACGAGTCTCAACTTATGCATGATTGCAAGTGCCGGGCAAACCCCATTTCAGTTACAAATGGGAGCTGGAACCAGAAGCGCTTTTATAACTCGGGTACAAACTACACGCACCAAATACATTTTTCCCAACCGATTTTTGCCCAGTCAAACCTCACGCCCATCGGGGATGCACACACCCGAATAGTCTGTTTTGTGCACCCCGGAACGAGAGGAAATGTGCACAAATAGTACATAGCTGCCAAGGTTTCAGTTTGCTATGTGTGACATTTTCCTAATTTCAATTTAATTATGAGTGACATTTCAATGAGTATGAGTGACACTTTCTTGCGAGCAAAAAGTCAAGCAATGAAGATGAGTGAAACATAAATGTCAGAAACTAGAACAATTTGAGCAATGAGAAACTCTAAGAAGATCTTACAACTGGTGCAAACGACAGCGGCGGCTTGCTCATAATTACGATGAAATTATGAAAATATCACTCCTAGCAATCTGAAACCTTGGCACCTATGGGCACGCTGGCCTGAACCCTAACTTGGGAGAATGCCTGACCAAGGGTTAATGAACGTCTTTGCCTCATTTATAATTAATTCTTCAGTCATTCTGAAACCAAAGGGCTTTATGGACTTGTCGATGTGTAGAGTGGCTTGGTGATCCTTAAGGTTCCCCAGGCCTTGGAACAGTTGAGGAAAGTCCTTCAAAATATCGACCGCATGAAAGTCGTGGATCTGTTTTGCAAAGAACACCAGTTCTAAGTCCTCAGCAGTGTGGCATTCTAAAAGGTACCCTTTTGGCCTTCGGTGACGTGGAACTTGGTCCTGAGAGTCCGGTCGAAGCTGGTGACGTCCATTTTGATGGTGCTTTTTGGAGGCAGCGGTTCAGTACTCCCATATGTGTAGATTTTCAGTTGGCTGGGAGTGAGCGTTGGACGAGGTAGCAGCATTTCGTATTGTGCGACCCATCACATTGACTGACGCTCCAGTGTCTATCAATGCTAGCACAGGGATGTCCTTCACATTTACTGTGCACATGGTTGGGAGACGTCTCTTGTGCCCAGAGCGTCCGGCGAAGGAGATAACAAAGATGTCGTCATCGTCATCCTCGAAATGTGCGGTGGACGCTTGAGAGGGGCTCGGTTCTGCCTCGGGGGTATCCTCCAGGGTCGGTGTGAGTCCCCTGGAAACTCCTCCTCTTGGTCCCCACCTTCCACCTCGACAGATGCTTGCATAATGGTTGAGTCTCCCACATTTGAAGCATGTCTGTCTTTTTGCCGGGGATGGCTCGGATGGTTTATGATCAAAACCGCAATAGCCTCACTTCTCATGTTGTTTTCCAGGGGCTCCATGTGGCTGTGATGGCCCCGGGTGCCTTTGTACCACATCTATCCGCTTCTTCTTTGGAGCAGGGTACCCGTGAGGCTGAGTGAGCGGGAGTGGTACAAAACCGAGCGTCTTCCTTCTCTTCTGCTCGGCTGTTCGAGAGTCCAAGTGATCGTGCGAGGATCAGGATCTAGTCCATGGATATCCCAGGCTGACAGAGTATGAAGCGCCGAAGTGCAACAGACTTGCACCCTATTACAGCCTTGTTACAAAAGTCCTTAATTACACAAGTATGCAGTGTTATATGCTCCTCCCCCTCCCTCGTTATCTTTTTTCACCTCCAGGGTGGCCATCTTTTGCTCCTGGCCAGGCACTGAGGCAGGGTCGGACTGGCTTATAGGATAATCAGACACTGCCAAGCCTTTCAGATTGGTGTGTGCAGTGCTTAATTTGTAAAAAAACATAAGTGCCAAGGCTCTTGTCAGGTGGCCACTGCCGCTTGAACCGTACATTGCCCCTGCCATACTGCCAATGATAGTAACAAAACAACTACTAACCATCACACTCCTACAAGTGTGACAATTCGGACTATTGCAGGCCCCAAAGCTAGAAGAATGGTTTGGGCGGCAGGTAATAGTTGTTGTAAATGTATATTTAATTAATAATTGACTGTTGTTGTGGTCAGCTCTAAATTAGCCAGACAGCGCTACCTTATGGCAGACTGTCACAAGTGCCGGTGTTAAGTGCCAGTACTTTGCACCGGAAACCACAGGCTCAAATTAAGCACTGGGTGTGTGTGCTGGTTTTTGGCTGTTTGGGGGGTCTATTTTATGGTCTGTTGGGCCGGTGTTTACTGTTGATTTCCCTGATATTAAAACAAAGGTTGTGTGCAGTAAATTCAAATCCATGGTGTCTATCAGACACCTACAAGTTGTTCAGAACTTTGCCACCAGTGCATAAAGCTAGCTCGAGCTCTGGTCCGCGGTACCTACAAGATTTGGTGGCACCTTACCAGCCCACTCGCTCTTTGCATTCAAGTAACTGGTTTCTCTGCACAATTCCCAGTGTTAAACTGTCGCGCATGTGCGATCACTCCGTTTCATACTTGGACCCCAAGCTGTTGAACACCCCTCCCGAGACCTTGAGAAGCTGCACCTCACTGACCATTTTTCGTAAGAACCGGAAAACTTGGTTGTTTTACTCTGCCAGCCGTACCTGTTGCTAAAGCGCTGGGAAACCCTATTTGGGTAGCTATGCGCTATGAAAACCTTTATACTAATAATAATAATGCAGTCTTCCATACATCTCAAAACACCTGTACAGCATGTTTTTACAAGTTCAAAACTGACCCAACTTAGAAACATGGGCCACCTTTTAGCCACCTGATTTACTAGTGGGGCTACTTTAATTTTAATTGCAGGCCTATTTTCTGTTCAAGAGAATTTGTGTTTGTGACTGACGACCTCAAGCCCATTTGCAAAAGTGGGGGCGGACTACTCCCTAGCTTTGATTAGCTGCGCTCGATGCTAAAGCTGTTAGAAGCCCATCTTTAGGAGCTGTAGCTGGATCGTCTGTACTTTTTTTTTTTTTTTAAACAATTCTTTATTGAGCTAGTTAGATTGTTGCAAATAAGAGAGTACAGTACATCCTTCTGGCAAATACATTCCTATATGGAACTAAAGATCCCTGACGTAACTTTCTTCTAAATGTTAAGACATACAATTAAAGGAAAATGAAAGGTATGATAGGAAGAGGGTGGAAAAATGGTTTTATATTGCCAATTTAATTTTACTTAGCCCTCCCCATTACCTTTAGTTTCTTTGTCCTCTATGAAGAGAAAGACTATTCAAGCATCTGTTCGTATTGTAAGAAATCTGTCCCATATCTTGTAAAATTGGGCGATTTGATCACTAACTCTGGATATTATCTTTTCGTATGAAGCCTTAAGAAATATATCTTGCAGGCATGATTTACATGTTTTGTTTAAATTTCTTTATTTATTTTAATGTTAACATGGGAGAAAAACATATGCAAATATATTCATCTCGTGTAGACTAAATTACATTGACATTCCAGCAACTGGGTAATAAGCAGGTAGCACACATCTGTTAACGTCAGGTGGTGGGGGTTGGTAAAGTAGGGATGTCTCGACCAGCGTTTGACAGCCCTGCGTCTGCGGTGGCCTAGCGGGGTTGCTACCAATAGTGCTCCCAGTGCAGTATGGCAGTGCATATAGGGGGAAAGGCGGGGGTGGAGGTGAACGGTGTAGATTAGCCCAGCTGCGTGCCCAAGCGATTCAATCTCGGTTTCTTGCCCATTGCTGCTACGTTGCCGATCAGTGGCCTGCCCATATATAAGCAGGCATGATTTACAAAATCATAGAAATCTAAGTTAGTGAGGTCGTACTTCACTTGGAGCTCTGCAAAGGTTAAGGGTTCAAAGTCTGCGGAGGGATCTGCTACAAGGGAAATCCATTTGTTTGCCCAGTATGGTCCAATCATGGTGGAGATTGCAGTCTAAAGTATCTTATTATTCCATGAGGATATGGAGTAAGATTTATTTATACTGGAAGAGAGATCTCTTTCCAGAGTTAGTAGGGTAGTAATCATATCTTTAAAATCTTATTAGAGTGCAAAAAAGAGCACTTGGACATAGTTAAATTCACCACCAGTGGAAGGGAAAGGGGAGACTAATATGCCGCTCAACGCTAAGCCAAGCAAGCATTTTGATGGGATCGACTTCAAATAGTTGTGCGCCTTGTGCTGCTAAGAACGGTGTTTGGTACCTGAACCACTTCGGCAGGTTACAGTCACCCCCTTTGAAGTTAACCCAAAGCTTTTTAAGACTTATTCCGGCTTTTTTCTTGCACCTGAGAAAGTCAGATTTAATTTTATGAATGGTTGAAAAACAGTTCTGCGAGAGGCGAATAGGAAGCATCCTGGTCTGGAAATTGACTAAGGGTGTCACCATCATTTTAATGGTTTCTAAACAACCCAACAGTAAAATTTGCTTTGGTGGCCACACTCTCAATAGGTCCTTATTAATTTCTATTGTTTTTAGTTCATTCTCAGCTATGGATTCTGATAGATCATTGCTAACCCAGATGCCTAAATACTTGATATATTTGGGTTGCCGCTGGAACTTTGAATCCCCAATACAAGAAGGATAGCAGGATAACAGTGTATATTTAAGGGTAAGACTACAGTTTAATCCTTGTTCGAGGAGCAGCCGAAGACATTGGAGAACTTTTTGATAATACTTATGATAGAGGGAATAGCTATATGTAGGGCTTCTGTAAATATTAATATATCATGTACATAAGCAGTGTTAGACCTGGCATCCTTGGCATGGTTTCCTCTGTCTTTTTGCCTCTACCTCCTGTATTTTTAACTGTATGCTGGACTTTGTTTTTGCTGGGTTGTGTACCCTGGGCACTTTACCATTGCTGATCAGTGCTAAAGTGCAAGTGCTCCCTGTGCAAATTGTGATTATGATTGGTTATCCATGATTGGCATATTTGATTTACTGGTAAGTCCCTAGTAAAGTGCACTGTGTGTGCCCAGGGCCTGTAAATCAAATGCTACTAGTGGGCTTGCAGCACTGGTTGTACCACCCACATGAGTAGCCCTGTAAACATGTCTCAGGCCTGCCACTGCAGTGTCTGCAATTGTAGTTTTAAACTGCTATGTCGCCCTGGCAAGTGCAGCCACTTGTCAGGCCCCAACCTTCCCTTTTACTACATGTAAGGCACCCCTAAGGTAGGCCCAAGGTAGCCCCATGGTCAGGGTGAAGTTTATGTGAAAGGTAGGACATGTACTGGTGTGTTTCACATGTCCTGACAGTGAAATCCTGCTAAATTCGTTTTTCACTATTGCAAGGACTATCTCTGCCATAGGCTATCATTGGAGCTGCCTTGTAACACTTTACAAGTGTAACTTTCAATTGGGAATATATAGAGATTTGTAGTTTGGCTTCTTTGAACTGAGGATTTTAAAACACACTGTTCTGTGAATGTGGTTTTTAAATTGTGTGTTTGAAAATGCCACTTTTAGAAAGTGCCTCATACCAAGAAAGGGTTTGGCCTATAATCAGTAAGGCTGGGCCATAAATACAACACATCACAAAAAGTGCCAATACTGATTCTCATTCAATCACCCATTCATCTTATGATCACATAACCCAATTACTATGATCAATGAAAAAAATCCGTTTTTTTATTTTGAAAGAAGTGTGTTTTAAAAAAAATAATGTTTTTAAGAACTTGATTACTTTTTAGAATTTCATTACTGTTTCAACATACACAGGAATCACAAAATTCCAAAATACAAAGATATATAGACAGACATAAATTACATAACATATATATGATACATATACACCAAATAACAAAAAATAATTTTCTAAGCTCAGGTTCTGTACAGTTTAAATTGCAAGAATACCATGGTGCCCCTGACAACTACCTGACTGGGGAAGATACAAATGTGTTGGCAGGAGCGATCACCAAATACTTTTAGAAAGTGAGCATTTTCTTGTTTTACAATCCTGTGCCTTTGCCTGCCTGTGGAATCCACGTCTGGTTTAGACTGACAGTTGGGCTGTTTGTTCATTAACTCTAGACAGTCACAAAACAGGAGCTGAGGTGTGCCTTGCATATCCTGATGGCCCATCACCAGGCTGACGGGCCTTCCTGAGCTAGAGTGGTGGAAGGAGTTGTCACTGATACCTGAATAGGGCTGTGCCTGTCCTCTTACAATGCTGTCACTACCCACACGTACTATGTCTGGAGCCAGGAGAGTGAAAGGCAGAATCTGTGCATTACGAAGACTATCCTTTGAAGTATGCCTACTTCAAAGGCAGAAAAGTGGTATAAGTATTGGACCTGTAACCCCACATTTTTAGAACACTTCTAGATCAAGAGTAGATTCTGCCAAGAAGAAGAGCTGGAGAAGCTGTAGGAGCGGAACTGCCACTCTGGTTGTTGCTGTGTTGTGCTGGCCTACTGCTTGCTGCTTTTGTCTTGGGCAGTGGGAGGACTGGACTTTACTTTCTTATCCTGCTTGTCAAGGTTCTCCAAGGGCTTGTGTGTGCTTGCCTCCTGTTGGAAGACTCAGGGCCATCAAAGACTTCATCTGCAGCACCTGGCCTTCTCTGCTGGGAGTCCTGATTGCCAAGTGGTGCCAATTCCAGTTCCTGGGCCAGTGGAATCGCGTAGCTGGTGCTGCAAAACAAGAAAAGCAACATCGACGCCAACAGCGACGCCGCTGCCTGCACCGGAGCCGAGAGCACCACTCGTGGAGTGCACTACACACCGCCCCAACTCGAACCGCAGCCCTGGTGTTGCAGACACCATCAACCTTATCAACTCTGACATCGTCATTGAGGCCGCTGCCTGCACTGGAGCGGAAAGCACCGCTCGTGGAGTGCACAACACACTGCCCGACGTGCAGCGCAGCCCCGACCTCTCCGACGCCAGCGCTTCGCAATGACGCCTGCCGACACCAGTGTCTCCATCGCATCATCGCGAATCCGATAACCGACGTGGGTGACTTCTTGAAATCATCGGCACCGCACCGTCGTACAGAACTGATGCCTCACTGCCGACGCTGCGTCTCCTCCCCTGCACAGCAAGGACTCAATGCCTCTCCCCCTCTGTGGCAGTACAGAACCGCCGCTGCCTCGGCCCATTGACGTCTCACCTTCGTGACGCAGTGCAATGCCTTTTGACTTCGTCATTTTCCAAGGTACAGTTTCTTGGGGGTCCGAGTGACTCCATGGCCCGCCAGCGCACCTCACAGTCGGCGCCGTACTGTGGATTTGTACCTGTCAATGACGTCGAGATAGCCCCAGTTGGAGCTATTGTCTTCTAAAACCTACATTTTTACAATCAATCTTTCTAAAAGTGATATCTTGAGTTGTGCATGTTGGATTTTTGTCATTTTAGTCTTGTTCGGTTTAGATAAAGATTGGCTATTTTTCTAAACTGTTGTGGTGTCCATTTGTAGTGTTTTCACTGTATTACTGTGTGTGTCATTTACAAATGCTTTACACATTGCCTCTGAGTTGAGCCTGACTGCACAAACACTTTATCACACAGAAAGTGTAGAATTCCACTACACATTGAATAATGCACAAATACCAGATTCACTGGTGTGTGTCATTGTGCTTTCAGGGGCCTCTTCAGAATAATCCAATTACTTACAACAAGCACAGATGGGTTTTGGGCTCCCATCTTTATACTAAATTTGCGGGCGGAGAATGTGTATTTCAGGTCTGCTTCCTTGGAACCGGATTGGGTCGGTTTACCTGTTTTTTGTCCTGGCTAGGCCACCTTCCAGAACTGGCGTTTGTCTGCAATGCTGCTCTCCCCAGCAGGACAGTCTCCAGGTAGAGGGCCCACCACAGAAGTACAAAGAGGTGTGAGCAGGCTGTACCCAGCAATTTATGACTTGTCTTCAAAGAGATCAGGAAGAGAGACAAGAATCTGTGCCCCCTTAAAGGACTCCTTTCTCTAACAACAGATACTGCAGTCCTCACCCTGAACAGCAGCTGCAGCCAGAATTATTTACATCCCAATGTATCAAGAGGGGCCATAGTACTTCTAAAGCCTGTCTCCTCTTTCCACAAAATAGCATCAGGTGTTCCCTGCCCTACTATCTAGAAAAGGCCAGCAATGCACATATGCTGTGTGGGGAATACAACCTCTCCTCCATCTTATACTCTGGTCCAGGCTGTGGGCTTTCAAAATGGAACCTGCATGCCTGTATCACTGCTGCATGGCACACACACACATGTACAATGCGTGGGGTGTAGCGTTCAGGATTCTGGGTTGATCGTGAACAGTGGAACTTTAGATGAATGAGCCTGTAACCGCGCATTCATGTTTCACAGGTAAAAAGGCCGGTTATCATAATTCACTAAGCATGGTATGTTGCCATTAACGTGCTCCACACATGAAATCAGCAACAAGGCGATAGTTCTCAGTCACTATGGGGGTGGGTTTTTTGCAACCCTCCCGGTTCAGAACCTGGTGCAGAACCGATCATTGTGATAGACCGGGCCTAGGTCAACATGTGCACATGGGATTAGTGTGTACCATGACCAAAAATCAAAAAACAGAATCACAGATATATGCACTTCGGGCATGCAGGGCAGGGGTCACGACATAATGCAGGAGACATTCCCTTCCCAACAGCTTTCCTACCACTCACATTTGCCTGCTTCTTATTGACTTCCCAGCTTGTCAATCTTGTGTTTGTCCCTCCCAAGAAGCATAACTTCTATAACATCTCTTTTATTGACTGGCTTCTATGCTTGCACTGCTTTCTTTTCAAGCCCTGCTTTTTTCTTTTTGGTTAAGTACTCCACAAGAGTGCCTTTGTTTTCTACAGGTCTCCCTCATGTACTTCTCTATGCCTGCACTCCATATAAATCTGTGTTGCCCGTGTGCTTCTTCCAGCCTCCCGCCATGGTGCGTTCACTCCCATATCGTCCTCCATTGCTTTCTCACCTGTGTGCTTCTTCCCTGTTCGCTCCACGGTGCTATCTAAGCTTCTCTGCTGTTGGTTCCTCACCCACCTTTCACTTGCCCCACTGTACCCTCCATACCCATTTCCCTACATTCATTTTGCTCTCAATTTTTACATCTTAAGTGTTTGAGAACATGGTGGTGGATCTGGCCAGCATGGGGAGCCTCAGCATGGCAGAGCTGAGAAGTATGTGTAAGAAGAGAGGTCTGAGGGTGAGCAGAACTCCAAGAGGGAGGACTACCACATTGCTCTCAGAGTTTGGAAGGCAGCCCATCATCTTTAATCCTCCTCTAAATAGCATGAGAATTACGTCAGAGAGGGAAATGAGGATAGCATTGAGGATATTCCAGTGCCAAAGTAGTGGGCCTCCCAAGGAGCAGCATCACTTCCTTTCTCCAGGACTGGAAGCAGTGTCTTTCCACAGTTTGTCCCCCCATCAGGGCTGGAGGACAGGAAGCCAGAGAGGGCCTCAAAATTGCAGCTGGCTACTCTTACCATTGAGGCAAAAATGTGGCCTTTGCCGCAGAGGAGAGAAAGGCAGCAGCACTCGAGGAGAAAAAACTGACCCGGCCCTAAAAGAGAAGAATACCCTTATGGCCCATGAGAGGAGCCAGTGCTAGATGGTCTAAAGGTCCTGAAGGGCCTCTAAGTGTAGTGATGATGGTGGAAGTGATACTGAAGTGCCTAGGAGAGGTAAACGTAGAGTCAACATCCCCAGAGACGTGGTGCCTAGTTATGTTGTGGGGAAATACATTGATAAGTGGTTTGCACCTTATGAGGTAGCCTTGCAGATGCATAGAGTTTCAGAGGAGGTCTAGGGGTGTGGTGGTGGTGGTGGGGGGAGTGCCTGTGGTGACACATGCCAGTTGCTGGGAGGGATACTCTATTGGCACTAGATGCAGTTGACCAGGTTACATATGGTCCCATGAAGGTGGCCCTCAACTGCAAATTTGGTTTAATCCCAGAGAAGTATAGCCTGAGGTTCGGGGATATCCAGAAACAGTCACACCAGTCTTGGGTGGATTTTGTAGATTCATCTAGTAAGGCACTGAATGGTTGGGTGAAGTAAAAGATTATGGTGGGCTGTCCAATTTATTTATGAAGGAGCACATCTTGAGTAATTGCTTTTCAGAGTTACATTATAGACTCCTAGTTCATTGTGCCCAGAGAGCTTGGGAAGGACGCTGACCTCTAGATCAGCAACAGAGAGTCTAAAAAGGTACCTGGAAGTGACCACAAGAAGAGTGGTTCTGGTTCCCCTCCGAGGAAGGAAGGGGAAGGCAAGGATAATACTGAGAATTATCCCAGAGGACCCAAAAAGAGTTTTAAGGGGAGGGATTTCCAGACGACTTTTGAGCTGAAGAAGGGGAATTTTGGTGGGTAGGAGCCGATGGTACCATATCATCAGACCCAGCGTTATGACTGTCTTCAGACAGGGCACAAAAGGGGGGATACTGTACGTTCCGAGAAGCCACCCACAGGTGGGCACTCCACATGGGAGACTAGTGTTGCCCTAGGGATAGATTATTCCCAGGAGGAGAGGGTAGAGCATGTCCTAGTATTCCTTAGCTGGGAGTTGGACCCAGAAGGTAATCTGGTAATCCTTGAAGGTGGATATTCAGTAAAACACTCAAGTATTTTAGCATCTGTAATGTGTTTGACTCCCGCGCTATCAGTGATGGCAGCAATCTTAGATTTTTGTTTTTTAATTTTAAGATAGTTGGCGAAGGATTTACCAGCTTTGTTCCGGCCGCCGTACATTTTAGCATTAAATTTAAGGAGATTGTTACAGGCATTATCCCAGGATTGTTTGTTGTATTGAATATTAGCTTTAATGAGATTGGACAAAGTGTCAGAACAGTTTGAAGTAAAATATTCATGCTCTAGGGCCTTGATTTGTTTTCAAATTAATGTAGCATCACTAAGTGCCCTCTTTTTTTCCGGGAAACAAAGTCGATTATAAATCCTCTGGCGGTAGCTTTAAAAGTGTCCCAGATGAAATGAAATTGTGAAACGGAGGAAAGATTATTATTAAAAAATTCCTGTGTAAACTGTGTAAATTGTTCAACAAATTGGGTGTCTAAAAGAAGGGCGTTGTTAAAACGCCATCGTCGTGCACTGGGTGTAGAAATAGGATAATCCAGGTCTAATATGACGGGGCGTGATCAGATATGAGAATGGAGCCAATCTCCACATTTGTCATGAGTTGAAGGGATGATTGGGTGAGAAATATGTAATCTATTCAGGAATGAGATCTATGCGCAGGGGAGAAGAAAGAGAATTCGAAGACATCAGGGTGAGAAATTCTTCCTGCATTCAACAACCCTGCAGATGTAATAGCCTTGTAAAAAGTCTTTTGCATTTTATTGAGAATGAATTTGGTTTGTGATTTCCGATCCAAAAAAGGATCCATAAGTTGATTGCAATCACCTCCCAGAACCAAGTTTTCAGAGATATGAGAAAAAAGGAGAATAGAGAAATCATTCCAAAATGCTAAATCAATACCATTGGGGCCATAAACGTTGCAGATTGAGAATTGAGTATTATTAACTTTAACATTCAGGAAAAGTCATCTACCATTATTAACCTTGATCTCAGTTTGTATAAGAACATTCAGTGACTTGTGAAACAAGATAACTACACCATTCTTGTTGTTAACTGCTGGGGAACAAAAAACTTCTCCAACCCATAATTTACGCAAGGAGGACAAATCTTGTTCTTTAAGATGCGTTTCTTGCAATAATGCTACATGACATTTCAATTTAGCAAGATGGGATAATACACGTTGTTTTTTAACTGGATTACGGATACCCTTAACGTTCCATGAGATAATATGTAATCCATTCATCGAATAAACTTATCCAAAATTAAGCACAAAAATAGAGGAAACTTAAGAAAACGAAAATAGATGAGTTGCAAAATTCAGAGTGACTTAAAATGGTACAAGTCCTGAAATGAAAACAATCCCAAAAAGAGAAAAACAGATAAGGACCAGAAAATAAGGAGAAATAAGAGCTGAAAAAAAGGAAAGAGAGTAAGGCAATTGGCTTGGTGTGTCCAATTATACATACCAGGTAGAGAGTAGTAAAAAAAAATTACTAAAACAAAAACAGAGAAATGAGGAAAAGCTGCAGTAAAATAAAGGACATATAAAAAAAGATAAAAGAAGGGATGAAAGGGATAGGCAGGAAAAGCAAAAGGAGAACACAGTCTCCTTTGAAATATAGCCAAAGAGAAGATGACAAAAAGCCAAAAGACTTTAGTCATAATATCCACAAACAAGAAGAACATTGATGTAGGCGGGGGGGACGAGGAGGACAAAGGCCGCCCCCAAAGCTGTGACACCGGGAAAGAACAGAATTAGTGACAACAAAAATTAAGAACGCTGTAATCATGAGACGTAAACAGAATCAACACAATGGGGACTTACCGAACAATGGGGGAGACAAAGCAACGGATGAAGCATACATCACAAAACAGATGGACAACGTGAATAAGGACATCAGCATCGAACGAGATACGGAGGGGGAACCTGTAAGAACACATTCAAGTTTTGCTCAGTTCCATAGCTTCTCCTTTATGAACGTGAATACATTTCCTAAGCTCAGCAGGATCCTCGAAAGTAAAAGTTCTGTCCTTGTAGGTTACTTTGAAGAAACATGGATGAATGAGGCCGTAGCGGGCATTCACAGATCGCAGCGTCGGTCTAAGGTCAAGAAACTTTTTCCGGCGAGTGGCAGTAGGTTTAGAAACATCCTGTCTGAAGAAGATTTTTGGGCCAGACCATTGCATCTGTTTATGTTGCTTTGCTGCGTTGAGAGTCACCATGAGATCAGAGTATAATAGGAAATATGCAATGATTCCCCGCAGTTTGTTTGAGGATGATGCATTCTGAGGGCCTCTCCTGTGAGCCCTTTGAATTTTGAGATCAGTAGATTTCGGCAGACCAACTATCAGGGAGATGTGAATCTTCAGAAAGGAGATCATATCCGAACCCTCGGAGCCCTCCGGAATACCATAAACTCGGAGGTTGTTGCGCCTGTTATGGTTTCCAAATCCTCTGTAGTTTTCTTCAGTTGCGCAACTTCTCGGGAAAGAGTGTCCACTTTGGCAACAACATCCTGTGCGTCACTAATCTTTTGTTCTACATCCAAGAGCCTTGAGTCTAAACCAGACCATCTCTCCTCAATTCTTTGAAGTGTCGCAGTGGTATCCGTCATAAAAGGTAGAATGTTGGGCAATTCATCCATAATATCCTCCAAAGTTAAAGGGAGAGGTGATTTTGTTGGGGAGGACGGATCTTTTTGACACGCTTATTGGAATCTTTGCGACCACTGATAGTGGAACCAGCAGCCCCTTGGGGCTTGTTAGGATGCGTGGGATCCATGTTGACAACAATATATTTCCACAAGAGCCAATGAATAACTCTCACAAGGCGCTGGAAACCGAGTCCTCACTACGATATGGCCCAAAAAAAAAATCTATTCAGATGAGGACCTGACTGAAAACGTCAGCGCAGATAGCATTAGATCCGTATAAGGCGAAGATAAGGGCATGAAGTGAGGAGAAAAAAAACCCATCAATTGCTGATGAAATGCCATTTGTTGTATAGTGACATTAGTTGTGAGGAAAGGATCCCAAAAGGGCAGAAAACACAGACCACATGGTCATTTTGCCGCGCTATCTCCAGAAAAAGGTGTGAGGGGCAAATGCACAAAATGGCGGCTCCACTGCGAGGAGCCACTGACGTCAGACAGAGATGAAGAGAAAAGTGTCCAAATAGACCGTTTCAGGTCTAAAAAAACTTGCCTCAGTGCTCCCCACTGCTTCCGATGAGGAAATCGATCGAATTACTGCCGCACCGTTGATTACAAAGACGCCCTTCAGCTCCGAACAATGTCCGATGTCGCGGAGCTGCCTCAGGGAGTGGCCATTTTGTTTCGCCGCTGCCGCACGCCCACCACCATAATAATCCCTTTTGACAAGTAAAAACTTTGCTTTTAAATACTATAAGTGATTCCATCCAGGCCTTGTAGCCAACAAGGCAGAGTGCACAGTATTTAAAAGTTGGACATGTAGAAATGTAAAGTTAATATGTCCTTACAGTGACTAGCACCCAAAAGCTATATTCACTGTAGGAAGGCTGGCTGGCCCAAAGATAAACACTGGAAAGCAAT
The DNA here is from genome assembly GCA_963921515.1 of Calotriton arnoldi. Classification (NCBI taxonomy): domain Eukaryota; kingdom Metazoa; phylum Chordata; class Amphibia; order Caudata; family Salamandridae; genus Calotriton; species Calotriton arnoldi. Next base: position 556,958 of record CAWUFW010003924.1, on the reverse strand, counting down.
ATTAAATACTAATACTGTATCTAAGAAATGGCGCCAACTAGGAAAATAAACCACTATTTTTAATGGTTATAAAAAATTCAATTCAATGGTGAATTTGGATTTACTTTCTGAACTCCACAGAATATGCCAGGCAGGGGCTGTGGGCTTCTTTTTGACAGCACAGAGTCAAATCCTGCTTGACAGGTCTATTGAGCCACATGTAAGATTTGAGGTACACTTGAAAAAAAGACAACAGGATACCAAGACAATTTTTGTGTGTCGGCTGTCTGGTTGATGAAGGACCCTACTTTTGTCCTACCAGACGTCTGTCTTTCGGTTTGTTGTGGGTACAGTACCTGTGATGCAGCGCGTACAATAAAAACTATTCTCCTCCTAGGTCACTTATAGGTCATCCAGGGGCAAACTATATTTTCTCACATCCACATGACGATGGGGCCCATAAACATCGCCTAACACACACGCACACACCTGGATTTCCTTTACACCTTTACGAAATTCTGTATTCCTAGGAGAAGCATGAGAACTAAATGGAAAACACCATTTATGTACCGCTGAAAGGAGCCGGGATATCTTATTACCTTAACTTATCACTTTCTTTTAGTTATTTTCTTTAAGATATTCCTGCTCATTGTTTTGTCGATGAATCATTCATGTAAAAAATTAGTTCATAGTGATTAAGACCAGCTGAATCACAATAACCAATTACTGATGTCACAATCACTTAGGGAAATAACCACTGAGTCATTTGATTTAAAGAATCTTAAATTTTATGTAATTTTAAAAGCATGAGAAAGAATTTAAACTTTTTATTCAATTATTCATTCATTTATTAATTCAAATATTTATTAAGCATAATCAATTTATTGCAGAAAGGAAATTTTCGTCATGAAGCAAAACCCTAATACCTGCCTACCTTCCTAATTTAGCCTAATGATTTCTAACCTAAGTTTAAGAATTAGAAATAACCTGATTCTCATACTCAACTGGAAAATTAAGACAGCAACAGAAACTTCAGCTCGTCAGCATCAGCTACCTGCAACCCGTCTCATCTAACAGTCTTTCAGCATCTCCCGCTCAGTAATGGATCGATCAGGACCACCCAGCACTGGAAGCCACCAACACGACTCTCCAACTTCGCTAAGAGTAGGCCCTCTTATACCCTAATTCTAACTTTGCTAACTAATTGTTGCAACATTAATAACACGATTTCTTTCATTGGTCCATGCATGTCATCATATTCATTCTTTTAATCAAGTTCTCTTGGATCCAAGGGTCCTTGGATCATTTCCTTTCTCACAGTTCAAGACATGTTTCCATCTGCTTCGATCAGTACATTTGTAACTTCTTTCGATACATTCGAGAACTCTGCAGGCATTGTCCTTTCTCTTAAACTGGTTTCCCACGGGTCTTTGCTGATCACCACGGCACACTATCAGTTCAATTAGGTCACATCAGCCTTGACCATTTCTCGCATCCTAGCCTCTCAGCAACATCACGAGGTTAGCTTTTCTCCGACTTCTCTCCCTTGTCACGTGTTTCCCCGCACTTGCGCACATCATTAACTGGCAGCCATTTTATATCGCCACTCGGTTATACTTTAGAAGCACTATTTTGAAATAAACAAAACATTAAAATAGAGAAAAATAGCCTTTTCGTTTCCCTCCCATCATCTACGTACCCCAATTAGTTATTACCTAGCAGAAAGCAACATTTAAACTGTTCCTTACTTACCATCACTATTGTTTTTGCAACGACACGTTTATTTCTATGAAGCACAAAATCATGCATTTATTTTAAATTAGTACGCATTTATTTTTATGTTATAATTAGATACACGGACATTCGTTAATAGATTATTCAGCACATACATTTGCGTATTACCCTTCCCACACGTACAGTGTTGATTAATACATTTAAACGAACATTTTATTAATTATTTATAAAATTTGTTAGGGGTTAAATTTTTTTATTTTCTCTGCTCCATCAACTCCCCCTTTGGTGATTTTTAAATCACCACATAAAACCAAGTTATACTTCTTTTTCAGGCAGCATATGTCTTTCATCCTTTGCTTTTTGTTAGTTACACATCTGTTTCTTCTTCATCTTGTCTTCTTGTCTCCTTATACATGCTTTCTTTCATTTTCTCTAACTCAATTTCACCCATTTCTCTCTCTCTCTCTTTCATTATTCTGTTATTTCTTTTTATCTTATTTTGTCTTACTTTTCTTTTTATACACGTTATTACTATTTTCAACACCATGGCTAACAGTATTACTACAGTTGCTATTATTATAACTTTCCCTATCATTAGTCTACTCATTCTGGTCAACCAATTTGCTACTGAAGAAAACCCTCTACCAAGTTTTCCCAAGACACTTTCAACCTCCAGTGGAACTAGTTCTTTGTGCAAATTTGTAATATTCGTAATATACTTCTGTATATATTCACTTTTATCAGGAATGTAAGTGCAACAATGTTGGACTTTCAACATTCCGCAGACTCCACCCTCCTTTGCCAAAAGAATATCAAGGGCAAGCCGATTTTGCATCACCATAGCTCTCATGGCAACCATTTCGGTATTTACCATTAAGAACCCTCCCGCAGTATCTGTAGACAACCGATCTACTACTGTGGATAATTTCCGAATTTTAAATGCATTCAAAGATATTCCCACTGCTGGTATTAATGCTCCAAAAATATCACCTACAATTTCTGAAAAACTTTCCCTCTTTCTACGTGTAAAGCTATTAATCATCTTGTATGTTCCTTTTTCTTCTCTGTCCATATGAAAGATTTTGGAAAGACCAGGCCTACATAGCAAGTTCCATACCAATGGTCCGGTAACCTGTAATAAGCTCTATTCCCACAAATATAATAGATACCTGGAAATATTGGATCTTTTCCACCTTTGAATCCCCAACCTCCCAGAATTTGATAATTGTCATGGCAGATACTGGAACCTACAAAGTAATTGTCATAGACTGTCTTATTTCTTCTAATACACAACTTTCATGTTTGCGGCCAATCTAATGTCATTGCTGCATTTATCTTTTCCCTTCATGATTTCCTTCCTCAAACGCCCATAGATGTGTTCCTTCCTCTTTTATTGCTTCTTTTTGAAATTTCATTCTTCTTTCTTCAACCATTTCTAAAAATACCTTTTCCTCTTTCTTTAACTCACAGGTAAGGTTGTTACTAACTATTTCTTCTAAGGTTAATTTTCTATGTTCTAAAAGAATTCTCCTAAAACTTTTGCTGGTTTTACTTTGTTAAGTTCTGGTACTACTGGAATGTTTGCAAAAATCTTATCTATATCAGTATAATAAGATTCTAATTTACCTGTTTTATAAAATAAACTTGCTATTACACTACATGTTATTCCATAAGTTAGAGGTAGGTGATGATAAGTCACACCTTCTGACACTGATGCAGGCAACTGCATACAAACATAACAATCTCTCACATCCATCGTCTCTACATATTCGTACAACAATTTTGTAAAAACATTTTTAGAAAAGTCTGTTACTGACTTATCCTTATGTAATTCTGCACTACTTCTTAATATAACTGGTTCTTTAATATTAGTTTCTTTTTCTGGTTTAGTATCATTCTTTGCTTCTATTACAGCTAAACTAATAGGAATTGTGATTGCTAGAACTATCCATATGGTCATTAATAACCCTGTACAAAAGCAACACATTTTACACCATCTTTTTACAAACTCACATTTATCTCTTCTATCCCTAGTATTTTCCATTTTGCTTTTATCTATTTGTTAAGTTTCAGAAAATTGTGTCACTACACCTCAGAAATGACTTAGATGCCACTCTGCTTTCAAAAAGTCTTTGCTTGGTACTTTCTTTTAATTCTTTCCAGAATTCTTTCGTTGTCACATCCGGTGATTTGTCACATCCAGTAAAATTGTCATGTCCGGCAGAAGCACTATAAGTCTTCACTTCAGGTTTGTTGCATCTCACCTTTTCCCATTCGACTTCTTAGTCTTTGGTTCTCGTGAGTGTTTTCTTCTTCTTTGTAATCCGTCAGTGCGATATACAGCCACTCAGGTGACTTATACTTTGCATTCACTTTCTTTGTTCTTTTGGACTTTTGCAATCGTTTTCCACTTGGTTTTTCTTGTCCCTTTTGACTTGTTATTTCATTCACTTGTTCAGCACTTTCGTCTCCAGTTCTTATTATTCTATATCTCAATTTTCTTATATAGCTGTTGGGCCAATTATCTCCTTTTCTTGGCCTTTTGGCTTCACCTTCTTTTTCTTCTCTTTCTGATTTCCAATTTCTTTTTCTTGATTCAGTTTTTGCTTTCTCCTCTTCTCCACTTTCTTCAGTTTATGGGGCCGATTCCGATCTCGGTCGGAGGCTCACCCAACACCATTCGGTCGGGAAAAAAGCCATGCGAAAGCCTGTTTCCCGACCGATCCGTACAGCACACCGAACGAGTAAGTACGATGCGCACAACAGCAAAGAATCCGGCCGAGCCGTACTCACCCAAACCAGGTCCTGTTCCCCGACCGAGGCGAATCCGGAAACGCTGAATCGAGTCGCACGGAAGGGAAAATGCAGCTCCGTCCGGCCGAACGAGTACGATGCGCTTTCCGTACGCGCCGAACCCGTCGCTACGCACGGCACGTCAAAGCATCCGGGAGAGGCGCACATAAGCTCCGATTCGCGCCACAACACGGCTCCAAGACGAACACGCCAGCGACGAGGACGAGGCGAAGCGACGAGGACGACGCGAAGCAACGAGAAGGACGAACGACACGAACCAACCATGAATCCCTTCGTCCCGATCATACCAATATTCTACATTTACTACCGGAACAGGCACGGACGCGTACGGCGCAGAAGGTAAGCCAGACACCAACCACAAAACACATACAACACGTACACGACACATCACACACACACAGAGGGATGCAGAATATACTTACACCAGCAACAGCAGCACCATAGGGGCGGGATGCCCATCACCAATGCCACATATGCACACAGGGGCCTGAATGCGCACCACCACCCCTACCCAGGGGGGCTGGATGCCTACCACTACTACCACCCTCACCCAGGGGGGCTGGATGCCTACCACCACCCTTAGCCAGGGGGGCAGGATGCCTACCACTACTACCACCCTTACCCAGGGTGGGCAGGATGCCTACCACTACTACCACCCTTACCCAGGGGGGGCAGGATGCCTACCACTACTACCACCCTTAGCCAGAGGGGGCTGGATGCCTACCACTACTACCACCCTTACCCAGGGTGGGCAGGATGCCTACCACTACTACCACCCTTAGCCAGGGGGCTGGATGCCTACCACTACTACCACCCTTACCCAGGGTGGGCAGGATGCCTACCACTACTACCACCCTTACCCAGGGGGGCAGGATGCCTACCACTACTACCACCCTTACCCAGGGGGCAGGATGCCTACCACTACTACCACCCTTAGCCAGGGGGGCTGGATGCCTCCCACTACTACCACCCTCACCCAGGGGGCTGGATGCCTACCACTACGACCACCCTCACCCAGGGGGCTGGATGCCTACCACCACCCTTAGCCAGGGGGGCTGGATGCCTACCACTACTACCACCCTCACCCAGGGGGGCTGGATGCCTGCCACTACTACCACCCTCACCCAGGGGGGCTGGATGCCTACCACTACTACCACCCTCACCCAGGGGGCTGGATGCCTACCACCACCCTTAGCCAGGGGGGCTGGATGCCTACCACTACTACCACCCTCACCCAGGGGGCTGGATGCCTACCACTACTACCACCCTTACCCAGGGGGGCAGGATGCCTACCACTACTACCACCCTTACCCAGGGGGGCAGGATGCCTACCACTACTACCACCCTTAGCCAGGGGGCTGGATGCCTACCACTACTACCACCCTTACCCAGGGGGCTGGATGCCTACCACTACTACCACCCTCACCCAGGGGGCTGGATGCCTACCACTACTACCACCCTCACCCAGGGGGGCTGGATGCCTACCACCACCCTTAGCCAGGGGGGCTGGATGCCTACCACTACTACCACCCTCACCCAGGGGGGCTGGATGCCTACCACTACTACCACCCTCACCCAGGGGGCTGGATGCCTACCACTACTACCACCCTCACCCAGGGGGCTGGATGCCTACCACCACCCTTAGCCAGGGGGCTGGATGCCTACCACTACTACCACCCTCACCCAGGGGGCTGGATGCCTACCACTACTACCACCCTTACCTGGGGGGCAAGATGCCTACCACTACTACCACCCTTACCCAGGGGGCAGGATGCCTACCACTACTACCACCCTTAGCCAGGGGGCTGGATGCCTACCACTACTACCACCCTTGCCCAGGGGGGCAGGATGCCTACCACTACTACCACCCTTAGCAAGGGGGCAGGATGCCTACCACTACTACCACCCTTAGCCAGGGGGGCTGGATGCCTACCACTACTACCACCCTCACCCAGGGGGGCAGGATGCCTACCACTACTACCACCCTTACCCAGGGGGCTGGATGCCTACCACTACTACCACCCTCACCCAGGGGGCTGGATGCCTACCACCACCCTTAGCCAGGGGGCTGGATGCCTACCACTACTACCACCCTCACCCAGGGGGGCTGGATGCCTACCACTACTACCACCCTCACCCAGGGGGCTGGATGCCTACCACTACTACCACCCCCACTCATAGGATGGACAATGCATGACACAACCAGCACACCACAACCTAGGGAATGCAAGAAGAAGACATCCCCCAACACCATGACAAGCGTGTGTAGACTGTGTCAAATGCCTACAACACCGAACATGACTTTGAACATACAATGTGACCCCCTAGCACATGTGCCACACATATATGTGTGTGGCACCCACAATGCTAAGCAGGCCATGACCATTGTGGCAATGGGGTCCAAACCCCCATCATCACAGTGACCAAAATGTAAGTGTGGGGTCCATAGCTGAAGCACATTTCGAACATTGTGGCAATGGGGTCCAAACCCCCATCATCACAGTGACCAAAATGTAAGTGTGGGGTCCATAGCTGAAGCACACTTTGAACATTGTGGCAATGGGGTCCAAACCCCCATCATCACAGTGACCAAAAGGTAAGTGTGGGGTCCATAGCTGAAGCACACTTTGAGCATTGTGGCAATGGGGTCCAAACCCCCATCATCACAGTGACCAAAAGGTAAGTGTGGGGTCCATAGCTGAAGCACATCTTGAACATTGTGGCAATGGGGTCCAAACCCCCATCATCACAGTGACCAAAAGGTAAGTGTGTGGTCCATAGCTGAAGCACACTTTGAGCATTGTGGCAATGGGGTCCAAACCCCCATCATCAAAGTGACCAAAAGGTAAGTGTGGGGTCCATAGCTGAAGCACATTTTGAACATTGTGGCAATGGGGTCCAAACCCCCATCATCACAGTGACCAAAAGGTAAGTGTTGACAAAGAAAGAGGTGCAACTGCCAAACGGCATGGATGATTCCTGGTCACAGAACAACAAACACATCAGTGGCAAAGTAGTGTATGTGTCCCATTGCAACATAAATTGGGGGAGCCAAATCCTGCAGTGCAAATAAGACATACCTTTGGCCATGTGCAGACAAACAACACCCATGGGGGCTGACACCGTCAACAATCATCAATGACATAATGACAGAAGTGACCATCAGAATGCAGACCCACATATTTGCACCAATGGGCACACACATGCAGATACCCTGTGGAGACTGCAGATGTGAGGTGAACAGATACCATACCATGGCAGCAATGGGACACACAAACCATGATCATTGTGCTGACCGATGACCTAGGAGTCCCAGGGACAGCAGGGGAAACCCACCAAACTACATACAGCCAATGGCACACCCAAGATATGCCAATGCAGTGGTGCAGATGCACAAACACAAACAGGCAGACCCACACTGCACATCATACACAACAGGTGAGGGGGGTGCCAGTGTCCCCAGGCAACCACACAACACATGAGGAGACCTGAATACCAATCATACAGATGTGCATACAGTGCCACACAAAGGTAACTCATGGATCCAAATCCCCTATGTGGGCAAGCAGGCATTGTCAGATGAGAGGGAGCACAAATCACACATGTCACACCGGCACGTAGGGACAGCAACTGACACAGCAAGACACAGACACACCACAGCACCACCCCCAGGGCCCCCACAATGTGGTGACACTGGGCTGCATTACAATCCCACTGTGATGACAAAGCTAAATGTGGTTCACACTGTGAACCACAGTCATGTGTCCTGAGCAACTAACTACCATCACACCTACACAAGCACAAATCAAACAGCATGGCCAGTAAGCCAAGGCCAACATGGAGGCAGGGGCCTAGCCGGGCAACAACTCTGATCTGCACACACTCAACACCACACCCCTCGACCTCCAACAATGTGCAGCAGTGAAGCACCCATGCACTGGTGACATTGCACATGCACCCATGACTATTCCAGGGTGGTGGGTGGGAACCAAGGTGCAGAAACACATCACACATGGACACTCAACAAGACTCCTGAATGTCTGACACACTGCACACTACGCTGTACATGGACATGACGGCAATACCACACCAACCAATGGGATCCCAGCCACAGTCACACACCAATGAAGAAGCCAAGGTCACCCACAAAGAACACACAGACAACAACCAACATTGCAGCCCGGACCCTGAGGAGTGCCAGCAGTCACACACACAACGTGTCACAATCACTGAAAGATAACACAAACTGGAAATCACATGACAGGGGCAAACAACAAGTGCCAAGGGGAAACCTGACTGTGACCCATCTGCGTCTGCACACAAACTCAGCCCTGACAGCAAACACACCTATGGGTGACACCCTGATGACCAGTAATGTGCCATGCACCCACATCACAGAGAACCCAGGGAGAAGACTTTGGGGGAACATAGCTCAACTCAGCTAGCATCACAAACAGGTACAACACTAGGGATCACAGCATGCACAGCTAAACTGAAGTGAACACACAGACATGCACATACAACACACACCTTGGGCGCAGGCAATGTCACAGGAGTACACACTGCCATGAGGGGACTCCACTCCTGTGTGAGGAAAGCTGTGCCATATGTTGCCTCAGTAGGGCCCCATCATGTCAGCTGAGCACTTGGTCACACAATCAACAATTAGCACCAAATGAGGGCTCCCGTCACATCAGCCTGGTCATGGAAGTGCCAACGGAATCATCAGCACAGATCCAACACACTTGTATAGCAATGTTGCACTGACAACACAGATGAGTCCTTCCCCATTGATGCCCAAACCTGCATGTCCACTGGAGATGGCCACACGGTCAGGGAAGTAGACGAATTGAACAATGGCAGGCACAACAGATGTGCAGGGGTGGAAGCCACAGATGTGAAATAGCCAATCTAAGTAGGAAATCCCATTGCCAAATACTGAACACATGACACCCTCAGATGCTGCTATGGATGACATGGATACACCACAGGATAGGACACATTCCCCTGGACCACATGGGTTCCTGCACAGTAACACTTCATTATCATGAGACCAAATATCACCATCACTGCAGCAAGGGCATGGTTAGCATCATCAACATCATGTACATCAGAAGCAAAAGCACTAGAGAACAGAAAGTTGCTTTATTCAGCATATGTGGCATTAAAAGTAGAAGTCCGGTAGAACATAAACAAAGGCCAATGGCCAGTCCATCAACAAAGTCACAAGTGGGTGACAGTGGCAGATGCCACCCTACACATGCCTGCACAAAACCAGGGACAATCCACTAGGAGGGGCAACCGGGGGGTAGGCCAGGCACCGCAGGGACAGGATCAGGGCTCACCAGGAGGAAGCAGGGAAGGGGTGGTGGGTGCTGGAGAGCCACTGACAACTGCAGTGGAGGTGTCTGACATGGTGTGTGCCAGCACAACTGGGGGCATGGCTCAGATGTTGCGGGTGCCGGCACGACTGCAGTGGACCCTGCAGATGGAGTGGACAGGTCCGCCACTGCAGTGCCCAAGTCAGACAGGGTGGTAGTGGACTCCACTGCAGTGCCTACCACCAGGGGAGGAGAATGGGGAACAGGCAAGGTGGGCTGGACAGAGGGGGAGGACACCCTCACCACATCAGTGGCACAGATAAGCGCAGCGGGGGTGTGGTGCCGGGAGAGCAAGTGGCAGGGGGAGAAGGCCGGAGCCTCTTGGGGATGGTATATCTGTGGGTGGGGGAACCTGGGGCTGGGTGTGGTGGGGGCACCTGTGGTGTGGGGGCCTGAGGGATGGAGGAAGGAGACCTGGTGCTTGAGCTGCAGGGCGGCGGCGGGGTCTTGCTCTTACCACTCCGGGGGACTTGCGGGTGGGGGCCTCAGTCTGTCTGCGCCTGAGGGAGGGTGTCCGGGGGCGAGGGGCACTCTGCTCCATGTGGGGGGGCTTCCTCTTCACCCTGGATGCTGGAGTAGCTGGATCGGAGGGGAAGAGGCCGAGGTCACTGAGGAAGAGGCGCTGGGTCTTTGGGGTTGCAGGTGAGGCAAGGGAGGGTGCTTTGGAGGGAGAGGCAACTGAGGACTGCGCAGTGCCCGTGGATGAGTGTGTGTGTACCAGGGCCCCATCCCCTGTGAGTCTGGTTTCAGACCCTGACTGTGCGTGCGTGTGCGTTTTGTTTGTGGCGTGTGTGTCTGTGTGCTGGACGTGTGTGTGCTGGTGTGTGCCTGTGCCGGTGTGTGTGTGCTTGGGACGGGTAAGGTGCTGGGGAGTGTGGATGGAGCAGAGGCAGGAGGGGTGAGGGACTGTCTGAGGAGGGACACTGCTGCCGTCAGGGAGGAGTCCATGGACCTATTGCCCCTCTGTAGGTCAGACATGCCCGATGAGATGCCCTCCATGAACGACACCAGCTGAGTCAACAGTGCGGTGTGCGCATGGAGGACACTCAGCATGGCTGTCTGCCCTACATGGAGCTGGCGAAGGAGGTACACAGACTCCTCACTCAGGGCAGCAGGGGACACAGGGGCAGGGGGTGCGGTGCCTGGCCCAAAGGAGACACGCTCCCGAACATGGGAGCCTCCACGGACCTGGGGAATGGGAGCCGATGGGAGGGCGGTGGTGGTGCTGGTGGTGGCGGGGACAGCAACACTAGCTGGGGTGTGGTGGCTGCTGACACCCGCCTCCACAAGGGAGTCATCCTCTGAGTTGCTCTGGTCCTCAGCTGAGGTGGATGGTGCTGAGGACTCCTCGGTGTGGCTCCCTCGCCCTCCGTGCCACTGGGTCCCTCCGACCACTCCTCGGCTGCTGACCCAGTCTGGCTCTCTGGCTCCTCCTGGTCCGTGGAGCTGTCCCCTTCCGTGGCCGTGGATGTATCTGCAAACAATGGGGAAACAGACAGACATCAGTCACCTGCACCAAATGCACACACCACTGTGAGCACAGCACATTACAGAGCAAGCCCTGGCATCATTAGTTGTACATTGCTAAAAGTGCCCTAACTGAACAGGAGAAGCCAATTGTCAGTCTGATGCCAAGCATGGCACTCACATCCCACATGGCCTTGCACCCATCTGTCTGGTGTCTGTTGGATTGCAACACCCCAGTGTGGACACATGCACCAAGTACACAGTAGTTGGACAGTGCAGAGGACACAGTGTGGCATGTGGACATGCACACATCACAGCTCTTGCCACTGAGTCAGTACAGGTTTCCGGATGAAAGGGATGCCCAGAGTCAAATAGGAAATGCATGTGATGCATACCAGCGACAGACACCATGATGCACCCATGTCCTGATAGCCATCGCCACAATGGTGTGCATGTAGCACATGTCACTCCCCTGCAGGACCACCAATAAGTTGACACATGCCATGGCAGAGGCATGACTGCTAAGTCATACATCACTGTCTCAGTGATGTATGACGTGGCAGCCAGACAACAACACTATGCACTGTGTCACAATAGTAGGTCATGGGGAATGCAAGTCCTGGAGCTGCACAAGTGCACATGTACATCCCCCACACAACACATCATCTTAACCCTCATCTGTCCAGGTCATACCTATTGGACATATGGGAGACCTGTGACACTACCCTCTGAACCTGAGCCCCTCACAATTTGCTGTGAATGGGGAACAGCTGTCTGAACTTCACATTCGCATACCCCAGTCTGCACGGGCAGCTGATCAAACACCTATGTGACACACAAGTATCGTCTCCTATGGTCACATCTCCAGGGGCATGCTGAGCCCCTACCAAGAAACACCCCAGCAGTCCTGGCAACTAATCCACAGCACACTGACACAGAGGCAGACACCTGAGGGGTCAAATCACTGTGCACAATGTGTCAGCTGATACACTGGAGTGGGAGTACAGAGTGCATTGCATGGCCTGGAGTAGGCATGACTGTCCTGCTCCACATGAATGAGGGATGTGCCCTGGACAGTGGATAGCTGGCTATGTATGTGTGACACACGTAATCTGCACACTCCTGGGGCCCAAACATTGTTCCCACCCGCTGCATGGGCGTGTGCCACATACCCCAGGCACATGTGGTGGCTCAGTTCAGCAAGTGGACCGCATATCAAAGCAACACGCAGATCACATGTCCGAACACAGGCGTTGTGTGAACAATGGACCCACCCATGATGCCCACAACAGAGTTAGGGAAACAGATGCTGTCCCCCACCTTTAGTGAAGCAAACTGCAAGGTCACAGTCCCAAGTGACACAATTCCCTGAATGTAAGGGCCACACCTGGGTATCAGATGAGCAGTGGGCAGTGCACAATAGAGGGACATGGATCCTGGACAACATGACTGCTGCACTGTGGCAGTTGAACCAGGCCAGAGGAGGGCACAAAGCATGTAATACAGAGTTCACAGTGCAGTCTTTGACTCACCCCCTCCTTGCTGCTGTCTGGCCTTCAGCTGCCCATCCAGGTCTGGAAACACCACCACCAGGATCTGGAGCATGTGGGGGGTCAGGGTCCGTGTTCCGCCCCTCCTGCAAGGAGGCGACAGCTTCAGCTGGACCTGTGCAATCCTCCGGGTCCAGCCCCGAAGGTCCTGCCACCTCTTCTGGCAGTTGCGGATCCGGCGCTTGTAGACCCCCACGGACCGGACGGCCCGGACGATGTCCTTCCAGATCTCCTGCTTCCGATGGGCATTAACCTGTCAGGATGACAAAGTGAAAAGGCCATTACTACACATGCAACATATCCGTGCATGACACAGTTGTATATACATGTCTCAATCACAGGGGCACATGATGTACACAGGCAGTGCAAAGCTGCCCATGGACAGTTTGCCAGACGTCACTACATGGTATCATTGCATGGGAAGTAAAACCTTGTTCAAATGCACTGTCACTGCACCATACCTGTCCAGTGCATGTCACTACACACTATGGGGGGTGACAACTACTCAGTGAGCCTGCTAGCCAGTGGCGTGCAGACTTTCAGCCTTGCTAGTCAGACAAAATGCACATTCAGAAAGGCAGTGCACAGAACACTCACCTGCTCCCCTGGTGTCCCATACAGCTTGCTGTACTGTGGAAGTAGGCTGTCCAGCAGGGCCTGGTTCTCTTCAAGGCTGAAGGCTGGGGCTCTCTCCACAGTACGTGCCATTGCAGGGTCCAGAGGGGCAGAGACAGCAGCAGTGCAGTGGCAGATGTCGTCCTGGAGCATGTAGTGCAGGCAAGTGAGCTCTCAGGGGAACAGCCAGCAATATATATGTGCAGGAGAGGCAGATACTGTCCCTTGTGTCCAAAGTGATAGGTCCAAGTCGTTTGCATCTTCTGAATCTGGCCAATCCATGGAATAGCAGCACCAAAACACGCCCACAGCATCCTTCAAATCTTCAACTTCATGACATACATGATTTTGCAACATTGTTGTGGGTGACCAACTGATTTTCCAGCAACCGACTCGTTCGAAATTCGAAACGCGTCCGTTGCCAGGCAAGCCCATTGTCAATGGGTGCGCACCGATCGGTCCATTGCGGTACAACGCGTACAGGGGTACAACGCGTACCCGCACACATTGAATGCAATGGGCCGGCCGGGGCACCGATCGGTCCATTGCAGTACAACGCGTACAGGGGTACAACGCGTACCCGCACACATTGAATGCAATGGGCCGGCCGGGGCACCGATCGGTCCATTGCAGTACAACGCGTACAGGGGTACAACGCGTACCCGCACACATTGAATGCAATGGGCCGGCCGGGGCACCGATCGGTCCATTGCAGTTCAACGCGTACAGGGGTACAACGCGTACCCGCACACATTGAATGCAATGGGCCGGCCGGGGCACCGATCGGTCCATTGCAGTACAACGCGTACAGGGGTACAGCGCGTACCCGCACACATTGAATGCAATGGGCCGGCCGGGGGCACCGATCGGTCCATTGCAGTACAACGCATCACTGTACATGTGACTGGCATATGTCAGCATGCCTGTCTCAGATGGACATATGCCAGCCACAGATAGCTCCCAGGGAGTGAGGGGCACACCTACATCACGACAGCCTGTCCAAACTTTATCATAAGGCATGTAAGGCTGCATTTCCTATTGTGTGTATGTTGGTGTACATGTTGTCCTGTGGGTGTCACCTGTGGGCAGCCACCCCCAGGCTGTGCACGTGTTCATGGGGACAGGATCCTGGGTGTTATGTGTACATGACCACTGTGATGTGCATCTGTTCATATCTGTGCATGTGCCATGGTCACATTTCACGGTGGTGTATGTGTATGTCATGTCACATACCCCGTGAGTCCCATGTGGGACGGTATGTTTGAGCCAGGGTGTCCCAGTGGCACAATAGTGATGGTCCTCCACAGTCTTTGTGCATGTAGTGTTTACAATGTCTCTGATTTCATGTGCACAATGGGAGACAGTCTCCACATCCAGGTTGTGTGTGCATGGACTTTGATGTTGTGCGTGTGTGTGTCACAGACGTCCATGTCTGTCCTGCCGTGGCAAGTGGGGCCACTACCTGTGGGGGTCATGGTTGTTTTGCTGTGGTGTATACATGATACTCCATGTAATGCCAGTGTCCATGTGGCAATACAGGGTCCCTGGGAATGTACCTGTCGTTGAGCTGTGGTGCCTGGGGCACATCTGTCCTCACATGTCACTGTGGGGGTGATTGTGACACGGCAGCAGGAGATGGGAACTGTGACACGGCCTCATGATATCCAATGGGCCAACCTGGGACTAATTGATGCCACCTGTTGGACCGTGTTGACAGATGTTGGCCATGTATGTACCATACATGTCCTTCCGGAACTGCACACTTCATGTAGTTGTGCCTCATAATGATGTATGTTGGGATATTGAGTGTGTTCAATGCCGCATATGTGGGGTGACTGACAATCTTGCTTACTTCCCCTCTGCACTGCAGGGCTCCTGCTGTCCATCGACCATTCCCAGACCTGGCAACGATGGTGGAACGGGACAGCATCCGACGGTACCGCTTCACCAGGCAGCTGATTGAGGATTTGGCAGTGCAGTTGTCCCCACATTTGCAGCCTGGCCGGCCGTATCCTACAGCGCTGACCCCCAAGGTGAAGGTGATGGCAGCCCTACACTTCTTTGCCACCGGTACCTTCCAACATACTGTGGCGACTGCTGGTGGGATGTCACAGACCATGTTGAGCTGTGTGCTCCGCGATGTTTTGGCGGCAATGTTGCTATTCCTGAACCGGTACATCTATTTCCCTAGACTGCGACGACTCACTGACGTGAAGAGTGACTTTTATGCCCTGGGGAGGATGCCGCATGTCATTGGCTCCATTGATGGGACACATGTGGCTTTGGTACCACCACAGGCCCAGGAGCAGGCCTACAGGAACCGCAAGCACTACCACTCGGTCAATGCACTGGTGGTGTGTCTTGCAGACATGACCATCACGCACGTGTGTGCCCGTTTCCCTGGTTCAGCACACGATGCCTTTGTGATGAGGAGTAGTCGCATCCCCAGGATGATGGCACAGATGCAGAACCAGCGTGCCTGGCTTGTCGGTGTGTACTGACTTTGTGCCATTGTGTGTGATCTGATCTGTAGTATTCCGCCCACTTTTCCAAGTCAGCTAATGTGCACTTGTCTGTCCGTAGGTGACTCGGGATACCCCAACATGCCGTGGTTGCTGACACCCCTCAGGAACCCTGTGACACCAGCCCAGATGCGCTACAATGAGGCACATGGTCGGACCAGGAGAGTGATTGAGCGGACATTTGGTCTCCTGAAGAGCCGCTTCCGCTGCCTGGACAAGACCGGAGGGTCCCTCCCATATGCCCCTGCGAAAGTGTGCAAGATTATCATCGTCTGCTGCATGCTCCACAACCTGGCAGTGCGGAAGGAGTTGCCTCTCATCCAGGATGACAATGACCAACATCCGCCACCTGTGGAGGATCCTGGCCTGGACCACGATGCCAGTGACGATGATGATGATGATGATGATGGTGATGTCCGCACACAGCTCATCACCAACTTCTTTAGCTGAATGTGAGTATCCTGAGGTGTCATGTCAATGATGTGAGTTGGCATGATGTGTGGGTGGTGCTCTGGTGCTGTTGGAGTGTGTCCATGGGCTACTTGACTGGATGTGTGTTGCGATGTGTGCTAACAGGTGGGCTGTACTCCCCAACAGTGTTGACATGCTAACTTGGTTCTGGGTGGGTATCTTGTAACATGTATTGTGCATGAGTTTTGCTGTTCTGTCCTGTACTCCATTGCTTTTGACTGTGTGTCATTTCTGTCCTTCACAGGGTACTTTCAGATTCGTTTGGTCAACTGTGTCCACCGACGACGTGATTGCACTTCCAGGCTGGTAGCTGTTGTGTCCCTACAGGTGATGTGCGCCACACCCATGGACTTCCTTCCGTCTACAGTTGTTGACTGTGTGCCCGCTGCCAGGTGGGATTACCTTGCATCTGTAGTGGTTACGACATGTTGCAACTGTGTATTAAACCTGTGCTTCACTTTGTGATGTGCGTTGTCTGTGGTCACACATTTGACTGCCATTTGCTTACTGCACCTGTGGGCTACTTGACTACAACTGGGAATGGGTGTGGTGTCTGTGCATTGCACCGTCTTCCCTGGCAACATCAGTGTAGGCAATGAGTCAGATGGCCTAGGTGTGTATGTGTTGTGTAGCCCTGGTGGTGTGTCTCCCTCATATGTGTCACGTTGCCTTTACTCACATGCCTGTGTTGTCCTTGCTGTTGCAGTTCGCATACACAGTGTAATTTTGCAGTTCATCATCCCCATAACAGCACCCACGTTGGAATCACGACAGAGGCAAGTATGGTGTATTAGTGTGTTTATTGTGATACATTTGTGTTAATAGTGCATGGGATGGGTAGTGCTGTACATAAATCTTGCAATCCGAAGTTCCTAGGTGAATTGAAAGTCCTGGTAGACAGGATCCCCAGTATCGGGGCCACAGTTGTCTGACACATTGGTCCAACTTGTACTCCCCATGCAATGTGTGGGAGTAGTGTTGCCGTCAACAGGGTGAACAGTCTGTGCACAAAGGCGAACATCCAGAACAGGTTCAGGCTTCCTGGGAGTTGCGCTTGGCCATCGGCCTCTCACTTTCCCCTCCTCGGACGACCCCTCTTCTTGGGGGGGGGCCCCTCAAGTACAGGCTGCTGCGGTGCAGGGGACTCTCCGCCAGAGTCATCCTCCCTCCCTGTGGCAGTTGCAGTTGGTTCGGCACCAGATGTTGTTGGCACACAGGGAGGTGTGGACTGGTTGCTGTTCATCTGGCGGAGGCATTGTAAAATGTCCCTGTGCACCGCCATCATCTCATGCAGTGCATCCCATTTGGACTCCACGCGGGACATGTGTGAGTCCACGCGGGACATGTGTGACTCCACGTGGGACATGTGGGAGTCCAAGCGGGCATGATGGGCAGCCTGCTGCTGTTTCATGTCTCTGAGGAGCCCCACTACCTGGCTGAGGTCTCCGGTGCTGGACTGGTACGCATCAGCTATGCGTACCAGTTGTGGGTCATCATGCACACCAGCAACGTCTGCAAGCAGCGACCTCTGTCTCCCACCCCTCCCACCACCCCTGCTGACATGTGCAGTGTGTGCAGTGGCACGCACAGATAACCCTGGTCCACCTTGGGGGTTGGTGGTGGTGGTGGTGTCCATGGCCCCAGGTTGGTCCAGGGTCCCTGTGCTGGTGTTGCTCCTTGTTCTGTCCATGTCGGCAGGGATGGTATTTGTGGTGACAGTCGTTGGAGGGGTGGGTGCCGGGGGTGCAGCTGGTGGTCCTGCTGGTGCTGCAGCTGGTGGTCCTGCTGGTGCTGCATGTTGACTTGCACCGGATGTGCCAGGTTGGTCTTCATCGTCCGAGGAGGACAGAGGCTGTACGACGCCAGTGAGCTCCGCATCCTCCTGAGCCTGGGACTGGGACTCCTCAGCGTCTGCTGCTGTGTCCCCATCATCACCTGTTTTTGGGAGACACAAACAATGTATGTTATGTTTCTGCAGGCATCAATGGTTGACACACATGACAGTTGTGACTGTGCCTCTGGGTGCGGGCCTGTACATTGCATTGTCCTAAGTCGTCACAGTCAGGGGTTGATATTGGTGTGGCACATTGTCCTGCATTATTTGGGCATTTCTATGTATTTTTTGGGGTGTGAACATGGTCTGCATTGGTTGTGTTTGGTTGACAGCCGGCCCTCCTTCCCACCCACCCAGCCAGTCAGTTATCCCACCATGGAACGTGCTTGCGTTGCAGGGAGTGGAAGTTGTCTCTCAGGATGTCAGTCAGTGGTGTCCTGCTGTTTGTTGGTGCACAGTTGGCAGCAGGGCCTTGTGCTCCCCACAGCAGTAGCCAGTGTCAGCCATCTTGTGAGTCCTTCTCCACTCCCTGTGATGTGAGCATGGTTCAGGGTGGTGTTGATGGGACAGTTGTGGGGGTGACCAATATCAGTGGCTACGACTCCCATCATGCTATTGCCTCCACCCCACTTCCCAGCATTCCCATACTTACTTGCTTTTGTGGGGAGTTCAGTGTGTGTGGGTGTGAGAGCAATGGCAAGATGGCTGACAGTGGTGTCCTGCTGTTGGTTGGTGTGCAGTACCCAGCATGCCCTTGTGCTCCCCACGACACAGCAACAGTGTCAGACATCTTTGATGGCCCTTTCCACTCTCTGTGGGATGTGCATGCGTGAGTGTGAGCTTGCTGGGCCATGTGGTGGGGGATGTAGAGCTGTGACTACGACTCCCATCATGCTATTGCCTCCTCCCCCCTTCCCAGCATGCCCATGCTTCCTTCCTTTGACTCTGCTTCCCTGTGGGGTGGGCTGGCTGTGCTGAGAGGATGGCTGGGAGTATTGTCCTGGCAGTTGTTTGGCTAGAAGTCCCAAGAGTGGCCCTGTGCTTCACACAACATAACCCAGGGTGGTGGTTCTTTGTGGGATCTTGTGTTAGGATGGGGGCATTGCATTCTACCAGGTGGGTTCTGTGGAGTTTGTGTTGGGGTGTGTGTGAGGGGAGGTGCTTGTGACTATGGTCAGTGCTGCAAGTCCTCCTTCCCACCCAGCTAGCCAGATATCCCACCATGGAACGTGCTTGCATTGCAGGGAGTGGAAGTTGTCTCTCAGGATGTCAGTCAGTGGTGTCCTGCTGTTTGTTGGTGCACAGTTGCCAGCAGGGCCTTGTGCTCCCACAGCAGTAGCCAGTGTCAGCCATCTTGTGAGTCCTTCTCCACTCCATGTGATGTGAGCATGGTTCAGGGTGGTGTTGATGGGACAGTTGTGGGGGTGAGCTATGTCTGTGACTACGACTCCCATCATGCTATTGCCTCCACCCCACTTCCCAGCATTCCCATACTTACTTGCTTTTGTGGGGAGTTCAGTGTGTGTGGGTGTGAGAGCAATGGCAAGATGGCTGACAGTGGTGTCCTGCTGTTGGTTGGTGTGCAGTACCCAGCATGCCCTTGTGCTCCCCACGATACAGCAACAGTGTCAGACATCTTTGATGGGCCTTTCCACTCTCTGTGGGATGTGCATGCGTGAGTGTGAGCTTGCTGGGCCATGTGGTGGGGGATGTAGAGCTGTGACTACGACTCCCATCATGCTATTGCCTCCACCCCCTTCCCAGCATGCCCATGCTTCCTTCCTTTGATTCTGCTTCCCTGTGGGGTGGGCTGGCTGTGCTGACAGGATGGCTGGGAGTGTTGTCCTGGCAGTTGTTTGGCTAAGAGTCCCAAGAGTGTCCCTGTGCTTCACACAACATAACCCAGGGTGGTGGTTCTTTGTGGGATCTTGTGTTAGGATGGGGGCATTGCATTCTACCAGGTGGGTTCTGTGGAGTTTGTGTTGGGGTGTGTGTGAGGGGAGGTGCTTGTGACTATGGTCAGTGCTGCAAGTCCTCCTTCCCACCCAGCCAGCCAGATATCCCACCATGGAACGTGCTTGCATTGCAGGGAGTGGAAGTTGTCTCTCAGGATGTCAGTCAGTGGTGTCCTGCTGTTTGTTGGTGCACAGTTGCCAGCAGGGCCTTGTGCTCCCCACAGCAGTAGCCAGTGTCAGCCATCTTGTGAGTCCTTCTCCACTCCCTGTGATGTGAGCATGGTTCAGGGTGGTGTTGATGGGACAGTTGTGGGGGTGACCAATATCAGTGACTACGACTCCCATCATGCAATTGCCTCCACCCCCTTCCCAGCATGCCCATGCTTCCTTCCTTTTGATTCTGCTTCCCTGTGGGGTGGGCTGGCTGTGCTGACAGGATGGCTGGGAGTGTTGTCCTGGCAGTTGTTTGGCTAAAAGTCCCAAGAGTGGCCCTGTGCTTCACACAACATAACCCAGGGTGGTGGTTCTTTGTGGGATCTTGTGTTAGGATGGGGGCATTGCATTCTACCAGGTGGGTTCTGTGGAGTTTGTGTTGGGGTGTGTGTGAGGGGAGGTGCTTGTGACTATGGTCAGTGCTGCAAGTCCTCCTTCCCACCCAGCCAGCCAGATATCCCACCATGGAACGTGCTTGCATTGCAGGGAGTGGAAGTTGTCTCTCAGGATGTCAGTCAGTGGTGTCCTGCTGTTTGTTGGTGCACAGTTGCCAGCAGGGCCTTGTGCTCCCCACAGCAGTTGCCAGTGTCAGCCATCTTGTGAGTCCTTCTCCACTCCCTGTGATGTGCGCATGGTTCATGGTGGTGTTGATGGGACAGTTGTGGGGGGGCAATATGTGTGACTGCGACTCCCATGATGCTATTGGCTACACTGACTTGGCCAGCATACACAGAATTCCTTCCTTTGAGTGGTCTTCACTGTGTGTTGGTGTTGTTGTGGTGGCTACATGTCTGGATGTGTTTGTTAGTTCTATTTGTGCCACTGCCTAGCTGTAGTTGTAGTTGTGTTTGTACATGTGTTGGCACAGTTGGATGTGACTTTTTTGATGGCATGTGTTGTGTTTATCTGACTGACATACACATTTTGGGATGATTCTGTTCTGGTTGCTATGTAATTGCTATGAGTGCATGGTTTGACTCTCCCCTTGACAGTGATGTGTGTGTTTTGTGGCAGTATATTGTGTACATTTGTTGTGTACTCACCAGGCTCTGGGATGTCCTCTAGTCCATATACGCTCACTGGCGGAAGGATGGCCCGCACCTTCTCCTCCCAGGGCCTGAGGTATATTGGCTTGGCAGGAGGGCCACTGCCGGTGTATTGGCTGTTGATGTAGTCCTTCTTGAGCAGGTCCCGTACCCTCCTGCGCACGTCATACCACCTGTTCTGGATGTCGCTCTTTGTGCGCCGACATGGTGATTGTGCGTTCACCCTGTTGATGATCCTCTCCCACATCTTGGTTTTCTGGGAGATGGGGGTCTGTTGGACCAGTGTGCCAAACAGCTGTGGCTCTACCCTGAGGATCTCGTCTACCATGACTTCCAATTCACAATCTAGGAACTTGGGATTCTTCTTGGGGGGCATGGTGATGGGTGGTGATGGTGAGTGATGTGTGTGTTGGTGTGCAGGTGAGGGTGTGTGAGTGTGTGTTTTGCTGGATGTATGTGAGGTAGGTATTTGTTGGTGTGCTGATGGTGTGTGGCTTGTGTGAGGGATGAGCTGTGGGTGTGTGGTTGCTTTCTCTTGGGTGCTGGCAGTGGAATGGCATTTGCAAAGGCTCATGGTTGTGATTTGTGTCCTTTATATGGGTGGAGTTGTGGGTGTGTCTTTGTTCTCTGTCCCCACCCCTCCAGTATTTATTGGCTTGGTAATTGCTTGTTTGGCCTTTTTTGGGTGAATTTTCCTTTGTACTGTCTGTGTATGTTGGAAACGTTCTTGTGACCGAGTCGGACCCTGCATTTGTCTCGTACGGTCTTCTCCGTTTCATTCACGCTGTGTTTGTGCAGTTTTCTATGCTGCGTACGCGTCGGTCGCGGTGTTTTGTGTTGCTTCGGCTCGGTTTTGTATGCGTGTCGGTCGTGCGGCTTGGCCTCCGTCCGACTCGCTCGTGGTTTTCGCGCCTTGCATCGTACTTTGCGGTTTGGAGTTCGCGTGTACGTTTTGGTCGGATTTGTTCCGGGTGCGTGTCGGTCGGTTGGATTCGCGTGTTTTTCCGGCCGGATTGCTGTTTTCCGTGCGGCTCGGTCGGTCGACTTGGGTTCGGTACGTGTCGGTCGGATTTTTCACGCCTTGCATCGTACTTGGCGTGTCGGGCGCCACAGGTACGTGTCGGTCGGTATTATTTCCGGATCCGAGTCGGTCGGTGCTTTTTCCGGCCCGAATCGGAATCGACCCCTCTGTTTCAACTGTTTCACTATTGTCTCTTATTTTGAAACTTATGATCTCGTCATCTCCTACTGGTGGATCTGTCTTCTCCTTCTTGTGTTCCCTTATTACTGTCCCTCCTCGGTGTTCTTCCGATTTGGTGTTTTCCTCCCTTTCTGCTTCTAAATTTCCCTGTTCTTCTGTTTCTCTATCTGTCCCTATTGCTCCTCGGGGTTCTTCTCGATTCTCTAACTTTTTGTGTACTTCTTTCCCTACTTCATCTATTAATATTATTTCTGAAGGATTTCCACCATAACTTGTACTTGGTTGCTCATCTAGATCGTTTTCTTGCTCATTTTCTTCTCTAATTGGTTTATAACCCCAAGTTCTCCTTCGGAATTCTTCACAGTTTGCAACTGAATCATCAGATCCTGAACTTGTGTCAGATGTTTCCAGATGTCGACTTACAGGTCGATCTTCAGGTTCTGGAACTTCTGAATTTCTTTCTTCTTCTTCTTCCTCTTCTTCTCTAGAGGTGTTTGCAGTTGGGGTTTCCAGATGTCGACTTTCAGGTCGATCTTCAAGTTCTGGCACCCTTTCTCTTATCCTTGTTGTCCCAGCCGTTAAACTTTTATCCCACACTTCCAGACGTCGACTCACATGTCGATCAGTAGGTTCTTGAACTCTGATTGTGTGGCTGGCATGGACCCAGTTCTTCACTCCTGCACACTTGACTGCAGTCGTTGTTACTAGGATTACCTGTCGTGGTTCGTCCCAGCGAGGAACTAGACAGTTTCTTCTCCTGTGGATTTTTATACGGACCCAGTCTCCTGGATTCAAGTCGTGGGCTGGTTTTCTTTCAAGAGTGGTCGCATCCGGTCCAACCTGATGAAACACAGAACGCACCACATCAGCCAGTCCCTTGCAATAATCCAGTACTAGATCATCAGTTATAGTCAATAACTTGTTGACAGGTACTTGTGCTTGTCTCATTGCTCGTCCCATGATCATCTCATGAGGACTAAGTCCAGTTTTCTTTTCAGGGATGCTTCTGATGGTCATCAGAACAAGAGGCAGTGCATCTGGCCATTTGAGTCCTGTAGCTTGACACATTTTTCCTAATCTGTTCTTAATTGTTCCATTAATTTGCTCCACTACCCCAGAAGCCTCTGGTCTGTAAGCACAATGTAGTTTTTGTTTAATACTCAATGCTTCGCAAATCAATTGGATCAACTCATTTTGAAAATGTGTTCCTCTATCTGTCTCAACCGTGACTGGAAAACCATACCTTGGAATGAACTCTCGCAGCATAAGTTTTGCTACCGTTGTTCCATCATTCCTTCTAGTGGGGTATGCCTCCACCCAACGAGAAAACAAACAGACGACCACTAGAACATATTTTAGTCTGTTACTAGGGGCATTTCTATAAAGTCTAACTGCATTCTAGTGAACGGACCTCCTTCTCGTCCTATTGTTCCTAGACTTACTACCGTCTTTCTTCCTGGGTTAAACTGCTGACAAATAAGACATCTTTGACAAAGACTTTCAGCTATGGCTCTGAATTTTGGGTTATACCAGGTTTGTCTAAAAAGTCTGATCATTGCATCTCTCCCAATATGAGCTTGTCCATGGTACATCCGTGCCATGTCTGCAATCATGCTATCAGGCATAACTGGTCTTTCGTCTCTGTACACCCACACACCATTATTTTCCTGTCTTCTACATCCTGCTTTTATCCAGTAATCTTTTCCTCATCACTTGCAGTTTCTTGTAACTGTCTTACTTCATCCCATGTCTCGACAGTATTAGTAAAAAGCAAAGGAGAAGAGATATGCTCCCTTTCTCTATTTTTGTTCATGGACGCCATGTTCTCTGCACAATATTTGGCGATCTCGTCAGCATAATTATTGCCAACGGCTATGTAATCTTCGTTTTTCTTATGCGCCTTGCACTTCACTACAGCTATTTGTTTAGGCAACTGTATCGCCTCAAGCAGCTTTTTAACAAAATCTCCATTTCTGATAGGTGTTCCTGCAGACGTCAAGAAACCTCTTTGTGACCAAATCTGACCAAAATCATGTACGATGCCGAAACCATATTGGCTATCGGTCACAATCGTGACTCGTACATTTCTTCCTAATTTACATGCTTGAATCAAAGCAATCAGTTCCGCAACTTGTGCAGACCTTATTCCTTTCAGACAAGACGCTTCCATCACAGTTGCCACTGTGCACACTGCGTAAGCTGCACTTAAAACTCCTTCTTTTGTTCTCAAACATGAGCCATCTACAAACATGACATAATCGGATTCCTTTAACGGTTCATCTTTTATGTCAGCTCTTGGTTTCGTGCAATATTCCAGCACGTTCAGACAATCATGATCTACTTCGTCTTGTTCAATTATACTCTCTTCATCTGGCAAAGATGTTGAAGGATTCACATTCATGCATCTATCTATGGTCACATTTTCAGCACTCAAGATGACTTTTTCGTACTTAGTCAGCCGACTATGTGTCATGTACTGTGTTTTTGCTCTTGTCAAAAGAATTTCTACTGAATGGGGAACATATACTCTCAGTGGATACCCCATCACTATACCTTCACTTTGTTCCAGACTTACACAAGTAGCAGCAACTGCTTTCAGACATCCGGGCAATGCTTTTGCTATTGGATCTAAAACAGCTGAAAAATAAGCAATTGGTCTTTTCATTGTTCCATGTTTTTGTACCAGTACTGAAAACGCACATCCATCTCTTTCACTGCAGTACAACTCAAAATCCTTCTCATAATCAGGCATGCCTAATGCAGGGGCCTCACACAATTTCTTTTTCAATTCTTTGAAAGATTTCATTTCTTCATTGTTTAACTCAAAAGGGTCTCTTACATCTTTCTTGGTCAACTTTTGTAATGGTTTTGCAATCAAAGAGAAACCACTTATCCATTGTCGGCAATATCCAACCATTCCCAGAAACATTCTTACCTCTCTTTGCGTCATTGGTGCTCTCATTCCTTGAATCATTCTTACTCTTTCTGTCGCTATCTTTCGCACTCCTTTCTCAATTTTATGCCCTAAATATTGAACTTCTTTTGGCAAAATTGCAATTTTGAAGGAGACACTTTATGTCCTCTTTTTCTAGATGGTTCAGTAAAGCTATTGTATCATTTACACATGCTTCTTTTGTTTTCGATGCCACCAACAGGTCATCGATATACTGCACCATCACTGACTTTTCTGGCGTTTTCAAATCTTCCAGAGATTTCTTTAAAATCTGATTAAAGATTGAGGGCTTTCTGTATACCCCTGAGGAATTCGGCACCATGCCAAAATACGCTCTCCGAACCGGAACGCAAATAATGGCTGGCTATCTGGATGCAAAGGAATAGAGAAAAATGCGTGACACAAATCTATCACAGTGTACCACTCAGCTTCGTGTGGAATTTGATATAGAATTACTGCAGGGTTTGGCACTATTGGACAACAGGGCACAACTATTTTGTTGATCTTTCTCAAATCCTGTACTATTCTATATGTTCCATTTGGCTTTTTCAGTCCCATAATAGGTGAATTACATGGACTGCTCATTATTTCTTTCAAAATTCCCTGTTCAATCATTTTATTTATTACAGGAGTTATTCCTTCAATTATTTCTGGAGTTAATTTGTACTGTGGCGTATTCGGGTAAGTTGTTCCTTCTTTTACTGTTACTTTTACGGGATCAACTTCTTTCATTAATCCAATATCTTCTCCTGTAAAATCCCACACACTTTCCTTCACTGCAATTTTTAGTTCTTCTGGAAGTTTTTCTGCATCAAATGCAGGAAACAAACCATTCATTTCAGGTTCTTGATTCATCAAAGTTACTTTATACAAGACATCTTCATCTGAGGTCTGAAATCCAATTCCATCTGGCGTACAATAAATTGTGCAATTCATCTTGCACAAAAGGTCACGACCTAAAAGATTTACAGGACTACAATCGCACACTACAAATTTATGCATTTTGCTAAAAGAACCAATTTTTACTTCCACTAATTCAGTAAGTGGTGTTTTAATCTGCTGATTAGCTACTCCTACCACTTGGATGCATTCACCTGAGAGAGGAAGGTTTGGAATTTCCACTGATCTAACAGTAGAACGGGTAGCTCCAGTATCGACAAGGAATGTTACATTTGCACCATTCACTTCTCCATCCACAAAGGGACCAGACTGATCTACCTCTAGAGTTGCGCCAAGTACGCACTCTTTCCCCTCTCCTGGGCACCGTCAGAATCTTTCATCCGGGTCATCCTCACTCTGACGCAACCAATACTGAGAAATGTTAGCTGCTCGCGGCAACTGTGTTACCTGCTCTCCTCCGTAGAATCCTGTTTCTGTACTGTATCTTTGCTGGTTAACAGTGTTGGGAAGTGGTGGTTGCGGCACCTGACTTTGTTGAACAACTACCTCATTCTGCACCTGTGGAGTTAATGATTGATTTTCCGGATTAAGTTTAGGTGGGAACTTACACTCGTTTCTCCAATGCCCTAATTTTCCGTAATTATGACATGGCCATTTCTTCTTTGCTTCTTCTAGACTCACTTGACCTTTCCCTTTACCTATGTTAGGTCGCATTTTATTCTGTCCTGTTTCATTCCCATTATTATTGTCCAATTGAGCTTCTTGTTTTTCTGCCACCTTCACCTGTGCCCACATTGCCTTCTCTTTCAATTTACGCTGTCTACTCTCAATATCATCACTGCAATACTTAGCATATCTCAGCACATCATCGACTGTGCCATTCTGCCAATTAATCATATGCTGTTTAATCATTTCACTAATCTCTGGTTTCAATCCAAACACAAATCTGTACACAAAATGACTCATATCTTTTTCACTTAATTCCTCATATCCACTATACTGCTTGAAAACCAACAACAACCTTTCATAATAGGCGTGTACAGACTCCTTACTTTCTTGTGTAGTTCTATCGATTTTTACCCAATCTGTCTCTTTAGGAGGAATCTTATTCTTCAAAAAGGTAATCACCTTATCATACTTTTTCATCACATCAGGACCTGGAGCTCCGGTCTTATGATCTCTTGGATATTCTGTAGTTGGCCAGTCAACTGTAATTTTACATTCTGACCACAAATCAGTTGGTACCACTATGTCAAATAATCCATCTAAATCTATCCACAACACTTTTGAAACCTTTACAAATCTCTCTACTTGTCGGTACCACTCAACTGGTTTCTCTCTCAGCTTTGGAAAGTCATTGGTAAATGACAGTATGTCCTGCCTAGTCCAAGGAACATGCACATAACTACCACCTGGAGTTTCTCTCATAGGGTATTCTCTGGCAACAGGTTCCTTTTCAGTTATCATAAAAGCCAAAGAAGCTTTGTCTGTAGTTTTCTCATTCTTCTTCGTCCATCTAACCTTCCATCTGTCCACATCACCCCATTTTCTCAACAATACAATTAACTCTTTTATCTGCGTCAGCCTTCCTGCCGTGTTCAAATTCTCAATATCCTTTTCACAAAAGTCTACTCTATATGGTTTCTGCAACGTTTTCACTTTCGCAAAGTCTATTCCAATTTCACTGGCTACTTCTTCTAGTTTGTCATGTAAATTCTTTGCTCTCCATGTAATACTTTTGCACAGAAACATTATTTCATCATCCTGGTAATTTTTTATCTTTTCTGTACCATTCGTTCCTAGAATTAATTCTTCCATATCAATTTTTAACCTAATTACATCTAATGGTTTTTCTTCTGGTTCTTTTATTTTAAATGCTTTCATCCACTCATTTAATTCATCAGGAGTCGGACCTATGGGTGTATTATTTAATTTACCCAATTACCACTCTTTTCAGGAGTCTCTGTTGCAGATTCTGTTACCATATGTATTTTCCTACCATTGCACTCATTCATAGTCAAATTTGTAGGTGGACTTGGTCTGTAAGTACTAGCCAAATTACTTGTACTTGCACTTTGTTCCATCCTTTCTTTTTCTCTCTGAAATTGTGAACTCATGGGAATCACCAAAGATCGTTCATCAATTTTCTGAGTCTCAAAACTGGTATTACTGGACCTATTGTTACAGGCACAGTAACTGCTTCCATATTTTTCGTTAATTCTCTAATCTTCTCAGTTAGTTCTTTGGTTGTCCTTGCTAATTCGCTTGCATTGTCGCTTTCTATTCCTTCATTTTGTGAAGTTCTCATTTGATCTTGTGACCTATTTATTTCAATTCTTTTCTCCGGACTTTTATTTCGCATAGTCTCTATTAGCGGCGCATTTGGTGTCACCACTGTAGAACTCTGCTGATACGGAGGTGGATTTCTATTTAAAATATCTTCCAGCAATTCATCATCCGTTTCGCTCTCATGCATATATTTCTCCCTCTCCATATGTTTCTTTTTCTCAGTCCGTTTTTCTTAGTCCCTTCCTCAACTGTAAAAGCTGGAAACAAACCTCCTGTCATGTTAGCACATCTCCATCGTTTTATTCTATCTTCATGATTTATTCCCCACATCCTTCCGGGCATAAACTCATGATCCCTTAAACCTCTGAATCTCTCTCGCTCATACATCTCATCTTCCCATTCCGTCAACGCTTCAAACTGCGTTGGTCTAGGTTCTAGATTTGTCATCTTTTCTCGCAAATTTCGCAAAACCGCTACACTAAATGAACCATTCTCAGGGAAAGCTAAAGCACCATCATTCTTCGTATACTTTGCCCAATTTTCCAACCATATGCATGTATGATATCCATATTTCAGCATCATATGTCAAGCTGCTGATTTCGGCGGAGGAATTACTTGTCCCTCTCTAGTCACAACCTTTTTGTCTTTCTTAAAGAAATTCTTAATTTTTGTCGTCCATGACGTTCTCTCCCTTTCATACTGTAATACGGCATGTTTTCAATTGGTTTTCTCTTCAAAACCAGCACTGTTCTGTGTACGGAACTTCAACCAATTACAGCGCGACTCACACTAACGTACCAATCAGAACAATTCCCTTCGTCCGCGAACCAACCAATCCTAGCGCGGCACTTTTCTACGTCACTCCTGACTCTGTGTTCACGTGACTAGCGCACTATCCAATCCTAGCGCGGCACTGTTCTACGTCACTCCTGCTCTTTTACCCCTCCTTTACAAAATTTATCGGCAATTTTCTTTTCACTGTTTTCTCCGTTAGTTACAACAATTAAACAATTCCATAGTCTGATTCGCTAAACAAAAGTGACAGCTTTGTCCTTTTACACAAGAATCCTGTATTTCCAGTAGGCAGCGCTTACCTCTACCCTACCACAGAATTTTTACTCTCGCCGATAAAGTAGCACTTCCTCTACCTTACCCTTCTTTCAAGCAAACAATTTACTCCTTTCTCTGGGGATAAGACACATGTGGAGACTAGGCTGCTGAGAATTAAGGCCAAAGTTTCACAAGAAAATGTGATTTGCTATTTCAGTTACACACTTTTCGTACAGAAAATCCCTAACATAACACAACCTGTGTTATTACCAAAATGAATTCAGACCATGTACCAAATTCCATGTGACTTCTCTTGCCACACGTGTTCCACTTCCTACATCCCAGAAGCGTGAAAACTCACATATAACATAACGCGACTCAACATATAGTGTTAGTCATTAAATATAATCAATAATCAAAAATAAACAATAATCACTAAACTAATTTATAGAAAACCATAACTCTGCTACCAAGAAATCTGATGCAGTGCGTACAATAAAAACTATTCTCCTCCTGGGTCACTTATAGGTCATCCAGGGGCAAACTATATTTTCTCACATCCACATGACGATGGGGCCCATAAACATCGCCTAACACACACGCACACACCTGGATTTCCTTTACACCTTTACGAAATTCTGTATTCCTAGGAGAAGCATGAGAACTAAATGGAAAACAACATTTATGTACCGCTGAAAGGAGCCGGGATATCTTATTACCTTAACTTATCACTTTCTTTTAGTTATTTTCTTTAAGATATTCCTGCTCATTGTTTTGTCGATGAATCATTCATGTAAAAATTAGTTCATAGTGATTAAGACCAGCTGAATCACAATAACCAATTACTGATGTCACAATCACTTAGGGAAATAACCACTGAGTCATTTGATTTAAAGAATCTTAAATTTTATGTAATTTTAAAAGCATGAGAAAGAATTTAAACTTTTTATTCAATTATTCATTCATTTATTAATTCAAATATTTATTAAGCATAATCAATTTATTGCAGAAAGGAAATTTTCGTCATGAAGCAAAACCCTAATACCTGCCTACCTTCCTAATTTAGCCTAATGATTTCTAACCTAAGTTTAAGAATTAGAAATAACCTGATTCTCATACTCAACTGGAAAATTAAGACAGCAACAGAAACTTCAGCTCGTCAGCATCAGCTACCTGCAACCCGTCTCATCTAACAGTCTTTCAGCATCTCCCGCTCAGTAATGGATCGATCAGGACCACCCAGCACTGGAAGCCACCAACACCAACACGACTCTCCAACTCCGCTCCTGACTGTGTCCCCCTCCCACTAAGAGTAGGCCCTCTTATACCCTAATTCTAACTTTGCTAACTAATTGTTGCAACATTAATAACACGCTTTTCTTTCATTGGTCCATGCATGTCATCATATTCATTCTTTTAATCAAGTTCTCTTGGATCCAAGGGTCCTTGGATCATTTCCTTTCTCACAGTTCAAGACATGTTTCCATCCGCTTCGATCAGTACATTTGTAACTTCTTTCGATACATTCGAGAACTCTGCAGGCATTGTCCTTTCTCTTAAACTGGTTTCCCACGGGTCTTTGCTGATCACCACGGCACACTAACAGTTCAATTAGGTCACATCAGCCTTGACCATTTCTCGCATCCTAGCCTCTCAGCAACATCACGAGGTTAGCTTTTCTCTGACTTCTCTCCCTTGTCACGTGTTTCCCCGCACTTGCGCACATCATTAACTGGCAGCCATTTTATATCGCCACTCGGTTATACTTTAGAAGCACTATTTTGAAATAAACAAAACATAATTAAAATAGAGAAAAATAGCCTTTTCGTTTCCCTCCCATCATCAACGTACCCCAATTAGTTATTACCTAGCAGAAAGCAACATTTAAACTGTTCCTTACTTACCATCACTATTGTTTTTGCAACGACACGTTTATTTCTATGAAGCACAAAATCATGCATTTATTTTAAATTAGTACGCATTTATTTTTATGTTATAATTAGATACACGGACATTCGTTAATAGATTATTCAGCACATACATTTGCGTATTACCCTTCCCACACGTACAGTGTTGATTAATACATTTAAACGAACATTTTATTAATTATTTATAAAATTTGTTAGGGGTTAATTTTTTTTAATTTTCTCTGCTCCATCACCTGCTACAAACTGGATTTTATTGTTAGATGTGGGAGTACACTAGTATTACCATAGTACCCTTCCTACACAAATACCCAGCTCTCATAGCCCAAGTTTAGTATGATCAAAGACTTTTGCCATCTTGAAAATGCCCTGACACATGGTATTTTGCACTGTTTGAAAGTAAGGCGAACAGGAACTACTGAAAATGTGGGTAAGGTAGGCACTGGGAACTAATACTGCATTGGTTAGAGCATGCCCAGGAGTCAACCCCCTCCAGCTGGTTCCAGGCATAAATGTGGCACCTCTAGGCACCCAATGAAGAAAACTTTCTGGACTTGCAGAAGATCAGGAAAGGACTGGACCTACTGTCTGCGACTGGAGAGGAGCCCTAAAGGACTGGACCTGCTTTATGTTGTAACCAGGACAAAGAAATGGGCTCCAAGGGTCGTGGCCTGGCCTTCTGTGTGGCTACACAGAGACAAGTTGAGGAGGCCTTTTTCTGTAAGTACCCAGCTGACCACTGGCAACTAGACTTGGACTGAACCCTGTTGTTGGCCTCTGCTTGACACCCTGTGCATCTTTCAGCGTCTCCTTTGAAGTCCTAGGAGGCTTTAGAGGTGTACCCCTATGGTAAATTAGGACTTAAAAGACCAAGGGCCTAATTACACCTTTTGGTGGTGCGGGGGCGGGCGGCACTCCACCGCCACGTCCCCGCACAGCCAAGAGTCACTGCAGCTTGCCAGATTACAACTTAAAAGTGGTCTGGTGGGCAGGTGGTGTGGCTGTTCTGCAGCAGTGCTTCTTTCAAAGGCAGCGGTGCCTTTTAAAAAGGCACCGGTGGAAGAAGTGTGGCGCAGCGGCCAGGGTGAGTGACTCCGGACCACGGGGTTCACGAGTCGGTCCCCGGCGCCAGGTTATCCTAGCACCATGTGACTATGGGCAATAGCTCGCTTAATCTTCCCGACGTCCCCCAGTGCCTTGACACCCTCGGGTAATTGTGCGCTTTACAAATACTGGATTTCATTTCATTTCATTTCAATGCCACACAAGGGTCCTGCACGGCATGGACTGTAAAGTCCATGCCAAGAAGGAACAGGTGTGCATGCACACAGGGGGGCACATGTGATGGGCAACTGTGTGCATCCACATAGCGTGAGGCACAAGGGGGCCCTGTAGTGCCCCCTTTCTTTCCACACCGCCAGGAGTTACATGGAGGAAGAACCTCCAAGACACCGCTGGCGATGAGGAAAGTTGTAATATGCTTGGCGGTGCCTCAGGGCACCATCAAACATATTGCGGCCTCTGGACCGCTGCAGCACCGCCAGGGAACGGTGGTTCCCTGGCGGCGGTCCCAATGGCGGTCTGCCACCCAAGTCGTCATGGGGCGGTCGGACCACCGGTGCGGCGGTGGCTGGACTGCCACCGGTGCACCACCACGAGTCTGACGGTCCTCAGACCCCAAGTCAGAAAGTAAAATCTTTGACCAAGACGAAGCTTGTTGGTGTAGCTGACACGTGCTCCATCGCGATCAGCCTCATATTGCTCCTAGGTACCAGTCTACTGCTACCATTGACTAACATTGGTGCTTTGTGCTTTTTGGTGCTGTTTCTACTTAAAAATGTAAACATTCACATCTCTGTTACTCTTATAGGATTTTTTTAAATTTTTGGATCAAGTTGTTTATTAAATTATACTCTATTTCTGCGTTTCGATTTGGGATTTTTATTGTTTTACATTTTGACATCATTACTGTTTTGGTAGTGCATACATACTTTACAAATTGCCCTAAGTTAAGCCTGTCTGCTCTATGCCATAGCTACCAGGGGGTTGAGCTCAGGTTCATTTAATGACTTTGAGGGTTCACCCTGACAAGGGTTGTGATTATTCCTTGAGGTAGGTCGTCATCCACCTCAAATAATAATCGAATTTGTTGCATGGGTGGTGCCAAAAAATGGAGTATTTTGATTGTATGTATACTTTCATTTATTTACAAACTTGCTAGGAAATTCCAATAAGGCATCTGTGAGTGGGATGTGCAATGAGTTTATCGTTATTAGAGTATATAAAATTTTCTCTTGGAGGCTCTCCTCCAATACATGTAACAATATTCCAAGGAACCTACCCCATATTTCTTGTAACTGCTCCACACACTCATTACATTTATAAATAATCTTTTCATATGAGACCTTAACAAACATGCAGCCTATACATGTTTCATACGGTGGCAGTGTTAAAGTTCTCTGATGACATAAAATTCTTATATTACATAGGATCCTGGAATCCTTTGATAAAAGCCTATCTCTAATTTCCTTATTTTGGGTGACTTGTGACAACTCTAGTCGCTTGTAATAAAGAAATGACGTAGCTGCTCAACTGTAATAACTTATGGCAGTTTAATTCTGATGTCACAATGCCTGCTGCCAGAGACAGCAATCAAGAGAAAAGGCAGGATACGGACCGTAGTTACAGCTGCAGTTAAAAAAATGAAAATGAAACATGGCTTTTCCTTCTTCTGCTCTGTTTTTCTACATGAGCAGTGATGAGCAGAAGGTAGATATTTAGGGCAACATGTTTATTTTTTGCACAGTTTAGGAAATTATAGGAATTATAGATTCTCCCTACATGTTTCTAAGCATTCTGAGCTACAGCATTTTTTAAAAACTGACTTGTATTAAATTGATTCTAATATCTTTTTGCAATAAATATCGAAGTGCCTTTTGGTGTGTTTAATTTTGCCCTAGAGATTTTACCTAAAAATCTTCATGTTTGCAAAAATCTTATCTCTTTCATATACACGCACGCAACCTGGGTTTCATCCTGGACTCCACGCTCTCTATGACCCGGCAAGTTAACGCCGTCTCCTCCTCCTGCTTCAACACCCTCCGCATGCTCCGAAAGATCTACAGATGGATCCCCACCAAAACCAGAAGGACGGTCACTCAAGCACTCGTCAGCAGCAGGTTGGATTACGGCAACGTCCTCTACGCAGGAACCACGGCCACACTCCAGAAGAGACTCCAACGCATACAAAACGCCTCCGCACGCCTCATCCTCGGACTCCCTCGCCACAGCCACATCACCACCCACCTGAGAGATCTGCACTGGCTCCCGGTCAACAAGAGGATCACCTTCAAGCTCCTCACCCACGCCCACAAAGCACTCCACAACGCTGGACCAGCATACCTTAAAGAACGGCTATCTTTCTACACCCCGAACCGCCAGCTTCGCTCTGCCGACCTCGCCACCGTCCCACGCATCCGTCGAACGACCACCGGCGGCAGATCATTCTCCCACCTCGCCGCCAAGACATGGAACACCCTCCCCGCCCACCTACGGCAGACCCAAGACCTGCTGACCTTCAGAAGACTCCTCAAGACCTGGCTGTTCGACCAGTAGCTGCTCCCCCCACCCCCTTAGCGCCATGAGACCCTCACGGGTGAGTAGCGCGCTCTACAAATGTCCTGATTGATTGATTGATACACCAAGAATTTAAGCGGCTTCTGGGAAGGGTGACGGTGTAACCATGTATTATAAGAAATAAAGTACCCGGCACACATTTTAAGGACATTGTTAGTCACCTTGGAGTTCCAGGACCATAGAAAGTAACTAGGCCTTCAGCCTTGTTCCTCTATATGATCATGGGACTCTTCAATGACTTCCAAAATCTTTATAATGTATGACCAAGGTACTTTTTTCCATGTGTATTTGCCACTGCCAATGCCGTGGAGTGTTCTGTTGGATTGTGCCTGCTGTGTTTTGTGTGATTATGCTGCTATGTGTGTTACTGTGCTTTTCTGTTGTTTACTTTAAAAATGTCAACACATTCTGCTACATTTCCAGCCAAAAGCAGCACATGACTTTAAAGTTCTTGTGACAAGCAACCCTTTACCACTGTCTAAAGTGGTAAAATTGCGCTGCTATAGTAAGATACAAGTTTTCCCAAAACAGTAGCAGAGACAAAGTCCTAAATGCTTGCTTTATGTGAAATGACCCCTTAACTCCAAATTATGTCAAACTGCTGGTGTAAGTACTCAACCTGAGCCAATACAATAGGCTAAAAACAGAATTTCTACCAGCTGGCAAAAACCTCCAAAAGTACGTGCTTAAAGATAGTCGTAAACTGGTCAGCAACTTGTAAATAAGGGATAAAAGGCCCCTGGCCGTACATTAAAAGGATATTGCAAGTCACAGAGGAATTCCATGACCACAAAGAGGAATGAGGCTGAAGGCCAAGTTCTTTCATAAAGTTCCTTTATCAAGCAACCTTGAAAATACTTTGAGGTGACTTGCAAAATTCTCATCATGTATGACAGGGGGTACTTTATTCCTTATAATAAATAGTCATGCCATCACCTTTCCCACAAACCACTTACATTCTTGGTGCGCAGCTCTTTCATATAAAAACAAGCATTTGCAATGCATCGGTCTCGCCTTTGGAACCTTATATGTATTTAGCAATGCAGCATATGAATACTTATTATGATATACTTTTTTCTCCCTGCAGTTACATTTCAGCATTTTGTACTTTCCCCTCCTCTCCGCTATTGTTTTCTTTCCGCCAGCTGAGTGCCAACAGTCTGACTAAAAAACAGAACAGACTGATAGATGATGACACTGGTCCTAAAACGTGCTGTAAATGAAACCACGGGCCATTCCAGCCTCCTGTAACCTGAAAACGAATGAACACCCTATTCCCAGTTTTAGACATTTTTCTGTTTCAGAGATTCATACCAAGGTCAGGGTTGAAATGAGAATATATTCAAATAAAATGGACCATGCGAACATCATCTCAAAAATGTCCGAGTCCACAGTCTGTCAAGAGTGTTAGCAGATAGTAAACTGCCTGATGCTATTAAACACTTCTTCCATACTTAAAGAGTTTAGCAGAGCATGCGCGCTTTTTGGTCTGCACACCGTGCATCGCGCTGCATGTCATTACAATACCTTTTTGTTTAAAGGGTAAAGAGATGGCCAATCAGCTTTTGAATAAGTACATACCAGAGTACCATAACCTCTTGGCAGTGCTCAGTATGTAAAGCGGTTTTATCTGCTTATTCGGAGAAAAGCACCATCCAGCAAGAACTCGTGTGTAACAATTGAACATTATGCTGCAGTTATGTCATTGTTTTATGGCAGCGTTGATCTCGCTACAATGCCCTTCTTGTATCAATTATTTTCGACCCAAACATGGAATCTTTCTACCTCTCGCTTCCTGCCTGCCTCACTCTCTTTTCGCGGATGTCATGTTTTCTTTCACACTCATTATAAATTACCGACATGTCACACTTGAATGACAAATTCTGCCACGGGACGGTGATGGGAATCTAAATATTGTTTCCTAGACAAACACATAGCTTGCGGCCTTCTGCACAGTGATACTTTTCCTTATTAACGTCACTCGCTCATGTCACTGCGCGGCTCGAGTTTTCTCTTGTGAGCATTAGTGTACATTAGTTGGCTGTCAGTGTCACACGGCTGCCAGTCTAATCAGGCAAGAAAAACTTTTCTTTTTAAAATTGCTGTATAGCCAAGAGCCAGCCTTTTACATCAAGGGTGGTGTTCTTGAAAAATGAGCCGCCCTTGCCGCCGACCCCACATACAGTCGACAAAACCGTTTTTCTCAGCAGCTTCTTGTTCAGCAAGCACAAGCATCTCCACGAATCTTTCATGGGATTTGTTCAGCATGTCTGTCTTTTGTGAACCATAAATACAAAAGGTAGGCGATCGAAAGAGCTGTCTTCTTCACTGACTCATTATTATATGAAACCTGGCTACTTTGGGAGCTTATGCAAACACTGCCATCGGCGCCCTTTGGAACCAGTCCGCCGCCCTCGTCATCTCACACGGTACTTGTGGGCATGATCCTAGTGTGCAGTGTTGTGCGTTTGTGTCAAGCACGGATACCTTGTCAGTCTGAAATGCCATACTTTGATCACAATCTGCAGTATGACTGTATATTTGTAAACAAGGTAGACAAACTCTCTTAACCTCTCCAGTGAATGTTTGATTCCTTGTGCATTTAAGGGACGGGGAGCGAGAAGGCACCGGACTGAGGGGGGAGCGAGAAGGCACCGGACTGAGGAGGGGAGGGGGGAGCGAGAAGGCACCGGACTGAGGAGGGGGGAGCGAGAAGGCACCGGACTGCGGGAGGGAGGGGCGGGAAGAAATTGCCTCGCACGCAACATGAAAATAAAACCATTACTTCAGAGTAAATAAAATTGCATTGTGAGCCGCCGATTTATATTTCTTCCTTACTAAACGCAGCATCCAGCCTGCAATACACCAGCGCGCCCATTTTTACCACAATTGTTGACGCAATGCAAGTGCTCGCTTTAACCAATTCCGGACTGCAGGGGGAGCGGAGCGAGAAGGCACCGGACTGAGATGGGAGCAGCGAGAAGGCATCGGACTGCGGGGGGGAAATTGCCTTTCGCAGAACGCGAAAATGAAACCATGCCTGCCCCACAACTAGCGTAGGAGGGAGACTCGAGGGCGGGTCCTGCGCCGCTTCCGGCATCCTATTGGCCAATAGCATATGAGTCAGGTGCTCAAGGACTCGCTCCCTGCCCCAGAATGTGCCATCAGGCGGCCGTTTTGGATTTGCTAAACCGGTATCTCAGTGTAATCGGAACAATCCGACACCCGTTGTACCTAATGTACAGAATGCTGAAAATAATTCTAGACTCGCTCGAAAAACTTTTTGAGTAATAGGTAATTGCTCCCATTGCATTATCTTTGTCAATATTTTGAAACATTCATTTTATGAAACAAATTAAACAAAATATTACAAGAATCCTATTGAAATAAAAAAACAATTCATTTTCTTCCGTTTGCTTTACCTGACAATGCCATTAGCTTTCCATTAACTTCCAACCCTGCCCTTCAAAGATGGCCGCCTTCGTTGCAGTTATCTCCAGGAAGTAGGCGTGGCTGGTAGCCGTGCAACTCCAGAGCTCGGAGCATGATCCCTCCGCAACGCAGACAGACTGCGGTAGGGGGAGGGACGGGAAGAAATTGCCTCGCGCGTAAAGCGAAAATGAAACGAGCTTGCCTTGCAGTAAAAAAAAAAAAAAAGAAAGGCACATTTAAACCGGAGCAAAGAAAAATAGTCTGTGCAGTAAAGGGGCTGATAGCCATGGAAGGACACAAATGACGACATGGCCGTCATGGGGAGGGACTAGGAAGCTGAAAACCAATCAGAATGTAGCATTTAGGATGTAAGCCAATCCAAAAGATGGGCGGAGAATGGGCGGAGCTTAAATGAAGCTTCCCTACTATAGTATATACTGCATGTCTCAACGAGACAGCGCAAGCGCTGCCTAGGCGAGACCTAAAGAGAGAGCATGTTTGCAAACATGAAGATAAAATGAAATGTCTAGAGCAAAGTTAAACATCAAAAAAGCTGTTAGATATTTGTTGTAAAAAAGATATTAGACACAGTTTAATACAAGTTAAAAAAGTACGGTAGAAACTTGCAGAAAGAGTATAATTTTTCTATAACTATCCATGGAGTGCAAGAAAAAACATGTTGCCTTAAGTATCTTCTTTCGTCTTGTCAATCTACAGCTAGAAAAACAAGGCAGAAGAAAGAAAAAAGCAATGTGTTTCGTTCTTTAAACAGCTGCTTTAAATATGCTCCGTGAGCTGACCTGCCCTTCCTTGGTTGCTGGCTCTGGCAGCAGGCATTGTGATGTCAGAATTCAACTGTAATAAGGTATTACAGTTGAGCTCTGGTGTCATTTCTATATAATCAGTGACTGGGTGCGTCAAAAGTTACCCATTATAAAGAAATGAAAGAATTATTCAGGGATTGCAGAACCCCCTGTATTGTAATGCACTAATTCACTGGGCCTCAACCTGGAAAGACATCTGAACCTACAGCAGCACATGAGTGATCTAGCCAATGGAGCGCAAGTACAACATATACAGTTATTGTCACATGATGATTTCAAACAAGTAATCAAAGTCCTAGTTCTGTCAAGACTAGACTATGGTGATTTCCTACTTCTGGAGAGTCCCCAAATCTATTTTTGCATAGTGTAGACGCATTTAGCTGTTGCAAGACCAAGATTACCAATGCACGCTTGTCATATTTTGATTTCGTATGGTTGCTATAGTCAACTTGATATGTGGGGGGCCAACAGAAAGAGCATTGAGAATGAAGGGAAGGGAAGGATAATTCACAAGTGTTCTTGTGCAGCCCAAGGATGTCATTTAGGGGTCGCTGCGACCCCTGGCTTGCCCCTTGCTACCTCTGGCACTGCTTTTGTGACCCCTAGCCACAGAGGTGGCAAAATCAGTGTCTGGAACACAGGAAGCTCTTCCTAATGGACGCTGGTTGGAGCTCCACTTGCCTGGTTTCTGTCCATTTTTTTATTATACAAATAGTGAATAACATTATTAATTATTAGTGTAATAAAAAATTGAGTACATTAGCTGGAATATGACCCTATCTGGGAGCTAAGGCAAGTAAAAAATGCTGTTAAATGTATATTGTATGCATGCTTGCGGGTGAGAGTGTGTTTATGTGCGGGAGAGTGTGTGAATGTGTTAGTATGTGTAAGCATGTGAGTGTGAGTCAAAGTAAGGATCACATGGCATGCTATTCCACTTTCACTACCCCTGGCATGTTGGTGAATTGACGTCCATGGCGCAGGCCTGTTGAAATTTGTATGAGGTCATGAAAGAAACGCAGCAAAGCAAAGCACCAACTCGGTGGGTCTCTCTAATGCCAGCAATTCTATTGGTAGAGAAACTGATGCACAATCATAGGACGAATTCAGATGGTGGTACTGTTGAGAAGGAACCAGTTTGTACACCAACAAAATAACATCTGACTCTCCATACATTCCTCTACCTATCATTATTCTGTGCCCAGGCTCCACTACCTCTTTTCACTTATTGAATTTGATGATATGACACTCAGTGGCACACTGAGTCATCTGTATTTCTGAATTACTCATGACATGTTCCTAGCTTTACTTCCCCCTTGACTCTCTCTCACTTCCTGCTTGTGGTTGAAAGTTGTGGACGTGTGCTCATAGTCCTATTGTTCCTCTGAGTTATTTTGGCAGTTTGTGCATGACAAGAGGACACGTGCTTCTTTGAAAGAAAGCTAACCTAGCAAGAAAGTAGTGCAACACTAATCATTATTTGTTTGTTTCTTGTCCACAAAAGCAGTTTACACATGCCACCGACAAAGTGCGTTTTATAACCAATGCTGCCTTTAATGACTTAAAGCAGTTCCAGTCTTTTCAACACAGACACAAAAAGTGCTATTCACAAACATAATTGTGAGGCTCCTGGGTTCAGGTAGGTACTAATATAGCCTTAGAGCCCAATGAAGTGGACTCTACAAGCCATTCAGCGAGGGCCTTTAACAAAGGAGCAGGCCTTAAATGGCCGGTAGAGCCCACTACGGAGGGCTGTAAGGCTATTAGAACATCCCCCCTTAGAGGGCAGAACGTTCTAATCTTTAAAACAAAGGACTGAATCCCATCTGACTCCATGAGGCCTTTTTTCCCAGCAACAGCTGTGAACAAACATTGGTATGTTGATGCTCCAGGCTTCTACCAGCCATTAGAAGCCCGGAGCACTCTATTGTCTTCAATGGAGCGCTCAACATTCCAATGTTCTAATATGTAAAAGAGTTCTACATAACTTGTGGGCTCTTTCCAATTCATAATTATCCTTACCAAAGTACTCTGGCCCTGGATTCCCTCATGATAGATTAGACGTAGTTTGCACTATATGCAAACTGTACTAATGAAATAAAATATATACGTTTAGAATACGTTTAGACCTTTATTTGATCTGATCACATTACCTCTAGTGTTTAGCAACACAATGAAAGATTCAGGTAGCTACCCTGGCATACGCTGGTGTGCTGTAACTCTGTGGATACTTTGAATTTCTGGAAATCAATAAGGGCACGTTTAAGATACTTGCTATGTTTTGCGAATGTTAGTATTTTCTTTTAACTTTTTCTAACATGAAAATCATGTTTTTCATGCGCAGACTTTTACTTCCCTTTAACACCCATTAAAGGGTGGTGTTCAGTCAATTTTCCACACAGATGGTCTAATTTACAAACTGGACTTTGTAGTGCATATTGTAGTACTACAGTAGCATTACAAGTGCTATTCAAAGACTGCACAAACTTACTGCAAAGTGATATTCACAAACTGAACTTTTGTAGTAAATAACACTTTTTTTGGTCCTCATTCACCTCAGTCTCCAATACCTGTCACCCAGACCTTTATTTCAATTTTTGTCTACGGTCAAGTATGGGGGTAGACATTGCCCAGGAGGCTGCGTCTCTCTCATATTCTCCAGTTTCCGGAAGCTGCATTAAAAACGCAGCCAGGAAAGCTATATAGGTGTAATCATTAGACAAGATATATGCTCTTAGATTTCCTACTCCTACCCTACATATGCCCCTGCCCACTCCGTTAGCAATCCCCAGAACTTTTTCTTCTTGGATGCTTTTCCCATTAAATCCATTTTGGACATATAGATTAGGGCATCTAGCCACTCAGCATGTTGAGGAGGACTACCACTCACTCACTTTCGACATATTTCCCTCCTTGCCAGTAACATAGAATAGAACACGAGGTCCCTAGCAGCCCTTGTAAGCCCCTCAACCGCTCCAAAGTTAACCAGAGAAAGCCTTACTTCAACATGTAACCCAAAAATGATTGTAACAGTCTTACCCACTTCATCCCAAATCCTCAGAATTCCAGGACATTGCATAAACATATGGACGTCGGTCGCCTTTTCTAAACCACACTTAGCACATTTGGCAGCTCTTCCTTTCCCCATCTTCAACAATCTCTGACTCTGTGAAGTGAAAAAAAATGATTTAATCTTAAAAAAAGCAGGTTTAGCAATGGAAAATAATATGCGCATTGATACTTGCCACATATTTTGCAACTGCTCCCTCGGCAGGCATCCTCCCCGTAGCTCTTCTGCCAGCATGAAGTCTCCATCCGCGATCTCTTCAATTCCCAATACCAAATTGAAACTTCCATCCATCCAGGAGGATTCCCAACATGTTGTTTTTCCAAGTAATTCCCAGTGCCCAAGAGCGATCTCAGACTTTGCTCCCTGTTTTTCAAAAGCAGGTACTTGAATTTTGAAAGCTTCCCCCCAGCATCTTACTTATGTCTTCCCAGAGAATAAGTTAACCGTCCTGAGCAAGTTCGCCCCAATGGCGTATTACCACACTCCTTATTAGCAGAGTGTTA
This sequence comes from Calotriton arnoldi, assembly GCA_963921515.1. NCBI lineage: Eukaryota > Metazoa > Chordata > Amphibia > Caudata > Salamandridae > Calotriton > Calotriton arnoldi. The sequence continues at coordinate 513,594 of CAWUFW010003924.1, read as the reverse complement.
GAAATGGGATCTCTAGTTGGCAAGGGCTTGCACCTTTGTCCAAGTAGGGACCCTTCTTCCTAGTCAGGGTAAGGGAGTTACACTCCTAAAATAACCCCTGCTCACCCTCTTGGTAGCTTGGCACGAGCAGACAGGCTTATTCTAGAGGCAGTGTGTAAAGCATTTGCACATAACCAACAGTAATACAGTGTAAGCACTACAAACTGACACCACACCAGTTTAGAAAAATATCCAATATTTTTATATACTTTAAACAAGACCAAATACGATAAAAATCCACAGTACAGTACTTTAAAAATCTTCAGTTATCACAGTGTCCTTAAAAACAGTTCCTTGATGTCGATAGCTCCGTCCAGGGCTATCACGGCGTCGTGAACAAACAAATCCAAACAGTTCTGGCTGACCGCGGCGTCGCGGGTCAGCTACGGTGTCGGGAAGACCCGCTAACAGTACCTTTCAGAAATGCAGGGCGTCGATGACCTCGCGGTGAGCTTCCGAACACACGGCGTCCACAGGCGTCGGTTCCGGAGGTCGGTGCGGCGTCGTCGGGCCCTCGAAGTCACACACGTTGCAGATCGATCTCCTCTCTGTTGAAGTCAGGAGCGCTGGCGTCGGCCGGCGTCGGGTGCTGCGGTGCGAAGTGCAGCGGTGCGGCGTGCGGTGCCCTCAGGTCGCGGTGCAAGCAGCGGCTCGGTGGCGGCGTCGGATGGCGTCGTCGGTGAGACCAGGGTCGCGGTGTGAGATGAAGGCGGTGCTCGTCACGGTGCTGGCAGGTCACGGTGCAGCAGCGGCGTCGTCGTAGCTGCAGCGCTGTCGTCGGCTGACGAACTTGGAGTCGATGGCACCGGCGTTGGTAGGCCAAGGCTGCGGTGCGGGATGAGGGCGGTGCGTCGTGTAACTTACGAGCGGTGCCCCCGAACCACGGTGCAAGCAGCGGCGTCGAGTCCGGCGTGGGGCGGCGTCGTCGGGGATGCCATGGCGTCGTCGTGAAGCGAGGCGGTGCGGAGTGTGGTGCCCACAGGTCGCGGTGCGAGCAGCGGCTCGGTGGCGGCGTCAGCAGGCGTCGTCGGTGAGACCAGGGTCGCGGTGCGGCGTTGCGGCGGTGCCCTCTGCGGTGCCTTCAGGACACGGAGTCGGCAGCAGCGTCGTAGATGGCGTCGGGCTTGAAGTCTTTGCTGTTCCTGAGACTTCTTGAACAGGGGGCAAGCTCTACCTCAATCCCTTGGAGACACTCACAAAGTAGATTGCAGAATGTTAAGTTCCAGTCCTTTCACTGCCCAAGACAGAAGCAGCCACTGCAGGCCAACACAGCAAAGTGGTAGTTCCTCCTCACAGCTTCTCCAGCTCTTCTTCTTGGCAGTCTTCTTGATCCCAAAGAGTTCCCTTGAAGTCTTTTCTATCCCTGAGACTTCCAACAGGAGGCAAGCTCTACTTCAAGCCCTTGGAGAAAACTCTAACAGCAGGATGATGAAAGCACAGTCCAGTCCTTTCCCTATCCAAGACAGAAGCAACCACTGCAGGCCAACCCCACAACACGCAGCATAGGGGCAGCACTCCTCCTCCAGCTTTCCCGGTCCTTCTTCCTGGCAGGTTCCTTAGTTCAGAAGTAATCTAAAGTTCTGGGGTTTGGGTCCCCCTTTTTATCCTCAATTTCTCTTTGTTCTCTGAAGGCAGAGAGGCCTTTGCCTAGTCCAAACCAGTTCTGGTCAGTCCTGGAGCACTTTGGTGACAACACTCCTTCTTTCCTTTCAAACTGCAGGCCAGGGACATCAGACGCACCACAGGAGGTGGAGCCAGCATTGTGGAGGGAAGGCACAGCCCTATTCAGGTCCCAGGTGCAACTCCTTCCACCCATCTACATGTAGATCTTGCTATTCAGCCCTGTGCTGACTCACCCTGTCTCCTGGCATCCCCCAGCCCCTGTCACTCACAAACCGAGACAAGGAATACACAACCTAGCAGAGGCAGGCTTGGATGGTTAGACAAGAAAATACCCACTTTCTAAAAGTGGTATTTTCAAACACAGAATGTTAAAATCAACTTCACTAAAAGATGTATTTTATCATTCTGAGTTCAGGCATACTAAATTCGTTTTTCTACCATGTTCCCTGGGTCTGTTAGGATTATAAGCTGTAATAATCAAAACTGCCCATTCTGGCCTATGGGGAACAGGTAGCCTTGCAATAGTGAAAAACGAAATAGGCTGTAATTCACTATCAGGACATGCCACACACACCAGGGCATGTCCTACCTTTCACATACAATGCACCCTGCCCACAGGGGTACCTTGGGCCTACCTTAGGGATGACTAACATGTAGAAAAGGGAAGGTTTAGGGACTTGCAAGTGTGTGCACTTGCCAAGTCGACATGGCAGCCCCAGGCTGCACACAGGCTCTGCAATGGCAGGCCAGAGTTACACTTTACGGGCTGTTTGCGTGGGTGGCACAATCCAGTGCTGCAGCCCACCAACAACATTTGATCTATAGGCCCTGGCACTCTCAGTGCACTTTACAAGGGACTGACACATAAATCAAATAGGCCAATCATGGAAACACCAATCCATAACACATTTTATACAGAGAGCATATGCACTTTAGCACTGATTAGCAGTGGTAAAGTGCCCAGAGTCCTAAAACCAACACACACAGGGTCAAAAACAGGAGGCCAAGAAGCAAAAAGTCTGGGGGTAAACCCGCTGAAAAAGCCAAGTCGAACACAACCCCCTCCCAGCCTAAAGCCAGGGTAGACGAATCAATCCCTTGATGGACTTCCCTGCTTGGGGCGATAGAACATAGACCTGGCCCACAACAGCTGGGGCACGTTCTGGTTCTACGCCTTTCCAAACCCAGTTGGATCCCTCTATCCATACTCTCAGGGCCCACTAAGCTGACCCATGGGGTACCCTTCTCTTCACCTGTGAACCCCATCTGTGCAGCGCCTAAACTTACTTTGCTCACAGATGTGTCCCAACAGTTCGACCGTGCCCACATGGCCAACCCAGTGGTGTGGCCCAGTCCACCCCCGGGGTGTGACTCCTGTACCCCTCCCAGGGGCAACTCTGTCCACCAGGACAGTAAGCCACAGTGGCTACCGACAGTTGTCAGTGGGGAGACCCAGGCCTTATGCCTCTCAGGGCTCTCTAACCTCTGTGGCGTCAGACAGTGGGGGGCGGTAGCCCCAGGTGCCTGGCACCCTTGGTCCACTCTCCCTCCTGTCAGGTCAGGTATGACATCCTGACACTGACCCACCAACCCCGGGCCTGTACCCAGCAGCTGGACAGGAGACTGGGGTGGCCTCCCCACACCCGGTCCTCCTCCCTGGGGCTCTGTACCCTCCCACCTGGAGCGGTACCCCCTTCCAGAATTGTCAGGGCACCTGTGGCAGGTGTCCTGCACAATCCGCCCACCAGTTCAGGGGTTCTATCCTGCAACTGGGATTCCAGCTTAGGGTCTGAACCCTTAGGCTGGACAGGGGACTGGGGTGGCCTCCCCACACCCGGTCCTCCTCCCTGGGGCTCTGTACCCTCCCACCTGGAGCGGTACCCCCAAAGACAAACTGGTAGGGGCACTGTTAGCAGTCGCCCCTTCCTCCAGGTCAGGGGGACACCCTGAACCTGGTCCTTCAACCCAGGGTCTGTACCCTTAGGTTGAACCTGTGCCTGGCAACCCAGGACTTCCGGGGAGTACACCAACCCTCCCCAAGGGAAACACCCTCCTCATGAGTCGTGCGAGAGTCTGCCTGGTGCAGGTCTCCAGCCTCCTGTCCACCTGACAGAGCATGAAGACCCCCCAGGCCAGAAGTGGCCTCACCAGGGTCAGTCCTGGGGTGCTCTGACCTCAGAGCGGGCAACCCCTGACCCACTGGTCCTTCCACTGGGGACAGCGCCCCCCTCACCCTTTTCTCTGGACTCATGCCCCCTCCCAACTGGAGCGGGGCTGCCAGACACCGGAACCAGTGGGATGCTCGTTACAGCAGTCCCCCCAGTTCCTTAGACACTAGGGGATCACCCTCAATGGATGGCCAGGACCAGGCCCTAGGCCATCCAGATGTCTCTGGCCTTTGCCAACTAACAGAGTGGGGGCAGTAACCCCTGGTACATAGTAACCATACTCCACTCTTCCTCTCATCAGTGCAGTTCTAAAGAACCACTGATCCTCCAACCTAGGGTCTGCACCCTCAGGTTCACCAGAGGTCTCGGGCGAGGCTCTCCTCCCCTTACCTCTCCTTCTGGGGTCCGGCCCTCTCCTCCCAGGAAAAGCACCTCCAGAACCAAAAACTGTCAGGATGCTGGAACCAGACCTCCTACACAATTCTTCCACCAGTTCAGGGCCTTGACCCTGCAACTGATTCACCACCCTTGGATCTAAACCCTCAGGTTGAACCGGGGTCAGAGGCGAGGACTCCCTCCCTCTGCACCCCCTTCCAGAGTTCTGTACCCTCCCACCTGGAGTGGTACCCCTAGAAGACAAACCGGTCAGGACACTGCTTACAGTCGTCCTTCCCTCCAGGTCAGGCAGGACCTGAACCTGGCCTCCCAACCCAGGGACTGAACCCTGCAGCTGAGCACTTGCCTGGCGCACCAGGACTTCCTTGGGAGCACGCATACCCCTCTGAGGGCAACACATGACTCATGTGTTGCGTGACAGTCTGCCTGGCGCAGATCTCCCGACCACTGTCCACCTGACAGTGCGCAAAGATCCCCCAGGACAGAAGTGGTGTCACCATGGTCACTGCTAGGAGGCTCAGCCCTTCTGGCTGGCCTCTGACTCACTGGTTCTCCCACTGGGGAACACATCCCCCTCTCACCCCTCACTCTGGACTTCTGCACCCTCCCAACTGGAGCGGTACTGCCAGACACCAGAACCACTGGAGCTCTGTTTACAGAGGCTCCAGGTTCTCCTGTCAGTAGGAGATCTCCCTCAACGGACGGCCTACCAGTACAGTCTAGGCTCCCCACCTGGGGTTCCCTCCTGGAACCACCCAGGATCCGGGACCGGGTTTTGGGCACCTTGGGCCGCAGCCCATTCTCCCTCCTTCTCCGCAGAGACAGGACGTGAGTCCCTACACCCTTCCCATGACACCGGGACCTATCTGGGCTATTACAAACCTTTCCCACCACTCTTGGTTGGGAAATACCTAAGCCACTTCCTCCAGGATCACCCCCAGATGCTTCTCCAGACCCTCTGGAATCCACCAAAAGGTCTGCCTCCAGTGCAAGCTCCCTGGGGTCAGAGAACTCACACTCCACTGGGTGTTGGCATAGCTCTGGAAAACAGGGACTTAAAATATGCTCTCCAACAATTGAATCACACAGCCCCACACAGGTGTTAACCAAACTACCCTTCACCCAACCATCCAGTGCCTCAGAAAAGTACCCCACAACATTCTCACAAGACTGGCGAGACAGTGTCTGACTGTTGCTGTCCCTCAACCCATACTCTTCTGGCTGGTCTTCATACTCACTTACCAGGGCTTCTACCATGGGGGAACCCCTCTCCCTGCACCTCTCATCTAGAGTCAGTAGAGTGTCCCTCCCACAACCAGGAATATGATCCCCTGTGCCAGCTCCCCAATCCACCTCAGGGACACTGAGCACCAATGGAGTTACCTCACAATCCTGAACCCCTTGGTGTATGTCAACCCCCTCCTTGAAGTAGGGCCCCAAATCTGTGTGTGTGTCTACCTCATCCTCAGTACTGGACACTACACTTTTGCTGCCACCATCTGAGCTGGGCCTAGCCCTCCTGGCTTCCCAGTCCAGCTCTCTCATCTTAAACTCATGGTCTAAGAGCATTTTCCTTTCTTCCATGGCCATTCTTTTCTCTTCCCTCTCATGCTCCATAATGAGTTTTTCTAATTCGAACTTCCTTGCTTTCCGCCTGTCCTCCAGCTCCTCTGGGGACAAGCCACTGCTGCCTGGCCTGGAGGGTCCCCCTCCCAAAAGCACATCCATCCTAGGAATAGGCTCCTCCACCTCTCCACTGAGATCACCAGGCTGCCCACTGGCATGTCTGGCTGCTACCCAGGCCCTCAGCGCCTTTTGTAGCTCCTCCTTCCTAGTGAGGCCTCTGATTTGGATTCTTAGGTTTTTGCAAATCGCTCTCAATTCCTTAACATTGTAGGATTCCAACCTATCCTCCTCAAAGGCAATTTCCAAGGATGCAACAGATGATGCAATTGATTCAGGCATGTTGAAGTAGCAAGTTCAAACTGGCAAGATCAAAAATAGGCCAAAAAGAAAAAGAACCTGTAAGTGGTACGTAATGGTCTGCGATATGGTAGTAGTGCACACCAATCACTGTAAGTCAAGTGCAAACACATGTCCTATCCTCACCGCTGACAACCAATGTTAGAAATGGGATCTCTAGTTGGCAAGGGCTTGCACCTCTGTCCAAGTAGGGTCCCTTCTTCCTAGTCAGGGTAAGGGAGTTACACTCCTAAAATAACCCCTGCTCACCCTCTTGGTAGCTTGGCACGAGCAGTCAGGCTTATTCTAGAGGCAGTGTGTAAAGCATTTGCACATAACCAACAGTAATACAGTGTAAGCACTACAAACTGACACCACACCAGTTTAGAAAAATATCCAATATTTTTATATACTTTAAAACAAGACCAAATACGATAAAAATCCACAGTACAGTACTTTAAAAATCTTCTGTTATCACAGTGTCCTTAAAAACAGTTCCTTGATGTCGATAGCTCCGTCCAGGGCTATCACGGCGTCGTGAACAAACAAATCCAAACAGTTCTGGCTGACCGCGGCGTCGCGGGTCAGCTACGGTGTCGGGAAGACCCGCAAACAGTACCTTTCAGAAATGCAGGGCGTCGATGACCTCGCGGTGAGCTTCCGAACACACGGCGTCCGCAGGCGTCGGTTCCGGAGGTCGGTGCGGCGTCGTCGGGCCCTTGAAGTCACACACGTTGCAGATCGATCTCCTCTCTGTTGAAGTCAGGAGCGCTGGCGTCGGCCGGCGTCGGGTGCTGCGGTGTGAAGTGCAGCGGTGCGGTGTGCGGTGCCCTCAGGTCGCGGTGCAAGCAGCGGCTCGGTGGCGGCGTCGGATGGCGTCGTCGGTGAGACCAGGGTCGCGGTGTGAGATGAAGGCGGTGCTCGTCACGGTGCTGGCAGGTCACGGTGCAGCAGCGGCGTCGTCGTAGCTGCAGCGCTGTCGTCGGCTGACGAACTTGGAGTCGATGGCACCGGCGTCGGTGGGCCAAGGCTGCGGTGCGGGATGAGGGCGGTGCGTCATGTAACTTACGAGCGGTGCCCCCGAACCACGGTGCAAGCAGCGGCGTCGAGTCCGGCGTGGAGCGGCGTCATTGGGGATGCCACGGCATCGCCAATGAAGCGAGGCGGTGCGGAGTGCGGTGCCCACAGGTCGCGGTGCGAGCAGCGGCTCGGTGGCGGCGTCAGCAGGCGTCGTCGGTGAGACCAGGGTCGCGGTGCGGCGTTGCGGCGGTGCCCTCTGCGGTGCCTTCAGGACACGGAGTCGGCAGCAGCGTCGTAGATGGCGTCGGGCTTGAAGTCTTTGCTGTTCCTGAGACTTCTTGAACAGGGGGCAAGCTCTACCTCAAGCCCTTGGAGACACTCACAAAGTAGATTGCAGAAAGTTCAGTTCCAGTCCTTTCACTGCCCAAGACAGAAGCAGCCACTGCAGGCCAACACAGCAAAGTGGTAGTTCCTCCTCACAGCTTCTCCAGCTCTTCTTCTTGGCAGTCTTCTTGATCCCAAAGAGTTCCCTTGAAGTCTTTTCTATCCCTGAGACTTCCAACAGGAGGCAAGCTCTACTTCAAGCCCTTGGAGAAAACTCTAACAGCAGGATGATGAAAGCACAGTCCAGTCCTTTCCCTACCCAAGACAGAAGCAACCACTGCAGGCCAACCCCACAACACGCAGCATAGGGGCAGTACTCCTCCTCCAGCTTTCCCGGTCCTTCTTCCTGGCAGGTTCCTTAGTTCAGAAGTAATCTAAAGTTCTGGGGTTTGGGTCCCCCTTTTTATCCTCAATTTCTCTTTGTTCTCTGAAGGCAGAGAGGCCTTTGCCTAGTCCAAACCAGTTCTGGTCAGTCCTGGAGCACTTTGTTGACAACACTCCTTCTTTCCTTTCACAGTGCAGGCCAGGGACATTAGACGCACCACAGGAGATGGAGCCAGCATTGTGGAGGGAAGGCCCAGCCCTATTCAGGTCCCAGGTGCAACTCCTCCCACCCATCTACATGTAGATCTTGCTATTCAGCCCTGTGCTGACTCACCCTGTCTCCTGGCATCCCCCAGCCCCAGTCACTCACAAACCCAGACAAGGAATACACAACCTAGCAGAGGCAGGCTTGGATGGTTAGACAAGAAAATACCCACTTTCTAAAAGTGGTATTTTCAAACACAGAATGTTAAAATCAACTTCACTAAAAGATGTATTTTATCATTCTGAGTTCAGGCATACTAAATTCGTTTTTCTACCATGTTCCCTGGGTCAGTTAGGATTATAAGCTGTAATAATCAAAACTGCCCATTCTGGCCTATGGGGAACAGGTAGCCTTGCAATAGTGAAAAACGAAATAGGCTGTAATTCACTATCAGGACATGCCACACACACCAGGGCATGTCCTACCTTTCACATACAATGCACCCTGCCCACAGGGGTACCTTGGGCCTACCTTAGGGGTGACTAACATGTAGAAAAGGGAAGGTTTAGGGACTTGCAAGTGTGTGCACTTGCCAAGTCGACATGGCAGCCCCAGGCTGCACACAGGCTCTGCAATGGCAGGCCAGAGTTACACTTTACGGGCTGTTTGCGTGGGTGGCACAATCCAGTGCTGCAGCCCACCAACAGCATTTGATCTATAGGCCCTGGCACTCTCAGTGCACTTTACAAGGGACTGACACATAAATCAAATAGGCCAATCATGGAAACACCAATCCATAACACATTTTATACAGAGAGCATATGCACTTTAGCACTGATTAGCAGTGGTAAAGTGCCCAGAGTCCTAAAACCAACACACACAGGGTCAAAAACAGGAGGCCAAAAAGCAAAAAGTCTGGGGGTAAACCCGCTGAAAAAGCCAAGTCTAACACAACCCCCTCCCAGCCTAAAGCCAGGGTAGACTAATCAATCCCTTGATGGACTTCCCTGCTTGGGGCGATAGAACATAGACCTGGCCCACAACAGCGGGGGCACGTTCTGGTTCTACGCCTTTCCAAACCCAGTTGGATCCCTCTATCCATACTCTCAGGGCCCACTAAGCTGACCCATGGGGTACCCTTCTCTTCACCTGTGAACCCCATCTGTGCAGCGCCTAAACTTACTTTGCTCACAGATGTGTCCCAACAGTTCGACCGTGCCCACTTGGCCAACCCAGTGGTGTGGCCCAGTCCACCCCCGGGGTGTGACTCCTGTACCCCTCCCAGGGGCAACTCTGTCCACCAGGACAGTAAGCCACAGTGGCTACCGACAGTTGTCAGTGGGGAGACCCAGGCCTTATGCCTCTCAGGGCTCTCTAACCTCTGTGGCGTCAGACAGTGGGGGGCGGTAGCCCCAGGTGCCTGGCACCCTTGGTCCACTCTCCCTCCTGTCAGGTCAGGTATGACATCCTGACACTGACCCACCAACCCCGGGCCTGTACCCGGCAGCTGGACAGGAGACTGGGGTGGCCTCCCCACACCCGGTCCTCCTCCCTGGGGCTCTGTTCCCTCCCACCTGGAGCGGTACCCCCTTCCAGAATTGTCAGGGCACCTGTGGCAGGTGTCCTGCACAGTCCGCCCACGAGTTCAGGGGTTCTATCCTGCAACTGGGATTCCAGCTTAGGGTCTGTACCCTTAGGCTGGACAGGGGACTGGGGTGGCCTCCCCACACCCGGTCCTCCTCCCTGGGGTTCTGTACCCTCCCACCTGGAGCAGTACCCCCAAAGACAAACTGGTAGGGGCACTGTTAGCAGTTGCCCCTTCCTCCAGGTCAGGGGGGACACCCTGAACCTGGTCCTTCAACCCAGGGTCTGTACCCTTAGGTTGAACCTGTGCCTGGCAACCCAGGACTTCCGGGGGAGTACACCAACCCTCCCCAGGGGAACCACCCTCCTCATGAGTCGTGCGAGAGTCTGCCTGGTGCAGGTCTCGAGCCTCCTGTCCACCTGACAGAGCATGAAGACCCCCCAGGCCAGAAGTGGCCTCACCAGGGTCAGTCCTGGGGTGCTCTGACCTCAGAGCGGGCAACCCCTGACCCACTGGTCCTTCCACTGGGGACAGCGCCCCCCCTCACCCTTTTCTCTGGACTCATGCCCCCTCCCAACTGGAGCGGGGCTGCCAGACACCGGAACCAGTGGGATGCTCGTTACAGCAGTCCCCCCAGTTCCTTAGACACTAGGGGATCACCCTCAATGGATGGCCAGGACCAGGCCCTAGGCCATCCAGATGTCTCTGGCCTTTGCCAACTAACAGAGTGGGGGCAGTAACCCCTGGTACATAGTAACCATACTCCACTCTTCCTCTCATCAGTGCAGTTCTAAAGAACCACTGATCCTCCAACCTAGGGTCTGCACCTTCAGGTTCACCAGAGGTCTCGGGCGAGGCTCTCCTCCCCTTACCTCTCCTTCTGGGGTCCGGCCCTCTCCTCCCAGGAAAAGCACCTCCAGAACCAAAAACTGTCAGGATGCTGGAACCAGACCTCCTACACAATTCTTCCACCAGTTCAGGGCCTTGACCCTGCAACTGATTCACCACCCTTGGATCTAAACCCTCAGGTTGAACCGGGGTCAGAGGCGAGGACTCCCTCCCTCTGCACCCCCTTCCAGAGTTCTGTACCCTCCCACCTGGAGTGGTACCCCTAGAAGACAAACCGGTCAGGACACTGCTTACAGTCGTCCTTCCCTCCAGGTCAGGCAGGACCTGAACCTGGCCTCCCAACCCAGGGACTGAACCCTGCAGCTGAGCACTTGCCTGGCGCACCAGGACTTCCTTGGGAGCACGCATACCCCTCTGAGGGCAACACATGACTCATGTGTTGCATGACAGTCTGCCTGGCGCAGATCTCCCGACCACTGTCCACCTGACAGTGCGCAAAGATCCCCCAGGACAGAAGTGGTGTCACCATGGTCACTGCTAGGAGGCTCAGCCCTTCTGGCTGGCCTCTGACTCACTGGTTCTCCCACTGGGGAACACATCCCCCTCTCACCCCTCACTCTGGACTTCTGCACCCTCCCAACTGGAGCGGTACTGCCAGACACCAGAACCACTGGAGCTCTGTTTACAGAGGCTCCAGGTTCTCCTGTCAGTAGGAGATCTCCCTCAACGGACGGCCTACCAGTACAGTCTAGGCTCCCCACCTGGGGTTCCCTCCTGGAACCACCCAGGCTCCGGGACCGGGTTTTGGGCACCTTGGGCCGCAGCCCATTCTTCCTCCTTCTCCGCAGAGACAGGACGTGAGTCCCTACACCCTTCCCATGACACCGGGACCTATCTGGGCTATTACAAACCTTTCCCACCACTCTTGGTTGGGAAATACCTAAGCCACTTCCTCCAGGATCACCCCCAGATGTTTCTCCAGACCCTCTGGAATCCACCAAAAGGTCTGCCTCCAGTGCAAGCTCCCTGGGGTCAGAGAACTCACACTCCACTGGGTGTTGGCATAGCTCTGGAAAACAGGGACTTAAAATATGCTCTCCAACAATTGAATCACACAGCCCCACACAGGTGTTAACCAAACTACCCTTCACCCAACCATCCAGTGCCTCAGAAAAGTACCCCACAACATTCTCACAAGACTGGCGAGACAGTGTCTGACTGTTGCTGTCCCTCAACCCATACTCTTCTGGCTGGTCTTCATACTCACTTACCAGGGCTTCTACCATGGGGGAACCCCTCTCCCTGCACCTCTCATCTAGAGTCAGTAGAGTGTCCCTCCCACAACCAGGAATATGATCCCCTGTGCCAGTTCCCCAATCCACCTCAGGGACACTGAGCACCACTGGAGTTACCTCACAATCCTGAACCCCTTGGTGTATGTCAACCCCCTCCTTGAAGTAGGGCCCCAAATCTGTGTGTGTGTCTACCTCATCCTCAGTACTGGACACTACACTTTTGCTGCCACCATCTGAGCTGGGCCTAGCCCTCCTGGCTTCCCAGTCCAGCTCTCTCATCTTAAACTCATGGTCTAAGAGCATTTTCCTTTCTTCCATGGCCATTCTTTTCTCTTCTCTCTCATGCTCCATAATGAGTTTTTCTAATTCGAACTTCCTTGCTTTCCGCCTGTCCTCCAGCTCCTCTGGGGACAAGCCACTGCTGCCTGGCCTGGAGGGCCCCCCCTCCCAAAAGCACATCCATCCTAGGAATAGGCTCCTCCACCTCTCCACTGAGATCACCAGGCTGCCCACTGGCATGTCTGGCTGCTACCCAGGCCCTCAGCGCCTTTTGTAGCTCCTCCTTCCTAGTGAGGCCTCTGATTTGGATTCTTAGGTTTTTGCAAATCGCTCTCAATTCCTTAACATTGTAGGATTCCAACCTATCCTCCTCAAAGGCAATTTCCAAGGATGCAACAGATGATGCAATTGATTCAGGCATGTTGAAGTAGCAAGTTCAAACTGGCAAGATCAAAAATAGGCCAAAAAGAAAAAGAACCTGTAAGTGGTACGTAATGGTCTGCGATATGGTAGTAGTGCACACCAATCACTGTAAGTCAAGTGCAAACACATGTCCTATCCTCACCGCTGACAACCAATGTTAGAAATGGGATCTCTAGTTGGCAAGGGCTTGCACCTCTGTCCAAGTAGGGTCCCTTCTTCGTAGTCAGGGTAAGGGAGTTACACTCCTAAAATAACCCCTGCTCACCCTCTTGGTAGCTTGGCACGAGCAGACAGGCTTATTCTAGAGGCAGTGTGTAAAGCATTTGCACATAACCAACAGTAATACAGTGTAAGCACTACAAACTGACACCACACCAGTTTAGAAAAATATCCAATATTTTTATATACTTTAAACAAGACCAAATACGATAAAAATCCACAGTACAGTACTTTAAAAATCTTCAGTTATCACAGTGTCCTTAAAAACTGTTCCTTGATGTCGATAGCTCCGTCCAGGGCTATCACGGCGTCGTGAACAAACAAATCCAAACAGTTCTGGCTGACCGCGGCGTCGCGGGTCAGCTACGGTGTCGGGAAGACCCGCAAACAGTACCTTTCAGAAATGCAGGGCGTCGATGACCTCGCGGTGAGCTTCCAAACACACGGCGTCCGCAGGCGTCGGTTCCGGAGGTCGGTGCGGCGTCGTCGGGCCCTCGAAGTCACACGCGTTGCAGATCGATCTCCTCTCTGTTGAAGTCAGGAGCGCTGGCGTCGGCCGGCGTCGGGTGCTGCGGTGCGAAGTGCAGCGGTGCGGCGTGCAGTGCCCTCATGTCGCGGTGCGAGCAGCGGCTCGGTGGCGGCGTCGGATGGCGTCGTCGGTGAGACCAGGGTCGCGGTGTGAGATGAAGGCGGTGCTCGTCACGGTGCTGGCAGGTCACGGTGCAGCAGCGGCGTCGTCGTAGCTGCAGCGCTGTCGTCAGCTGACGAACTTGGAGTCGATGGCACCGGCGTTGGTGGGCCAAGGCTGCGGTGCGGGATGAGGGCGGTGCGTCGTGTAACTTACGAGCGGTGCCCCCGAACCACGGTACAAGCAGCGGCGTCGAGTCCGGCGTGGGGCGGCGTCATCGGGGATGCCACGGCATCGTCGTGAAGCGAGGCGGTGCGGAGTGTGGTGCCCACAGGTCGCGGTGCGAGCAGCGGCTCGGTGGCGGCGTCAGCAGGCGTCGTCGGTGAGACCAGGGTTGCGGTGCGGCGTTGCGGCGGTGCCCTCTGCGGTGCCTTCAGGACACGGAGTCGGCAGCAGCGTCGTAGACGGCGTCGGGCTTGAAGTCTTTGCTGTGAGAAGTTGGCCTGGTATATGCTGTCCACTAATTATAGTGGGCACCTTGCACCAGTCCAAACAACCCCTTATTGGAGATAGGTTAAAGACAACCTTTATTGAAAGCTATCCTAGTGGTAGCTATGGAGAGCAGCCTTCAGGCTAAGTCTTGAAGGAATGTAAAGCAGCTTGTTTTACCAGTCTATAATCTCTTGAGTGACCAAATGAAAGAGTACCACACCAGGTATATATTCAAAATATATGTATTTATTGCTAAACACCCCCTCTAGTCTCTTTATGAGGCTAGAGTTCGAAGTACATAAGTTATAAGTTAGTTATCAACAGTAATAGCACAAATACACGTTTGAGCCCTAGGGGCGTACCAAACCATATACCAATAAAGTGGTATAAGAACCACGACTGAGCTAGACACAAGGCCTAGAGCCTGTAGAAGTGCTTGGACCACAAGGAACCACCCAAGGTAGTGACACAGGGGACCCACGGGGACGTGTGCAGTGTGAGAACACAGCCGCGAATCGCCGTTGACTTCTATGGGGAAAGTCGCGGTTGGAATTTTAAAGAAAAGGGACACTTAGAGGAGGACTTTGAGCAAACCCATTTAGAACTGGGTTGTTCTAGAGTCTATACCCACGGGAGCACCGGAGTACTCGAGTTACCTCACCCAGGGAAGCCGGGTGCATAGGTGTCTTTCGGGGTCGGGTTTCGTCGTTGTTTTCAATGGCGATCTGCTGCAAAGTGCTGCTGGCGGCCAAGTCGAAAGTGTTCGGGTGGATCCAAAGGTGGATCAAAGATCTGAAGAGCCTGAAAGCAGAGGGGACAGAGTCTGGGTCACTAGCCAGTGACCAGGAAGGCGATGAGCGGATGCCCACCGATGTCGGGTGCTTCAGGTAGGTTGACGGTCGTCTTGACTCTTCAGCCACGAGGTCCAGGAGGCATCGACGATGACCAGGAGCTGGATTCGAGCTGTCCCACGACGTCTGTCGATTACTGAGGTGTCAGCGACCGGATTGGACCCAACAAGCCTTGGCAACGGCAAGTCTCATGGAAATAGAAGAAGGACGGTGGTGCAGACCAGCAAGGTCTGAGGGACTCACCCAGCGAGGGTAAGTCAGGGCACGCCTGGAGCAACCAGGGAAGCCCAAGCAGAAGAAGATTGGCCTTCGGGAGGGCCTACTAGCCAACAGACTAGCAACCGCAAAGGAGCCTCGAGTGGACGCACTTAGAGCTGGCTCACGGGACACTCGTGGAGTGGAGGCCAGTGATCTTCGGTGCAGTCGGTGCTGGAGGCGGGGGCTACTCGGAGCCCAAAGCACAACTTCGTGGAAGACCAGGAAGAGGATGCACTTGCAAATGTGCTCGGTGTCCAGGGGTCTCGGTTCCACATTACCCACGACAGCCACGGGCCTCAGCTTTGCTGGGGACTCAGGGCAGCCTCGGGGAAGTCTGGAAATCCACCTCTGGTGATGCAAAGACTTCGGCGTCCGGCGGGTGCTTCAGCGATGCAGACCGGACAATTGCTTTGTTGGTGCCTGCCAAGCAGGGGAGTCACTCCTTGACCCCAAGGGAGATTCTTCAGTCCTCTAATCTTAAAGTAGAGCGTCGAAGGTCCAGGATTCTGTAGCAGAGTTTCGTCCAGGTAAATCTAAAGTCCTAAGGACTGGGGTCCCATACTTATACTAAGTTAGGGGGTTGGACATACTCTGGGGACCCACCTATGGGAGGGTTAGGGAAGAGGGGTGGTTACACCCATTCCCTTTGTCCAGTTTTGTGCCAGAGCAGGGGCTGGAAGCCCCTGAACCAGTTTGAACTGGGGTATGCACAGGGACACCAAGTGTGCCCCCAGTGCAGGACTTCAAAGCACCAGAGAGTGCTCCCGCCCAGCCCCAATACACATTATCCTGTCTGGGGAGGTGGTTACACCTCCCTGGGACAGGAAACCTATTGTCCAGGCCTCCCCTGCTGGAGTTTCAGTCAGCAGCAGGAGGCCAGACCCGTGTCTGTGGCAGCGGCATCCATTTTGTGATGCCAGGGCTTGGAAAGAAGTTACCGGGCAGGCCGGTGTGTACATGTCTCTCCCTCTGGAAGGGTGGAATGCTACCCCCGCCGCCAGAACTGGTGGGGGGGGGGTAGTATTCCAAGATATTTGACACCAAACACGACATGTTTCCGTGCAGCCATTCCAAAGTTAGCATTTAACGCGAGGTTATAATGCGCTTAAGAGTATATGGTCAGGCTGCACTACAAACAGCATCAGAGAAGGGTCTCCGAACGCTGCAGAGGGGCTCTGCTCATGCAGGGGCCCCTCTCACATAGGAACCAAGCACTCTGCCTTCAGGATTGACAAGGCCTGCCATAGGAGTGACTTATAGGTTTATATGTGTGTAGGTATGTAGTGATATATGTAACCTATATCACAGTAAGGGGTGCATGCACCACCTTACCCAGGCTGCAGTAACAGACCTGTGGTGTCCTTTTGGCTGGCCTTCCAGGGGTGGCACAATACATGCTTCAGCCCCTGGCAGGCCTCTGAGGTACCTATGCCCTGGGTCCATAGTATACCATATACTAGGGCCTTACAAGGGCACTCCAGATTCCAATCAGAGATGTGCCTAAGGCACATGGAAACCATTTTAGAGAGGAAGCAGCTAGGCTGGGGTTCTGATTAGCAGGGCCCCAGCCAGACTAAAGTCAAAAAACAGTGAAGCATCAGCAAAAAGTGGGGGTACCCATGTGAAGCAGATCCTACTCTCCTACACACCCCCCCCCAAACGTAGGGACATTAAACTAACCATGCCCAGTTAAGTCTTCATGTTCTAAGTGGAAGTACCTAGAGAGTCCATCTGCATTGGCATGGTTACTCCCAGGTCTATGTTCCACTGTGAAGTCCATCCCCTGTAGGGAAATGGACCACCTAAGCAGTTTGGGGTTTTCACCCTTCATTTGTTTTAGCCATAAGAGGGGCTTATGGTCTGTTTGAACAAGGAAGTGAGTACCAAACAAGTATGGCCTCAACTTCTTCAGAGCCCAGACCACAGCAAAGGCCTCCCTCTCAATGGCTGACCAACGTTTTTCTCTAGGGGTCAGCCTTCTGCTAATAAAAGCTACTGGCTGATCCTGACCTTCATCATTCAATTGTGACAGTACAGCCCCTACCCCCAATTCAGATGCATCTGTTTGGACAATGAACTTCTTGGAGTAATCAGGACTCTGTAGAATAGGAGCAGTGCACATTGCCTGCTTTAGGTCATCAAATGCCTTTTGACAGCTAACTGTCCACTGAACCTTTTTGTGCATTTTCTTTGAAGTTAAGTCATTCAGGGGTGTCACTATTGATCCATACCCCTTGACAAATCTCCTATAGTACCCAGTCAGGCCTAAAAGGCTCTCACCTGAGTCTGGGTAGTTGGAGCAGTCCAGTCCATGATGGTCTGGATCTTGCTGTGCAGTGGTTGAACCTGGCCTCCACCCACAAGGTGGCCCAGGTACACAACCTGACTCTGCCCTATCTGGCACTTGGTGGCCTTGATAGTCAGGCCTGCTTTCTGCAGGGCCTGCAAAACATTTCTGAGGTGGACCAGGTGATCCTCCCAGGTGGAGCTAAAGACAGCAATATCATCTAGATAGGCTGCACTATAGGCTTCCAGACCTGTAAGGACTGTATTCACCAACCTCTGAAAAGTGGCAGGTGCATTCTTCAGACCAAAGGGCATCACCACAAATTGATAATGCCCACTAGGGGTTGAGAATGCTGTCTTTGGCTTTGCATCATCAGCTAGTCTGATCTGCCAGTAGCCAGCTGTCAGGTCAAATGTGCTTAGATACTTGGCTGAGGCCAAAGTCTCTATTAGCTTATCTGCCCTAGGTATTGGATGGGCATCAGTCCTAGTGACTGCATTGAGACCCCTGTAGTCCACACAAAACCTCATCTCTCTTTTCCCACCATTGGTGTGAGGTTTTGGCACAAGGACCACTGGACTAGCCCAAGGGCTATCTGAGGGTTCAATAACTCCCAAATCCAACATCTTCTGGACTTCTGTCCTGATACAGTCCCTGACATGGTCAGGTTGCCTATAAATCTTATTTTTAATAGGCAGACTGTCCCCAGTGTCCACTTCATGAGTGCACCAGGTGGTCTGACTGGGTGTCAGTGAGAATATGTGCCTGAACTGATTGAGCACCTGTCTACAATCAGTTTGCTGCTGGGCAGTGAGGCTGCCTGCCAAGGCTACACCATCCACTGACCCATCATCAGGGTTCTCTGAGAGCAGGTCAGGGAGTGGGTCACTCTCTTCCTCCTGTCCCTCATCAGTAGCCATGAGCAAGCCCATGTCTGCCCTGTCCACATATGGTTTTAATCTGTTGACATGGAGAACCCTGTGGGGACTCCTGGGTGTTCCTAGGTCTACTAAGTAGGTAACCTCACCCTTCTGTTCAACAATGGTATGGGGTCCACTCCATTTGTCTTGGAGAGCTGCTGGGGCCACTGGCTCCAACACCTACACCTTCTGTCCTAGCTGGTAAACAGTCAGTACAGCCTTTTGGTCATGCCAGGCTTTTTGAAGTTCCTGGCTAGCCCGAAGGTTTTTAGTTACCTTTTTCATGTACTCAGCCATCCTGGAGCGGAGACAAAGTACATAGTCCACTATGTCCTGCTTTGGGGGCTTGAGAGGTAACTCCCATCCTTCCTTCACCAAGCACAATGGACCCCTGACAGGGTGACCAAACAAAAGTTCAAAAGGGCTGTAGCCAACCCCCTTTTGAGGCACCTCCCTGTATGCAAATAAAAGGCAGGGCAAGAGTATGTCCCATCGTCGCCTAAGCTTCTCTGGGAGCCCTTTAATCATGCCCTTCAGGGTTTTGTTGAATCTCTCAACTAAACCATTGCATTGTGGGTGATAGGGTGTGGTGAACTTGTAAGTCACTCCACACTCCATCCACATTGCTTTCAAGTATCCAGACATAAAGTTAGCACCCCTGTCTGATACAACCGCCTTAGGGAAGCCCACTCTGGAGAAAATCCCCAGGAGGGCTCTTGCCACCACAGATGCTGTAGTGGTCCTAAGGGGAATAGCCTCTGGGTACCTGGTGGCATGATCCACTACCACCAGGATAAACCTGTGCCCAGATGCTGTTTGGGGATCCATGGGACCAACAATGTCAATCCCCACCCTTTCAAATGGAACCCCCACCACAGGTAGTGGTATCAGGGGGGCCTTTGTAGTGCCACCTGCCTTGCCACTGGCCTGGCAGGTTACACAGGAGCGACAAAACTCCTTGGTGTCTTCAGACATGTGGGGCCAGTGAAAGTGAGGGACAATTCTGTCCCAAGTCTTGTTCTGGCCCAGGTGACCTGCTAAGGGAATGTCATGGGCTAGGGTCAATAGGAAGCCCCTGAACTTCAGAGGTATAACCAACCTCCTGGTGGCACCAGGCTTGGGGTCTCTACACTCTGAGTACAAGAGTCCATCATCCCAATACACTGTATGGGGACCACTAGCTTTCCCAGCAGCCTCAGCAGCAGCTTGCTGTCTGAGGGGTTCAAGAGAGGGCAGCTCTGCTGCTCCTGGCTCAGATCTGCCCTGGAAGGGCCCCTGTCCCCAAGAACTCAACCTGGTCAGGTTCAAGCTCCTCTGGGACAGTTCCTTCCTCAGGACTGAGATCATCCCCCTCAAGAGACTGATCTTCGTTCTGAGCCAAGGGGGAAGGCACTGCCTTTACCCTACTACTCCTCTTCTTGGAGGGCACTTGGTCCATTATTCCAGAATCCAAGGCCTGTTCAGTGTTAGACATTTTGGCTTGTGACCTGGTCACAGCAAACACATCTGCAGGGATGCCCAGCATTTCTGCATGGGTCCTGAGCTCCACTTCTGCCCAAGCTGAAGTTTCTAGATCATTGCCAAGCAAGCATTCAACTGGTAGGTCTGCACTTACCACAACCTTCTTAAGGCCAGTTACCCCTCCCCAGGAGAAGTTAACAACTGCCAGAGTATGGTCTGTTCTGACATTGCTAGCATTGGTCACTTGGTACATTTCACCAAGTATAATCTGCCCAGGATCCACAAGGTCTTGTGTCACCATGGTGACACTTGCCCCTGTGTCCCTAAATGCCAAAGCCTCTTTTCCATTGATTAAGGGCTGTTGCCTGTACTTGCCCAGATTACTGGGACTCACAGAGGAGGTCACATCCATGCCTCCATCACAGACTAGGACAGCCTGAGTGAGTTCTCTGACTAGGTCAGAGCTCATCTCCTTACCCAGGGTCAACCCTACTAAACCCTTGGCTTGTGTAGTCCCACCACCAACTGTAACTGCACTAGGGGGAACAAGTGCCTTAGGGGCATTGGTGGGGGCTGGAGTAGAGTCTTTGGACTTGGTGCAATCACTGGTCCAGTGGGTCTTTTGCTTACAGACCTTGCACCATGGTTTCTTTTGGCCTTTCCCTTTGTTAGACTGTGAATCCCCACCTGAAGAAGATTTGTGGGGGCCTTGTGAAGACTTCTGGTCTTTACCCTTCTCCTCACCCTTATCAGAGTTCTTAGAATCTTGCTTCTTTGGGTCACCACCTTGGTTCTGTACCTTCTGCCTCACCCTGGTTCTGACCCATTTGTCTGCCTTCTTTCCCAATTCTTGGGGAGAGGTCAGATCAGAGTCCACCAGGTACTGATGCAACAGCTGATTTTGACAGTTATTAAGAATCTGCTCCCTCATGATAAGATTGTACAATCCTGTGAAGTCACATACCTTACTGCCCATCAACCAACCTTCCAGAGCCTTAGCAGAACAATCCACATAGTCTACCTAGTCTTGAGTCTGTGCTTTTTGGGTATCTCTGAACTTTAACCTGTATTGTTCAGTTGTTAGGCCAAACCCATCAATCAGAGCACTCTTCAAGACTTTGTAATTGTCAGCATCCTCTTCTCTTACAGTGAGGAGCTTGTCTCTACCTTTGTCTGCAAAGTAGAGCCACAAGATTGCTGCCCACTGCTCCTGAGGGACCCTCTGTACTTTACTGGCCCTCTCCAGGGCAGTTATCCATTTGTGGATGTCATCCCCACTCTGGTAGGGAGGGACACTCTTGCTCAGGTTTCTATGGTCATAAGACCTTTCCCTATCTCTGGGGAAATTGCTGCCACCATGGGACTCTAGTCCCAAATTTTTTCTCTCTCTATAGAGATCTAGGGACTCCCTGTCTATAGCCAATTGCTGTTTTCTGAGTTCAAGCTGGGCTTGCTCATACTGAATCAGTCGCTTCCTCCTCTCATGAGAGGATTCCCTTCCATGAGAGGAGACAGAGGTCCCTACTGAGGTGTCAGAGTGGTTAGACTCCTGAGAAGGAGATCTAGTCCTTCTGGGCACACTCACAACTCTTCCTGGGGGGCAAAGGGAGGTCATTCTGATCCTCCTCCTCCTCCACAGGAGGAATTGGGTTTTCCAGGTCAAGGTCATTTTCACCTTCCTGGCCAGTTTCAGAGGGGGGGCCCTGGGTTTCTTCACCCCTGACCCCTTCCTCATTTTCTGCCCCACCCTCTCTGCCTACCCCTTCAGACCCTAGGGGCCTGCTGAGATCATCAGCTAGTAGCACCTATCTGAGGTGTTGGGTGCTGGCACTTTTGCCTGCCTTCAGCTTCTTAGTATTGCACAATGCTCTCAATTCCAAGAATGGGAGATTATCATACTTGGAGGGAAGAAGCCCACTGGCTTCTGGCAAGGACTCACTGGGTCCTGGCTTTGAAGACATTACTAGTGAGGTGTGGTGTATGCACTACCTACTCTAGTGTGGCCTACTAAACTCTCTTGAGTTGTAGAAAGGGTGTGCTATCCCTTAACACACAACTCTAAGTTCAGTAGAACTTACTGTATACTAAGCTTGATTTATATGTACCTAAGGTACCCTTAGTGGTTTTCAGTTGATCAATTCAATTGAGATTATCTGGTAAAACAATAGCAAGCTGGAATCCCACACGCTGCACACCAATGTGAGAAGTTGGCCTGGTATATGCTGTCCACTAATTATAGTGGGCACCTTGCACCAGTCCAAACAACCCCTTATTGGAGATAGGTTAAAGACAACCTTTATTGAAAGCTATCCTAGTGGTAGCTATGGAGAGCAGCCTTCAGGCTAGGTCTTGAAGGAATGTAAAGCAGCTTGTTTTACCAGTCTATAATCTCTTGAGTGACCAAATGAAAGAGGACCACACCAGGTATATATTCAAAATATATGTATTTATTGCTAAACACACCCCTCTAGTCTCTTTATGAGGCTAGAGTTCGAAGTACATAAGTTATAAGTTAGTTATCAACAGTAATAGCACAAATACACGTTTGAGCCCTAGGGGCGTACCAAACCATATACCAATAAAGTGGTATAAGAACCACGACTGAGCTAGACACAAGGCCTAGAGCCTGTAGAAGTGCTTGGACCACAAGGAACCACCCAAGGTAGTGACACAGGGGACCCACGGGGGACGCGTGCAGTGTGAGAACACAGCCGCAAATCGCCGTTGACTTCTATGGGGAAAGTCGCGGTTGGAATTTTAAAGAAAAGGGACACTTAGAGGAGGACTTGGAGCAAACCCCTTTAGAACTGGGTTGTTCTAGAGTCTATACCCACGGGAGCACCGGAGTACTCGAGTTACCTCACCCAGGGAAGCCGGGTGCATAGGTGTCTTTCGGGGTCGGGTTTCGTCGTCGTTTTCAATGGCGATCTGCTGCAAAGTGCTGCTGGCGGCCAAGTCGAAAGTGTTCGGGTGGTTCCAAAGGTGGATCGAAGATCTGAAGAGCCTGAAAGCAGAGGGGACAGAGTCTGGGCCACTAGCCAGTGACCAGGAAGGCGATGAGCGGATGCCCACCGATGTCGGGTGCTTCAGGTAGGTTGACGGTCGTCTTGACTCTTCAGCCACGAGGTCCAGGAGGCGTCGACGATGACCAGGAGCTGGATTCGAGCTGTGCCACGACGTCTGTCGATTACTGAGGTGTCGGCGACCGGATTGGACCCAACAAGCCTTGGCAACGGCAAGTCTCGTGGAAATAGAAGAAGGACGGTGGTGCAGACCAGCAAGGTCTGAGGGACTCACCCAGCGAGGGTAAGTCAGGGCACGCCTGGAGCAACCAGGGAAGCCCAAGCAGAAGAAGATTGGCCTTCGGGAGGGCCTACTAGCCAACGGACTAGCGACCGCGAAGGAGCCTCGAGTGGACGCACTTATAGCTGGCTCACGGGACACTCGTGAAGTGGAGGCCAGTGATCTTCGGTGCAGTTGGTGCTGGAGGCGGGGGCTACTCGGAGCCCAAAGCACAACTTCGTGGAAGACCAGAAAAAGGATGCACTTGCAAATGTGCTTGGTGTCCAGGGGTCACGGTTCCACGTTACCCACGACAGCCACGGGCCTCAGCTTTGCTGGGGACTCAGGGCAGCCTCGGGGAAGTCTGGAAATCTACCTCTGGTGATGCAAAGACTTCGGCGTCCGGCGGGAGCTTCAGCGATGCAGACCGGACAATTGCTTCGTTGGTGCCTGCCAAGCAGGGGAGTCACTCCTTGACCCCAAGGGAGATTCTTCAGTCCTCTAATCTTAAAGTAGAGCGTCGAAGGTCCAGGATTCTGTATCAGAGTTTCGTCCAGGTAAATCTAAAGTCCTAAGGACTGGGGTCCCATACTTATACTAAGTTAGGGGGTTGGACATACTCTGGGGACCCACCTATGGGAGGGTCAGGGAAGAGGGGTGGTTACACCCATTCCCTTTGTCCAGAACTGGTGGGGGGGGGGTAGTATTCCAAGATGTTTGACACCAAACACGACATGTTTCCGTGCAGCCATCCCAAAGTTAGCATTTAACGCGAGGTTATAATGCGCTTAAGAGTATATGGTCAGGCTGCACTACAAACAGCATCAGAGAAGGGTCTCCGAACGCTGCAGAGGGGCTCTGCTCATGCAGGGGCCCCCTCTCACATAGGAACCAAGCACTCTGCCTTCAGGATTGACAAGGCCTGCCATAGGAGTGACTTATAGGTTTATATGTGTGTAGGTATGTAGTGATATAGGTAACCTATATCACAGTAAGGGGTGCATGCACCACCTTACCCAGGCTGCAGAAGCAGACGTGTGGTGTCCTTTTGGCTGGCCTTCCAGGGGTGGCACAATACATGCTTCAGCCCCTGGCAGGCCTCTGAGGTACCTATGCCCTGGGTACATAGTATATCATATACTAGGGACTTACAAGGGCACTCCAGATTCCAATCAGAGATGTGCCTAAGGCACATGGAAACCATTTTAGAGAGGAAGCAGCTAGGCTGGGGTTCTGATTAGCAGGGCCCCAGCCAGACTAAAGTCGAAAAACAGTGAAGCATCAGCAAAAAGTGGGGGTACCCATGTGAAGCAGATCCTACTCTCCTACATTTGCTGTTCCTGAGACTTCTTGAACAGGGGGCAAGCTCTACCTCAAGCCCTTGGAGACACTCACAAAGTAGATTGCAGAAAGTTCAGTTCCAGTCCTTTCACTGCCCAAGACAGAAGCAGCCACTGCAGGCCAACACAGCAAAGTGGTAGTTCCTCCTCACAGCTTTTCCAGCTCTTCTTCTTGGCAGTCTTCTTGATCCCAAAGAGTTCCCTTGAAGTCTTTTCTATCCCTGAGACTTCCAACAGGAGGCAAGCTCTACTTCAAGCCCTTGGAGAAAACTCTAACAGCAGGATGATGAAAGCACAGTCCAGTCCTTTCCCTACCCAAGACAGAAGCAACCACTGCAGGCCAACCCCACAACACGCAGTATAGGGGCAGCACTCCTCCTCCAGCTTTCCCGGTCCTTCTTCCTGGCAGGTTCCTTAGTTCAGAAGTAATCTAAAGTTCTGGGGTTTGGGTCCCCCTTTTTATCCTCAATTTCTCTTTGTTCTCTGAAGGCAGAGAGGACTTTGCCTAGTCCAAACCAGTTCTTGTCAGTCCTGGAGCACTTTGGTGACAACACTCCTTCTTTCCTTTCACAGTGCAGGCCAGGGACATTAGACGCACCACAGGAGATGGAGCCAGCATTGTGGAGGGAAGGCACAGCCCTATTCAGGTCCCAGGTGCAACTCCTCCCACCCATCTACATGTAGATCTTGCTATTCAGCCCTGTGCTGACTCACCGTGTCTCCTGGCATCCCCCAGCCCCTGTCACTCACAAACCCAGACAAGGAATACACAACCTAGCAGAGGCAGGCTTGGATGGTTAGACAAGAAAATACCCACTTTCTAAAAGTGGTATTTTCAAACACAGAATGTTAAAATCAACTTCACTAAAAGATGTATTTTATCATTCTGAGTTCAGGCATACTAAATTCGTTTTTCTACCATGTTCCCTGGGTCAGTTAGGATTATAAGCTGTAATAATCAAAACTGCCCATTCTGGCCTATGGGGAACAGGTAGCCTTGCAATAGTGAAAAACGAAATAGGCTGTAATTCACTATCAGGACATGCCACACACACCAGGGCATGTCCTACCTTTCACATACAATGCACCCTGCCCACAGGGGTACCTTGGGCCTACCTTAGGGGTGACTAACATGTAGAAAAGGGAAGGTTTAGGGACTTGCAAGTGTGTGCACTTGCCAAGTCGACTATGGCAGCCCCAGGCTGCACACAGGCTCTGCAATGGCAGGCCAGAGTTACACTTTACGGGCTGTTTGCGTGGGTGGCACAATCCAGTGCTGCAGCCCACCAACAGCATTTGATCTATAGGCCCTAGCACTCTCAGTGCACTTTACAAGGGACTGACACATAAATCAAATAGGCCAATCATGGAAACACCAATCCATAACACATTTTATACAGAGAGCATATGCACTTTAGCACTGATTAGCAGTGGTAAAGTGCCCAGAGTCCTAAAACCAACACACACAGGGTCAAAAACAGGAGGCCAAAAAGTAAAAAGTCTGGGGGTAAACCCGCTGAAAAAGCCAAGTCTAACACAGAGCTAATTTATTCTTTAGGCACTCTGGCGTGTTTGATGAGTCCCATATGGGTGCCACATTTGAAAAATATTCCAATTTAGTCATCCGTCTGATGTTAAACCACATTCTGGCCATTGCTTGCAGCACTTTTAGTTTAACTTTTTAAAAGAATTTCGGATCTCCGAACGTGAATAAGAAATGATCTGCTTCCTCACTATTCCCTTTTACCATCACACTAAACAATGACCCCAATTCTGAGTCATTTGGGGTGTTAAAAAGCATTCTGGTGTTTGTCAACTGGAAAGCCCAGGCATAGATATCTATCAGGGATAGGCCCCCTTTCTCCTTTCTTCTACACAACTTTTTCCATGAATTCCTTATCCCCTTGTATGCCCAGACAAAGGGATTTATAGCCTGCTGCACTTAATCAATCAGGACCTTCTCAAAATATAAGGGAATTGTTTTGAAGAGAAAAGTAATTTTTGGCAATATCACCATCTTTACTAAATTGACCCTACCGAAAATAGTTAAGGGTAGGTGTACCCGGTTGTTTGACAGAAGCATGCATGGCTAAACCACGCATGCCTCAACAACGCGGTTGCAACAACGAATGTGTCTTAACCATGCATTCCTTTACCACGCATGCCTTTACAACAAATTTCATTGTAAAGGCATAATTGGTAAAGGTATATGTGTAGTAAACATCAAACCACAGCCCCCCCTCAGCCCTAAAGCCCGGCCCCATCTATGCAATCTACTCGCCCCAGCCCTAAAAACTACCTCGACCCCACACCCTGAACCCTAAAACCCAGCCCCAGTCCAAAAAACGACCCCGACCCCAGCCCCCCGCCCTGAGCCTTAAAACTGCCCCAGCCCTAACAATTCCCCCTTCCCCTCGCCCTGAGCCCTAAAACCCGGCCCCTGCCCTAATAACGACATGACCCCCAGCCCTAAAAACTACCCCTTCCCCCCTGCCCTGAGCCCTAAAACCTGGTCCCTGACCTAATAACTACCCCGACTCCAGCCCGCCCCCGCCCTGAGCCCTAAAACTTCCCCGAGTCCTAAAAACTGCCCCTTACCCCGCCCTGAAACTTAAATAAAAAGTCAAAAAAGTACTCACCAAGCTGCCATTCCATCCGCCGACTGCAGGAAATCTGCAACATCCCCGCCCACTCGCTGCAATGCTAGACCGCTAACTGCCTTTACCACACATATGCGTGGTTAAGGCATATGCGTGGTAAAGGCTTATGGGTGGTTAAGGCAAGCGTTGTTCCGCTTGCGTGGAAACGGAACGCGTGGCTCAGCCCGCATTGAAAGGCCGTTTCCTGATGACCCCCCTTCATTAAGGTTTTAATTTCCATTAATACTTTCCCGAGGTTTACTTCAGGGATTTTCTTGATGTACAGCATGATCTTTAAACCCAAGTGTCTCATATCCTTCTTAATCAGAGGGTTATCCTTACCCAGGATCCATACCATGATCTTTTTTTTTTCTGCATTCACAGCATATCCTGAAACCTTGCCAAAGTCTGAGGATATCTGCAAGATAACAGGCAGGGCCACAGCAAGATCCGATGTGAAAACCATACGGTCAAATGCATATAATGAGCCCTCCTTTTCCCACCTGTTGTAGCAAAAAGACGGGATAGTGGGTGCAGCTCTAAGTTTAGATGCTAAGGGCTCTATATAAAGATTAAACAATAAGGGCGATAGGGGGCAGCCTTGTCTTGTTCCTCTAGATATTTTAAAGGTTCAGGTTAAATTTCCATTCACTTATATTCTCGCCAAGGGATCCTGACAAATTAGATGTATTGCCCTACAGAAGTTTTCCCCCCAGTTTATGTTGTTTTAAGATGGTAGCCAAGTAAGACCAATTCACCCTATCTAAGGCCTTTGTTGTATCTAATGTTACCACTGCTAAGGGAATAGTATGAGCAGTTGCATAATCAATAGACCCAATAAGGCCATATGGTAGCTCATGTAAATATCTTCCTCTAATAAACTCCTTCTGATCATTGTGTAATAAGCCTCCGGTTACTTTGCTCAACCTCTCTGCCAGAACGTTTGCAAAAAGATTGTAGTCGCTATTAAGAAGCGATATTCGCCTGTAAGATTCACAACATGCTGGGTTTTTCCCTGGTTTCAAAATAAGTGTCACTATCTCCTCATTCCAGGATTTTGGCAGCTGCATACCTTGCTGTAAGATCTCCCCAAACATGGACGTCATATAAGGGATTAATGAATCTCCAAGAATTTTATATAGCTTTACTGGTATACCATCTGGGCCTGCCGCTTTACCCCCCTTGCTTGAATTGATGGCCCTTCGGATCTCATCCTGGGTAAAGGCCTGATCTAAAAAGGCCTGCTCATTTGGTTCAACGGGTTTCAAACAGTAAATTACACTTTTGAGTCAGTTTGATACTTTTTGGTATTCACAAACTGTACTTTTGTAGTAAACTTACTCAAAAGTGTAAGTTACCTATGTGAATCAGACCCTTAATACGCCATCTACACCTGATTAATTTAGGTGTACGTTTAGCATTTTTGTGAATACCCACCTCACTGACATGGTACCACAATATTGTTGTCAGAGTAATGTCTGGCAATAAATTACAAAAATATCACACCATTGGAGTTAAGAATAGAAACCCTACATCTAATGGGATTTTAGTTTTGTATATGATATTAGTATGCAATATTTTTCAAAAGATATTTTTAAAACGATATTCGGACATGCACCTAGGTATCATATGAGATTACAGTAAAATAGCATAATTGACAGAATCACTGCTTTCATAAGTGACAAACTGCATTGAAGTTGTATCTAAGAATGATGATGTGCTTTTGGTTATATTCTTCTAACTCATACACTGATAATGATTTATGATTTTGAGATTTCTGACACCAAACCTATCTTTGCACAGGTTATCCTTGAACAGACATTCATAGAAAGAAGCTGGATCGGCATTTTTACTGGGAAGGAATTACTTACAACATCTACTGAATGACATACTAATCAAATGTTGGAAGAATCGACAAACAAGTGGCGCTTTCTTCAAAGCAGAATTCAAAGGCGCCTTTTCACAAAGGTTTTGTTGGAACAAAATATTTATGGTCCAAAATACTTGATTTACGACTGATAGACACTCATAAAAGGATTCCTGGAAGGTTTAAACACATTTTCTGATGGATAATTCTAACCGTAGAGGGGAACAAATCCAAATCGTGGGAGGAATGTGCCCTCATGCACCGGAAGGTGATCCAGGACTGTGAAGCGAAGCTGTATGTTTCCGAACATCAAAAGATGCTATGCAAGTCTCGATCCCACTCTAAGTCAAGGCCACGGACATGTTCTTAAGGCTGATCCTGCGACAGGTCCTCGTGGTGGTTGAGGTCATTCCATTAGGTCAAAGTCCAAATCGAACTGGAAACACAAGAAAGCGTAGCAGGGCTTTACCCCATCCCGTCACTCTCTAAAGGGAAGTCATGAGGGCACCAAAGTGCCACTTGATCTCCCGTTCTTTGATTGAGGAGATTATCACGCAGTTGATCCCTAATTCTCCAGCCAATTGCAGCTGATTGATGCCTTTAGGGTGGCCAAGCTCCCTCTGGCATGCTTTGGGCTCTAAGTATCTGCAGGGGCCTCCAGTTGGTTTGCCGCCCGCAGATTCATTCTCAGTCATGTCTGAGTGCCTGGAACACACCTCGGGTTCCACACCAATTCCAGTGCTGAATTCCATTCTGTCTCTAAGACCGGCACCAGTCCCTTATTTTTTGAAGCTGGGCTTGATGGTACCAGTGTCTGACCCTGAGCCAAACCTGTCTCGACCTGACCAAGGCTGCTTTCCCACTCCACTCCAGCACCCCTGGTTTCCATACAGTCAGATTCAGACAAAACACTCTATGGAGCTGTCCTCAGTTGCTCCACCAGCTTTTCATTTCCGACTCTTACCAAAGCTTGCCGCCAATTAGAGATGACAATGGAGATGATGGGAATGATCTACCTCCACATTATGATGATGAGAGTAAATATGTGAATACAAGTGGCCATTGGGCGTCATACTTCCCCTGATACAGATTGATTTCCCCCTTTGGCCTTCCAGCGTAAGAAAGGGCTTCCTTTGCTGAAATCATCAGAAGTGCTGCTGGGGTCCTGGATCTATAACTTTCTTCTGTTTATTATAGAAAAAAATGTGCTTTCAGAAGTTCTATAGCCTCAGTCGGCTTCTTCTGAGCCCCTACTACCTTTCATCGAAGCCCTAACTGATAATAATTTTTTTTAAACTTTTTTTCTTGAGGTTTTTTACACTTTTACATATCCAAGTGGAAATCAACTTTCAAGGAATAGGTATATCACATTGGATCTCGATATTCGCTTGACATACTGATACATGCTGATGTTGCATTCAAACAACAAAATGGTGAGCCCCAGCTGATAATCGTATTGGCACTTGGTCTAAACCATTTTCTTGCCCATCAGCGAACAGGCAGATGGCCAGATGCCACAGACTGATGGTGGGCGACCCTGATTTTCTTAAACAGCATCCTAGTCCTGAGAGTTTGGTGGTCCAAGCTTTCATCAGCAAAGTGAATCCTAATTTGTTCTCTACGATCCTCCTTGACAGGGAGTCTAAAAGGATTAAGGCATTCTGAAAAGTTTGCTGTCTTCGGCCGGCCTAGACTTAAGGTTGATCAACACAAGTTGCCTACTCAACCATTATATTCACCCCTTTGGGCCTTGGCTGGCGTGAGTTTGACGGTGGCCCGAAGAGTTTAGGTCTCCTTTGTCTCAAACCGTTCAGGATACAGCCAAATATGTGATTCAGGCTGGCCTGGATACTGCCCATTGTTTGAGGCAAACTGTTGGCACTAGTGTGGTGCTCTGTCACCACACGTGGATGAGTTCCACAAGCTTTTTGAAGATGTGCAGACAGTTCCTTATGGATATGGCTTTTGATGGATCCCGCCTTTTTTGGAGAAAAAGCTGATTCCGCCCTGGAGCTCTTAAAAAAAGGCAAGTAATGGAATTGCTATTTGGACAATTTCCTCATCAGTTTCGTCCCTTCCCAAGGACACTTCAGAGGTTTGATGTATAGGCAAAACTTGACCCTCCCGCCGGCATTGGAAATAGGGGCGGGTTGTTATTCACGCCCTTTCCTTATCCTGAAGAAGGATGGAGGCCTCATCCTATTTTAGATCTTTGCCCTCTGAATGCCTTCTTGCGAAGGACAGATTCAAAATGCTCATACTGGCACAGGTTCTGTCTGCCCTGGAACCGGGCGACTAGACGGTAGCCTTGGACCTGCAGGACATGTATTTGCATATACCCAACCTACAGTCTCAAAGACATTACCTGCTGTTCAACGTAGGCCTGGAGCATTTTCAATTTGCCATGCTCCCCTTCAGCCTGACTAGTGCCCTTTGGGTTTTCATGAATTTGATGTTGGTGGTCACTGCCCATCTTTGGAGACTTGGGGTACCAGTTTTCCTCTTCCTCAAAGACCGGCTGTTGAAGGCAGACTTGCCACAGTCAGTCGGGAACCTCCTCCAGATGATGGCAAACTTCCTAACATCACTGGGGTTCTCGATCAATTTGCCGAAGTCGCACCTGACCCCTTTGCAGAGGTTTCCTTTCATAAGCGCTGTCTTGGATACGGTGCAGTTCAGGGCCTTCCCTTCGTCACGACAAATCCAGGACATTCCGGCTTTGATCCCAATGTGTCAGCCTCAGACTTGAGTCTTGGTGAGAGTGTTTCTCAGGCTTTTTAGCCTATTGGCCTCCTTCTTTGTGCTTGTTGACTATGCCAGGTGGCATATGCAGGCTCTGCATTGGAATCTGAAGTCTCAGTGGGCCCAGTGGGGAGGTCACCTGGGAGAGTTGCAGATCAGAGGACTCTGATTCCCCGGCTGAAACCTGACTCCACATCAATCTGTTGGAGTTACAGGCTATTCGACTGGTGTTGAAGGCCTTCCTACTATCCATCAATGGGAGGCTGGTACAGATTATCATCAACAACACCACTGCCATATGGATCTGCAACAGGCAGGGCAACATGGGGTCCTGGGTCATGCAGCTCTGTGCATCTGAAGTTGGCTGAGGTGTCAGGGCATCTCCTTGATTGCGAACCATCTGGTGGGATCTTTAAACTCCAGGGCAGACAAGCTCACCCAGCGATTCCCAGTGGAATACGAATGGTGGTCACAACCTGAGGTGGCACATGTCATCTTCCAAGTGTGAGGAGAACCCTTCTGGATCTTTTCATCACAGTCGAGAATGTGCAGTGTCAAAAACTTTGCATGTTGGAAGTCCCCAAAAAAGGTCTCTCTGGGAGAAGCATTCTGGCTAGAGTGGAGCAAGGGAATCCTGTACATATTTTTGCCTCTGCTTCTCCTCCATTGAGTTATGAAGAAGATCAGAAATGAACGGGCCCAAGTCATACTAGTGGCTCTGGATTGGGCCACAAAAGTGTGGTACTGTTCTCTACTCTGCATCACCGCTTGAACAAGGAGGAGAGACTCCATCAGCTGGATGTCAGAAGGACTTTAAACGTTTACATTAATTGCACCAAAGACCATTGGGTGATCAGCTTTTTATGGGATTTTCTGGGCAAGGAAAGACAAGGCAGAGCAGAAAAGGACTCTGTCGAGGTGGACAGTTCTGTGCATTAAGATCTGCTATGCACTGACCAAAAATCAGCCTTCCACCAGGGCTAAGGCTGCCACCACAGTGGAACAGACACCAAGCAGGTGGAAGAATTACATTTGGCATGCAGAGAGTGTGATTGCAATGGACTTTGTTTATTTATTTTGAAGGTTTTATATAGCGCGGACAAGACCCTTGCGGGTATCAGAGTGCTTTACAAGCAGATATAGCTAATAAAACTCAAATTACAGACAGAAACGAAAAATAGTTATGATCCGAGCACATCATACAAAGAATGACAGCATGTAAACATAGTTCATGTGAACTTGGACAGGAGAATAGCTTTCACTTCTTTTTTGAACGATAGAGTGGAGGGATTCTGTCTGGTTTCAGGAGGTAGTGCATTCCAAATCCTAGGGGCAATCCCAGAGATGGCCCGATTGTATGTTTTCTTCTTAGAAAATTGTTGTGGTTTTAGTAGAAAGTTATTAGCGCTTCTGGAGTATCTATTGCCACAAGGTAGTACCAGTTTCTGTGCCAGGTAGCTCGGAGCATTGAGGTGAATAGCCTTGTGTGTCATGCATGCGATTTTCAGTTGAACTCTAGCTTCAAAAGGTAACCAATTGAGGGCTCTTAAGTCTGGGAAGATGTGGCAGTTTCTTTTGGAGCCAGTGATGAATCTGGCAGCTGAGTTGATTGAGGCTCTTAGGGGGGCCGTCGTCGATCTGGGGAGTCCGCAAACGGTAGCACTACCATATTCAATTCTGGGGAGTACTAGAGCTTGAACAGCAAGTTTGAGGTCATTTGCGGGGAGGAAGGGTTTGAGTTTTCTTAGGATATTCATTTGATAAGTTGCTCCTTTTGTTGCGCTGCTGATGTGTTTCTGCATGTTAATCAATCAATCAATCAATCAATCACGGCATTTATAGAGCGCGCTACTCACCCGGGAGGGTCTCAAGGCGCTGGGGGAGGGGGTAAGTTACTGCTCGAACAGCCAGGTCTTGAGCTGCTTCCTGAAGGAGAGATGGTCCTGGGTTCGCCGAAGGTGAGTGGGGAGGGAGTTCCAGGTCTTGGCTGCCAGGTAGGAGAAGGATCTTCCTCCGGCGGTGGTTCTGCGGATGCGTGGTACGGTGGCGAGGGCGTGGCTGGTTGATCGTAGCTGGCGTGTGGGCGTGTAGAAGGTCATGCGGTCGTTGAGGTACTTTGGGCCCAGGTCGTGGAGGGCCTTGTGTGCGTGGGTGAGGAGTCTGAACGTGATTCTCTTGCTGACGGGGAGCCAGTGCAGGTCTTTCAGGTGTCCGGTGATGTGGCTGTGTCGGGGGATGTCCAGGATGAGTCGTGCGGAGGCGTTCTGGATGCGCTGGAGTCTCTTTTGAAGTTTGGCTGTGGTTCCGGCGTAGAGGGTGTTCCCATAGTCCAGTCGGCTGGTGACGAGTGCCTGGGTGACGGTCTTCCTGGTTTCAGTGGGGATCCATCTGAAGATCTTGCGGAGCATGCGCAGGGTGTTGAAGCATGAAGATGAGACGGCGTTGACTTGTCTGGTCATCGACAGGGAGGAGTCCAGGATGAAGCCCAGGTTGCGTGCGTGGTCCGTTGGCTTGGGCGCGGTGCCCAGGGCCGGGGGCCACCAGGAGTCGTCCCAGGCGGAGGGTGATGAGCCCAGGATGAGGACTTCCGTCTTGTCTGAGTTCAGTTTAAGGCGGCTGTTCCTCATCCAGTCGGCGACGTCTCTCATCCCGTCGTGTAGGTTGGCTCTGGCGGTGGTGGGGTCGTTGGTGAGGGAGAGGATCAGCTGGGTGTCGTCGGCGTAGGAGATGATGTTGAGGTTGTGTCGGCGTGCGATGGCTGCGAGGGGCTCATGTAGACGTTGAAGAGGGTTGGGCTGAGTGAGGATCCTTGTGGAACGCCGCAGATGACTTCGGTGGCTTCGGATCTGAACGGGGGAGGCGGACTCTCTGGGTTCTTCCGGCGAGGAACGAGATGATCCATTCCAGTGCTTTCTCTCGGATTCCGATGTTGCTGAGGCGCTTCACTAGGGTGCGGTGGCAGACGGTGTCGAACGCCGCGGAGAGGTCCAAGAGGATGAGGGCAGCTGTTTCCCCGTTGTCGGTTAGGGTTCTGATGTCGTCGGTGGCTGCGATAAGGGCGGTCTCGGTGCTGTGGTTGGCCCGAAACCCGGACTGCGAGGGGTCGAGGATCCATTCGTCTCGAGGAAGGCGGCAAGCTGTCTGTTGACGGTCTTCTCGATGACTTTGGCCGGAAACGGAAGGAGCGAGATGGGACGGTAGTTCTTGAGGTCGGTGGGGTCCGCCGTTGGTTTCTTCAGGAGGGCGGTAAGCTCGGCGTGCTTCCAGCTCTCCGGGAAGGTGGCGGTGTGGAAGGAGGAGTTGATGATGTCCCGGAGATGGGGTGCGATGGTGGCGTCGGCTTTGTTGAAGACGTGGTGTGGGCAGGGGTCGGTTGGTGATCCGGAGTGGATGGAGTTCATCGTGCGGGTGGTGTCTTCGGTGCTGATCGGGGTCCAGTTGCAGAGGGTGGTGGTGGCGGGCGTTGGTTCGGCGGTAGGGTGCGTTGTTTGTGCGTCGAAGCTGTTGTGTATGTCGGTGATCTTGCGGTGGAAGAACGCGGAGAGTGAGTTGCAGAGGTCTTGCGAGGGGGTGATGTCGTTGTTTCCGGCGCTGGGGTTGGAGAACTCTTTGACGATGCTGAAAAGTTCCTTGCTGTCATGGGCGTTGTTGTCCAGTCGTTCTTTGAGTGCCGACTTCTTGGTGGCACGGATCAGCTGGTGGTGTTTGCGGGTGGCGTGCTTGAGGGCGGTCCTGTTGTCTGTGGTCTGGTCGAGTCGCCAGGTTTTCTCGAGAGTGCGGCAGTTCTTCTTGGATTCCTTGAGTTCGTTGGTGAACCAAGGGGTTTTCTTGCTTCCGGGTCTGCTGGGAGGGTTTTTTTGTGGTGCGAGGTCGTCGACGCAGGCGGTCAGCCACTTGGCGAGGTTGCTGGCTGCTTCGTTTGGGTCCGTTGTGTTGGTGGGTGTGTTCTGGCTGAGGGAGGCGGTGAGCTGCTCGGCGGTGATCTTGCTCCACCTCCGGCGGGGAGCCTGTTGCGGGTGGTGGTGGGTCGCAGTCTTTCTGAAGCTGAAGTGGACGCAGCTGTAGTCGGTCCAGTGGAGTCCGGTGGCGTGGCTGAAGGAGATGTGCTTGCTGGACGAGAAGACGGGGTCAAGCGTGTGGCCGGCGTAGTGGGTGGGCGTGTTCACCAGTTGCTTGAGTCCGAGGTTGGCGAGGTTGTCCAGCAGGGCGGTGGTGTTTCTGTCGTTGCTGTTCTCCAGGTGGAAGTTGAGGTCCCCTAGGAGGATGTAGTCGGCGGAGGGCATGGCGTGCGGGCTGATGAAGTCTGCGATGTCTTCGCTGAATAGTGTGCGTGGTCCCGGGGGTCTGTAGATGAGGGTGCCTCGGAGGGTGGTCTTGGGGTCAGTGTGTATCTGGAAGTGTAGGTGTTCGGCGGCGGAGAAGGTCTCGTCGGAGTTAGTCGAGATGCGGATGGTGTTCTTGTGTACGATGGCGATGCCTCCTCCCGTCTGGTTGACGCGGTCCCTCCGGGTGATCTTGTATCCGTCCGGGATGGCTATGGCGATGTCGGGCGCTGAGGAGGCGTTCATCCAGGTTTCGGTGAGGAAGGCGATGTCCGGTGCTGTTGCGTCGAGCAGGTCCCAGAGTTCCACGGCGTGCCTGTGGACGGAGCGGGTGTTCAGCAGGATGCATTTCAGGTGGTTGCTGCTTTTGCTCGACTTGGCGGAGGTGGTGCACGTCCGGGGGCAGGTGTATCGGCAGGTTTGGCAGGTGAAGGGTCCGTGAGTGCGTCTCGGTGAGGCTCGGTAGCAGGCAGGGTTCCGGCCGGCATTGAGTGCGGTGAGGGTGGCGGCGTCGTAGGTCCGTCGAGTAGTGTCGCGTTGGTGGGATCCAGGGGTTCTGGCGCTGGGCGAGGTCCAGTCGCGGACGGGCGCAGACGGGCTTGCCTTAGGCGCGCCTTCGGCGCGCCAGCGGCGCGGCCGCGCAGCGGCCGCCATTTATGGGGAGGTGGGAGGGAGGAGCAGCGAATGGGCAGTCAGGGGCGGGGCCGCAGGGACGCAGCGGCGGGAATGGCGAGAGGCAGCGGGGGCACAGAAAGGAAAACAAGGGGAGAGCAGACAAAATCACGGGCACAACGACAATGGGGCAGCGAGGGGCACAGAAAGGAAAACAAGGGGAGAGCAGACAAAATCACGGGCACAACGACAATGGGGCAGCGAGGGGCACAGAAAGGAAAACAAGGGGAGAGCAGACAAAATCACGGGCACAACGACAATGGGGCAGCGAGGGGCACAGAAAGGAAAACAAGGGGAGAGCAGACAAAATCACGGGCACAACGACAATGGGGCGGCGAGGGGCACAGAAAGGAAAACAAGGGGAGAGCAGACAAAATCACGGGCACAACGACAGTGGGGCAGCGAGGGGCACAGAAAGGAAAACAAGGGGAGAGCAGACAAAATCACGGGCACAACGACAGTGGGGCAGCGAGGGGCACAGAAAGGAAAAACAAGGGGAGAGCAGACAAAATCACGGGCACAACGACAATGGGGCGGCGAGGGGCACAGAAAGGAAAACAAGGGGAGAGCAGACAAAATCACGGGCACAACGA
This sequence comes from Calotriton arnoldi, assembly GCA_963921515.1. NCBI lineage: Eukaryota > Metazoa > Chordata > Amphibia > Caudata > Salamandridae > Calotriton > Calotriton arnoldi. The sequence continues at coordinate 476,469 of CAWUFW010003924.1, read as the reverse complement.
CAGTGGGGCAGCGAGGGGCACAGAAAGGAAAACAAGGGGAGAGCAGACAAAATCACGGGCACAACGACAGTGGGGCAGCGAGGGGCACAGAAAGGAAAACAAGGGGAGAGCAGACAAAATCACGGGCACAACGACAATGGGGCGGCGAGGGGCACAGAAAGGAAAACAAGGGGAGAGCAGACAAAATCACGGGCACAACGACAGTGGGGCAGCGAGGGGCACAGAAAGGAAAACAAGGGGAGAGCAGACAAAATCACGGGCACAACGACAGTGGGGCAGCGAGGGGCACAGAAAGGAAAACAAGGGGAGAGCAGACAAAATCACGGGCACAACGACAGTGGGGCAGCGAGGGGCACAGAAAGGAAAACAAGGGGAGAGCAGACAAAATCACGGGCACAACGACAATGGGGCGGCGAGGGGCACAGAAAGGAAAAGGGGAGACAAGCAGACAAAGCGGGCACCGGGGCCACAAGCGGAGGGCGATCTTACCTGCAGAAGCAGCGGGCAGACAACACAGGCGGAGCTGTGTGGTGGGGAGCGACCTACCTGGCAAGGTCAAGGGTCGCTCTCCTCACCGCGCAGCGGCCGCCATTTATGGGGAGGTGGGAGGGAGGAGCAGCGAATGGGCAGTCAGGGGGCGGGGCCGCAGGGACGCAGCGGCGGGAATGGCGAGAGGCAGCGGGGGCACAGAAAGGAAAACAAGGGGAGAGCAGACAAAATCACGGGCACAACGACAATGGGGCAGCGAGGGGCACAGAAAGGAAAACAAGGGGAGAGCAGACAAAATCACGGGCACAACGACAATGGGGCAGCGAGGGGCACAGAAAGGAAAACAAGGGGAGAGCAGACAAAATCACGGGCACAACGACAATGGGGCAGCGAGGGGCACAGAAAGGAAAACAAGGGGAGAGCAGACAAAATCACGGGCACAACGACAATGGGGCAGCGAGGGGCACAGAAAGGAAAACAAGGGAGAGCAGACAAAATCACGGGCACAACGACAATGGGGCGGCGAGGGGCACAGAAAGGAAAACAAGGGAGAGCAGACAAAATCACGGGCACAACGACAGTGGGGCAGCGAGGGGCACAGAAAGGAAAACAAGGGGAGAGCAGACAAAATCACGGGCACAACGACAGTGGGGCAGCGAGGGGCACAGAAAGGAAAACAAGGGGAGAGCAGACAAAATCACGGGCACAACGACAGTGGGGCAGCGAGGGGCACAGAAAGGAAAACAAGGGGAGAGCAGACAAAATCACGGGCACAACGACAATGGGGCGGCGAGGGGCACAGAAAGGAAAACAAGGGGAGAGCAGACAAAATCACGGGCACAACGACAGTGGGGCAGCGAGGGGCACAGAAAGGAAAACAAGGGGAGAGCAGACAAAATCACGGGCACAACGACAGTGGGGCAGCGAGGGGCACAGAAAGGAAAACAAGGGGAGAGCAGACAAAATCACGGGCACAACGACAGTGGGGCAGCGAGGGGCACAGAAAGGAAAACAAGGGGAGAGCAGACAAAATCACGGGCACAACGACAATGGGGCGGCGAGGGGCACAGAAAGGAAAAGGGGAGACAAGCAGACAAAGCGGGCACCGGGGCCACAAGCGGAGGGCGATCTTACCTGCAGAAGCAGCGGGCAGACAACACAGGCGGAGCTGTGTGGTGGGGAGCGACCTACCTGGCAAGGTCAAGGGTCTCTCTCCTCACCGCGCAGCGGCCGCCATTTATGGGGAGGTGGGAGGGAGGAGCAGCGAATGGGCAGTCAGGGGGCGGGGCCGCAGGGACGCAGCGGCGGGAATGGCGAGAGGCAGCGGGGGCACAGAAAGGAAAACAAGGGGAGAGCAGACAAAATCACGGGCACAACGACAATGGGGCAGCGAGGGGCACAGAAAGGAAAACAAGGGGAGAGCAGACAAAATCACGGGCACAACGACAATGGGGCAGCGAGGGGCACAGAAAGGAAAACAAGGGGAGAGCAGACAAAATCACGGGCACAACGACAATGGGGCGGCGAGGGGCACAGAAAGGAAAACAAGGGGAGAGCAGACAAAATCACGGGCACAACGACAGTGGGGCAGCGAGGGGCACAGAAAGGAAAACAAGGGGAGAGCAGACAAAATCACGGGCACAACGACAGTGGGGCAGCGAGGGGCACAGAAAGGAAAAACAAGGGGAGAGCAGACAAAATCACGGGCACAACGACAATGGGGCGGCGAGGGGCACAGAAAGGAAAACAAGGGGAGAGCAGACAAAATCACGGGCACAACGACAGTGGGGCAGCGAGGGGCACAGAAAGGAAAACAAGGGGAGAGCAGACAAAATCACGGGCACAACGACAGTGGGGCAGCGAGGGGCACAGAAAGGAAAACAAGGGGAGAGCAGACAAAATCACGGGCACAACGACAATGGGGCGGCGAGGGGCACAGAAAGGAAAACAAGGGGAGAGCAGACAAAATCACGGGCACAACGACAGTGGGGCAGCGAGGGGCACAGAAAGGAAAACAAGGGGAGAGCAGACAAAATCACGGGCACAACGACAGTGGGGCAGCGAGGGGCACAGAAAGGAAAACAAGGGGAGAGCAGACAAAATCACGGGCACAACGACAATGGGGCGGCGAGGGGCACAGAAAGGAAAACAAGGGGAGAGCAGACAAAATCACGGGCACAACGACAGTGGGGCAGCGAGGGGCACAGAAAGGAAAACAAGGGGAGAGCAGACAAAATCACGGGCACAACGACAGTGGGGCAGCGAGGGGCACAGAAAGGAAAACAAGGGGAGAGCAGACAAAATCACGGGCACAACGACAGTGGGGCAGCGAGGGGCACAGAAAGGAAAACAAGGGGAGAGCAGACAAAATCACGGGCACAACGACAATGGGGCGGCGAGGGGCACAGAAAGGAAAAGGGGAGACAAGCAGACAAAGCGGGCACCGGGGTCACAAGCGGAGGGCGATCTTACCTGCAGAAGCAGCGGGCAGACAACACAGGCGGAGCTGTGTGGTGGGGGAGCGACCTACCTGGCAAGGTCAAGGGTCGCTCGACATGTTAAGGTTTTTGTCGAGGGTAACTCCCAGTGATTTAGCGGAGTCAATGATAAGAGGTTGGCAGTTGAGTTTTGTGAGGTGTTTCAGCCAGACACTGATGATGGTCGATTGATTGGGGGGAGCGATGAGGAGGAATTCTGTTTTGAGGGCGTTTAGTTTCAGATGGTTTTCAGCTAACCAGGTCTGGGTTTTTTGAAGCGTTACGTTGAGCGATTTGATGTCTTCTGGTGAGTGGATTTTTAGGTAAATTTGTGTATCGTCATCGTACATGTAATATTGAACGTTAAAGGAGCTGAAGATGTCAGTGAGTGGTTCCATGAATAAGTTGAAGAGAGTAGGAGAGAGGGAAGATCCTTGTGGAACTCCTAAAGTGACTAGGACGGGATTGGATAAGGATTGCTTAGCCTTGAATCTTTGTGATCTATTATGCAGGAATGAGGTGAACCATTTTAGGACTGACCCCGATAGCCCCATTCTGCGCTTCAGGAGGTTTAGTAGGTTGTCATGCTTGACGGTATCGAAAGCTGAGAATAGGTCGAGCAAGATTAACAGACAGGCTTCATTTTGGTCAAGAATTTTTTGAGCGTCATCAATTATGTGGGTCATGGCTGTTTCAGTGCTGTGTCCAGTGCGGAAGCTGGATTGGTATTGATCTAGCAGGTTGAAATGATCGATGTGTCTGCTGAGCTGTGTGTGAACACATTTTTCTAGTAGTTTGGCCAGCGTAGGAATATTCGATATTGGGCGATAGTTATTTAGGTCCGCCGGATCGGACTTTGGCTTTTTTAGGATGGGGGATACCTGCCCAGATTTAAGGTTATCTGGGATGATTCCTTGCTGGAGAGAGGTGTTTATAATCTTGGTCCACATGGGCAGTAACAGAGGAATTAAGTCTTTTAAATGGCTAGCGGGGAGGGGGTCAGTGAAATGGTTGGATGGGTTCAGAGAAGTGAGCATTTTCGCTATCGCATCTTCACTGTATGAGGTGAAGGAGGCCCAAGAAGCATTGTTTTTGAGGTTAAACTTAGAGGCGCATATGAGTAGGGCTGCTGAGGGGGGTGGGTGTCCATGTGAGTGCCAGAATGGGTTGTTAAGTCGTTGAGCAGGTCCGCTTTTATGTTTTCTGTCTTCAGCATGAAGAATGAGGCAAATTCTTCGCAATTGGGTAGGGAATCTGAGTTGGATGGGGGGGGGGGGGTGAGGTATGTCCTTCGATTGTGTTTTGATTAGTTCAAATAATTTTTTGGGCCGGTTTTTGGCTTGGTCCAGTTGATTATTGAAAAAGATTGCCTTTGATTGTCTAATCTTTCTGCAGTAGGAGTTTCTCGTTGTTCTTAACAACTTGAGGTGACCTGAGGAAGGAGTTGACCTCCATCTTCGTTCGATTAAACTCAGGGATCTTCTGTCCTCATTAAGTCTACCATCGTACTATGGTTTGGAGTCTTTTGTAGAGGTTTTTTTCCATTGTAGTGGAGCGACTTTGTCTAGGACCTTGTTTATGGAACAGAAGTAGTGATCAGTCAGATCTTGTACATCCGTTAGACCTTCAGGGGGCAGCAGGATGTTGGGGCAGGAATTTGAGACTAGATCTGCATCTACATTTTTTAGATTTCTCTTCCAAATTTTGGGTCCCTGGGGTTGAGTAGCGAAAGGTTTTATTGCTTCATTGATGAGGGAAGTGATGATGTGATGGTCAGACCAATCACAGGGAAGGATCGTTACCAGCTGGGTGGCTTCCGCTTTGGAGATGATTAAGTCTAGAATTGATCCTTTATCATGTGTGGGGGTGCTACAAATTTGGGTGAGGTCGAGGTCTGAGAGGAAAGATTTGAGGCTATTGACTGCTTAGTCATTGAGGTCATTCCAATGGAGGTTGAGGTCTCCGAGGAATATTTGTATATTTTGTTGTCCCGTATTGGTAGAAACAATGTCCATGAGATGTTCAATAAAGGTGAGGTTATCCCCTGGGGGGTGGTAAAAAGTGTGCAATGTACACACTGGTTTGTTGTTATTCTTGATTTCTAGGCACAAGTATTCACAGGAAGATAGAACCGGTGAATGGGAGCGGTTCACTGAAAGGTTGGACCGATGTATGCAAGCGATGCCTCCTCCAGGCCTATCTGTTCTGTCTAGTCTGATGATGTTATAGTTTGGGGGCAACAATATGTCGAGGATGGGCGAGGATGATTAGTTTAACCATGTTTCTGTCAGAATTAGCAGTTCAGGTTCATGAGTGAGAATGAGGTCGGCTATGTCAGCTGCATGTCTTGCGGCCGATCTACAGTTTAATAATATGCATTTAAGGTGTGGCTTGATGGAGTTAGAGTTGGGCCCTTGTGTGAGGGGGATTCGCGTCAGGTTTTTTCCAACAATACCTCTGGAATTATGTTTAGGCCCTCTGTGAGTATTGGTAGGGATGGTCTGAATTAGTGAGTGAGTAGGAAGTATTTCTGACTGCGCTGTGTAGGGGGTGTGATGCGGGCGATCGTAAGAACAGAGTAGAGCGCGTATATCTGTATCCGATAGTGGGTTATTCCTTCTGATAGGACGTGTTGAGGCATTAGGATAAGGTACTGTTCTCCACTGATGTTTCTGAGGGCGTGTGGGTAGTTGAAGGGAGGGATTAAAAAAGGTATTGTGGGTGTTGGACTTGGATTCTTCTTCAAATAGTCTGATCAAAGGATTAAGAGTAATCAGGTCACGTGTAGATTGGAGGTCGTCTTTGACTTGTTGAAGTGATATTATTATCTCATCAAGTCTGGGGTCAGGTATGGGTGCTAATGTATTTGAAGGTAGGCAAGTGAGGGGGGTTGTGCCAGGGCTATGTACGAGGTTTTATGGGCGATTGAGAGCTGGGTAATTATGTTGCGGGTTGTCCGGAAGGTTGTCGTGGGGGGTGTGAGGTGTGTTAGCGTGAGGTGATGGGGTGTGGAGCAGATGGCTGCTAGGCGTGGGAGGATACATGGCGGTGTTAGCAGTACTAGGTGTAGAGTAGGAAGAGGGTGTCATCTCCAGGGGTGTCTGACGGATCTAGGGTGAGTGTGAATAACTGTTGAGTCAAAAGCGTAGAATGTCTTGCGATGGAGACATGCGGGGGGTTAGGAAGCTGATTGTGATTGGGAACAATAGGGGAGGGGGACTGGGGTCTTGTGACTTTGTCCTTAATGCGAGGAAAGATGTTATCTAGTAGATTTAGGCTATGGTCTGAAGATTGAATGAGGATGATCCCAGTGTAATAAATGGTGATAGTAGCCTTGGCTTTGAAGAATGTGGACGGAATGATAGAAATGGTAAGACCATGTGCTGTTTTCCTGGTGGAGGAGATCGAGAGCAGGGCGAGGAAGGCTTTCCTCCATTGGGCTCTTCGCTTGGTGTAGAAGATGAAGTCATTGGTTATGTAGCCCTTATTTGTTGAAAAGTAAGGATCTGAGATTAACGTCTCGGGATGTGATTTTAACCAGTTATGTTTAAAACGTTTGGCTGCTTTTTTTTACAGGTTTGCGGGGTATATAATGTTATAAGTGTGTAGTGCCGTGTGGTCAATGATGTAGTTGGCTCTTGTATCTATAAGGAACCGGACTTGGAAGTAGTAGGTGAGGTAAGGCTAAGTAGGAGGGGGGTCTCACCTGAATATTTGTAGCGAGGCGAACCAGAAAGATGTGTCGATGATCTACTAGTGATGGGTAGTTTTAGTAGTGCTAAATATGGATAAGTGGTCAGATCAAAGTGGCAACGACGTTTAATGCCAGTGCTTGTTCTTGAGGGTAGTTCAAGATGGCTGCTTCTTTTGCTACTGATGGTTGGTCCTGGGGGATAGTCCTTTATCACTTTCTGCACTTTCAATTAGTGTGTTGGGTAAGGCTGTAGTCCTCTTTCAATTGCTGTTTAAACTATGTTGACTGGTCCTATTTTCATTATCTCTATGGTGGCTTTAAAGGGGGAAGTCCTATGTCTCTTTTCAGACAAAGCCCCCACAAAGATTAGTAATAGTTCAACCTATTAGCCAGAAATCGTGTTCGGTCCAGACCCATGATCAGGAATATAGGCCAAACTGTCACACAGCTGAGTAGTGTGGCAACCCCTTTAACACACAAAAAGGAGAGCAATAAGGTAGGGCAATGGGCAGGATTTAATCCAGTACTTTGTGTTTATGCATTAACAAGTAAGAAGTGGTCTCAGGGAATGAGATTCATGGCGAACGTCACAGGGAGGGGTGGCAGACACATGTAGACCAGGCATAAGAAGGAAGTTAGGGTCATTAAACCCCATAAAACTTCAGTTTTTCTTTCCCAAATTTTAATCATACCGACTGGGGGATTTATTAAAATAGGATTTGCTACTAGCCAGGTACTTTTAGCCCACAAAGAACCCCTCCATCTCCTATCTCACATTATTATTGGTCTGATACTATTCAGTGCTCCTGTGTAACTCACCGGTACCAGCACGCCCAGTTCTGCAGCGGAACGGGAAGAAACCCAACGATGAAGCATGCCACTAAGGGGCAACCCTGGTGGGTAAGGGTTGTACTGAACAAAAGCATTTGCTTTGTCTAAAAGTGAGGCCAGCCCAAACGATAGAGTGGGGCTCTTACTTTTGTGATGGATTTTCAAGTAAGGAGGATGAGCCCTCCTCTTTAGCACCTCTCCTCTCCCTCTTCCATGTTGATATGACCCTTTGAGTTTCCAGACTCTCCTGAGAAGGACAAAAGACGTCCTTGCACTGAGTCAGAACAAGGAACTCAATTGCTGCCTACTCATTCTGACCCAGCTGTCTTCCATATGGGAGACTCTGATGGAGAGGGCCCTCTCTGACCTAGCTGCTCTAACCTAATCAGGGAAGAGGTGGTAAGGGGATCTCGGATCTCTGTGGTTCTAGGCCCAAGCATTGATACAAGCATAGATAACACTGCGATCTCATGTAGCCTTTGATACTTTTTTGCTTTTTTTATAGTAATGGAAGTCCATTACTACAGCCCTGTATTAGTTCTATTATAGTTTGTTTGTGGGGTGGGTGACAGATGTTTCCAGGGGAGAAGTGTGGTTCAGGGGGTCTTGTGGGGAGGGGGATGTGAAGTTCTATATGTTTTTCTTTCCCTATATTTTGTATATAAGTTGAATACTCTCAACACCCACCTAAATACACCATAGTCTTGCTGGTTACCTGAAAGACATACTTGGCCTCTAGATTTAACACCTTAGACATCTAGATTCACTAGTAGCCCCCTCTCTCAAGACCTAATTCCCCCTTGAAAGACTTTTTAGTTCTTTTTTTTTTAAAACAGGTCTTTACTGAGATTACATATAGTATATTGACAGCAGTATGGCACAGCCAACATTAATACAGGCAATGTCAACACAGGAAGTACATCCCTTACAGGAAAGGATTCGGCACCACCGCTGGCCCAGGGATCCAACACCCTCGCTACTCATATTACTGCTCTCAAGTGCTGAACCACCTGCCACACATTATGCAGCACAATGCCGCCAGTCAGTCAATAGCATCTCCTCCAACCGAAACTAATTTTAACGGTTGCCAAAACAAAACGTGCAACCTTGATAATACTAAGTAGCAGCGTAGGACAAGCAGCGGTCGTGTCATAGCCCTAGTCCTCCAAGCATCACTGGTGGGCGGGAGGAGAAGAAGCTGGGAGAGCGGGTAACCCCACCATGCTATCAGTCGAATCTGCATACATGCGCTCATACCCAGCACGAGAGCTCTGTCCACGTCTCGGAGGCAGGGGTGGGTGCACACATAAGCATCTCCACCCAGTGCCCAGGTGACCACATCCCCTCAGGGGACCCCTAATACATGTATTCCCCACCAAGCGGGCAGGGGCCTTCCCAAATACATCTCCACCTGGGAGTCCCTGGGAGCAGGAGCCAGTGTGAAAGTCAGCAAATCATCCCGCATGGGCTCCAACACTGCCAGACTCTCCAACATGTCTCCCCATGTTTCTAGGTAAGTGCAATAATCTTTCCTCTGCCATCCCCCACTCGCGCGTGTCAGCCAGCCAGCATTTTTGGACGCTGGGCGGCCTGGGTTGCGCCCAGTGAATGACCAAACGCCTTTTGGCCAGTGTCAGTCCCTGTAGGGCAAATCTGTGTCTCATTTTACCCCCTCTTTTTGGGGTTGGGAGCATACCCAACAGGCAATGCTTGATCGAGAGGTCTATCGTATGAGTGCCACCTCCCACAGTGTCCCCAGCATCTCCTCCCATTACCTCTGCAGCTTACCGCACTCTCATGTCATGTGTAGGAATGCTTCTGGAGCTGTCCCACACCTGGGACATGCATCTGACCGTGCCGCCATAATCCTATGAAGCCGCAGTGGCGTTAGGTAGGCCCCATGTAGATAATAAAACTGAGTGAGCTTGAACCTCGCATTGCTAGCCACTTCCCTGACCTGAGCACAGGCACGAGTCCACTCGCCCTCCTTAAGTGGCATCCGTAAGTCAGCTGTCCACCTGTCTCAGGCTATTGCCATGTCTGTAGTGCGGTCTCCCTTAGGAGCCCCATAGAGGTGGGATATCAGGCCTCTACTGGAACTGGAGTCTAGAAACAGCATTCGCGTCTGTGATTCTGCCAGGTCTGCAGGAAAAGCTGTCCATACCTCCTAGGCCATACGGGACAGCCTAGCATACTGTAAGAACCGACCCGGCTGTAGCTGGAATATGTCCTGCACCTCCCCCATAGTCAGGAAAGTACCATTCGAGTATAGGTCTCCTGCCATGATGCAACAACCCTCTGTCCACCGAGACAAGTCCATCCCTGTTTGTATATGCAGGAATGGCTGTACCCATTGCAGGGGGAGAAACCTGGCATGAGGTGCTCTGTGTAACACCAGCTCCCACTCCTCCGCCACCTGTCGGAAAATAAATGGGCAGTCCTCCGGGACCCCGCACCCTGCATTAAGTACCGCTGGAGGTCTGCACCATCCCTCCATCCCACCAGCAATTTCTTCTCATCATTCAGGCCATCCATGCACCACTATGCTGCATATTGCAGCATTCCAGCTAGATAATACAACTGCTGGTCCGGGAGACCCAGACCGCCGGGCTCTATATCTAGCTTGAGAATCTCTAATTTCACTCTACTCCTCCTGCCGGCCCACACCCGGGACACCAGGAGACTATTCAATTTGATGATTGTAGACCTCGGGATGCTACACAGTGAATTCTTTAAGAGATACAGGCACCTGGGCAACAACACCATTTTTCTCAAGGCCACCCTACCCATCACAGACAGTGTCAGTCGATTCCAGAAACGGATCGATGACTCTAGATTCTCGAGCACTCTACCCATATTCAGGTGGTAGCGGCCTTCTGAGGAGTGCAGATATTGGAATTGGTCCCACTCCCATTGGAGCTCTACCACCAGGAGGTGAGTGGGGCCTCTGCTGTCCAATTCCGCAAGTGGGAAGAGCACCATTTTTTGCTTGTTGACGTGTAGGCCAGAAACCCCGCCAAAATCTCCCATAATCTCCAGCAATAGCTGGACTGACCTCTCTGGGTGTGTGACATAAACCAGTTGTTAGAAGGTGGTTCTGACACTCTGGCCCGCCCGGATTTTTCGCTTTTTGAGCACCTATTTGGTGAGCTTTTACTGTGGGAGAGCCTCATAAGCTGGGACTCCCCACAGTGAACTCATGATGAAAGAGACTGCATGTGGATTTTACTGGTGTCCCCTAGCATGACTAGGCCGCTGCGCAGCAGCGGGAGTAAGGGGCACCGGGCTGGCTACATGCAGACACATGTGTAGATGCGTGTGCACACGGGTACGGGCTGCGCAGGGGAGATTCCTGGCGTGCGCAGTCCAGGAGCAGCTACAAAGTGAATGGTGTGGCGGGACTTATGCAGAATTGGGTGGTGACATGGAATAGGCTTTATACAGTGGGAAGAAACATGCCAGGAAAAGTCAGTGTGCTTTACAGTGTTTATTCCATTATTCTCTTATGGGGATAGGGAGCACATGGGCTAGTTTTACTTTCCGAGGGCCTACAAATTCCAGACACGCACCAAAGTCCACTGTAACGGGTGTGAGATGAAGTATTCTGCAGAGTCCATATTTGTACTGCTTTTGGGTCATCCAGAAATGTCATATTCCTCCGAGTCAGCTCATAACCAGGGCCTGGCTGGGGTCTAGCTCTGGCAGGTTAGATTAATGACCTTTCTTCCTAGAGCAAAGACCTTCCCTCCAAGGAGAGAAGATGGGTGGAGCTACAGGCTAATCCATCAGCAGCTGTCACTGGGTGCCAGGCACCAAGCTGCACCAGGGTGAAGGCAGCACTGGGGGGAAGGGGCTCTCAGAGACTATGTGGCAGGAGACCCTGGATGACGCCATTTTGAACAAACCCAGAGGCCTGGGCAGGAAGGAGGGAGCAGGGGCAGAGAAGTGATGTGTCGCTGTGTGATAGGGCAAACAGAGACTTCCTGCCAGCCCCCTCCCCAACTTCTTAAAAGAACTTGCACAGGAAGAGGAGCTCTCTCTGGGGTGTGGTCTGCTGAGGCAGAGGGTGCTGGAGCCTGGCGCAATGGGCAGTTGGAAGGAGGGATCCCCTGACTGTCCCAGGATCCTGAACAGTGCCAGGAGAAGAGACCAGGACCAGTGCGCAGAAGCAGGGGCCTCTGCGCAGGGAGAAGAGAGGCCCAGGAGGAGAGCCAGGCGAAAGGCTGGCGCAGGGAGCCAGTGAAGACAGCTCCCTGCAGAATCCCCCCTCTTAGAGACCCAGAGGGCGAAAGAGAGTGCTCCCAGTGGCTGGGGAGCGCCACCAGGAGCACGAAGAGGCCAAGATCGCGAAGATCGGTCCCCTGCGGGCTGAGAAATGCCCCCCAGAAGGTAGGCGACCTTTGACCTCTGGCAGACCGACGACGAAGCACGTGGGGCTCCGCCGCCGGTCTTGGATATGCCCCCGGGGTGGGTCAGGTCCCGGGGGCTGCCCCCAGAAAGAAGTAAAGTCGGGGAGCGCCATCGCGCTCCCCGTGAACTGGCCCAGGAGGGGAGCCAGGAGCCCACCCTGGCCCCCCAAAGACATCGGTGGAGGGGGAGCGCCGTCACGCCCCCCTCGAAGAAAGCTGAGGGGCCCGGGATCCCAACTCCGGGCCCCGATGGTGCTGGTGAGGCACAGGAGGGGGGCGCGCCGTCGCGCGTCCCACCTCTTGGCCGAAGTAAAGCCGGGGAGCGCCGTCGCGCTCCCCATGAAGATTTCCCCCCATGGGGTGCCAGGAGCCCACCCTGGCCCCCGGCGAAGAAGGACCAGACGGGGAGCGCCGGCGCGCTCCCCGTGAAGAGGAGCAGGGGCCCGGGACCCCATCTCCGGGCCCCGAAGCTGGAGGGAGGCGGGGGGAGTGCCGTCGCACTCCCCCGAGGTCCGCCTGGACTGACGGGCACCTCCGTGTCTGCCCGCAGGAGCGGGCAGACCAGAAGACGAGTGCCGGCTCCCGCGTCAGGGCACAAGGGTGCTGGCCGATCGGGGAGCCGGCGGGGGCAGCCGGGGGTGGGCTCCCGGGCTGCCCTCCAACGATGGAAGGAGGCGGGGTTCCCGGGTGGGACCGGGACCCCACAGTTGCAAGGAAGAGGTGCGAGGGCCCGGGTGGGACCGGGCCCGAAACGGGCAGATCGGCCGGGGGTGGGCTCCCGAGCCATACCACTTACCTGGGGGTCCGGGTGGGACCGGACCCTCCAACGGAAGCTAAAGCGGCCGGAGGCCACGTCGCGACTCTCCCCGGAGCAGCGGGAGAGCCGCTGTTCTAAAATGCACAAGTTCCCATAATGCCTTGCAGGCCAGGACTGGCCTGCAAGGGCAAACAGCGTTTTTCTTGGCTTGTGGTGACCCCAGGAGAACGGGGTCACCACCACATGTGTGACAAGGGGCCGGGGGAGCTGCTGGTGAAGCGCAGTTTCCCCCAGCCCGAAAATGGACGTCCCTCCCAAAGTCTCAAGGGGACTTGAAAAGAATAACCCCTCAAGGGCTCAGCCAGCATTTTAACTCCTCTTGGGCTGGAACTTTTGTTCTACAGCTGGAGGAGGATTGAGAAGTGTGCCAAGGGATGAAGGGCTGAGTTGGGGATGTCTGGAGAAGGGCATCCCTGGAGGCAAAGAAGTGTAATTGCACCCATAGTGCATTTATTAAGGTTATTTCTTTTAGAGGGACTGAAGGTCACATGTGTAATGTGAGGTACCTGTGTAAGGTGATGTCATAAGCAAAGTGGGGTTATGTTGCCAGACGTTCCTGCTATGGTATCTGGCTGTATATACTTAATCCTGTGATTTCATCTGTGATGCCTTTTAGGGGCTTTATTTGCAATGCCGTATAATGATCAACTAAGGTGATGAGTACTGTCATTCTAGAGTGCTGCTTAAACATGTATTCTTGCTGCTGCGCTTAAGTGAAGAACAACCCAGACTGTTAGCCCTGAAGATGTAAGGGTGCATACTGTATGGTTAATATGAGATGCTCAGTCCGGGTTATGTGTCACTGGGGCAGGTGAACCTATTTTTAATGCTTGTTGAGATGATGGGGTGGGGGTGCCCCTGGGATGATGCCAGGTGGCTAGGCCCTCGCTCCAAGTTGTGTCAACCCACTGCATTAGGGGGCAAGATGACGTGCAGGCATGGGAGTGGTGGTACTAGACCCCACCCCCCTGCGGGAGGGGTGGGGATGTTATGCAATGTCACAAAGTAATTCCAACAGCTTATGTATATTTGTAAATTGGTGCATAGTATTGAGTAGTGTGTGTGTTTAATAAATGTACTCTTACTTTTATAGAGCAAAGTACAGAATGGACAGTCAATTATTGAGTGTTATTTCTGCGCACCTGCAAATGGCGATTACTAGCCCACACCACCTCCCTTCAGTAAGCCTCAGACTGCTCTGCAACGCTACCCTCTGAGAGTCAGGCGCTACGATTGGGTGTTTGGTTCCCAGTGAAGGACAAATGTAGTCATGTTATTTGTGCAGGCCTCACAGATACTGCCTCGTTTTCCAACACCAGTGCATCATCTGCACAGAGCTAGACAACATGGCTGTTATCGCCCACTCTGATGCCTCACTCCGTCATGTCCCTACGCAGCCTGATCGCCAAGGACTCCATCGCTAAAGCAAAAATGACCGGCAACAGAGGGAAACCCTGTTTCGTGCCTCTCGCTATGGACAGGCAATCTGACATGACATTCCCGGTCCGGACCCGTGTAACAGGCTGGGGGTAAAAAAAACCATCCAGGCCAAAAATATCAGCCCCATTCCCATCTTCCTCAACACCTCCCAAAGATATTTCCAGTTGAGGGTGTTGAATGCTTTTTCGATATCTAACGCTACCAATACAGCCTCTAGGTCTGTACCCGCTACCGAAAGTAGCACATGGAGCAGTCTCCTCAGGTTCATCTGCATCCCACTCCCAGGCATAAAGCCACACTGATCTTCGTGGACAAGGTAGGGGACCACCTCCCACAATCTAGTCACCAGCGCCTTTGCTAGTATCTTTGTGTCAACACCCAGCTTAGAGAGAGATCTGTAGGAACCAGGGACTGTCAGGTCTCTAAACACAACAAAATATCCACGGGTCTAGCGAGCCTGAACAGACCCTAGGCACAAGCAAAGACCTTTAATACTGTAATCGCAAATAATCCTTAAAAAGGAAAACCCTTTATAAAGGACGGATTCCCATCACTCACCGAAGTGACATGCTTCATCATCTGGGATCTCCGAATGATGGGAATCCGTACTTTATAAAGGATTTTCCTTTTTAAGGATTATTTGCGATTACAGTATTAAAGGTCTTTGCTTGTGCCTAGGGTCTGTTCAGGCTTGCTAGACCCGTGGATATTTTGTTGTGTTTAGAGTTACTGTTGGGGAATATATCCATGCTTGGTCTTTAAACGTTCCCTTAGACCCCCTATCACCTTGTGTCTGTTTTGTTACTGTCAGGTTTCTACCCGGTTTACGGAGCACGACAATCTGGGCCTCCCTCATGGACTGCAGCAACACTCCCTGCCGTCTTGCCTACTGGAGAGTCTCCAGCAGGTGGGGAAGCAGCAGGTCCGAGAACACTTGATAATATTTCAGCAGGAGCCCGTTTGGGCCCGGTGCCCGGCAATGCGCAATATCCCAGACCATGTCCTTCAATTCATTCACTAGGAGTTTCCTTCCCGGTACCACTGTAGCTCAAGGCCTTCCAGGAAACCCCCAACATTCACTGGCCCGTCATGCTTGCACTCACTGTACACCGTCCACAACAGGGAGTTAACACTTGCCTGCGACCCAGCTACGGCTCCATCCCTGCACCTTAGAGACAAGACTAACGGGGGTGGGTGTTCTCTCTTAAGTAGCCATGTCCAGAGTAGCCCCAACTTATCCCCCTCTCTATGCAACCATTGACAGTACTCATGCTGGACAATATAAAACAAAATGAGAGTGACCCCCCTGCTCCAAGAGACAGGGTACTGATAATCTTTTTAGATAAAAAACTCTTGGAGGACGTATACTCTTATATTCAACTCACACACCTTCAAACATTCAAGGATTGCACCAACCAGTCTTGAAAGGGAAAGCAAAAACCATTAAAAATTATTATTCCTTATTTAATATTATATAAAAAACTGTTAGAATCATACATATGTATACAAGATAAAAACAGTTAAAAACATCACATAGTACAAAATCAATTTTTTACACATTAAAAACAATCAAAGTTATTCGAGAGAGATATGAAATATCAGACATATACTTTTGTCATTAAAAGCGGTTAATATGAAGAAATCAATTAAAGTAATTGCATTATTTCATTGTTTATATGCAACATATTGTTCCTCAAATTTAACCCCAAGTATGAACATCAACGCGTTTCGGTGGTATAAATCAGGTTCAAGCCACCTTCCTCAGGACAACAAAGCATTAATCTCTCTCACGTGATTACTATGGAGGATTCCCTCATTTATATGGGTGAGATCAAATTCTCAATTTTCTCAAATGTTCTCAACAGAAGTCGATCCTGATAGGGAGACTCCTATAGAGTTTCAAAAAAAGGTGATATATGACGTATCCCACCTCACCAGATGTGAATCATGTATTTAAAAAAATCATGGAGCTCCTCTCAATGGTCGAAGTATTCCTATGATATTTCTTGTTTCAAACCAATTCCACATATGTAGAGCGTGTGGGTATCTTTCAAAAATTCCTTTTTTCTAGGCTGCAGAAAATATCATCCCTGTTTAGTGGGAATGAGAAATCTATTCACATGCCTGTTTTTTCAATCACAATTTTGTGCTAGGCCCGATTAGCCCTGTTTGTATTCAGGTATGATATTTTCTCCAGCCTAGAAAAAAGGAGTTCTTGAAAGATCTAAATATAAAATGCTTATTTTTAGTAAGATGAGTTGATTATTTTCAGTAACAACCCTGTGTGTCTGAAAGAATTCTCACGTACTCACAGGCCTCCCTTCAAGCAGCACCTTATGGCTGCACATGTGAGCATACCCAGGAGGTGGAACTGCAGGGAGACTCTACACATAGCTACTGGCTAGGAAAGGAGGGGTTTTGATAGAGAGTGATCCCATCAATGATTGGAATCAATGAATATATTCTAGAATAGAATAGAATGCATATCATATAATCTGTTGCAATTCTTTTTAAATATATTTATGTATTGTATTCTTATTTTCAACAGTTGTGTTATTTTTGATACACCATTTATTCATATAATCTGAACTAAAATACAGCTTTAATTATTAATAATTCCTTTTTAATTTATACTGTGAATTTCTTGTATGTGTCCATCTGTATTGGAATAGGGCTTCAGGACTCACTAGTAAATATAATCCTGTGGTCTCACAAGACTCGTTGCTACCCCATATGCACCATCTCCAAGTAGGTTGTCGGAGGTACGTGAATAACAGTGTATCTGACTCCCTGGCAGAAGTTGGTAAGTTAGTCCAAACCTGCACTGGCCAGAGGGTTTTGGGTGTCTAAACCTGGGCGGTATTTGCTGGGGATCCTGCAAAAAAGTGTCACTTGGTTTCTGCAAGTTGAGCATGAGAAAATTAATTCTTTGACATCCATATATCCAGTCTGTCAAGGAAAGGGCAAAGATCGGAGATGCTCTCCATTTCGATATCTTTAGGTAGATTTTTGTGTTGTCTGCATATTTGTGTATGGAGACAATCATTCATTCTAGGATCATACTTAGTGGCTCCTAGTATAGGTTAAAAAAGCAGGACTATGCTGGTGTATACTGTTATGTACTCTGTGTCCCTGGCATCCTCGTTTCATCAGGTATCCCACAGTGTGCCATCCAGGCACCACACACCTTGTCAAATGTTTGGAAATAGGCTGCCATGTACAGCCCTATTTCAATTGCCATTCACCAGTCCCAGGTTCCTGTGCCTCTCTGTGATTGTTGATTGTCAGTTTAAGGAAATGCTCGAAAGACCACTTCTTCAATGTACTAAACGTCTTATGGATCTTAAATTGTCCTTTGTATGATTCTATGGTTGCAGTAGTAGCATAAAAGTGGGTAAACAGTACCAGAGACAATTTATTATGCAGTACTTATACTATGAAATTACCCACCGTTGAACTTGCCCCTCTCTAGGGTCACCCCCAAACATTTTGCCTTCAACTCTCCAATTTTATGAACCCTGTATTTGTTGGCTTTTAGGACTCTGCACTTTACCGCTGCTAACCAGCGTTAAGCACTTGTGCTCTCCCCCTAAAACATAGTACAATTGGTTTACACCTGATTGGTACATTTAATTTACTTGTAAGTCCCTCATATATTGTACCACAGGTACTCCGGGCCTGTAAATTGAATTTAATTTAATTGAATAGTGAACTTATAGAGCGCGTACTGTCACTCCCAAAGGAGCATCCTGGCGCTATCCAGTTAGGGTCATGCAGGAAAGAGAGAGGTGGAACCTATATAAGAGAGTGACAGACTTCATCTGGTATACCAAAGATGCAGGTCTTTAAAGCCTTCCTGAACTGTTTTTCTGTTTCTAGACATCTCAGTTTGTCTGGCATGAGGTTCCAAGCTTTGGTTCCTAACACTGTTACTGATTTCCCTCCCCGGGTTTTATATCTGTAGCAGGGGATTTTAAGAAGATGCGCTCAAGAAGATCTGAGGGTCCTAATTGTAGTGTAAGGGGTAAATCTTGCTGACAGGTAGGTTGGACCCTGTTTGTGTGCTGCTCTGAAAGTGATTAAGAGGATTTTGAATAAAATTCTCTTATGTAAGAGGAGGCAATGGAGAGATTTTAGAGCCGCCGATGCGGAGGCCCTGAGAGGAAGTTTCAGGACCAGAAGGGCTGCCGCGCGCTGGACCACTTGTAATCTCTTCAGTGTTGATTTATTGATCTCTGCGTAAAGGCTATTGCAACAGTCTAAGCGTGAGAGAATCAACGCCACAGTCACTGTTTTCCTGGCCGTTAAGGGGATCAAATAAAAAAAAAATTGAGTTTTGATTAACCCAAAACACGTCCCTGCCACTTTTAGTGCATGAGGTTTGAAAGAAAGGGAAGCATCGAATAGAACGCCCAGATTTTTTGCTACTTCGACAGTAGAGGGGGGCGCTGTGACAACCTCCGGCCACCAGGCCCTGGGTTGAAAGGGATTGTCTTTCCCTATCAAGAGGATTTCTGTCTTATCCGTATTACACCGGAGATGATTATCTTTCATCCACTGTATAGCTGCTGAGAAGCAGAGCTTGAAGTTTGCTTCTGCCGATGTAGAATCTTTGTCAAGGGATAGGATCAGCTGAGTGTCATCAGCATACGATGTTACTTCAATTCCAAATGACGAGATGAGAGAGATAAGAGGGGTCATATATATATTGAATAGGAGCGGGCTAAGAGAAGAGCCCTGGGGTACTCCTGCTGAGATAGATCGTTCAGAAGAAAGAAAGGTGCCCAGTGAGACCGCTTGCCTACGATTGGTCAGAAAAGACTTAATCCAGGTCAGGACGATATTTGAAATGCCGCTTGATTTTATTCGAGCCAAAAGTATCTCATGGGAAATGGTATCAAACGCAGCAGACAAATCAAGCAGGATTAGTACTGCTTTCCTGCCTTTGTCTGCGATGAATTTTAGTGTATCTGCTATTTCTAATAGGGCGGACTCTGTGGAATGTTTAGGGCGAAATCCTGATTGGCGTGGATGGAGTACCATAGAGGTTTCGATAAATTTTGAAAGCTCTTTATTGACTATTCTTTCCGTGATCTTTCCCAAGATTGGTAACAAAGATATTGGACGGAGATTTGATAAGTTGGAGATATCTACATTCTGCTTTTTCTTTAGAGGTTTCACTATAGCAAGTTTCCATTCGTCAGGGACTGTACCGGTGAGTAATGAAGAATTTACAATGTGATTAATCACTGGGTTGATGATGTGTAACATTTGATGTAAAATCATAGGAGGACAAGCATCAAATGGTGAGCCCGATTTACAGGCTGCAATTGCTGACCGTGTATCCTCCAACGAGGCAGGTTGAAAAACTTGAATGGTGGGCCTACTGCCCGCAGGATCCAGTTCCTGGTCAGTGTCGGATTCTGGTATCATTACTGTTCCAAAATCTTTTTGAATGCTCTTGATCTTGTCATCGAAATAGTTTGCGATTTCATTACATAGGGTCTGAGAGGGGGGAATTTCTTTACATAATGCTTTTGGATCAGTGAAGGATTTGACAATCGCAAAAATCGTTTTTTCATCGTTATTGGCCTCCACTATTTTGTTATGGAAGTAATCTCTCTTTGCTATTTTGATAGATGTCTGGTATTGTTTCCTACTTGTTTTGAAGGCTTGCCGATCTACTGGGTCATAAGCCCTTCGCCACCTACGTTCTAACTGCTTGCAGTGGAGATGTTGTTTAGCTAAACCTAGAGTGAACCAGGGATCTTTATGTGATTTGGCTTTGCCTATCTTTCTGGAAGGTTTAAGAGGGATTAGTTCATCACTTATTGACAACATCCAAGTGTGGAACTAATGGGAGTCCTCTATACAATCCCCACTGAGGGCGGGGGTACAGTCTTGTGCGGTTTTGGCCAGCATAGGGTTGAAAGCTAATTGGGACCACAAACGCCTGGGCTGTATCACATCAGCCTTCTTGGCTATGTAGGTGGTATTAGGTATTGTGATTTCTAAAGGGATGAAGTCATGGTCTGACCATGTCTGGGGTATGGGAGAGTCTATTGAGAGGAGGGAAAAATTAGAACAAACCCCATCAAGTGTATGCCCGGCCCGGTGTGTCGACGACCTTACTAATTGGCATAGTCCAAGTGGATTGATTATTTCCATGAAGGTGGCCACCCCTGGTTCGCTACAATTTTTCAGATGGAGATTAAAATCTCCAAGGATGGTAAAATTAGCGTATCTGAGCAGGTGGTGGCTGAGCATTTCCCCTAGAGCTTCTAGAAATGTAGTACTAGAGCTGGGTGGGCGATAGACAAGTGCCCCGGAAAAAGAGAGGGAAGCATTTATTATGAAGCAGAAACCGAGGCTTTCTGCTCCCTTAAGAGAGTGAAGATCAAAGTTTTTACATTGTAGTGAGTCCCTATGAATAATAGCCAACCCCCCTCCTCTATCTGCCCCTCTATCCTTCCTACAGATCGTGTAGTTGGGAGGGAGTGCCGCTACAATGTCTGGGTTGCACCTTTCATTTAGCCAGGTTTCAGTTATACACAGAAAGTCAAATTCGTTTTCTAAGAATACCTCTCTAATATCCAATGCATGTTTAACTATAGAACGTGCGTTGATTAGTCCCCCTTTTATCATGAGATTACCAGAAGTCGAGTCTTTTTTTTTGTTTTCCGTCACCGTGTACTCTGGGTTAGTAAAGGCCAGCTCAGCTCGACACCTGATACAGGTGACAGGTCCTGTAACTTTATTTACTTTTAAGTGGTTTTTACAATTACCGGTAATGTCCAGTTTCCTTAGCATGGCGGAAGAAAGCGGATCTCCTGACTGAAAACCGGCAGCATGCCTGGCGCTGGCCGCTGTCCGGTCGCGGACGGGCGCAGACGGGCTTGCCTTCGGCGCACCGCCGGCACGCCCGCTGCGCGTCCGGTGCAACATCTTTTTTAAATGCTTTGTGAAACTCCCGTCACCCACCTGATAGCTTGCCGGAAGTGGGGGTGGCCTCGGTGGGAGGGAGCGAGGCTACACAGCGTTTCTCCATACAATCGGCAATAAAGATGCCGCGACGGACTGGAAACGCTGGGGTGAGTGCAAACTTGCAATGTGCAACAACCGCAATTTCTAAATAAAATATCAGCTGTACACTAATAACAGACTAATAACTAATAATTAAACGATACTAGTGGGCAGCAGCACCCATTGTGCCATACACTAAAAGCAGTCTTTTAAAACATGCTGCATGCCTGCCATTGCAGCCTGTAGAGCAGTTTTAAACTGCCAATTCAACCTGGCAAACTAAACCTTTTGCCATGCCTAAAATTTTCTTTTTAACACATATAGGCCGCCTCTAAAGTAGGCCCTAATCAGCCCATAGGCAGAGTGCATTGTATTTAAAAACTGGGACACGTGTTTTTGAGTTTTACTTGTCCTAGTAGTGAAAAACTCCTAAATTAGTTTTCACTACTGTAAGGCCTACCTCTCCCATAGGATAACACTGGGTTACCTTATTACATTTAATAAGTGCTAACATTTGATTGGGAGCAGGCAGAAATGTCATGTTTGGACTCAAATGAAATGTAATTTAAAGTCCTCTTTAACCCGTTGACCACGACGCGAATTCCGCCGCGGTGTGGGTGATTTATGGAGTGGGCGTGTTTAGGACGGCCCCCGGCCATCCTCCGCACATGCCCATTGTGACGTAGGACGGCCGGAGGCCCGACCCGAGCACCGAAGGAGTTACTGGTAAATTCAGATACTAGATTACAATTTTGAAAATGCCACTTTTAGAAAGTTGACATTTTCCTGCCCCAAACCATCTGAGGCCTTCTAGGAGTTTCCAGCTTCCTGGGCCTATTACTTGCTCCCCCATCAGGAATGCGTATTGGACCCAGACACTGAACAATAGGACCTGGTTGTAGCTGGGAGAGGGCCATCCTGCCAGGATGGGAGGGACAGAGCTGGTTCCTGTCCCATTTACATTTCAAAGGGCTGCCTCCAGCACACTTACAAAGGGACTTGACACCAACCTTTTGTCACCATAGACCTCATGAAGCCTTGGCAGGGGAAGGAAGGCACTTTCCAAAACCAGATGTAGGGGTGGACTAGAAGTTTCCCCCACTTCAAAGGTTGACACCAGTTATAAATATTGGACCTCCTGAGCCACTCAGCAGTACATTCCTGGGCCTGTGAACATTAAAGCAGAAGTACTGCCTTGTTCCCCAGAAGACTGACCTGCTGCTTGAGACATGCCTTATTCTCAGAGGACTGCCTTGCTGCTGGAGGCCTGCCCTGCTTTCTGAGAAGAAAAAATGGACCTGCTCTCTTCATCCCAGGCTAACCTGAGTGACTCCAAGGATCAGGTGGCTGACCTTCTTTTCTGACCAACTGCATCTGGCTCTGCCTGGACCTGCAGCTGGACCTGCCTAGACCTACAACTGGACCTGCCTGAGCCCTGCTGGCCTCTGCTGGAGTGAATTCTTGATCCCCAAGAGGTGCCGCCCCAAATGCTGGACCCTTGGCTGCCATCGGCTAAGCTCAGGGGCGGCTCCTCCATGTGGGCGGAGGAGCGTCGCCCCACTGCTTTCTCGCAGTGGGAGAAGCAGAAACATAAAATGGTATTATAAATACCATTTTATGTTTCTGCTTCTCCCACTGTGAGAAAGCAGAAGGGTATGGTTGGGGGCCGGCGGGTGGGCGGTCCTGCTCTAGGGCAGGGGAGGAGTGGCTTGCCCGCTCTGAGGGCGCTGACTGTTTGGTCACCCCAGGCTGACCAAAACAGTCATACGCACTCTCCCTTTTCTCCATGTGGGCTGCATGCAGCCTACATGGAGAAAATGGTCTCCCCATAGACGCCTGTGTGGTCGGCGTCCCAGGCAATCACAACGCTGCCATTGCAGCATTGTGATTGGCTTAGGGGTGAGGGAGGGAGACTGCCTGCCTCATGTGAGGAGCAGAGACAACGCAGGATGACGCAGGGCTGGACCGGGCCAGCGACGGTAAGTTAACTATTTTTTTAATATTTAAAATTAACCCCCGCGTGACCCCCTCCCCGTTTGACCCCCCCACAGCCCCCACCCCCCACCCGCGAGTCATGCCGGCCGCGACTGGCTAAGCTCCTCCTGTGGAATCCTGAAGTTTGAACTAAGCAGAACGAACTTTGAGAAGGTAACTTTTTCAGCTGGAGTAACCTTGTCCCTGGTCACTGTGGTTGGCCTGACCTTGTGACTTTGTCCTGCCCTAGCTCAACAAGATACCCACAGTTAGTGCTTTCTGCTTCTTGGTGGTATTTTTACTTAAACCTTTAAAATTGCATTTCTCCGTATCTACTGATTTGATTTTGGCATTTTGGTCTCATTTTATTTATTTAAATTCACACTATGGGGCCGATTCACAGAACTAATCTGAGACAAAATCCTAAACTTACTACTTTTGGTATTCACAGAAGGCATTTAGTAGTAGTAAAGTTAGGACTACTAACTTTACTACTACTAACTAAGACAAAATCCTAAACTTACTACTTTTGGTATTCACAGAAGGCATTTAGTAGTAGTAAAGTTAGGACTACTAACTTTACTACTACTAACTAAGACAAAATCCTAAACTTACTACTTTTGGTATTCACAGAAGGCATTTAGTAGTAGTAAAGTTAGGACTACTAACTTTACTACTACTAACTAAGACTAAATCCTAAACTTACTACTTTTGGTATTCACAGAAGGCATTTACTTGTAGTAAGGTTAGGATTTTGTCTTAAGTTTGTCTTAAGTCTGTCTTAAGTCTGTCTTAAGTTTGTCTTAAGTCAAACTTAAGACAAAATCCTAACTTTACTACTACTAAATGCCTTCTGTGAATACCAAAATGGTAGTAAGTTTAGGATTTTGTCTTAAGTTAGTTCTGTGAATCGGGCCCAATGTTTCCAAATTTGTTTAGAGTTTTATTTTGTTGTGTTTTCGCTTTATTACTGTTTGTGCACTGCATAAATACTTAACAGAGTGCATCTAAGTTAAGCCTTTCTTCTTTTTTGCCAAGATACCAGAGGTTTAACCACAGGTTAATTTTGTGATTTTTGTGGTGCACCCTAACAAGGATTGTGGGGGTTACTTGAGAAGGGTTTTCAACCCCTCCCGTCCAAAACACAATTTCTTACACCCACACTCCCAACCCTGCACCAGTCTCCTTTCTCACGGTCTTGAGAAAACACTTCTAAGCAGACCAGATCTGCCATATAATACTATCAGAACCAATATCAAGCTAACCAAACTATGCGCCTTCTGTACCTAAGTGAGTATGCACCCAAGGCATGAAGAGATCAGGCACACATAGCTCCCTTCCTCAAGTACTTTTAATACAGTCCATTCATACACACTCTGCCCTCAGCCCCCACCATATTTACAATTGGGCATCCGAAAATTCTACCAATTTCTGTTAACCAGTTGCAAATGGGTTCGGTTGTATCCATTTGTTGGCATATGACATTTAAAACATGGCCTTTTAAACATTTCAGAAACATGAATGTCAATTAACCAAAACGCCTGGGGTAGCAGAAGTGACCTCACACTTCAGTGACATCAAAGGAAGTGACATCAAATGTCCTTTGACTCTGAATCCTAGCAAATGATGCCACAAGACCTTAATCCTGATGACATCATAATAAATTAATAGCCTACAGTATACCGCAAAGGGAGAAGGTATTGCTAAATCATTGGGAGGTGCACAAAAGTAAGATTTAAATAAAACAATAGAGGTTTGGCCCCATAGTACTAATTCGTAGGCACTTGAAATTGTTTATGAACTATCTTGTTGGCTTGATTTAGCCCTTTTGATTGATAATAAGTTTTCATTTATCATCACAAATGTGGAACACAGAGGTGATGGTTCTGTTCAAAAACATTTTTTTCCAAATACTCACAGTAATAGACAATTGTAACAATTTTAAAACTATACGTATTTTTTTTATTTGGTAACAATTTAAAAACAATGTGATTTTTTTTTTTTTTTAAAGCGTTATTTTTATTTTGTCCAATAAAAGGAGTGCAGTTCCACCTCTGAATTTGTTTAACTTAAAGTGTAATCTCCCAGAAGGATCTAAAGAAGGTAAACAGTGCTCACTAGAAAATAATGGCCTTCATTTTGGGCCCGTCGGCCAGTCGGAACCGGCACGTAATCCCTTAATGACTGCGTTTTCGCCGTCCGGATTACGATGCCGATTTCCCACAGGCTTTTCATGTTGGGCTTTCCGGCATGAAAAGCCTGTCAAATGTGACTTTGGGGGCAACTAGCAGGGCCCCCTTGCAACAGTGGCCTGTTTCCGCAACGTGACATTGATGGAGCAGAGAAAATTAAAAAAATGTAACCCCTAACAAAATTTTATAAATAATTAATAAAAATGTTCGTTTAAATGTATTAATCAACAATGTACGTGAGGGAAGGGTAACACGCAAGTATATATGCTGAATAATCTATTAACGAATGTCTGTGTGTCTAATTATAGCATAAAATAATTGCGTTCTAAATAAATAATAAATGCATGATTTGTACTTCATAGAATATAAACGTGTCGTTGCAAAAACAATAGTGATGGTAAGTAAGGAACAGCTTAAATGTTGCTTTCTGCTAGGTAATAACTAATTGGGGTACGTAGATGACGGGAGGGAAACGAAAAGGCTATGTTTCTCTATTTTAATTATGTTTTGTTTATTTCTAAATAGTGCTTCTAAGTCTAATCGAGTGGCGATATAAAATGGCTGCCGGTTATTAGAGTGTGCATGTGCTGAGAAAACGCGTGACAAGGGAGAAAAAGTTGGAGAAAGGCTAACCACGTGATGGTGTTGAGAGGCTAAGATGCAAGAATGGTCAAGGCTGATGTGACCTAATTGAACTGATAGTGTGCCGTGGTGATCAGCAAAGAATCGTGGGAAACCGTTTTAAGAGAAAGGACAATGCCTGCAGAGTTCTCGAATGTATCGAAAGAAGTTACAAATGTACTGATCGAAGCGGATGGAAACATGTCTTGAACTGTGAGAAAGGAAATGAACATATACATTCCAAAAGAACAAGCTGGATCCGGGAGAACTTGATTAAGAATGAATAGATGAAATGAGTGGACCAATGAGAGAAAAGCGCGTTATTAATGTTGCAACAATTTAGTTAGCAAAGTTAGAATTAGGGTATAAGAAGGCCTACTCTTAGTGGGAGGGGGTAGTCAGAGTTGGTGTTGGAGTTGGTGGCTTCCAGTGCTTGGTGTTCCAGATCGATCCATTTTACTGAGCGGGAGATGCTGAAAGACTGTTAGATGAGACGGATTGCGGTAGCTGATGCTGACGAGCTGAAGTTTCTGTTGCTGTCTTATTTTTCCAGTTGAGTATGAGAATCAGGTTATTTTTAAATCTTAAACTTAGGTTAGAAATCATTAGGCTAAATTAGGAAGATAGGCAGGTAATTAGGTTTTGCTTCATGACAAAATTTCCTTTCTGCAATAAAAATTGATTTTGCTTAATAAATATTTGAATTAATAATGAATGAATAATTGAATAAAAAGTCTAAATTCTTTTTCATGCCTTTAAAATTATATAAAATGTAAGATTCTTAAATCAAACGACTCAGTGGTTATTTTACTAAATGTTTGTGAAACTGGTAATTGGATATTGTGATTTAGCTGGTCTTAATCACTATAAACTGACTTCTTACTAGATGATCCATCGACAAAACAATGAGCAGGAATATCTTAAGAAATAACTAAGAAAGTAATAGGTTAAGGTAATAAGGTATCCCGGCTCCTTCCAGCGGTACATCATGATGTTTTTCATTTAGTTCTCCTATTTCTCCTAGGAGTATAGAATTTCGAAAAGGTGTAGAGGAAATCCAGGTGTGTGTGTGTGTGATAGGCGATGTTATGGGCCCCATCGTCATGTGGATGTGAGAAAATATAAGTCGCCCCTGGATGACCGATAAATGACCTAGGAGGAAAATAGTTTTTATTGTACCCGCTGCATCAGATTTCTTGGTAGCAGAGTTATGGTTTCTATAGATTAGTTTGGTGATTATTGATTATTGATTATTGATTATTTTTGATGACTAATACTATATGTTGAGTCGCGTTATGTTATATGTGAGTTTTCACGCTTCTGGGATGTAGGAAGTGGAACACGTGTGGCAAGAGAAGTCACATGGAATTTGGTACATGGTCTGAATTCAAATTTTGGTAATAACACAGGTTGTGTTATGTTAGGGATTTCTGTATGAAAGGTGTGTAACTGAGATAGCAAATCACGTTTTCTTGTGAAACTCTGGCCTTAATTCTCAGGAGCATAGTCTCCACATGTGTCTTATCCCCAGAGAAACGGGTTAATTGTTTGCTTGAAAGAAGGGTAAGGTAGAGGGAAGTGCTACTTTATCAGCGAAAGTTAATAATTCTGTGGTAGGGTAGAGGTAAGCGCTGCCTACTGGAAATACAGGATTCTTGTGTAAAAGGACAAAGCTGTCACTTTGGTTTAGCGAATCAGACTATGGAATTGTTTTAATTGTTGTAACTAACGAAGAAACAGTGAAAAGAGAAAAATTGCCGATAATTTTTGTAAAGGAGGGGTAAAAGAGCAGGAGTGACATCGACAGTGCCGCGCTAGGATTGGATAGTGCGCTAGTCACGTGAACAGAGAGACAAGAGTGACGTAGAAAAGTGCCGCGCTAGGATTGGTTGGTCCGCGGACGAAGGGAATCGTTCTGATTGGTGTGTTGGTGTGAGTCGCGCTGTGTTTGGTTGAAGTTCCGTACACGGAACAGTGCTGGTTTGAAGAGAAAAACCAATCGAAAATATGCCGTATTACGAGTATGAAAGGGAGAGGACGTCATGGACGACAAAAATTAAGAATTTCTTTAAGAAAGACAAAAAGAGAGTTACAGTACACGTTCCACTCCGGGGTGCATGACAGCCTCTCCCGATTAGACTACATCTTCACGCTAGCATCCGGGAAAACTGGGGTAGTTGAAATCACGCATCTAGCTAGAGGCATATCAGACCACTCACCAGTACAAATCACGTATAGGGTAGGCGTAGGCTCTTTCCCCTCCACCCTAGTTATCTTAAGACCCACAAGATAAGCAAAGGCCTTATTAAAACAACAACAAACTATTTTGCAGAAAATCTGCATTCCGTGGTGTCCCCTACAACTTTATGGGAGGCCTATAAAACAGTGCTACGCGGCCAGGCAATCTCTTTAGTAACAGGCCATAATCGGGCGCAGCAGCAGCAGATCCGTAATCTGGAGAGAGAGGCAACATTGGCGGAGACTGAGTTAGCAGCTAGTCTTAATGACGACACGACCCATAGGGTGCATTTAGCACACCAGGAATACAAGGCATATGTGTGGGAAGAGGCAAAAGCTAAGCATACCAGAACACAACATGCCATATATGAAATAGGCGACAAAGCGGGTAAACTTCTGGCATGGCTGGATAAAAAGGAGAAAGCCAGCAAATGGATAGCGCAGATACAGTTGCCGAATGGGACATGTACGGCAGAGCCGCAGCGGATCGCTGGGGCGCTGGCGAGACATTATGAGATGGTTTATACCCCGGTGGCGACAGCCACAATGGAGGACAATATTAGATTCCTCAAGGATATCGAGATGCCCACATTGACCCCTGAAGCAGTAGAGGCGCTTGAGGCAGATCTAGCCCCGGAAGAACTTACGCGGGCGAATGGCGAGCTACATGTAGGGAAAGCCCTTGGGCCTAACGGAATCCCGATTGAATTTTATAAAAGGGCTGCGCCTCACTTAGTGCCGCAATTGCTAAACATGTATACAGATAGCCTGGAGAAGGGGGTCTTGCCCAGAGACCAGCGCATAGCCACTATAGTCGCGATTCACAAACCTGGCAAACCCCCGCAGGAGTGCACATCATACCGTCCCATATCCTTGCTCAACGCGGAAGCTAAAATTCTTGCAAAGACATTGGCCATGAGACTACAACAGCACTTACCCATTATAATCCATCCAGATCAGTCTGGGTTCATGCCAAATCGAAACACCGCCCTAAATATTCGGCGACTGCACGGGGTCATAGCACGTAGATCTACTATAGAGGAGGACGCGGTCATCCTTTCCCTTGACGCCCGAATGGCATTCGACCTCGTCGAGTGGCCTTTCCTTTTCGCGGTGCTCGGCCACCTGGGATTCGGTCCGAAATTCTGTGATTGGATCCAGCTGCTGTACACCCGACCGCTGGCGCAGTTCACAGTGAATGGCTGCATCTCAGAAGAGTTCTCGCTGGGCAGAGGGACACGGCAGGGGTGCCCACTGTCGCCACTCCTTTTTGCGATAGTACTGGAGCCGTTGGCCGCATGGGTATGCCAGAGCCCGGTGATCCGGGGACTGAAGTGGGCCGTGGGATGGGAGGACCGCATCTCGCTTTATGCGGATGATATCCTGCTCTATTTGGCATCTCCGGCGCGCTCCATTAACTGTATATTGGACATCTGTGCGTCCTACGGCCGGGCCTCCGGCTATACCATAAATTGGGCAAAATCCATACTGTATGTACTGCATGGTACCCCACCACGGCTCCCCCGGGGATGTGACCTCCAGGTAACGCACATCGGATTTAAATATCTGGGAATATACATCACGCATAACACCGCGCAATTCATGGCCGAAAATCTCACACAACCTCTGACGAAATTTCAACAAGACGTCAAGCACTGGCGCTCGCTGCCACTTACATTACTGGGGAGGGCAGCCCTCTTTAAAATGATGACGCTCCCCAGGCTCCTGTATGCGTTGCAGAATACACCGTTTCCCGTGACCCCTGCATATTTCGCAGCTATTGACTCCGAGGTGTCCACTCTACTATGGGATGGGAAGGCACCCCGCATAGCGAGACAGAAGCTTGCGCGCTGTTGGTACGACGGAGGCATCGCCCTCCCTGACATAAAAGTTTATTATTGGGCTGCACAATTGGCTGTTATAAACCAATGGCTCCACGTGTCCCAGGCCGACCCGGCGTTTCGACTGGACAGGCATCTCCTTGGCACCGCCGGAATTATGGGAGCGCTATATAATAAGACTAGAAGAGGTGCGCTTACTGGCCCGACGGCCCATACCATTCACGTCTGGGTCGAGGCGCGGAGGGCATTGGGATGGAAAGGGGTAATAACGCAGGCCATGCCGCTCTGGGATTCCAAACAATTGGGCGCCTTGCGCAATTCCAGGGGCTTCCAGCGGTGGGACCTAATTGGGATCTCGACGGTGGGAGACCTATGGAAAAAGGGGGAAATGGTCACGTTCGCCCTACTGCAAGACACATATGGTCTGGCGCAGTCGGAGGAGTTCCGTTACCACCAGATACGACATGCATTAAGGGCAGCTATCCCACCGGGTACGCAGCTTCCGGAGTCCTCGCCGTTGGAGGACAGACTCCTGACTGTGCACCTAGTCAAAAAAGCCATCTCACAAATCTACCGCAAAATCATAAATAACCAGCCTGATCGAACAGTCGCCCTTAGAGAAAAATGGGAAGCGGACGTAGGTAAATTAGACGACACAGAGTGGCAGGAGGCCCTATCGTCCCCTAAGGAAGTAGCGATACCATCTAGGCTCAAGCTAGTACAATTAAAAATAATGCACCGTACTTATTACACGCGGACCCTTATGCACAGAATTGCCCGAGCAGACACACCACTATGCCTTCGAGGCTGCGATGAATTAGGAACCTTTTTTCACACGCTTTGGACATGCCATGCGATAATGCGATACTGGAGGGCAGTTATGCGGACACTCTCGCAAGTAACGACCATCACGATCCTCCCAGAACCAAGGATGTGTCTGCTTAATATATGGAAACCCACAGACCTCACTCATAGGGCTCGAGATTGGGTGACACTGGGAATAACTCTAGCGAAAAGAAATATCGCACAGCACTGGGGAACTCGACAGCTGCCCACACTACAGCAATGGTGCAAAGACATGGACAGCACCATGATTATAGAGAAAGCAGTATACATACATAGAGGGTACCCCAAAAAATGGACACTGATCTGGGGGGGGTGGAATGCATACCGGGGTGGCATATGTGAGCCCCCACAGGAGAACACACTGTCCGATCTCAGCGAATGATGGAGCTTTGTTTCGGAGGACGTACGAAGGACAAGCCATACGACACTGACTAGCCGACAGCCCACGTCACTGCTAAGTAGTCCGTGGCAGACTGCCGCCACCGATAAATTAGACAAATACCCCCCTGTTTTGATTGATTGTAAATGTACCGTAAAGTTATTGATGAAATGTCACATGTACCAGTTATGTAAAATCAATAAAATGTTTTATAAAAAAAATAAAAAAAAAAAGACAAAAAGGTTGTGACTAGAGAGGGACAAGTAATTCCTCCGCCGAAATCAGCAGCTTCACATATGATGCTGAAATATGGATATCATACATGCATATGGTTAGAAAATTGGGCAAAGTATACGAAGAATGATGGTGCATTAGCTTTCCCGGAGAATGGTTCATTTAGTGTAGCGGTTTTGCGAAATTTGAGAGAAAAGATGACAAATTTAGAACCTAGACCTAGACCGACACAGTTTGAAGCTTTGACGGAATGGGAAGATGAGATGTATGAGCGAGAGAGATTCAGAGGTTTAAGGGATCATGAGTTTATGCCTGGAAGAATGTGGGGAATAAATCATGAGGATAGAATAAAACGATGGAGATGTGCTAACATGACAGGAGGTTTGTTTCCGGCTTTTACAGTTGAGGAAGAGACTAAGAGAAAACGTACTGAGAAAAAGAAACATATGGAGAGGGAAAAATATATGCATGAGAGTGAAACGGATGATGAATTGCTGGAAGATATTCTAAATAGAAATCCCCTCCGTATCAGCAGAGTTCCACAGTGGTGACACCAAATGCGCCGCAAATAGAGACTGTGCGAAATAAAAGTCCGGTAAAAAGAATGGAAATAAATAGGTCACAAGATCAAATAAGAACTTCACAAAATGAAGGAGTAGAAAGTGACAATGCAACTGAATTAGCAAGAACAACATAGGAACTGACTGAGAAAATTAGGGAATTAACGAAAAACATGGAAGCTGTGACTGTACCTGTAACAATAGGTCCAGTAATACCAGTTTTTGAGAATCAGAAAATTGATGAACGGTCTTTAGTGATTCCTATGAGTTCACAATTTCAGAGAGAAAAAGAAAGGATGGAACCAAGTGCAAGTACAAGTAATTTGGCTAGTACCTACAGACCAAGTCCACCTACAAATTTGACTGTGAATGAGTGTAATGGTAGAAAAATGCATATGGTAACAGAATCTGCAACAGAGACTCCTGAAAAGAGTGGTAATTGGATAGAACTAAATAATACACCCATAGGTCCGACTCCTGATGAGTTAAATGAGTGGATGAAGGCATTTAAAATAAAAGAACCAGAAGAAAAACCATTAGATGTAATTAGGTTAAAGATTGACATGGAAGAATTAATTTTAGGGACGATTGGTACAGAAAAGCTAAAAAATTACCAGGATGATGAAATCATGTTTCTGTGCAAAAGTATTACATGGAGAGCTAAAAATTTACATGACAAACTAGAAGAGATAGCAAGTGAAATTGGAGTAGATTTTGCAAAAGTGAAAACATTGCAGAAACCGTACAGAGTACAGGCGCGGTGCGTCCATTGGGGCGTTGGGGCGTTGCCCCCCCGCCCGTGCCCGCAGCTCCCTCGGCGTCTCTGAACTTAGTTTACTTAAGTTCAGAGACGCCGAGGGAGAACTGAGTCTGACAATCATGTCAGTCAGCATGACGTCGGACCGCCCACCCCCTTCAGAGTCTGAAGGGTGTGGGCGGTCCGGCGTCATGTTGACTGACGTCAGTGACGTGCATTGTCAGACCAGCCAGGGACAGGCAAGTGCGCATGAGTGGGGAAGGTGAGCGAATTTTTCACCCGTGCCCAATCATGCGTACTTGTGTTTCCACTGGCTTGCGCATGGCCATTAGGAGCCCCTCGGTCTCCTAATGGGCAGGCGGCGGGCGAAGAGTAACCGTGCCCTCAGCCAATCCTGGCGCTGCAGCAGCGCCAGGATTGGCTGAGGGGTTGCCACTCCAGTGCTGTTCGTTTTTGAAGAGGCGACATTGAGGACCAGGAGCAGAGGCGGTCAGGTAAGTTTTCGTTTATTAAATTTTTTATTCTCCCTCGGCCCCCCACCCCCGCGCGACCCCCCCGCGATTACTGCGAGCCGCGGCTGGGCCGGGCGGGGGGGCGCTGTTTATAGGGTTCTCACATGGGGACAGTGTGGGGCCTCGACCCCCGTGACTATTACAGCGCGTTATTTTACAAGGCTGATACCCAAGGCGCTCTACGTTTATCACACAAGTAACACTGGTTTGCCACCCCCGCCAAGATGTGTCTTCTGCGGCTGGTGCAGTTTCGCCAGCAGCAGGTGGGCGAGCACACCAGGCTACATTGCGCCAAAATCCAGCCCGGCTGTTGGGGTTTGAGGCAGAGTGTGCATGCAGAGACCTCGGGGGCTGACATGGCAGATGGGACAGGGCGGGCAATGCCAGCTCTGCTTGCTTGCTGGTTTCATTACAGGTTTCACCCGTGCTAGGCACGCGCCTGCCCTGTCTAATCTAGCGCTTTGAAGGGTGCAAGTGCTGTGCGCGTGGGCATGAAACGTCACGTCACTTCTGCCACCTGAAGGAGTGGCCTATGGGGCGGGGGTGAACACCAGTGTCGGCTGGCACACCTCTGCGTGCTCACATGTTGTAAATGTTTCATTATTTCCAAGTACACGCCGTTTCTCATGTGTTTCACATCTACAAGGGACTGGGAAACGAGACACATCTGTATGTCAACAACCAGCTGTGGTTTCTTTTGGACTGTATTCGAGACATATTGTGAGCCTCCCTTGTCCTTGTAGCATGCGTACACGCCAGCCTCGTTTTCCATAAGAAGTGCCCCAACCGGTCCTCCACTCAAACAAGTGACTGGCAATTATTTCTAGATGAAAGTCTTTACCTCAACTTGCTTGATCTTAACGTCAATGTTTGTGTGTCTAAATCGGATTCATTTTTTGAATACACTGGTGGTTGGTGTGAGTGTAAGTAATGTCGTTTGCCTTATGCCAGATGCTACACGCGTTCGTGTTATCAAGTATTCAGGTATTGTTTAGCTGAACCAAATTTTTTTTTTGCAATGTGTTGTCCGTGTAATCATTTATTTATGGGTTCTCCGTGTTACTTAGAAGTGTTCACGGATTGTGCTGACTATTCTACAAGACCAATACTCGAGAATCGAGATTGTGGAGTATTAATACTCTTTTCTTCTCTATTGGGAAGTTTTCTGTTTTGGCACCACAGGTTATACTTTCCCTATTGTTTAAATATGTGCTTTAAGGGTGTTTTAAATGAGGGGGATGAACAAGTGCAGGTACTCAGAATTTTGTGTGGGGGTGAGGGTTTTCGGTGTGCTGAAGGCTAAGCTTCAATACTAGGGACTTTTAAAGTTAAGGAACTCAGGAACATATCAGTTGACATTGTAGGGTCTGCTCATTTCTGCTGCCTGTGCACGTGGACTTCTCTTATTATCATTGCACGTGTAAAATGGGCAATTTATTATATATTCTTTCCCCTTAAGTGCACATGTTCCCATTACTGGCATCCTCGGGTGTGTGCCTTCTCTGCCTCTTTGGCACCGACCTTCTCCCTTCCCAGCATTTCCCCACAACTCTGCATGCTGCACATGGCCAAAGCAGAATTAAATTATTTTTTATTTCATTTACAACAGTTCGAGAAAGATTTTATTTGTGACAGATTTTATTTCAAATTCCAGTATTTTTGTGGCCAAACAAT
This sequence comes from Calotriton arnoldi, assembly GCA_963921515.1. Classification (NCBI taxonomy): domain Eukaryota; kingdom Metazoa; phylum Chordata; class Amphibia; order Caudata; family Salamandridae; genus Calotriton; species Calotriton arnoldi. Next base: position 441,461 of record CAWUFW010003924.1, on the reverse strand, counting down.
TTTTCACGTAATTAAATGTCTTAATGATTTTTTCTGGTCATTTGCGAGTCTATTCCTTCATGAAGTTCTAAATGTATAACCACTTTTGTGCCTTTATTCCACTACCTCTCTTGCAACCCTAAGGAAAGGGAGTAGCTCATATTCTCCGTTTGCTATGTTTGTTGAGGAGGACATTTCGTTCAGTAGGATAATAAATGAGTTACCATAAATCCCTGCCATGTGAGAAGCAGATTAAAACCTCAGCCTTGGGACACAGCACCCTGGAGGAAGTTATACAAATACTTTGAGCTTCACAGAACTCTGGCTATTATAATAGCTGATATTTCATAGAGGTTGTTTGCCGGGTTCCCATATTTGTTTGTGCTGGTTAGATGGCGTCTTCTGTGATTTTCTGTGTGTGCATTTGGGTTACCAGACTGACTCTGTTACATGCCTCTGTTTATGTCTTCAAGATCTATGGAAGCAGTAACCTGAAGCGCGTTGGTGTCATACTGCAGCGTGGAATCCTCCTCCTGCTGCTCATCTGCTTCCCCTGCTGGGCTCTCTTCATCAACGTATGGTACTCTGTCTCTCTCAGGTTTGGGACTCAGTGCCCCCGTATCTCCCTCGGCTGTTGATACTCCCTGCCCCTCTGCATCCTTTGATGTGAGGTACACTCTGTGTGCTGTAACCCACTGTTCCTGTGTCTCTCTCAGGTGTGGCACACACTCTGCTGTGGCCCTGACTGGTGTTCAACACTGTGGCAAGGGTAGGAACTTGCATCTCCCTCTCTTGTGAAAAAACCAGACCAAAGAAAAACCTCATCCTGGCACTCCTCCACTGCTGCAATAGCATCTACTCTGGTCTCCCTAAGAAACTCATTGCCAGGCTCCAAAACTTTAGAATAAGGCAGCCAGAATGTATTCTCAATTGGGACAACACTAGATTTGTCCTGCAAGCAATCTACTGTAGATTGCTACTAGTAGGTCCAGAATTAACTTCAAGGTCTTGTCCATAACTGGCGTTCCTTTCAAAGCCCCCGGTGGTCCTTGGAACTAGCAGCAGACTTGGAGCAGTTTACTGCTCACTGCAGCTTTCTCTGTTAGATGGAGTGTGTGGGGGGTTTACTGAGAGTGAGAGAGCTGGGTGTCTTTACCTGAAGGGGAGACTGAAAGAGTTTCACTTTTGGGGACTCTGAGTAAGTATTGTGGCCTGTGAGAGTGGGTGCTCTGCCAGAGAGGTGGGTGGAAGCCCTCTCTGCCCAGAAGCAGTCAGTCCCTGTGACAAAGAATGAGCCTCGCATGCCATTGGCAGTACTTATGTAATACTAGTAGTAGTAGAAGTGAGAGTAATAGTAACAGTAGTACCAATGGCAGTAATTATGTAATACTGTTAGGGAATCACAGAAATGTATTTGGCATGTTCCTTCATAGGGAGCACCCACTTTTTCATCTCACTCAAAGACCTGTCTGCACATATTTCTATATGACTGGTTACAGCCAGCAGCTGTGGGTGCTTCCCAAAGTCTGGTTAGAGCATATTTTTCCAAAGTTAATGCTGCATGCAGTGCATGACACTGGGCAAGCATACATTTTAAAGGGCTAAAGTTGTCATGCAGAACAATTTACATATTACAGTAACTGTTGAACAAATTAATACAAGAAGATACAGGGCAGTTTTTAATGTGTTTAATATTTCAAGACTATACGTTCCCACTGCTTAATAAGCCTTGCTTTATCGCTGCATTCATTTGCTTTAAAATGCACCATTTGCCAATTTTTAAAATTTCTTTCTCAGGAGAGGGACTCTCCCTAGACCCCAGATTTGTCCATTGAACTTGTTCACATCGCTAACTAGTGTTTTCTATTGGAAAGGGTAGAGCCAAAGCAGTCTTGCTTAGTACCCTAGCCCTCTTCAGAAGTCAGACTTGCTTGGCAACCCAGAAATTCTCTGAAATAATGTATGAGTTTTCTTTTATGAATGCCTAGAAGAACTGAATTTGTAGTCCATTTATCACAGAAATAGTGCTGAAAATCGCACCAAAAAGATGCCAATTTTTTAAAAATTTCTTCACGGGGGAGAACCCCCCCGAACCCCCCTTATTGCCGTCGGGCTCGCTCGCTGCGCTCGCTCGCATGCGTTGATTCGTTCTGCATACGCCGCACCAGTTTCAAATTCCACCAGCCGCCCCTGACAGAGTAGACTTTTGTGAGAAAGATATTGAAAACTTGAACACAGCAGGAAGGCTGACACAGATAAAAGAGTTCATTGTTTTACTGAGAAAATGGGGTGATGTGGACAGATGGAAAGTTAGATGGACAAGAAAGAATGAGAAAACTGCAGACAAAGCTTCTTTGGCTTTTATGATAACTGAAAAAGAACCTGTTGCAAGAGAATACCCTATGAGAGAAACTCCAGGTGGTAGTTATGTGCATGTTCCCTGGACTAGACAGGATATACTGTCATTTACAAATGAATTCCCGAAGCTAAGAGAGAAACCAGTTGAATGGTACCGACAAGTGGAGAGGTTTGTGAAGGTTTCAAAAGTGTTGTGGATAGATTTAGATGGATTGTTTGACATAGTGGTGCCAACTGATTTGTGGTCTGAGTGTAAAATTACAGTTGACTGGCCAACTACAGAATATCCAAGAGATCCTAAGACAGGAGCTCCAGGTCCTGAGGTGATGAGGAAGTACGATAAGGTGATTACCTTTTTGAAAAATAAGATTCCTCCTAAAGAAACAGACTGGGTAAAAATCGATAGAACTACACAGGAAAGTAAGGAGTCTGTACATGCCTATTATGAGAGGTTGTTGTTGGTCTTCAAGCAGTATAGTCGATATGAGGAGTTGAGAAAAAAAGATATGAGTCATTTCGTATACAGATTTGTGTTTGGGCTGAAACCAGAGATTAGTGAAATGATTAAACAACATATGATTAACTGGCAAAATGGCACGGTAGATGAGGTACTGAGGTATGCTAAGTATTGTAGTGATGATATTGAGAGTAGACAGCGTAAATTGAAAGAGAAGGCAATGTGGGCACAGGTGAAAGTGGCAGAAAAGCAAGAAGCTCAATTGGACAATAATAGTGGGAATGAAACAGGACAGAATAAATCGCGACCTAACATAGGTAAAGGGAAAGGTCAAATGAGTCTAGAGGAGGCAAAGAAGAAATGGCCCTGTCATAATTGCGGAAAATTAGGGCATTGGAGAAACGAGTGTAAGTTCCCACCTAAACCTAATCCGGAAAATCAATCATTAACTCCACAGGTGCAGAAGGAGGTAGTTGTTCAACAAGGTCAGGTGCCACAACCACCACTTCCCAACACTGTTAACCAGCAAAGATACAGTACAGAAACAGGATTCTACGGAGGAGAGCAGGTAACACAGTTGCCGCGAGCAGCTAACATTTCTCAGTATTGGTTGCGACAGAGTGAGGATGAGGCGGATGAAAGTTTCTGACGGTGCCTAGGAGAGGGAAAAGAGTGCGTACTTGGCGCAACTCTAGAGGTAGATCAGTCTGGTCCCTTTGTGGATGGAGAAGTGAATGGTGCAAATGTAACATTCCTTGTCGATATTGGAGCTACCCGTTCTACTGTTAGATCAGTGGAAATTCCAAACCTTCCTCTCTCAGGTGAATACATCCAAGTAGTTGGAGTAGCGAATCAGCAGATTAAAACACCACTTACTGAATTAGTGGAAGTAAAAATTGGTTCTTTTAGCAAAATGCATAGATTCGTAGTGTGCGATTGTAGTCCCGTAAATCTCTTAGGTCGTGACCTTTTGTGCAAAATGAATTGCACAATTTATTGTACGCCAGATGGAATTGGATTTCAGACCCCAGATGAAGATGTATTGTATAAAGTAACATTGATGAATCAGGAACCTGAAATGAATGGTTTGTTTCCTGCATTTGATGCAGAAAAACTTCCAAAAGAACTGAAAAATGCAGTGAAAGAAAATGTGTGGGACTTTACAGGAGAAGATATTGGATTGATGAAAGAAGTAGATCCCGTAAAAGTAACAGTAAAAGAAGGAACAACTTACCCAAATACGCCACAGTATAAATTGACTCCAGAAATAATTGAAGGAATAACTCCTGTAATAAATAAAATGATCGAACAGGGAATTCTAAAAGAAATAATGAGCAGTCCATGTAATTCACCTATTATGGGACTGAAAAAGCCAAACGGAACATATAGAATAGTACAGGATTTGAGAAAGATCAACAAAATAGTTGTGCCTTGTTGTCCAATAGTGCCAAACCCTGCAGTAATTCTATACCAAATTCCACATGAAGCTGAGTGGTACACAGTGATAGATTTGTGTCACGCATTTTCTCTATTCCTTTACATCCAGATAGCCAGCCATTATTTGCGTTCCGGTTCAGAGGCGTATTTTGGCATGGTGCCGAATTCCTCAGGGGTATACAGAAAGCCCCTCAATCTTTAATCAGATTTTAAAGAAGTCCCTGGAAGATTTGAAAATGCCAGAAAAGTCAGTGATGGTGCAGTATATCGATGACCTGTTGGTGGCATCGAAAACAAAAGAAGCATGTGTAAGCGATACAATTGCTTTACTGAACCATCTAGAGAAAAGAGTACATAAAGTGTCCCCTTCGAAATTGCAATTTTGTCAAAAGAAGTCCAATATTTAGGGCATAAAATTGAGAAAGGAGTGCGAAAGATAGCGACAGAAAGAATAAAAATGATTCAAGGAATGAGAGCACCAATGACGCAAAGAGAGGTAAGAATGTTTCTCGGAATGGTTGGATATTGCCGACAATGGATAAGTGGTTTTTCCTTGATTGCTAAACCATTACAAAAACTGACCAAGAAGGATGTAAAAGACCCTTTTGAATTGAATGACGAAGAAATGAAATCTTTCAAAGAGTTGAAAAAGAAATTGTGTGAGGCCCCTGCTTTAGGAATGCCTGACTATGAAAAGGATTTTGAATTGTACTGCAGTGAAAGAGATGGATGTGCATTTTCAGTACTGGTACAAAAACATGGAACAATGAAGAGACCAATTGCTTATTTTTCAACTGTTTTAGATCCTATAGCAAAAGCGTTGCCTGGATGTCTGAAAGCTGTTGCTGCTACTTGTGTAAGTCTGGAACAAAGTGAAGGTATAGTGATGGGGTATCCATTGAGAGTATATGTTCCCCATTCAGTAGAGATTCTTTTGACAAGAACAAAAACACAGTACATGACACATAGTCGGCTGACTAAGTATGAAAAAGTAATCTTGAGTGCAGAAAATGTGACCATAGATAGATGTATGAATGTGAATCCTTCGACATCATTGCCAGATGAATAGAGTATAATTGAACAAGATGAAGTAGATCATGATTGTCTGAATGTGCTGGAATATTGCACAAAACCAAGAGCTGACATAAAGGATGAGCCTTTAAAAGAATCAGATTATGTCATGTTTGTGGATGGCTCATGCTTGAGAACGAAAGAAGGAGTTCTAAGCGCAGCATACGCAGTGTGCACAGTGGCAACTGTGATGGAAGTGTCTTGTCTGAAAGGAATAAGGTCTGCCCAAGTTGCAGAACTGATTGCTTTGATTCAAGCATGTAAGTTGGGAAGAAATGTACGAGATACGATTGTGACCGATAGCCAGTACGGTTTCGGTATCGTGCATGACTTTGGTCAGATTTGGTCACAAAGAGGTTTCTTGACGTCTGCAGGAACACCTATCAGAAATGGAGATTTTGTTAAGAAACTGCTTGAGGCGATACAGCTGCCTAAGCAGATAGCTGTAGTGAAATGCAAAGCACATAAGAAAAATGAAGATTACATAGCTGTTGGTAATAATTACGCGGACGAGATAGCCAAATATTGTGCAGAGAACATGGTATCCCTAAATAAGAATCGCAAAAGGGAGCATATCTCTTCTCCTTTGCTTTTTACTAACACTGTCGAGACATGGGATGAGGTGAGACAGTTACAGGAAGTTGCAAATGATGAGGAAAAAGATTACTGGATAAAAGCAGGGTGTAGAAGACAGGAAAACAATGGTGTGTGGGTTTACAGAGATGAAAGACCAGTTATGCCTGATAGCATGATTGCAGACATGGCACGGATGTACCATGGACAAGCTCATATTGGGAGAGATGCAATGATCAGACTTTTAGACAAACATGGTATAACCCAAAATTCAGAGCCATAGCTGAAAGTCTTTGTCAAAGATGTCTTATTTGTCAACAGTTTAATCCAGGAAGAAAGACAATAGTGAGTCTAGGAACAATAGGACGAGAAGGAGGTCCGTTCACTAGAATGCAATTAGACTTCATTGAAATGCCCCCTTGTAACAGACTAAAATATGTTCTAGTGGTTGTCTGTTTGTTTTCACGTTGGGTGGAGGCATACCCCACTAGGAGGAATGATGGAATAACGGTAGCAAAACTTATGCTGCGAGAGTTCATTCCAAGGTATGGTTTTCCAGTCACGGTTGAGACAGATAGAGGAACACATTTTCAAAATGAGTTGATTCAATTAATTTGTGAAGCATTAAGTATTAAACAAAAACTGCATTGTGCATACAGACCAGAGGCTTCTGGGGTAGTAGAGCAAATTAATGGAACAATTAAGAACAGGTTAGGAAAAATGTGTCAAGCTACAGGACTCAAATGGCCCGATGCACTGCCCCTTGTCCTGATGACCATCAGAAGCATTCCTGAAAAGAAAACTGGACTTAGTCCCCATGAAGTGATCATGGGACGAGCAATGAGACAAGCACAAGTACCTGTCAACAGGTTATTGACTATAACCGATGATCTAGTACTGTATTATTGCAAAGGACTGGCTGATGTGGTGCGTTCTGTGTTTCATCAGGTTGGAACGGATGCGACCACTCTTGAAAGAAAACCAGCCCACGACTTGAATCCAGGAGACTGGGTCCGCATAAAAATCCACAGGAGAAGAAACTGTCTAGTTCCTCGCTGGGACGAGCCACGACAGGTAATCCTAGTGACAACAACTGCAGTCAAGTGTGCAGGAGTAAAAACTGGGTCCATGCCAGCCACACAATCAGAGTTTAAGAACCTGCAGATCGACATGTGAGTCGACGTCTGGAAGTGTGGGATAAGAGTTCAGCGACTGGGACAGAAAGAATAAGAGAAAGGGTGCCAGAACTTGAAGATCGACCTGAAAGTCGACATCTGGAAACCCCAACTGCAAGCACCTCTAAAGAGGAAGAGGAAGAAGAAGAAGAAGAAGGAAAAATTACAGAAATTCCAGAACTTGAAGATCGACCTGTAAGTCGACATCTGGAAATATCTGACACGAGTTCAGGATCTGATGATTCAGTTGAAAACTGTGAAGAATTTCGAAGGAGAACTTGGGGATTTAAACCAATTAGAGAAGAGAATGAACAAGAAAATGATCTAAATGAGCAACCAAGTACAAGTTATGGTGGAAATCCTTCAAAAGTAATATTAATAGACAAAGTAGGGAAAGAGACAAATAAAAAGTTAGAAAATCGAGAAGAACCCGAGGAGCAATAGGGATAGATAGTGAAACAAAAGAACAGGGAAAATTAGAAGCAGAGAGTGAGATAAATACCAATTCGGAAAAACATCGAGGAGGGACAGTAATAAGGGAACACAAGAAGGAGAAGACAGATCCACCAGTAAAAGAAGATGAGATCATAAGTTTCAAAATAAGAGACGATTGTGAAAAAGTTGAAACAGAATCTGAAGAAAGCGGAGAAGAAGAGAAAACAAGAACTGAATCAAGAAAAAGAAACTGGAAATCAGAAAGAGGAGAAAAAGAAGGTGAAGCCAAAAGGCCAAGAAAAGGAGACAATTGGCCCAGCAACTATATAAGAAAATTGAGATACAGAATAATCAGAACAGGAGAAAAAAGGGCTGAACAGGTGAATGAAATAACAAGTCAAAAGGAACAAGAAAAGCCAAGTGGAAAACGATTGCAAAAGTCTAAAAGAACAAAGAAAGTGAATTCGAAATACAAGTCACCTGAGTGGTTGTACATCGCTCTAACGGATTACAAAGAAGAAGGAAACACTCACGAGAACCCGAGACTAAGAAACCGAATGGGTAAAGGTAAGATGCAACAAACCTGAAGTGAAGACTTAAAGTGCTTCTGCCGGATGTGACAATTTTTACTGGATATGACAAATCACCGGATGTGACAACGAAAGAATTCTGGAAAGAATTAAAAGAAAGTACCAAGCAAAGACTTTTGAAAGCAGAGTGGCATCTAAGTCATTTCTGAGGTGTAGTGACACAATTTTCTGAGATTTAACAAAAGATAAAAGCAAAATGGAAAATACTAGAGATAGAAGGGATAAATGTGAGTTTGTAAAAGATGGTGTAAAATGTGCTGCTTTTGTACAGGATTATTAATGACAGTATGGATAGTTTTAGCAATCACAATTCCTATTAGTATAGCTGTAATAGAAGCAAAGAATGATACTAAAACAGAAAAAGAAACTAATATTAAAGAACCAGTTATTTTAAGAAGTAGTGCAGAATTACATAAGGATAAGTCAGTAACAGACTTTTCAAAAAATGTTTTTACAAAATTGTTGTACGAATATGTAGAGACAATGGATGTGAGAGATTGTTATGTTTGTATGCAGTTGCCTGCATCAGTGTCAGAAGGTGTGACTTATCATCACCTACCTCTAACTTATGGAATAACCTGTAGTGTCATAGCAAGTTTATTTTATCAAACAGGTAGATTAGAGTTTTATTACACTGATATAGATAAAAATTTTGCAAATGTTCCTGTAGTTCCAGAACTTAACAAAGTAAAACAAGCAAAGGTTTTAGGAGAATTATTTTTAGAGCATAACATTTTAACATTAGAAGAAATAGCTAAAAACAACCTTACCTGTGAGTTAAAGAAAGAAGAAAAGGTATTTTTAGAAATGGTTGAAGAAAGGAGAATGAAATTTCAAAGAGAAGCAATAAAAGAGAAAGGAACACATCTATGGACGTTTGAGGAAGAAAATCATGAAGGGAAAAAGAAAAATGCAGCAATGACATTAGATTGGCCGCAAACAGGAAAGTTGTGTATTAGGAGAAATAAGACAGTCTATGACAATTATTTTGTAGGTTCCAGTATTTGCCATGACAATTATCAAATTTTGGGAGGTTGGGGATTCAAAGGTGGAAAAGATCCAATATTTCCAGGTATCTATTATATTTGTGGGAATAGAGGCTTATTACAGGTTACCGGACCATTGGTATGGAACTTGTTATGTAGGCCTGGTCTTTCCAAAAGTCTTTCATATGGACAGAGAAGAAAAAGGAACATACAAGATGATTAATAGCTTTACACGTAGAAAGAGGGAAAGTTTTTCAGAAATTGTAGGTGATATTTTTGGAGCATTAATACCAGCAGTGGGAATATCTTTGAATGCATTTAAAATTCGGAAGTTATCCACAGTAGTAGATCGTTTGTCTACAGATACTGCGGGAGGGTTCTTGATGGTAAATACCGAAATGGTTGCCATGAGAGCTATGGTGATGCAAAATCGGCTTGCCCTTGATATTCTTTTGGCAAAAGAGGGTGGAGTTTGTGGAATGCTGAAAGTCCAACATTGTTGCACTTACATTCCTGATAAAAGTGAAAATATACAAACGTATATTACAAATATTACAAATTTGCACAAAGAATTAGTTCCACTGGAGGTTGAAAGTGTCCTGGCAAAACTTGGTAGAGGGTTTTCTTCAGTAGCAAATTGGTTAACAAGAATGAGTAGACTAATGATAGGGAAAGTTATAATAATAGCAACGGTAGCAATATTGTTAGCCATGGTGTTGAAAATTGTAATAACGTGTATAAAAAGAAAAGTAAGACAAAATAAGATGAAAAGAAATAACAGAATAATGAAAGAAAGAGAGAGAGAAATGGGTGAAATTGAGTTAGAGAAAATGAAAGAAAGCATGTATAAAGAGACAAGAAGACAAGATGAAATGGAAACAGATGTATAACTAACAAAAAGCAAAAGGATGAAAGACATATGCTGCCTGAAAAGAAGTATAACTTGGGTTTTATGTGGTGATTTAAAAATCACCAAAGGGGGGAGTTGATGGAGCAGAGAAAATAATTTTTTTTTAACCCCTAACAAAATTTTATAAATAATTAATAAAAATGTTCGTTTAAATGTATTAATCAACAATGTACGTGAGGGAAGGGTAACACGCAAGTATATATGCTGAATAATCTATTAACGAATGTCTGTGTGTCTAATTATAACATAAAATAATTGCGTACTAAATAAATAATAAATGCATGATTTGTACTTCATAGAATATAAACGTGTCGTTGCAAAAACAATAGTGATGGTAAGTAAGGAACAGCTTAAATGTTGCTTTCTGCTAGGTAATAACTAATTGGGGTACGTAGATGACGGGAGGGAAACGAAAAGGCTATGTTTCTCTATTTTAATTATGTTTTGTTTATTTCTAAATAGTGCTTCTAAGTCTAATCGAGTGGCGATATAAAATGGCTGCCGGTTATTAGAGTGCGCATGTGCTGAGAAAACGCGTGACAAGGGAGAAAAAGTTGGAGAAAGGCTAACCACGTGATGGTGTTGAGAGGCTAAGATGCAAGAATGGTCAAGGCTGATGTGACCTAATTGAACTGATAGTGTGCCGTGGTGATCAGCAAAGAATCGTGGGAAACCGTTTTAAGAGAAAGGACAATGCCTGCAGAATTCTCGAATGTATCGAAAGAAGTTACAAATGTACTGATCGAAGCGGATGGAAACATGTCTTGAACTGTGAGAAAGGAAATGAACATATACATTCCAAAAGAACAAGCTGGATCCGGGAGAACTTGATTAAGAATGAATAGATGAAATGAGTGGACCAATGAGAGAAAAGCGCGTTATTAATGTTGCAACAATTTAGTTAGCAAAGTTAGAATTAGGGTATAAGAAGGCCTACTCTTAGTGGGAGGGGGTAGTCAGAGTTGGTGTTGGAGTTGGTGGCTTCCAGTGCTTGGTGTTCCAGATCGATCCATTTTACTGAGCGGGGGATGCTGAAAGACTGTTAGATGAGACGGGTTGCGGTAGCTGATGCTGACGAGCTGAAGTTTCTGTTGCTGTCTTATTTTTCCAGTTGAGTATGAGAATCAGGTTATTTTTAAATCTTAAACTTAGGTTAGAAATCATTAGGCTAAATTAGGAAGATAGGCAGGTAATTAGGTTTTGCTTCATGACAAAATTTCCTTTCTGCAATAAAAATTGATTTTGCTTAATAAATATTTGAATTAATAATGAATGAATAATTGAATAAAAAGTCTAAATTCTTTTTCATGCCTTTAAAATTATATAAAATTTAAGATTCTTAAATCAAACGACTCAGTGGTTATTTTACTAAATGTTTGTGAAACTGGTAATTGGATATTGTGATTTAGCTGGTCTTAATCACTATAAACTGACTTCTTACTAGATGATCCATCGACAAAACAATGAGCAGGAATATCTTAAGAAATAACTAAGAAAGCGATAGGTTAAGGTAATAAGGTATCCCGGCTCCTTCCAGCGGTACATCATGATGTTTTTCATTTCGTTCTCCTATTTCTCCTAGGAGTATAGAATTTCGAAAAGGTGTAGAGGAAATCCAGGTGTGTGTGTGTGTGATAGGCGATGTTATGGGCCCCATCGTCATGTGGATGTGAGGAAATATAAGTCGCCCCTGGATGACCGATAAATGACCTAGGAGGAAAATAGTTTTTATTGTACCCGCTGCATCAACATCATAATGAGACCCTATGTAGCTTGTGTGCTGGGTACTGCTTTTGACATCTCTGAGGTCAGGGTGCCGCAATAGCAGTACTAAGGATCACATGAGGCCAGCCAGGGGTCTCAGCTGCGACCCCTAAATGACATCCATGCTCAGAAACTATAATTTTCCAGTTTATTGCAGTTGCCTTTAAGATTTAGTAATTCATGCATAACCAAGTTGATTGATTTCTGTTAATATTTCAATTTAACCTGGAGATTTTATTTTTTTAACTGGTCTATGAGGGTGTCCCAGGACTCCATCAACAATGTGGACAGAGAAACCTCCTCCTCCCTGTGGGTGCACATCACATAGCTCCTTAGCCCATTTGAGAAAATTCACATGGTCTTGTTACTGACTTTTTACTGTGCACTTGGGTGGGGGGATATTGTAAGAAATTAGGTTATTAGTTGAGGTGTGTGTACCAACTTCAAGCACTAATCACACTCCTTGTCAGGGTGAACCCTCAAAGTCACTAAATTAACCTGAGCTCAACTCCCTGATATCATGGTACAGAGCAGACAGGCTTAACTTAAGGCCATGTGTAAAACATTTATAAAGTGCAAAAACAGTAATAAAGATATAACACAATAAAAATCCGAAACCAGATTAGAAAAATAGACAACATTTTAATAAATAAAATGGCACCAAAAATGACAAAAAAACCCATAAGGGAACAGGAAATATAAATCAATTTTTAAAATGTAAATAAAAACAGTGTCAAAAGGCATTAAGCCTCAATTGCGATCAACTGGTCGTGCTAGACGGAGACCTAGATGTGATATGGGGCCGGCCATGATGGAGTGCTGTTGGGGTTTAGAAACCAGGTTTGACCCAGTTGAAGGTTTTACCTTGGGGCTTAGAGGTGATTTATATGTTGGTGGTATGTATACTGCGTTGCACCTTTGCGGAGAACACATATCGCCAACATGAAGGTCCGCCTGCCCGATTTAAATGCTGGTGCCTTCAGTTTGGCCGCAGCACAGACTACTCTGTCACAGTCTCCACCATGGCCAAACTTGTCTAATGGCCCTGGGGAGTAACGATATCGGAGAAATGGTTATTTGTCCGTCCACCCAATTTAGATGGGCGAGCATTTAGTCACTTATTACTGTAAGAAACATTAAAATTATTATAATGCTCCCCCCAACTTGGGAGAAGACTCCCATGGTGAGGGGAGCATTATATTTTTTCTTTACAAAAAGACAATCCTGCTTTAGGGCTGTGTCCTACTGACGCAGCCCCGTAGCACAGAGTAATATGCATTGCCAGGAACCGCTGTGATGGCGGATCCCTGCAATATTTTTATAAATGACCGTCTGCTTAGCGTCATTAACAAATTGGTCGGCCGGCCTCTCCACCATGTGGACGTAGTAATTTACTCCCGCACTGTGGCAGAACAGCGGGCCAGCCGCCTAGACATAAATCAGGCACTTAGACTCAAAAGTTCATATTCTTCAGTAGGGGAAAGCATCAGGCTATAGCTGAAGAGGTCTCCATGAGATCAGATAGCCATTGCATGCTTACGAAGAAGATGTTGGGTGTAGCGAGCAGGAGAAATTTAAATTTTGTGCCCAGGGAAGTCCTCTTGTTAGCTGTATACATTTGGTGCCTTCGCCTGATCAAGATTTGTACATTTGCCCTTAGTCACTTTTTCGGAGCTCGAAATCCTTTACTGGGGCGAGGCTGCAGACTGCAGCCGAAGAGAGCTCCACAAGGCTGAATATCTTCTCCGCAAGGTCTTGCTAATTCGGATTTGCAGCTGCAGAGAAGCTTGATCCCTGTCCTGTGGAGGTCTTGAAGTTGAAAAAGTTTTTAAGTCTTAGGTTTTCAGGTGTGGTAACAGAAGTCCGCCAGACACAGCCAACCATTCCAGGACCAAAAATTATGAAATCTTTCTCCCCTTGAGCAGAGCCTGTGTGCCACCCAGAGGTGCAGCCAGGGTAATGAGCAGCCCCTCCGCTGTGGTCACTCCAAACCAGTTCTGAGGCAGCTCCCCTCCTACTAGGAAAGGTGCCTGCTTGACCTGTCGAACAAAAGAAAGAACAACCTAAATGGTCATTCTGTCAGAGGAACAAAATCACCTCCCCAAGCCCTTGGAGCAGTTTTTACAACTCATTTAGGGCCATTCACTTGCTGGATGGCAGTTGGAACACTCATGTAAATGAGCCTTTCAGAGTTTAAAGCAGTGGAAAAGGTAACTTTCTAGAAGTTACTTCATAATATTTATCAAGAATCTGACTTCATCATTAAATTGGGCTTTTGAAATATTAAAAAAAGAGTTTTTGAATCATTTCTAGCTAGTTTCTGCCCTGTGATAACAGAATTAATATTGCTTATTAATGTTTCTCTATGGCCCATCCAACCTTCCTATAGCGAAAATTGATTTTGGGTGCTAGTCACCATAAGGATATGTTATTATTACATTTCTACATCTCCTACTTTTAAATACCATGCATCCTACCTTATAGGCAGGGGTGACTTATTAACATTTAAAAGTAAGGTTTACACCAGGGGTCTCCAACAGTTGCTGTAATAAGAGCTACCTATGTACAATGAAAATCATACAGAGCTACTAATATTATTAGTATGGTAATAGTGACCATGTCAGACAAGATTACATTAATGGCCACCCCATTCAAGACTACCAGAAGTTATTACCTCAGCACATCAGGCAAGATTGCCAGAAGTAATGTGAAAATTTGGAATGATTTATAACTCAAATATCTGCTTTAAATATAGTTTGGAAATCCAGCCATTTGTCTCCAAACATCAGCTAAGTATGTGAGTTCTGAAAATACACACATTTTTGTCTCGAATGCACACTTTTTAATTTTAGGCAACATATTAACCCAACCAAGCTTCTACTTCAGTAGACTGGGCTGCACATTGGCGAGCTACTTACAGGTACCTGGAGAGCTACTAGTAGGTCACAGGCTACTGGTTGGAGAAGCCTGGTTTATACCTATCGAAAGAGTTTATTTTGACAGGTTGAATTGCAGTGTTTACACTGCTCAAGACACCATGTTTGCACTGCCACTGTAATGAATGGCACAGTAAGCACTGCAGTCCACTGGTGGCACTTAACTTTCAGGCCCTGGGTACGCATGGCACCATATACCAGAGACTTATAAGTAAATTAAATATGATAATTAGGAGTATACCATTTCAAACATGTTAAAAAGGGGAGCACAGGCACTTCACTACTGGTTAGCAGGGGTAAAGTGCACAGAGTTCTACAGCCAGCAAAAACAAGCATTGGCATAGCCAATAGGTCTCGCCTTAGGGATCTTATAAGTGGTTAGTGATGCAGCATATTATCCTAAGTGCTGTGCCGCGATGGATTGAAGCATTGTCAGGCTTATCTGCACTTATTTTGCATCTGAGAAGGAGAAAGAGTTTGTGTGGAGGGAATTAGGGACTTCGGCTACATAGAGGGGTAAGAGAGGTAAGAGAGGGTGAGAGGCAGGGGTTATAGCCCTAGGCTTTAGCATGGAAATTACCACAAGAAGTTGTTTTTTTGCTTGAACGCCCTGAAAGGAACGGTTAACATTATTGTTGAGACCCAAAACAACAATAATGACCGTGTTTGTCACACTAGCATTGGGGGGGGGAAAGCAAACAGTTCACCTGATTAAAGTGAAAATGCGGTTCTATGCAACTCAAGCTGCAGTGTTGCTTCTAACGAGTCCTACGGCTTTACACCTGCACGGAGACTAAGAAACTACCAAAAAGCAATACTCTGTAATTAAGGCTTGGTCCCCACAAAACCACAGGGAATCATTTCATTTAGTTCATTAAAGCTTTCGTTCAAAGCCTGCAAAGACCCACGGGGAACTCCACTGTACACCTTCAGGCGATTATAGCGGAGAGAGAGCAGATCTCCCGCCTCATCTACAGTGATCGGCTCACAACCCAACGTGGGATGTAAAAAAAAAAAACATTTTTAAAAAATTCGAAACGCAGCCAAAGAAAGTTTAAAGAGCCACATGGAAAGAGACAGTGCACGAAGTGAGCCGTGAAGACAACAGCTCGGCCAAACTCACCCACGAGCTAGACTTGGGAAAAGCAGAAGACAACCTCACCATTTCTCAACTTTACTAACTGCTGTAAGACGATTTGAGAAGGCAACCCCCACCCCACACACAGACCATCTTCAGAAGTCTCGCTGATACTCTACAGTAAAGACAGCATTTAAAAGGATATGATGGGCAGAGCTAGTAAGTCTACCTCAGGAGGTCGATTAGCTCGGGCCCCCAGCCAACCCTTACCCAGAAAAGCAAACATCTGCAATATAGCCCCATAAAACAACTTACCAGTAAGAGAGCACAAGGAAATACACAAGCGAACCAGAGGGGGGAGGAGGAAAGGCAAGAGGCTGGGGGGAAATGAGGACACACACCCACCCACACACGAAGAGCACACATGGGAATCTTGTCTCCTGCATAGGCAAAGCATAGACACCCCGTTCTAGCAGAGGAAGCTGTAGAAAGGGTGCTGGTTATGGCTGCAAGTGTGAATGCACTGAAAGGAAGGGGTTGTGTGTGTCAGGGGTATTACAGACCACCCTCCACAAATTGTTGCCCTTAGAACAGAGGACTAATGTGAGCACATTAAACAGGAGCAGTGGGCGAGGGGCAGAAACAGGAGCACTGATAGGGGTGGAAGGAGATTACTAAGGGGAAGGGGTGCTGGAGAAGGTGACCAGATTATCGCCAGATGTAATGGGGCACAGGAAGCCTCAGCTTCAAAGACAGAGGACTGAGTGTTTTGAGTCTGGGGGGAGGATGCATGGTGAAAGGATGGGAGGGGGCTGGCAGGGGAGGGAGAGAGAGAGGCTGCAGGGACCAGCGTGGTGCCTCTGCTGCCCGAAGGTGGGGGTGCACCCCCGCCCGCTCGCTGCTGGGGGCCCAGGGTCCGCGTGCTCCGGGGTCCCCAGCAGCGGCGGGCGGGCGCACCCCACCTTCGGGCCCCCGCGAGGACGAGGCGGCGGGGAGAGGCGGAGAGCCACAAATTCCGTCTGGAGTTTCTAACAAAGAGGCGGGAAAACAAATGGGCATGGAAGCTGACCAGGAACAGCCATTTTAACGTTGGAGGAAGTGGGCTCTCACCTTTCTTTTATGAGCACAGCGCCTGCTTCACGGCTTCAAGAAACATAGGGGCAGATTTACAAGCCCCTTGCGCCACTTTTGCATCACTTTTAACATGGGAAAAGTGACGCAAAAGTGGCGCAAGGGGCTTGTAAATCTGCCCCATAAAGCGCAGGGCCGGGAAACGCACGAGTGTGCTGATAAAAAAAAGCACATGCACTACTGACTAGTGACAC
Source organism: Calotriton arnoldi (assembly GCA_963921515.1). Lineage (NCBI taxonomy): Eukaryota > Metazoa > Chordata > Amphibia > Caudata > Salamandridae > Calotriton > Calotriton arnoldi. Next base: position 424,387 of record CAWUFW010003924.1, on the reverse strand, counting down.
GGAGCAGATCAATCTGCCCCGTAGCCCCGGTTGAGGGGCAGGCACGAGATCAGAGCCCCCAGCCCAACAGACACTGAGGGGATTTATGGGGCGGAGGGCAAGCAGTGATGGACTGCTTTGAAATTGAAACAAGATGGGGGCTAGCAATGTACTTGGGGAGACTGCAAGGACAACCTGTGCTGCTTTTTGGTTTGATTTCGTTTTTACGTTCTGGGATTTTTTGAGGAGAGGATCTTCCAAACTGTTTGTTTGGTGGGCGAGAGGGTCTCGGCTTATTTCCTCCACGGAAACCGGGCACGAGGAGAAAATGGGGCCTTATTTACAAGCCCCTTGCGCCGCCGGTATGTTACTTTTTCCCATGTTGAAAGTAGCGCACCGGCGGCACAAGAAGGGCCTTGTAAATAAGCCCCTAGTGCAAGAGAAGCTGCTGCGAGAGCACCCGGTTTCACTCATGAAAACATTTCTGGGGCATTTGGCGTCATATTTCTTTACATCAGTTGCCACCTTCAGCACCACGGTGACTATACATGTAAAATTTAGCTAACACACCCAGGTGATGAACCGAATAGAAATGGCACTGTGTGAAAATACAATAATGCAACATGCTGCGCAGACAAAAGCGAAGACTGTGTGGAAGAGAGTTCAGGGTGTTAAAAATGTCCCTCAATAAAGAGAGTTGGCATCCGTATATATTGCTTTTAAAACTGCACCTCCGACAGTGATGAACGATATCCATGGACAGAGCGTCCGCTTTCCTGAGGATGCAACTTTTGCTACATCACTCTTTAAATGCACTTTTCTCCCGGATTTCACCTAGCAAGAAGTATGCCATATATATTTCAAGAACAGTAAAAGATACATGATTCTGAGCGCGCACACCTTGTGAGCAATAAACCAATTTAGAACTGCCCTGTGCCAGGCGAGTTTGGTAGTTTTGCCCCGTACATGCTGCTCGGGAAGCTCTCGAACACACAAGGCCAGTCCGCTTCCTATTGTACCGGTCAGTGGTCTGAAAAATCTCAAACAATATTGGAAAGAGGTCCTTCGCTTCACCTTACTCACACAAAGCAGGGGCTGGCATTCCTGGGATGCCATGGCTCTGACTGGGGGCGGGAGGGGGCGACCAGATTAACAAGACAAGCACTGCCAATGTCACGCCTATGAGAGAGCTATTGGCTTTGCCATTATTGGTTAGCCATGCTGTACAGCAGGGTGGCTGCTGCGCAGCATGGCTGAAAGCTAAAAAAAAAAATCACTGTGACGGCCGAGTCATAGTGTTTTTTTTTTCTTTCAGCCTGCTGCACAGCATCCGAACTGTTGTACAACATAGCTAAACAACATTGACAAAGCCACTAGCTCTGTCGTAGGCAAGACCTATTGGCTTTGCCACTGCTTCTTTACTTTCTGTTCCTGCTGCTTCCTTCATAATGAACCTTTGGGAAAGGGGTAGACTGCTCAGTGTGACGGATACTAAAGTCTAAGACCATTGCAGCTATGGCTACTCACAACTACCTCTAATTGGCGTTCATGGTGGCAAGGTGATTAACTCTATGAAAGCATGGACAACTTGTGAGTGAAGAGGAGTGCTCTTGTGATGGAGTCAGAGACTGGAGAGCAACAGAGAAATTATCACAACACCCAACTAAAACCATTCAGCTAGTTCTTTATTGTAGTGAACTCGAGTCTCAAGTACTGGTAGAGATTGCCACATGCAAATTCAAATTTGCATACTCAAGTTCAACTAAAGCGCAGTGTGCTTGAATATTAATTGAACATGACACAGTCAATGCTACATTGTGCTTACAAAAAATGCTTCACATGCAGTACTGTCATTTACATATTCACCAAGACCAATTGAAGGTTAATTATGCTTTGGTTTCTAAGCGTGAGTCAACAATGATGAAAATGGAAACAAAAATAGGCAGAGAAATACTTTGATGAATGTAATATTAGCTGAGAAAGAGATCCAAATCACCTATATGTACCCTATTTAAAGAAGCAGATAAAGTCATAATGAGGTGGTACCTCGCACCACAGAGGCTGAAAGCCATGTTTGTTCTTCCGACGTGTGCTGGAAGAGTTGCAGGGAGAGAGGCACAATGTACATATGTGCTGGTCATGCCCCCTTTCAAGACATTCGGAGAAAGGAAACGCAGACCATCACAAGCATTCTACAAACACCGCTACTTCAAGGCCTGTTAGGTCTGGTATTGGGAAGCTGAAGAGAACAAGAGCATTACACTACTTCAACTCACTGTGGGAAATGAATGACTCGTGCTAATAGCAGCCATTCTGCCCATTGCACAATTCTGGAAATTACCAGAAACCCCTCGAATTAGCATCGGATGTTCCAAACTGTGATCCATCAGCTATGTAACAATTGGCAGTCATAGCAGATAATCGCCTGACAAAGTTTGATACTGCATGCGCACCCTTTCAGTGCCATGTCGATGTGTAAGGCAGAAGCAACATCAATCTTATTTACATGCCCAGTGTCCTGTATAAATGAGAGTTACACACATTTCGAAGAACTTTTCTCGAAGTGAACTAGCACACTTATGTTTACAGAAAGTTCTGCACTTCCTGAGATAATTTCACCGAGCGAGTCAATGACAACCTACCTGTTTGGACAAAAGCCGTATTGGCAGCTGGAAGCAACAAAAAAAACAAGCGCGCGCCTCGCGCGGCAGCAGGGGGAGGGGGCATGCACGATTCCTTTGCGGGAGCGTGCAGCAAGGCGCGATGATTGTGACCATATGGCGCCACCATATGGCGCTGCGCGCTCCCGCAAGGGAATCGCCAGACGTGCACGCGTTGCCATTGCAAGCAATGCAACGCGTGCACGTTTTTGCCCCCAAAGCTGTGCCGATAGCTAAAGGTCTCTCCTATGCAACGCATGCGCGCTGCGTAGGCGAGACCTAAACAGACGGGGCAAAAATCTGGGGCTCCACCAAGCTAATTTTTTTAAATGTTATTTCCTACAGATACCATTACTACTGTTTCACAAGCCCAGCTCGCAGACTCCTGGTCAGTATAGACATGCTAATCATCCAATAATGCGCTTAGGCACAATGGGGTACGAAGCGCTATCAAATGCAAATACTACTTCTATTCCCTTTGATCTGTGTTTATTGTTAAGCGAACAATTTGTAAAGCTATAAAGTGTACACCGGTCATTCCGTGCCTCATGCAATGACTACTTTGTAATGTTAAACCTTATGTAACGATCTTTTTCTATTGTAAACACCCTTGGGTGATGTCCGCGCTATGATAAAAAAAAATGCATAAATAAAATAACATAAAATACATTTAAAAAAAGCTCCCTTCTTCGTTCACTCTGCTCACCCACAGCTGCTTATAAATTACATATTGCAGGGTGTCACATGTTTTCTTCTGAGGAACTAATCTGCGAGTTAGAGAGTGAATGAGATTTTACATTTAATTTGAAGCTTGTCCATTTCTAGGAACTGTAGCGATTCCAATATTTTCAGTACAAATAGGTTTGCAACATTTTTGGGCTAATTAGCAGCGCCATCTTGCGGCTTGCATGGAGTATGCAAGTCCCCGCCTGCATTTACTTTTTGTATACTGCATAATAAGGAGAGAAACTCGCCCGAAGCAAATAAGAAATGTAACAACCAAGAGTACTTTCAGTGCAGCTTCCAACAGCGTCATATTTTAAAACATAGGAACAGTCTTATTAGTCAAATGAATAGTTCTATAAAACATCTGTTCGTGGAAAACTGGTAAACCCCTTTAACCACCTTTGGGAGCTCTAATGGTTTGCTGTGCTCTCGGCAAAGTTACTGCATGCGCCTCCTGTCTCGAAGGCGAAGCCTTTTGGCCGGATGTCAGCAATCCATGTGTACCGCATGAACATGAACTTCCTGGACAGTGGTAATGCACCCATCACTTACCGGCCATCTTGTTATTCCATTTTCCTCGTCCGAGGTCTTGTATTCATATATGCCAACATTTGGAAGAGTGAAAGAGGGAGGTTTAAAAAATAAATCGGGGGATTTCATTTTCTCCGTTGACTTTAATTGAAATGGAGGTAATTTCAGGCGGGAGAAAGCTATAATAAAAACATTTTTGACTTTAAAAATCAGGAGTCTCTCGCCGGAATCAGGCATGTTGGCATGTATGCTCTATGACGCTGTCTACTTATTGGTTAACAACTTAATCCCTTGCTCCTCATCTATATTGCAGACCGGCACCATGTGAGGAGGGGATGGGACCTTGGAGAGGGCAGGGCCTGGTGCTGAGAAATACCTATGAGGTATTTTTGCCCCCCCCCCCACCAATCCCCCTACTTAAAAAACAAAACAAAATGAGCTTCCTGAGGCTGGTGCAAACGTCATTGGGCGTTTTCACACCCCTTAATGGACATCTGGGGCTGTATTATGGAAAGTGCCCTGGGGGCGCAACAGGCATATGCGCCTGCTTTGCGTGCCCCCCTGGACACTTTGGTATTACAGAAAGGGCCGCAGATGCTTGTGCGACCCTTTCTGTAAAACAGATAGCGCTGGTGCACAGATAGTGCCAGCGCTATCACCAGAGGGTGTTCCCTCATTTGAAAGGGGGCGTGGCCCCATGCAAATTAGGGAATCCCTTTGCCTTTGTATTATAGATGTGCGCGCAGAGGCAAAGAAGCTGTCAGGAAGCCCCCTGTGGCAGCCCTCTGTAGGGGGATAGTGGGTACCATGGACCCTGCAGACATCCACTTGCAGGCAGGTGCAGTCACTCACTGCACCCACCTGCAAGAGGATCTATCTCCCCTCTTAAAAATGCAGACAGGTTGCCACCTGCACAGGGAAACACGGAGTGGCTGCTTCAAAGACGCTCTGTTTTTCATTAGAATGCGCTGCCCCCAGGGCAGCACGACTTCTCGGCTGCGCTGGGGGCAGCACATTCAATGTAGTAGGGCACACTTTCCCTGTTTGCGCCCGGCGCACCTGTTTTAAGGTGCACTGTGGCACGAACAGGAAAAGTGCGCCCTATGTGTAATAAGGCCCCTGCTGTGCAAAGCCTCCAAGGACATAGCTGGAACTCCACTCTTTACAGTGGTTTCTAGCTCATTTTCCCTGCCGCTGTGTAATATCAGTTCCTCCTCCTCTTCCTCCTCCTCCAACTTCTCCAACTTCTCCTCCTCCTCTTCCTCACTGGATGACCCTGTGAAGGGAACTAATTATCATGTGGCACACAGTGGCACCTGTGAGTTGGCAGGTCTGATATTAGGAAGACGTTAATGCCCATCCTGTCCATTCATTCTTCCTATGCAGCAACCAAAGCCCATAGCTGCCATGTTTTCAGACTGCTTACGTGTGACTCTTCATTGATTTCAGTGTAAGTATGTTTAACATTCTGCTGCAAATCATGTGACACTGAGGGGCAGACTTACCACTTTTTCAAGCAGCACAGTGCAGCAGCCGCAAATTCTGTCTTGCGCTCCATGAAAAGGAGAGAGGAGGAGAGCACCAAATTTACTGAAATATGGCACTCTCCTCCCCTTTCTCTAGTGCCGGCACAGAAATCAGCTTCTGTGCACCACAGAGACACATTTGCGCCATGGTGCAAGGGTGTATCAATGAGTCTAGCATAGTTTTTATACTGGGTGGGTACCCTTCCAGTACAAAATACTATACATAGGCTGACTTAAACTATTTTCCCTCTTTGTATGTGTGCTGTACAGTGCAGAACACGTAAAAAGTCGGAAAAGGAAGGAGAAATGAAAGCATTTCTCATTCCTTGTGCCTACTTCAAAAGGTGCAGCTTTCTGACGCTAAACCCTGTCTACTTTTTTTTAGTAAATTGGGTTTAGCGTCAGAAACCTTGGGTGGTTGCATAGGAACGCCCATGCTTCACCCATGGTACGCCCCCTTGACGCTACGTAAAGCAAAGCAGCGCTATGCGCTGCTTTGCGTTACTTTCACTTTATTTCCAGCACTAAACAAGTTTATCGCTGGAAACTAAATCAGAATAAAAAGATTTTGTGCCAAATTGCATCACTTTTGTGTTACAAACACGGCATAAAATCCTAGTAAATCTCCCCCTTTGAGTGATAATTTCCAGCAAGTAAAACTAAGCAGTCAAGTCCATCTAAAAATTTAGGGGTCCATTACGATGTCGGGCGGAAGCACAACCGCCGTGGTGTCGGAGGCAAAAACCGCTAGTTACCGTCCGCCAGCAACGGCCCACACGCCCGCAAAAATAGGATGTGAAAAGTCAGGCAAACACCGCCCGTAAGCCTGCGGCGCCGCCTGTAGGAGAGTAGGATCTGCTTCACATGGGTACCCCCACTTTTTGCTGATGCTTCACTGTTTTTCGACTTTAGTCTGGCTGGGGCTCTGCTAATCAGAACCCCAGCCTAGCTGCTTCCTCTCTAAAATGGTTTCCATGTGCCTTAGGCACATCTCTGATAGGAATCTGGAGTGCCCTTATAAGTCCCTAGTATATGGTATACTATGTACCCAGGGCATAGGTACCTCAGAGGCCTACCAGGGGCTGCAGCAGGTATTGTGCCACCCCTCGAAGGCCATCCAAAATGACACCACAGGTCTGCTACTGCAGCCTGGGTAAGGTGGTGCATGCACCCCTTACAGTGGTATAGGCTACCTATATCACTACCATTGCACACACATATAAACCTATAAGTCACTCCTATGGCAGGCCTTACCAATCCGGAAGCAGAGTGCTTGGTTTTTATGTGAGAGTGTGCCCCTGCATGAGCAGAGCCCCTCTACAGTGTTCGGAGTCCCTCCTCTGATGCTGTTTGTGGTACAGCCTGACCATATCCTCTTAAGTGCATTATATCCTCGCGGTACAATGCTAACTTTGGACTGGCTGCACCAAAACATGTCGTGTTTGGTGTCAAACATCTTGGAATACTACCCCCCGCCAATCCTGGCGGCGGGGGTAGCATTCCACCCTTCTAGAGGGAGAGACATGTACACACCGGGCTACCCGGTAACTTCTTTCCAGAGCCCTGGCATCACAAAATGGATGCCGCTGCCACAGACACGGGTCTGGCCTCCTGCTGCTGACTGAAACTCCGGCAGGGGAGGCCTGGACAATAGGTTTCCTGTCGAAGGGAGGTGTAACCACCTCCCCAGACAGGATAGTGTGTATTGGGGCTGGGCGGGAGCACCCTCTGGTGCTTTGAAGTCCTGCACTGGGGGCACATTTGGTGTCCCTGTGCATATGCCAGTTCAAACCGGTTGCAGGGGCTACCTGCCCCTGCTCTGGCGTGAAACTGGACAAAGGGAAATGGGCGAACCACCCCTCTTCCCTGACCCTCCCATAGGTGGGTCCCCAGAGTATGTCCAACCCCCTAACTTAGTATAAGTATGGGACCCCAGTCCTTAGGACTTTAGATTATCCTGGACGAAACTCTGACACTGAATCCTGGACCTTCGACGATCTACTTGAAGACTAGAGGACTGAAGAATCTCCCTTGGGTCAAGGAGTGACTCCCCTGCTTGGCAGGCACCAAAGAAGCAATTGTCCGGTCTGCATCGCCAAAGCTCCCGCCGGACGCCGAAGTCTTTGCATCACCAGAGGTGGATTTCCAGACTTCGCCAAGGCTGCCCTGAGTTTCCAGCAAAGCTGAAGCCCGTAGCTGTCGTGGGTAACGTGGAACCATGACCCCTGGACACCGAGCACATTTGCAAGTGCATCCTCTTCTTGGTCTCCCACGAAGTTGTGCTTTGGGCTCCGAGTAGCCCTTGCCTCCAGCACCGACTGCAGCGAAGATCACTGGCCTCCACTCCACGAGTGTCCTGTGAGCCAGCTCCAAGTGCGTTCACTCGAGGCTCCTTCGCGGTCGCTAGTCCGTTGGCTAGTGGGCCCTCCCGAAGGCAACTCTTCTTCTGCTTGGGCTTCCCTGGTTGCTGCAGACGTGCCCTGACTTACCCTTGCTGGGTGAGTCCCCCAGACCTTGCTGGTCTGCATTAACGTCCTTTCTTTGTTTCTACGAGACTTGCCGTTGCCAAGGCTTGTTGGGTCCAATCCGGTCGCCGACACCCCTGCAATCGACAGACGTCGTGGGACAGCTCGAATCCAGCTCCTGGTTGTCGTCGACGCCTCCTGAACCTCGTGGCTGAAGAGTCAAGACGACCGTCAACCTACCTGAAGCACCCGACATCGGTGGGCATCTGCTCATCGCCTTCCTGGTCACTGGCTAGTGACCCAGACTCTGTCCCCTCTGCTTTCAGGTTCTTCAGATCTTCGATCCACCTTTGGATCCACCCGAACACTTTCGACTTGGTCGCCAGCAGCACTTTGCAGCAGATCGCCATTGAAAACGACGACGAAACCCGACCCCGAAAGGCACCTATGCACCCGGCTTCCTGGGTGAGGTAACACGAGTACTCCGGTGCTCCCGTGGGTATTGACTCTAGAACAGCCTAGTTCTAAAGGGGTTTGCTCCAAGTCCTCCTCTAAGTGTCGTTTTTCTTTAAAACTCCAACCGCGACATTCCCGATAGAAGTCAACGGCGGCTCGCGGCTGTATTCTCACACTGCACGCGTCCCCCGTGGGTCCCCTGTGTCACTACCTTGGGTGGTTCCTTGAGGGCCAAGCACTTCTACAGGCTCTAGGCCTTGTGTCTAGCTCAGTCGTGGTTCTTATACCACTTTATTGGTATATGGTTTGGTACGCCCCTAGGGCTCAAACGTGTATTTGTGCTATTACTGTTGATAACTGACTTGTAACTTATGTACTTCGAACTCTAGCCTCATAAAGAGACTAGAGGGGTGTGTTTAAGACTAAATACATATATTTTATATATATACCTGGTGTGGTCCTCTTTCATTTTGGTCACTCAAGAGATTATAGACTGGTAAAACAAGCTGCTTTACATTCCTTCAAGACTTAGCCTGAAGGCTGCTCTCCATAGCTACCACTAGGATAGCTTTCAATAAAGGTTGTCTTTAACCTATCTCCAATAAGGGGTTGTTTGGACTGGTGCAAGGTGCCCACTCTAATTAGTGGACAGCATATACCAGGCCAACTTCTCACATTGGTGGCAGCGGTGGGATTCCAGCTTGCTATTGTTTTACCAGATAATCTCAATTGAATTGATCAACTGAAAACCACTAAGGGTACCTTAGGTACATATAAATCAAGCTTAGGATACAGTAAGTTCTACTGAACTTAGAGTTGTGTGTTAAGGGATAGCACACCCTTTCTACAACTCAAGAGAGTTTAGTAGGCCACACTAGAGTAGGTAGTGCATACACCACACTACACTAGTAATGTCTTCACTGCCAGGAACCAGGGAGCTCCTGCCATCCAGATATGACAACCTCACATTCTTGGAATTGAGAGAGTTGTGCAAAGTTAGGAAGTTGAAGACAGGCAAAAGTGCCAACACCCAACGTCTCCTGGAGATGCTTCTGCTGGATGATCTTAGAAGACCCATAAGGTCTGAAAGGGTAGGCAGAGAGGGTGGGGCAGAAGATGAGGGAGAGACCAGGGATGAAAATGCCCAGGACCTGACCTCTGAAACTGGCCAGGGGGATGACAATGATCCTGACCTGGAAAGTGCAGCTACTCCTGAGGAAGAGGAGGAGGCCCAGAAGGACCTCCCCTTTGTCCCCCAGGAAGAGTTGAGAGTGTGCCCAGAAGGACTAGATCTCCTTCTCAGGAGTCTAACCACTCTGACACCTCAGTAGGGACCTCTGTCTCCTCCCATGGGAGGGAATCCTCTCATGAGAGGAGAAAAAGACTGATTCAGTATGAGCAAGCCCAGCTTGAGCTCAGAAAACAGCAGTTGGCTATAGACAGGGAGTCCCTAGATCTCTATAGACAGAGAAAAAAGATGGGACTAGAGTCCCATGGTGGCAGCAATTTCCCCAGAGATAGGGAAAGGTCTTATGACCATAGAAACCTGAGCAAGATTGTCCCTCCCTACCAGAGTGGGGATGACATCCACAAATGGATAACTGCACTGGAGAGGGCCTGTAAAGTACAGAGGGTCCCTCAGGAGCAGTGGGCAGCAATCTTGTGGCTCTCCTTTGCAGACAAAGGTAGAGATAAGCTCGTCACTGTTAGAGAGGAGGATGCTGACAATTACAAAGTCTTGAAGAGTGCTCTGATTGATGGGTTTGGCCTAACAACTGAACAATACAGGTTAAAGTTCAGAGATACCCAAAAGCACAGACTCAAGACTGGGTGGACTATGTGGATTGTTCTGCTAAGGCTCTGGAAGGTTGGTTGAAGGGCAGTAAGGTATGTGACTTCACAGGATTGTACAATCTTATCATGAGGGAGCAGATTCTTAATAACTGTCAAAATCAGCTGTTGCATCAGTACCTGGTGGACTCTGATCTGACCCCTCCCCAAGAATTGGGAAAGAAGGCAGACAAATGGGTCAGAACCAGGGTAAGGCAGAAGGTACAGAACCAAGGTGGTGACCCTAAGAAGCAAGATTCTAAAAACTCTGATAAGGGTGGGGAGAAGGGTAAAGACCAGAAGTCTTCACAAGGTCCCCAAAAATCTTCTTCAGGTGGGGATTCACAGTCTAACAAGGGAAAAGGCCAAAAGAAACCATGGTGCAAAGTCTGTAAGCAAAAGACACACTGGACCACTGATTGCACCAAGTCCAAAGACTCTATTCCAGCCCCCACCAATGCCCCTAAGGCACCTGTTCCCCCTAGTGCAGTTACAATTGGTGGTGGGAGTACACAGGCCAAGGGTTTAGTAGGGTTGACCCTGGGTAGTGAGATGAGATCTGGCCTAGTCAGAGAACTCACTCAGGCTGTCCTAGTCTGTGATGGAGGCATGGATGTGACCTCCTCTGTGAGTCCCAGTAATCTGGGCAAGTACAGGCAACAGCCCTTAATCAATGGAAAAGAGGCTTTGGCATTTAGGGACACAGGGGCAAGTGTCACCATGGTGACACAAGACCTTGTGGATCCTGGGCAGATTATACTTGGTGAAATGTACCAAGTGACCAATGCTAGCAATGTCAGAACAGACCATACTCTAGCAGTTGTTAACTTCTCCTGGGGAGGGGTAACTGGCCTTAAGAAGGTTGTGGTGAGTGCAAACCTACCAGTGGAATGCTTGCTTGGCAATGATCTAGAAACTTCAGCTTGGGCAGAAGTGGAGCTCAGGACCCACGCAGAAATGCTGGGGATCCCTGCAGATGTGTTTGCTGTGACCAGGTCACAGAGCAAAATGTCTAACACTGAACAGGCCTTGGATCCTGGAACCAAGGACCAAGGGCCATCCAAGAGGAGGAGTAGTAGGGTTAAGGCAGTGCCTTCCCCTTGGCTCAGAAGGAAGATCAGTCTCTTGAGGGGATGATCTCAGTCCTGAGGAAGGAACTGTCCCAGAGGAGCTTGAACCTGACCAGGTTGAGTTCTTGGGGACAGGGGGCCCTTCCAGGGCAGATCTGAGCCAGGAGCAGCAGAGCTGCCCCTCTCTTGAACCCCTCAGACAGCAAAGTGCTGCTGAGGCTGCTGGGAATGCTAGTGGTCCCCATAAAGTATATTGGGATGATGGACTCTTGTACTCAGAGTGTAGAGACCCCAAGCCTGGTGCCACCAGGAGGTTGGTTATACCTCTGAAGTTCAGGGGCTTCCTATTGACCCTAGCCCATGATATTCCCCTAGCAGGTCACCTGGGCCAGAACAAGACTTGGGACAGACTTGTCCCTCACTTTCACTGGCCCCACATGTCTGAAGACACCAAGGAGTTTTGTCGCTCCTGTGTAACCTGCCAAGCCAGTGGGAAGGCAGGTGGCACCACAAAGGCCCCTCTGATACCACTACCTGTGGTGGGGGTGCCCTTTGAGAGAGTGGGGATTGATATAGTTGGTCCCATGGATCCCCAAACAGCATCTGGGCACAGGTTTAGCCTGGTGGTGGTGGACCATGCCACTAGGTACCCAGAGGCTATTCCCCTTAGGACCACTACAGCACCTGTGGTGGCAAGGGCCCTCCTGGGAATTTTCTCAAGAGTGGGCTTCCCTAAGGAGGTTGTATCAGACAGGGGTGCAAATCAATCAATCAATCAATCACAGAATTTGTAGAGCGCACTACTTACCCGCGAGGGTCTCAAGGCGCTGGGGAGAGGGATGGGGGGGGGATGCTGCTACTGGTCGAACAGCCAGGTCTTGAGTAGCCTCCTGAAGGTCAGCAGGTCTTGGGTCTTTCGTAGGCTTAGTGGAAGGGTGTTCCAGGTCTTGGCGGCGAGGTGTGAGAAGGATCTGCCGCCGGTGGTTGTTCTTCGAATGCGGGGGACGGTGGCGAGGGAGAGGTCGGCGGAGCGGAGCTGGCGGTTGGGGACGTAGAAGAAGAGTCGTCTGTTGAGGTAGGCTGGGCCAGTTTTGTGGAGTGCCTTGCGTGCGTGGGTGAGGAGTTTGAAGGTGATCCTCCTGTCGACAGGGAGCCAGTGCAGGTTCCTCAAGTGGGGGGTGATGTGGCTGTGGCGTGGTACGTCGAGGATCAGTCGTGCGGAGGCGTTTTGTATGCGTTGTAGTCGCTTGATGAGCTTGGCCGGGGCTCCCGCGTAGAAGGCGTTCCCATAGTCTAGTCTGCTACTGACGAGGGCCTGGGTGACTGTTCTTCTTGTGTCTGTCGGGATCCACCTGTAGATCTTGCGAAGCATGCGGAGGGTGTTGAAGCAGGAGGAGGAGACTGCGTTGACTTGCTTGGTCATGGAGAGCGTTGAGTCGAGGATGACTCCCAGGTTGCGTGCGTGGTCGGTGGGTGTCGGGGCTGCTCCCAGCGTCGTTGGCCACCAGGAGTCGTCCCAGGCTGAGGGGTTGGAGCCGAGGATGAGGACCTCCGTTTTGTCCGTGTTCAGCTTTAGTCGGCTGATCTTCACCCAATCGGCGACGGCCTTCATTCCGTCATGGAGTTTGGCTTTGGCGGCGAGGGGGTCCTTGGTGAGGGAGAGGATCAGTTGAGTGTCGTCGGCGTAGGAGATAATGTTGAGGTCGTGTTGTCTGGCGATGCGTGCGAGCGGGGCCATGTAGATGTTGAACAGTGTTGGGCTGAGGGACGATCCCTGGGGTACGCCGCAGATGATCTCGGAGGCTTCGGATCGGAAAGGTGGGAGGCGGACTCTCTGGGTTCTGCCGTCGAGGAAGGAGGTGGTCCATTCCAGGGCCTTGTCTCGGATCCCTGCGTCGTGGAGGCGTGCGCGTAGAGTGCGGTGCAAACTTTATGTCTGGATACTTGAAGGCAATGTGGAAGGAGTGTGGAGTGACTTACAAGTTCACCACACCCTATCACCCACAATGCAATGGTTTAGTTGAGAGATTCAACAAAACCTTAAAGGGCATGATTAAAGGGCTCCCAGAAAAGCTCAGGCGAAGATGGGACATACTCTTGCCCTGCCTTTTATTTGCATAGAGGGAGGTGCCTCAAAAGGGGGTTGGCTACAGCCCTTTTGAACTTTTGTTTGGTCACCCTGTCAGGGGTCCATTGTGCTTGGTGAAGGAAGGATGGGAGTTACCTCTCAAGTCCCCAAAGCAAGACATAGTGGACTATGTACTTGGTCTCCGCTCCAGGATGGCTGAGTACATGAAAAAGGCAACTAAAAACCTTGAGGCTAGCCAGGAACTGCAAAATGCCTGGCATGACCAAAAGGCTGTACTGACTGTTTACCAGCCAGGACAGAAGGTGTGGGTGCTGGATCCAGTGGTCCCAGCAGCTCTCCAAGACAAGTGGAGTGGACCCCATACCATTGTTGAACAGAAGGGTGAGGTTACCTATTTAGTAGACCTAGGAACACCCAGGAGTCCCCACAGGGTTCTCCATGTCAACAGATTGAAGCCATATGTGGACAGGGCAGAAATGGTCTTGCTCATGGCTACTGATGAGGGACAGGAGGAAGAGAGTGACCCACTCCCTGACCTGCTCTCACAGAACCCTGATGATGGGTCAGTGGATGGTGTAGCCTTGGCAGGCAGCCTCACTGCTCAGCAGCAAACTGATTGTAGACAAGTGCTCAATCAGTACAGACATATGTTCTCTCTGACTCCAAGTCAGACCACCTGGTGCACTCATGAAGTGGACACTGGGGACAGTCTGCCTATTAAAAATAAGATTTATAGGCAACCTGACCATGTCAGGGACTGTATCAGGACAGAAGTCCAGAAAATGTTGGATTTGGGAGTTATTGAACCCTCAGATAGCCCTTGGGCTAGTCCAGTGGTCCTTGTGCCAAAACCTCACACCAGTGGTGGGAAAAGAGAGATGAGGTTTTGTGTGGACTACAGGGTCTCAATGCAGTCACTAGGACTGATGCCCATCCAATACCTAGGGCAGATGAGCTAATAGACACTTTGGCCTCAGCCAAGTATCTAAGCACATTTGACCTGACAGCTGGCTACTGGCAGATCAGACTAGCTGATGATGCAAAGCCAAAAACAGCATTCTCAACCCCTAGTGGACATTATCAATTTGTGGTAATGCCCTTTGGTCTGAAGAATGCACCTGCCACTTTTCAGAGGTTGGTGAATACAGTCCTTACAGGTCTGGAGGCCTACAGTGCAGCATATCTAGATGATATTGCTGTCTTTAGCTCCACCTGGGAGGATCACCTGGTCCACCTCAGAAATGTTTTGGAGGCCCTGCAAAAGGCAGGCCTCACTATCAAGGCCACCAAGTGCCAGATAGGGCAGAGTCAGGTTGTGTACCTGGGCCACCTTGTGGGTGGAGGCCAGGTTCAACCATTGCAGAGCAAAATCCAGACCATCATGGACTGGGTTGCTCCAACCACCCAGACTCAGGTGAGAGCCTTCTTAGGCCTGACTGGGTACTATAGGAGATTTGTCAAGGGTTATGGATCAATAGTGACACCCCCTGAATGACTTAACTTCCAAGAAAATGCCCAAAAAGGTTCAGTGGACAGCTAGCTGTCAAAAGGCATTTGATGACCTGAAGCAGGCCATGTGCACTGCTCCCATTCTCCAGAGTCCTGATTACTCCAAGAAGTTCATTGTCCAAACAGATGCATCTGAATTGGGGGTAGGGCTGTACTGTCACAATTGAATGATGAAGGTCAGGATCTGGCAGTAGCTTTTATTAGCAGAAGGCTGACCCCTAGAGAGAAACGTTGGTCAGCCATAGAGAGGGAGGCCTTTGCTGTGGTTTGGGTTCTGAAGAAGTTGAGGCCATACTTGTTTGGTACTCACTTCCTTGTTCAAACAGACCACAAGCCCCTCCTATGGCTAAAACAAATGAAGGGTGAAAACCCCAAACTGCTTAGGTGGTCCATTTCCCTACAGGGGATGGACTTTACAGTGGAACATAGACCTGGGAGTAACCATGCCAATGCAGATGGACTCTATAGGTACTTCCACTTAGAACATGAAGACTCAACTGGTCAAGGTTAGTTTAATGTCCCTACGTTTGGGGGGTTGTGTAGGAGAGTAGGATCTGCTTCACATGGGTACCCCCACTTTTGCTGATGCTTCACTGTTTTTCGACTTTAGTCTGGCTGGGGCCCTGCTAATCAGAACCCCAGCCTAGCTGCTTCCTCTCTAAAATGGTTTCCATGTGCCTTAGGCACATCTCTGATTGGAATCTGGAGTGCCCTTATAAGTCCCTAGTATATGGTATACTATGTACCCAGGGCATAGGTACCTCAGAGGCCTACCAGGGGCTGCAGCAGGTATTGTGCCAACCCTGGAAGGCCATCCAAAATGACACCACAGGTCTGCTACTGCAGCCTGGGTAAGGTGGTGCATGCACCCCTTACAGTGGTATAGGCTACCTATATCACTACCATTGCACACACATATAAACCTATAAGTCACTCCTATGGCAGGCCTTACCAATCCTGAAGGCAGAGTGCTTGGTTTTTATGTGAGAGGGTGCCCCTGCATGAGCAGAGCCCCTCTACAGCGTTCGGAGTCCCTCCTCTGATGCTGTTTGTGGTACATCCTGACCATATTCTCTTAAGTGCATTATATCCTCGCGGTACAATGCTAACTTTGGACTGGCTGCACCAAAACATGTCGTGTTTGGTGTCAAACATCTTGGATACTACCCCCCCGCCAATACTGGCGGCGGGGGTAGCATTCCACCCTTCTAGAGGGAGATACATGTACACACCGGGCTACCCGGTAACTTCTTTCCAGAGCCCTGGCATCACAAAATGGATGCCGCTGCCACAGACACGGGTCTGGCCTCCTGCTGCTGACTGAAACTCCGGCAGGGGAGGCCTGGACAATAGGTTTCCTGTCGAAGGGAGGTGTAACCACCTCCCCAGACAGGATAGTGTGTATTGGGGCTGCGCGGGAGCACCCTCTGGTGCTTTGAAGTCCTGCACTGGGGGCACATTTGGTGTCCCTGTGCATATGCCAGTTCAAACCGGTTGCAGGGGCTACCTGCCCCTGCTCTGGTGTGAAACTGGACAAAGGGAAATGGGTGTAACCACCCCTCTTCCCTGACCCTCCCATAGGTGGGTCCCCAGAGTATGTCCAACCCCCTAACTTAGTATAAGTATGGGACCCCAGTCCTTAGGACTTTAGATTATCCTGGACGAAACTCTGACACTGAATCCTGGACCTTCGACGCTCTACTTGAAGACTAGAGGACTGAAGAATCTCCCTTGGGGTCAAGGAGTGACTCCCCTGCTTGGCAGGCACCAAAGAAGCAATTGTCTGGTCTGCATCGCCGAAGCTCCCGCCGGACGCCGAAGTTTTTGCATCACCAGAGGTAGATTTCCAGACTTCCCCGAGGCTGCCCTGAGTGCCCAGCAAAGCTGAGGCCCGTAGCTGTCGTGGGTAATGTGGAACCGTGACCACTAGACACCAAGCACATTTGCAAGTGCATCCTCTTCTTGGTCTCCCACAAAGTTGTGCTTTGGGCTCCGAGTAGTCCTCGCCTCCAGCACCAACTGCACTGAAGATCACTGGCCTCCACTCCACGAGTGTCCTGTGAGCCAGCTCCAAGTGCGTCCACTCGAGGCTCCTTCGCGGTCGCTAGTCCGTTGGCTAGTGGGCCCTCCCGAAGGCAACTCTTCTTCTGTTTGGGCTTCCCTGGTTGCTCCAGACGTTCCCTGACTTACCCTTGCTGGGTGAGTTCCCCAGATTTTACTGGTCTGCATCAACGTCCTTTCTTTGTTTCTAAGAGAGTTGCCGTTGCCAAGGCTTGTTGGGTCCAATCCGGTCGCCGACACCCCTGCAATCGACAGACTTCGTGGGACAGCTCGAATCCAGCTCCTGGTCATCGTCGACGCCTCCTGGACCTCGTGGCTGAAGAGTCAAGACGACCATCAACCTACCTGAAGCACCCGACATCGGTGGGCATCTGCTCATCGCCTTCCTGGTCACTGGCTAGTGACCCAGACTCTGTCCCCTCTGCTTTCAGGTTCTTCAGATCTTCGATCCCCCCTTTGGATCCACCCGAACACTTTCGACTTGGTCGCCAGCAGCACTTTGCAGCAGATCGCCATTGAAAACGACGACGAAACCCGACCCCGAAAGGCACCTATGCACTCGGCTTCCCTGGGTGAGGTAACACGAGTACTCCGGTGCTCCCGTGGGTATTGACTCTAGAACAGCCTAGTTCTAAAGGGGTTTGCTCCAAGTCCTCCTCTAAGTGTCCTTTTTCTTTAAAACTCCAACCGCGACATTCCCCATAGAAGTCAACGGCGGCTCGCGGCTGTGTTCTCACACTGCACGCGTCCCCTGTGGGTCCCCTGTGTCACTACCTTGGGTGGTTCCTTGAGGGCCAAGCACTTCTACAGGCTCTAGGCCTTGTGTCTAGCTCAGTCGTGGTTCTTATACCACTTTATTGGTATATGGTTTGGTACGCCCCTAGGGCTCAAACGTGTATTTGTGCTATTACTGTTGATAACTGACTTGTAACTTATGTATTTCGAACTCTAGCCTCATAAAGAGACTAGAGGGGTGTGTTTAAGACTAAATACATATATTTTATATATATACCTGGTGTGGTCCTCTTTCATTTGGTCATTTCTCCATAGCTACCACTAGGATAGCTTTCAATAAAGGTTGTCTTTAACCTATCTCCAATAAGGGGTTGTTTGGACTGGTGCAAGGTGCCCACTCTAATTAGTGGACAGCATATACCAGGCCAACTTCTCACACCGCCCGCCATCAAAGTGCGCTCGTCTACGTAGCGGCGCGAGCCAATGGAGACACACCGTCCGACGAAATGACGTACCGCCCGGCGTACAAATTACGATGCCACAACCAAACAGCCCCACCGGCAAAGAGACACTGCACGAGATACCAAGGCGGAAACCCGACTGTTCAGTACGGAGACTAAAAAGGCGGCCCACCCAGAGATGAATCCTGCACTCCAGGCCATCCCCATGCTCTACCTGATGCACCATCTAGGAGTGAACGCACCACGACGACGCAGGTAGGCAGACACACAACAAGGGCACGCAAACACTGCACATAGTGCAAGGGCTGGAAAACTGTACATGGCCCCCCCAGACACCCCTGTGTGGCCAGGACACAACCACCACTATACCCACACATGTCCCACCTGTCAAAAAAAAACTACTCGCAACATCCTGGGCACCCACTACCCGGGACCAGGAAGTGACGTCCCCGTCACGGCACCGCAGCGCAGCGGCGATGACGCAGGTACACATGCGCACAACGCAGAGGCCAACGACAGAGCCATGCATGGGCTGCACACAAACACCACAGGGTCACAACTACACACCCCACATACCAGCCCCACCCTGAAGGCACATGTCACGTGGCCTTCCTGCATCAATCATGTCCCCAACCGACAACTCACAGTTGTCAACTTGATGTCACACAAGTGTCCCGAACAGGGGAGTAATGTGATGGCAAAATAGGACACACCCTTGTGTGCAAAACATGGCGAAGCACACAGCGGCTGCTACATAACAGCGCAGAATATGGACCCCGTCCGCAAAAGGCACGCCAGTCGCATCCAAAAATACCTATACCATCCTGCTCGCAATATCAAGCCATGCAATGTACAAAATTGAAAAACCCTGCTGCCTGAGAACAGGTGTTTCCAATTACTACACCCACACAGAAGCCCCAATGTATAGCGGAAACGCAGTGTCCCGCCCACACACGGGAGAGCAGATAGCACTGAATGGCCTTCCATTCCCACTCTGAAATCACCTTGCAACAATTTATGCAGGAGAATGGAGCCATTGTACCAACAAGAAGCCAAACAGAGCCATGCAGAGTAAACCGTCCACTGGCAGATAGCGCCCAACTTGAAAGAAAGTTAATAACACAAAAAAAATTATACCACTCCTCCATGTGGGTCAAATGCAAGTAATCTGGAAGGAGTCAGACACCACTGGCCTTGACCATTCATTGAAGCATGTGGGATGAGGGCCTGTGTCCTCCGCCCAAGCTATACCCCAAGTCCTGCCTCCGTACAACCATTCCAGAATTCCCAGCATCGTCGGAGGTTGCACTCTGCTGACTGCACAGGCAGCCGGATCACGCCATCACATCACCCTGTAGCAAAATGGCTGTTGCACCACTGCTTCCCAACTACGCCGGACAGATGCAGCTGTACATTGAGAGCTTGCTACAGATAGTGGGCTGTGAAAATCTGGCTATGCTGAACGTAAGTTACCGAGTAACTTACCGCATTGCAATGTTCAGCTGCGTCATCCCCGTTTTCTACTGTCGGAGGTGTCCGTTCCACTGTCCTGTGGATTTATGTCTCTCCAACCCGGCATGTCCAAAGGCGGACTTGGTACACTTGTTTGCACCCCTGGACGCCCACGACAGGATCTGTTCAGTGTATGGTGGCATGGCGTATGTGGCTGCAATCGGACACACACTGCAATGGGACCAGTGTGCCTCCACACAACGTATTCTGGATCACAGTTTCATCGAATGTCATCCAACATGTCCCATCAGGCTCCTACAAGGGACAACTTACGATGAACACGTTGCTAGCCACCATCCGCTTCATTGGATGGCATCCATGTTTACCACCAATGCCATGGATGCCCTGCTGGAAGGTATCGCATACCTGACAACTTGTCAATTCATCGGTCCCCGACTCAATACCCCCAATTGAACAATGATGTTCAACACCGTACCTATGCTTGGCTTTCGCACGGAGTGGGCAGTTAGCTGTACAACAACTATACCATACAATCTGCAACAAACACCTCACCATCAACTCCACTTCCATGACAACTGACATTTTCAGGACATGCACTCTGTTCCTCACCATATCCCGTGTCTCTGCATGAACAGGGGGAGGCAGAGGTATGGGACTTGTGTACAGTAACCACATGGCCAATACTGCACGAACAACTATGCCATAATATGTATTCTGCGCACCTGAACACATGCACCTGTCAGTGCACACTTATCTGTCTGCTGTATTACGTGAGAACTGTCACCTCCCCATCGTCTGTACTTCCGTGCCTGGACTTTTGCATGGACAACAAATGCAACCCCCTACAACATGGCCCCAGTCATTGTGTCATGTTCAGTAGCCACCACATTGCAACAACTAGTGAGACGCTGCTGCATGCATGTAGGCTCATGCTCTGATGTCACCTCTGACGCAGGTGTGTCTGAGTTACTATTGTAGTAAACCTGTACCATGGAACTGAGATGTACTGTGCCTAAGATGTCAAGCTGTCTGGTAGGCAAAATGAATACTGTCTGTGTCAAAGTCTACAGCTCCTCAGTAATTAGCAAATGTACTGTAGCATAGCAAGGGCAAGGCAGTTGTAACTCTGAAGCCTTCATTCCACAGTCAACAACTAATCACATCTACCCGTACTCCCTTTTGTATGTGTAATCATGCTAAGTATATCCTCCACATGCATTTTGCTGCCAGTAGTGTCCACTATACTGCATCACAGAGGAAGTTAGTCCAAATACATGCCTTGAAGCAAATATGTGACTCGGTAGAATTTTTTGACGAAGACAAGTACGAATGAGAGAGGATGAGAGTGTGTGAAGTACACGAGAGTCGTGAGATGACCATGTAGTCTAGTGTCATTGGATGTCAATGCATATGAGTTGCCGCAACAGTGGACCTAGTGAAATACTACAGCTCGTGGGCCTGGACTGGTCAGACTCTGACGTGGCCCAACAGATCATCACATCAACACTGACGGCCTGGGCACAACAAAGCACAGTCCTACATATGTGTATAATTACTTTCACAGTCTGACATCACACTCATCAAGCAAAAGTAGAAGCCACGCAAAAGCATGCTACAGCAATGCATGACAAAACACACACACGATATCAGTGTGGGTGGGCAGGACTGCACAGGGAGTAAGAACTGCAGAAAGTCACATACATGCTCAATTGAACAAGGCACAATCTTGACAGTCACACACCCTGCAGACACACTATGTCCGAAACATATCAAGTAGGAGTCATCCTGAACTGCAGGGACACACCCACACACTGCACACCGTGCAACATACAACACACACATGTGAACACATTCGCAGACCTGAACACCGATACAAACATCCACCATGGGCCTGGGTAACACGTGTGTAGTCGACATTGCCAGAGCGCACACACACACACCAACACTACCCCAAAGTCACACCACTCACACCGCACACACCTACACCTCCCAAATGCACACATTGAAAGTAAGCCATGTGCCCAGGCCCAATGTTCATCACAAGACTAACATACACCTACACTGCTGGCCACACAGCAAGTAAGCTCACACATACCCGCATACTCTGCACATGCTACCTGTCATCCTGTGGCTAGACTCACACCCTGTGCTTTGCTTGCACGCAAACATGACACGGATACATTCTCCCTGAAATACCACCAAATACATGCAGACAATCCGTGTCACAAAAATACTTATTCATCACACACACAAGTAGCAGAGTCTGAAAGAAGTGAAGTCCCTGCCACGTGTACAACACATTGGAATGTGAGACCAGACATTGCAATTGTTGAGGTACCATACACGGCATGTGCCTCACTTAACCATGCACACACAGCAACAACTGCAATAAGCAACTACACAGACACAACCGACTACAGGAACAACAGCATCCAGTCACAGATCACATAGACATGCGGCAAAATTGATCAACACCAGGGACAGTGGCCAGTCCGATGTGCAGAGTTGTGATACGAAAAGCTGCGTATGCAATGTGTGTGAGTGTACCCTGACATGGCCACCAACACTGCCATGGCAGTCACAATAGCCATCACAGCCACCACTGTGTCACAGGTAGATGTGTGAGTGTGCCTACCATTCAAACAGGATGCCAGTTCGACTCGGTGCTGTCTGTGTGCTACGGGACAGTTGGAGGTCCGCCCCTGAGAGAGAAGCACAACTGTGGAAGACACACATGTGGCATGTGAAGCGGGAGTTCCGCTTGGCCCAGGTGGGTGGGTGGCACGGGTAGGTGCACACATGCATTGTTGAAACAGACTGTGTGGGGAGGATTCCGGAGGGCTATATTTCCACTGTGTTGGGTATTTGGAAAGCCCACCTGTCTGGGGATGAATGTGAACTCGTGTGGGCACAACAGGCGGGCACACGATCAATGCTGCATCAGGTGTAGACGTTAGCCCTCCCTCTGGGGACATGCTGGATACTGCTGTGCATCTGCCAAGCCCTTGCCAAGGCACTCACATCCCCTGTCCACCAGGTGTACCCCCTACATTGTCCGCCTGCACAGGCTACCCAGGGCACGGGATGGCAGTGGAGCTTGGTGGGTGGGAGGTCATGGCGCCCTTCTCCTGGTCACATCTCGCAGGCAACACAATCTCAGTGTGCAGCAGGGCACAAGTCCTAAATATGTAGTGGGGGGACGCAGACGTCATGACAGGAAGTGACGTCACGTAAGGTGGCTTGCAGCATCAGACTTATTGCCTCCCTTCGCCCACCCCTTACATGCGATTGCAACAGAGAGGCCAGCGCGTGCAAAAGCAGCTCCGAGCTCGCCCCAGGGAGGCCAAAGAGTGAATGTGTGGGTCCACTTGCTACAGTTATCGGGCTCGCGGTAAAATCAGTGGTGGGACGCCGTCCACCCGCGTGGTACCCTGACTCGAGACCTGGTGTGCAGGCGAAGTGTCCTATTGGCTTTGCGATATGTGTGAGTTGCATGACACTTGTTGGCGGGGGATGGCTCGGAGGCCCGTCACCCTGAGGCCCATGTCTCACCACATGGGTCCCTTGTCAATGGCAGCGGTTGTAATGACTATGCGCGCCGGGGTGGGTCTACCTTTCGTCTGGGATTGTGTTTGCGGCCTGGCCCGCTAGGGCAGCCACAGCCTCTGTGTGTTGCATGTGGTGTATCCGGACTCCGGAGGCTGTCATGCATTGTCACTGTTGTCCAGGTCTCGAGTCGGGGTACCACGCGGGTGGACGGCGTCCCCCACTTATTTTACCGCGAGACAGATAACTGGGGCAAATGGACCCACACATTCACTCTTTGGCCTCTCTGGGGCGAGATCGGAGCTGCTTGTGCACGCGCTGGCTTCTCCGATGCAATCGCATATAAGGGGTGAGCGAGGGGAGGCAATGAGTCTGACGGTGCAACCCACCTTCCGTGATGTCACTTCCTGTCGTGACGTCAGCGTCCCCCAATTCTTATTGTAGGACTCGTGCCCTGCTGTTGTCAGATGTGCCACTGCCCAGGGGGTGGAGAAAGGGTCAGGAATGTCAGCCTGAGATTGGCCCAGTTGAAGGCCCACCTTGACTGGGGGGACAACCATTGGACAGTCTGGTGTAGCCCACCCACGCGTACATGTGGGCCCTCCATGAACTATGTCACCTGCGGCAAAGTGATGTCATGGGCAATGACGTTATTGAGGAGAGCTGTCTGCCCCACGCAGAGATGGCGCATAAGCTCCACAGACCCAGCACTGAGGGCAGCAGGGGTCACATGTGCAGGGGCAGCTGTGCCTGGTGTGAAGGAAACTCTACCCTTCATCCCTGTGCCGACACGTGTTGCACCAGTGGAAGTAGATGGGAGGGCGGGCATTGGCCTCCGCGTGGCTGAAGAGGAGCCAGAGTCCACGTCCCCTGTGTTAGCAAACATGGATGCATCACCTCTGTCCTCAGATGACGCCGAAATTGCCGTCTCGGCCTGTGATTCATCCAGCACACGTCTGGCCCCTCCGAGGCGCCGGTCACATCTGTCTCACTCAGCACCTGTGCAGCTGCTACATCCGATGCCACACCACTGTTGACCGTCCCCTGTCCCTCAGCACCCACGGGAGATGCCACATGAGAGAGAGCGAGGTGGCCTCACTCATCTGGCATCAATTAAACAGACATGTGCAAGGGAAGCAGCACAGAACATCCCCAAATCCACATGTTGCACGATACCTGTGCAATTGCATACAGCCACCACAATCAACACGTAATGGCTGGCGTACAGTAAATGAAGCCGCTAATAAGTGGCACATGTGTTGTGCACATAGCACTACACCCGGCCTGTGTCACCCTGCGACCATAGCGACAAATCGCGGTGTGCACACCCACTGTCCTGATGGTGGCAAGGATGACCACTACGTAATTAGGCCAAAGACATACCTGCATGGAGCAGAATGTGAAACCACTCACACAGACTGCAACATGACAGGCCACAATGGCCATGAGCCCATGCCATCCACCTGTCCTTCACACGAGCACAACTGCTGTTTCACAGTGTGCCTGATGTGTAAGTACCAGAGATATGAGGTGAGGCATCGCACACATATGACCGAACGAAATCAGAGTAGGCACAGTGCCTCAAACATACATGTGAATTGCCACTCCAGCCTACTACAGGTTGTTCCTGAGGGCTACTACTCTGAGTGCATTGAGAATGCAGAGTGCTCAAATTACATCTTGAGCCTCAGGAATAGCATATGCATGTCAGATGCACACAGCACAGAGTACACTTACAACCCACTGCATCACACAACAAACATCACATTACCCAGATCATGGGTAGGCTGTGGACACATGCTGCCTCTCACAGCAAAAGACACCATCCCACAATACTGTACACTTGCTTGCTGCTGATGCCCCTACAAACATGCATCCGGCACAGGCTGTGTGACTGTCAAGATGCAGACCATTACTGGTGAAATGCAGCGCCGTGCTGACCTGACAATACGAGGGGGCATCCCCCGATTCGTTATCGCCACGTAGTAGCTCATCCGGCAGATGACGTCACACCCTTTGTGGAATTGGCTGCACTGTCGGTCACACATACACAGAGGCATCAACTTGGATGCAATGGCTCATCACAAGCCCTTGGGCTGGAAGACTTCAAACTGCAGGGATGGTACACAAGAGCCTTGGAATATCACTCATACACTTCTCAACATCACCCACATCCACCAATCACAGTGGCATGCTGCTGACCCATCCCAAATACTCAGAGACGTGCAACAGAGCCAGGAAGTAATCGGACATGGCCTAACTGCATGTGTACACCACACGTGAATGCATGCTGCTGGGAGTGTGTACACAGTACCTGTCCATCCCATTCACATGCAGGTTGCCAGCACATTGAGCAATGTGTAGTCTGCCCACATCTACTGTCCATTGTCAGGTGGACCAACACATAGATCACAAGGCAACACATCTTTGTGGGTGGACTCACTGTGTCCAACACTGCGCAGCCCTCAACGTACTCGCCCTGTGAATGGCTCACCCCGCAATGGAGGTCACATTCAGTGCCACTATCTCTCACACACATCCCTATCACAAGGCATGGTGTGTCCAATCGACAGGGCTGAGTTTGCGCATTTCAGGAGAGTCCTGAACAAAAGACACATGTAACCCACTGTACAGTCAGTGTTGTCTCCTTCTAGGATTGGGCGGTCAATGTGCAGCCCAGGTCTGCTGCGACTGAGAAGGCCAGCAGGGACCCAGCCAGCCATTCACACAAGCAATGACTGCCCTGAGTCCTGCATTGCCAAGTGGCTGCGTGACTGGATGTGTGACATGGAAATGCCATGTACCACCACTCGTGAGGGACATGCATGGGAAAGCGCCAGAGAGCCTACATACCCCTTACACCTGTAGTTAGCATGGTAAGCAGTGCATGTAGGAACCCCACAGGCTCAGAATCATAGTGCTGCGGATCAACGACATGTGTGTCCCCCACATGCACTCCCACACACACTGTAGTTGTCTTACACACACAACTTTTGCTATAAATAGCCTTGGGCAGTGTGCGTGGAGCTCGGAATCCATGATCTCCAGCTCCTCGCTGGTGAGTGGACCTGGACATATCTTCAGAGTCGTCGACATGTAGGTGGACATGTGGCAGCAGCGGCAGGTGTTGTTGAGGGATGCCAGGCAGCAGTCCCTGGAAGCTGTGGTAATGCCGGTCTCCCTCCCACACTCATATAGCCCCCTGGGGCTGTTCCAGTGGGTCCAAGCTGCTGCAATTGGTGTACCATGTCTGCCTACTTCAAATGCACACAATGGCCTGCACCGAGCTGTCCCGGTACGCTTACCTCTATCGTCGAACACGCAGGATGCAGTCGCGAGGGCCATTGGAGTTGGCCTCAAGGGCCTGGTCCATGGCGGGTACAGTCCGCTGGTGCCATGTGGAATCCACAGTTGAATGTGCGCCATGCATTTGCAGGTGTGGCCATGATTTGTGTGTGGGAGCATGTCCACACTGGACAGGGCCACTTCATGCTGTGTGCATAGGCATTGACGGCCAGTGCTCAGCCTCCACATGTCTGTTGGCACATCATCATGTACACATTAGCATGGGAGCATGGGATGTGCATATGCACACACATGCCATATTTCTCAATGTACATCTCCCACTTGGCACGTGCAACGTTACGTGTCACTTGTGATGTGTGTTTGCATTCACACAGCTGTGTTGTCATGGAGTTGTCAATGTGTACACCTGTCAATGTGTGTTGGAGGTGTGATACGTACAGTGCTGTACATTGGGTGAACTAGGGACATCATTGACTGTCTCATATCCCATTGTGCAACAGGACCCACTTGTTTTGGCCGCTCAGCCTGTGTACATTGTGTTGTTGGTGTGTGCCATACTCACCCAGCCTCGGAAGCTGTGTCAGGCACAGCAGCTAGGTATATTGCCGTGGTGTTGTCGCTTCCCACCTATGCAGTCTGAAACCATCATGATGCCTTTCAAGCTATTAGGGCCTAAATCCCCATGTGCATGCTCATGGCAATGGTTTGTGTCAGTAGCCATTGCCATTGGTAAGGGGACCTGTGTAAGAGTATTGTAGCTGTGCTGTCCCTACTTGTCAGCTGTTCTGTGATTCTATTGCTTTGTCAGTAATTTTAGTTATGTGTATGTGAAAGTGCCATGTGGTGTGTTGCATTGACATGTGTCCACTTCCATCTGTCCTAGGAGGAGACCAAACATACATCGCCCCTACCAATTGCTGTCAGACATGGAGGATGTGGAGGTCATTCGTAAATTCCGGCTGGACCGACCCACCCTGCATCACCTATGAGCCATGTTGGAACCCCACCTTCGTCCTCGCAGGGTGTATCCAACAGCATTCACCCCCACGGCTAAGGTGATGGCTGCACTGCATTTTTTCGCTACCGGATCTTTCCAACACACGGTAGGCAGTGGAGGTGGAATGTCCCAACCCATGTTCAGCATGGTGCTACAGGATGTCCTGTCAGCTATGATGCTGTACAGGAACCGGTACATCCGATTCCCCAGGGCTCGTGATTTGGCGGCAGTGAAGGGTGCTTTCTATGCCCTTGGACGCATCCCCCACGTTGTTGGTGCAATTGATTGCACCCATGTTGGCCTTGTTGCACCACAGGTCATGGAGCACATCTATAGGAACCGGAAACATTTCCACTCCCTGAATGTGCAAGTGGTGTGCCTGGCGGACATGATCATCACACACGTGTGTGCGAAGTTTCCCGGTTCCACCCATGACTCGCACATCTTGCGCCACAGCATCCTCCCACGAATGATGTCCAATCTCCAACCGGACCGTGCATGGATTGTTGGTGAGTATGCATACTCGTGTAGAATGCTGGGTGTGACATGCTGTCTTGTATCCTGTTGGACTTGCAACGATTCTCTGTGTTTCTCACACCCAGGTGACTCTGCATATCCTATCGGGCCTTGGCTGCTGAGCCCACTACGTAATCCCAGGACACCAGCTGATGTCCGATACAATGAGGCACATGGGAGGACCAGACGTGTGGTGGAGCGGACTTTTGGACTCCTGAAGTCCAGATTCAGATGCCTGGACCGCACCGGGGGTGCACTGGCATACTCCCCACAGAAGGTGTGCCAGATAGTTGTGGCATGCTGCATGCTGCACAATCTTGCTATTCGCAGGCAGATCCCCCTGATAGTGGATGACGGTGATCAGCCAGGGCCCCCGCCTGCAGACCAGGCCTTGTCCAGTGATGAGGACAGTGGAGAGGAGGAAGCAGTGAATGAGCGTCAGCAGCTCATCGCCCGCTACTTCACTTGACGGTGAGTGACCATGTACGTCGGCTGATGTTGCTGTAGTTGTGTAGGTGTATGTGTGCATTGTCACTGCGGCCTATTGTTCACTGAGTGCTGTGTGGCAATGGTCCATGTCCAGGGTAGTATGCCACTGACAGTGGCTGTGGCATTGTGCCCTGTTGCTCTGTGAGATGTGTGTACATTGCTTGAACTTGATGACAAGTACTGTGTGATGAGTGTGTGACACACACATTCAATGGACTCTTGTTCTGTTTTTCACCCCTAGGTCCCTACAGCCTCTCCTGGCCTATCGACATACCACACTCCTGATGCATTTCTGATCATGGTGACGGTTGCACATCCTTGATTAAACACAGAGCAGATACAACAGAATGTGATCCAGGTGTATTTATTTTGAGCAGTGACATGTGATTGTGGGCAAGGTGATGGCAAAAGTGGTGCATGCTGGAACAATGAGTTGACGGACATGTCCGCGTGATGGTCAAGGTGTACCCATGTTGTTCTGGGTCCACAGTCCGACAGACACATGCCATTCACATGGCAGTGTGGGGTAGGATAGTAGTCCAAGTGAATGCAGTAGATAGCCACCGTGGATGGCTGACTCACTGGCGTTTGGAGCGTGCGAAGTCATCTCTGGACACCTGTTTCCTCTTCGGACGACCCCTTCCACGTTTGAGAGGGGGGGGTTGTGTTTGTGGGCTGCTGGTGGTGGCTGAGGATTGCCCACTCGCTGTGGACGCAGGGGAACTGGATGTTGCACGGACCTGCGCCCCAGCAGGTGGTGGCGGAGGTGGTGTTGTTGGCCTTGATTGGGCCCTCACCGCCACCACTAGCTGGCCCATGAGGTCGACAAGTTTGCCCATACGGGTCACGAATTGGCCCATATGGGCGTCCATGGACCTCAACACCCCAAGGGCTTCCCGCGTATCGGCAGATGACCGGGCCCATTGTCCCTGGGCCTCTTCATAGGCCCCAAGGACTCTGGCGATTTGCGGCAGGGCTTGGCTCCCAGGCTCTGATGGCGTTGGCCTGACCCTGCTCCTCCCACCTGAACTGCTGCCACCGACCTGCCCACTCGCCACAGTGGTCACCCGGGGCCTCGTTGTGGCTCCCAGGGTCGATGTCGACGTGCGTGCAGCCCCTTGCGCAGGGTGAGTGGTCAGGGAGGCCCTGGTGGTGGTGGTGGTGTGCGGCGGTGGTGGTGGCCGCAATGACCGTGGCAGCAGGGGCCTGGGACTGGTCACCAGTCCTGGGAGATGAGTTGGTGGGTAGGAGGGGTCCTGGGGAGCGGTTGAGCCCTGCCACACCAGATGTGCCTGGTCGGGAGTCCTCGTCCGAAGAGGTGTCCAGGTCTTCCACATCCGTGAGTCCGGGTGGAGGGCTTGTGGACTGGCTGTGATGGCTGCTGTCTCCCTCTCCAGCATCATGCTGTTCGTCACCTGTGGGGCGGAGACGAAAGGTTATTGTGTTGCACCTTGCAAGGTTTGTGTTAGATGTCTGACATTCACAGTTGGTGCACAATTGTGCACTGATTTCCCAGATGCGTGTGTATGGCTCTACAATGTGTGTGCGTGATCAAGGCAATGGAATAGTGTGATGGGTGCACATGGCATGGGACGGATTTGGATAGCCAATCGGTGTGTGTTGCAGTACCCCTACATTTTGTGGCTTTGGTGGAAACGGGGTACAGCCCCCTCAACGCTTTTGAGGTGAAATATGGTTTTGGGGTTCAAATGGAACGCTTAGGAACGCAGATGGCAAAAGGGGTACAGACCCATCGACGCTTTTGAGGTGAAATATGGTTTTGGGGTTCAAATGGAACGCTTAGAAACGCAGATGGCAAAAGGGGTACAGCCCCCTCAACGCTTTTGAGGTGAAATATGGTTTTGGGGTTCAAATGGAACGCTTAGAAACGCAGATGGCAAAAGGGGTACAGCCCCCTCAACGCTTCTGAGGTGAAATATGGTTTTGGGGTACATACTGTGACATATGGGTGCAGGAGGGGACATGTGTTTTGGCCACACGACACTGCAGAGACAAAGGTGTGTGTATGTCTGACATACCAAGCATATCTGCTCACTGTTATCATTTAGGGATATTACACTGTAAGCATTGTAGTGAGTGAGTAATGGTTGTGTGCCACACAACGTATTGCAGATGGGACAATTCCTTGGTGTGCGTGCTACCCTCAGCCACGTGCAGCAATGCAGTGCCCTTGGGGTGTTGACTATATTAGGTATGTTGTAAATCACAGTGTGACGTGCGCTTCAGACACTACAGACACATTATTGGTCATCGGCAGGAATCTTTGCTGAACTACTGTATATGGGACAACTGATTAGATGATATACCTTTCATGACACTGGGGCTAAAAAGATGTGATGGATGAGATATTGAATGTGCATTGTGTAGCTGTGTGGTTCATGGGTCCAGTGGTGTATGTGACATTACTGGGGTTCCACTCTGTTACATTGAGACAAGATAGACTTACATGGGTGATGTTGTTCGATGTCAACGGAACAAGCAGACACGACTACATGGACAAGACTTCGATGGTGTTGCTGATGTGTGTGATGACTGGCACAGTGCACGGCATGTGGGTCAGTACTCCAGTGAGACTTGTGCATGCAGACGTGACTCCTTATGTGTTAGTGTATTTGTGATGGCTCATGTGGGCTATGACTCTGTAATTCATGTCCCTGTGCACATTAGTCACATGATTATGACAGGGAGCAGTGCTACCTGTTTCTCTGCTACGTGACATGTCCCAAATGTTAGTCGTAGTACAGTCCTCATGCCTACAGACACCCCGCCCTGTACAGCAGTCTACCTACTTGTTGTTTTGGAGGGAGCAATGCAATGGCTGTCACATGGTTATGAGAGGGAGGGGTGCTCCATCTTGCTGGTCTGTGGGAGTGGGGGGCGTGTAGTGAGTTGTGGTGAAGGCTTACCACCCACAGACACCCCTCCATGTAGGGAAACATATCTGGCTGTCGGGTGGAGTTGTGCACTGCAATGGCTGACACATGGGTGTGGGGAGTGCTCCATCTTGCTGCGCTGTAGGACTAGGGGCCTGGTGGGGGTTGTACTTCTGCAGTCCCCCTCCGATACTCGGAGTTTGTGGTAAGGCTACTTACCTGTTACTTGTTGGTTAGTGCACCTATGGCTGACACATGAGTGTGGGTGTGGGGAGTGCTCCTTCCGGCGCATCTGGGGTACAAGGGGACCTGGTGGGAGTTGTGGTGCTGGCTGACTGTACAGATGCCCCCATGGTTTTGTTTGTTGGTACCTTTGGGCTGAGTGTGTGGGAGTGTCTGTTGCATGTGTGAGGGATGTCTTGTGTATTGTGTACTGGACATGGGGGTGTTTGGCCCTCGGTGCTATGGCATTCTGGTAGTGCATGACAGTACATAGCGGTGTGCTGGTATACATTTGTTTGTACTTACCAGCCTCCACTCCTCCTGGTATTCCGGTGAGACTCTCCGGATGCAGAATGCCTCGCACCTTCTCCTCCCACGCCTTGAAGGTCTTGAATAGAGCGGGATTTCCGCCGCCAGTCCTGTCAGCCAGCTCACGGTTCTTGGCCTCCTTCTTCCTGACCACGCTTTTCAGGTCGTGCCACCTCTTTGTGATTTCACCCCGGTTGCGTGGCACGCTCCCAACTGCATTAACCTGGTCTACGATCCTGCTCCACATTCTGTTTCTGGTGGCTACTGGTGTCTGTTGGACCTGGTTCCCATAGATTTGTGGGTGCACCTTGATGATCTCGTCGACCATGACCGTCAACTCAGTGGCAGTGTACTTTGGCATTCTTTGTGTTGCCATGGTGTGTGGTTTGCTATTTGTGGTGCTGGTGTGGTGGTTGTGTGGTGTGTGGTGTGTGATGTGCAGGGGGTTCGTGGTGCCGTTGTTTCAGTGGTGATGGTGGTGGTAGTGGTGGTGATGAGTGTGATGTGTGCGTGCGTGTGGTGTGCTGCTTTCCTTAGTGTCTCTCTGTGTTCTCTGATGGCGTCTTCGCTTTGTCGTAGTGCAAGGGATTGTGGTCTGTGAGGAGGCTGCTTTTGTACTGTCCTATGTGGGTGTGTCATGATGGTCTGTCGTTTTCAGGTGTGTTGTGTCTGTTGTCCTGGGATTTGTAGTTTTTTAGTTTTGGCAGGGGGCATGTGTCTTTGGGATGTGTTCTGTGTTTGGGTATTTTGGCGTAGTTTGCTGTGTGGACTTGTTGGCCATGTTGTGTGTATTTCTTTGTTCCGCAAATGATTTCCGTGAACGGACGTGGCCGCCAGGCCTTCCGCCGTGTCAGTTATTCATCGCTGTTGTTAACCGTGGCGGGCGGGGAATATGTGGATTTTCCACGCTCATGTCGGGGAGATCATAATTTCACGGTCGTTGTCTCGGTCGTCAGAGCGGGCGGATTTGGGTTTTCGGGCGGGATTGCGTCCGTGGCGGACGGTTTATCTTCTACTCGGACATGGACGGGCGGAATTTTGTGTGTTTTTACCGCCGCGGGCGGAGGTTGCTTCGCGACTTCATAATTGCTCGGTCGGTATTCCCATGGTGCAGGCGGGTGGTTTTTTCAGGCTATAGTAGATGGCGGAGTTTTTACCGCCGGTTATCGTAATGGGCCCCATAGATATCGGAAATTACTCCCTTTTTGAGCAATGGGAAGCTCTAGAAAAATGCCCTGAAATTACTGCAATCTCCATAAAAGGAAAAGACATCAAGCTATCATAACTCATTGTACTGGAGTGATTTCCAGAAAGAGCCTGGCCTCTGTGTGATGATTATGATAGATAATATCTGATCCATTTTGGGAGTAATGTTCAGACCCTTATTCTGCAGTGATTATGGGGGTCTTGACAAACCTCCCAAAGGTTCTAAGACAGAGGGAAAAAGACAGGTACTCCACCCAGTCAACATTGGGGTTACCAACTGTCAGTATTTTACCTGCATGGCCTGGATTTTCATGCCAATAAAAGTAAAACTTGGAGAAAACCATCATAATTCAGTATATTTCACCCTTTGAAATATAAACCTACAGCAACAAATACAAGATAGAAGCATATCAAATGTGTTTTTGACCTGTCTAATCATTTCCTAAAAGAGTTTTAAAGCATACCAAATTTGCAGAAGTGCTGTATTAAAAAACACAAATGCAAGACTTAACTGCAGCACAGATGTTCAGATGTCACAGGACAAGGGAGTCTGTGAGCCAAAGTAAACAAGCTGGGTCCAGGTTGAGACGACTGTGACACGTCTCTCCGACCTTGGGACATATAGCAGAGACAATGCAGCATTGGGCTCTGTCGCTGCACTGAGACTAGAGCTGCAGGACCTCTAGCAATTAAGGGGCTCATGGTGTGTGACTTTTAGATCATGGACAGGCACTAAAATGCATTAGCTCAACCCGCGATGCGTGGCAGTTGCCAGGTGCTGAAAACCCAGCGGCGGCTCCTCTGCTATGGTGAAGGAGCGGATCACTGACAGAATATAGAATGCCAAAATATCGACCTGCCAAAATATTGTGGATAAAATATAGAATGCCAAAATATCGAATTCCTATCTACAAACAGGTAAGTACAAAAATATCGAATCCAAAATATCGTTGTAAATAATATAGGGGCCCATTAGGATGGCGGGCGGAAGCACCACCGCCGTGCTGGCGGATGGAAAAACCACCAGTTACCGTCCGCCCGCCGCAGCCCACACGCCCGCCCAATTAGGATGTGAAAAGTCAGCCAAACACCGCCCGTAAGCCAGCGACGCCGCCCGCCATCAAAGTGCGCCCATTCACGTAGCGGCGCGGCACAATGGAGACACACCGCCCGACGGAATCACGTACCGCCCGGCGTACAAATTACGATGCCACAACCAAACGGCTAAGAGACACCGCACGTGAAAGCAAGGCGGAAACCCGACCGCACAGTACGGATACCAAAGAGGCGGACTCCCCGAGCATGAATCCAGCACTGCAGGCCCTCCCCATGCTCTACCTGATGCAGAACCTAGGAGTCAACGCACCGCGGAGACGCAGGTAGGCAGACACACAACAAGGGCACGCAAACACCTCACACAGTGCAAGTGCGGTAAAACTGTACATGGCCCCCCCGACACCCCTGCGTGGACGCGACACATCCACCACTGCACCCACAAATGTCACATCGGGCAAATTGTAACAACTCGCAACAACCGGGGACACACCACCTGGGACCAGGAACTAACGTCCCCGTCACGGCCCCGCAGCGCAGCGGCGACGACGCAGCCACACATGCGCACAACGCATAGGCCAACGGCAGCGCCATGTATGCGCCGCACACAAACAACACAGGGTCACAACCAAACACCACACACACCAGCCCCACCCAGAACGCACATGTCACGTGACAGTCCTGCCACAGTCATGTCGCCAACCGGCAATTCACTGTTGCCAACCTGACGTCACACAACTGACCCGAACATGTCAGTGATGTCACGCCAAGTTAGGACACACCCCTGTGTGCAAAACATGGCGAAGCACACAGCGGCGGCAACATCACCCAGCAGAATATGGACCCCGTCGGAAAAAGGTACGCCAGTACCACACAGAAACACCGATACCACCCTGCACCCAATACCAAGACATGCAATACGTAACATCAAAGATCCCGGGGGACCGACAACAGGTGGCTCCAATTACAACACCCACACACAAGGCCCAACGTATAGCGGAAACGCAGCGTGCCGCCCACACACGGGAGAGGAGATAGCACTGAATGGCCTTCCATACCCACACCGAAACCACAGCTCAACTATTCAAGCAGGACAACACAGTCATTATTCCAAAAAAAGCCCAACACAGGCATGCAGAGGGAACCGTCCACTGGGCAGATAGCGCATAACACGAAAGAACATTCCGAAGGGAAAAAAAAAATGATACCACTCCCCCATGTGGTTCACATGCAAGTTATCGGGAAGGAGTCAGACACCACTGACCTTGACCATTCATAGAAGCATGTGGGATGAGGGCCCGTGTCCTTCGCACAAGCTACTATAACCCAAGCCCTGCCACCCTACGACCATAACAGAATTCCCAGCAACGTCGGAGGTTGCACTCTGCAGACTGCACAGACAGCCGGAGCACGCCATCACATCGCCCTTCAGCAAAATGGCACTTGCACCACACCTACCCAACTACGCCGGACAGATGAAGCTGTACAAACATTACCTGATACAGATATTGGGATGTGAAAATCTGGCCTTGCTGAACGTAAGTTACCGACTAACTTACCGCATCGCATTGTTCAGCTGCGTCATCCCCGTCTTCTACTGTCGGAGGTGTCCTTTCCACTATCCTGTGGATTTATGTCTCTCCAACCCTGCATGTCCAATGGCGGACCTGGTACAACTGTTCAACCCCTGGACGTCCACGACAGGGTCTGTTCAGCCTATGGGGGCATGGCGTATGTGGCTGCAATCGGACCCACACTGCAATGGGACCACTGTGCCTCCACACGACGGATTCTGGATCACAGTTTCATCGAATGTCATCCAACATGTCCCATCATGCTCCTACAAGGGACAACTTACGACCAACACCTTGACAGCCACCATCCGCTACATTGGATGGCATCCATGTTTACCACCAATGCCATGGAAGCCCTGCTGGAAGGTATCGCATTCCTGACAACCTGTCAATTCGTCGGGCCCCGACGCAACACCCCCAATTGAACAATGATGTCCCACACCGTACCCATGCCTGGCATCCGCACGGACTGAGCAGTTACCAGTACAACAACTATACCACACAACCTGCAACTAACACCACACCATCAACTACACTGCCATGACATCGGATATTTTCGGGACATGCACTCTGTACCTCATCACATCCAGTAACTCTGCATGAACAGGGGGAGGCAGAGGCATGGGATTTGTGTATGGCAACCACATGGACATAACTGCACGTACAACTATGCCATAATATGTATCCTGCGCCCATCAACATATGCACCGGTCAGTGGACAGTAATCGTTCGGCTGTAGTATGTGAGAGCTGTCACCTCACCTCCCTCTGAACTTCCGTGCCAGGACTTTTGCATGGACAACAAGTGCATCCCCCAACAACATGACCCCAGTGACTGTGTCATGTCCAGTAGCCACCACATTGCAACAACAAGTGGGACGCCGTTGCATGCACGTAAGCCCATGCCCTGATGTCACCTCCACGCACGTGTGTATGAGTAACCATAGCAGCAAACCTGTAACATGGAACTGAGATGTACTGTGCCCATGATGTCAAGCGGTCTGGTAGGCGAAATGTATACTGTCTGTGTCAAAGTTAGCAGCTCCACAGTAATTAGCAAATGTACATTAGCACAGCAACGGCTAAGCAGTTGTAACTCTGAAGCACACATCCCACAGTCAACAACTAATGACATGTACCCCTACACCCTATGCTATGTGTAATCATGCTGAGTATATCCTCCACATGCATTTCGCTGCCAGTAGTGTCCACTATACTGCATCACAGAGGACATAAGTCCCAATACATGGCTTGAAGCAAAAATGTGTCTCTGCTGATTCATTTCATAAGTACGAATGAGAGAGGATGAGAGTGTGTGAAGTACACGGCAGTCGTGAGATGACCATGTAGTCCACTGTCATTGGATGTCAACGCAAATGAGTAGCCGCAACAGTGGCCACAGGGAAATACCACAGCTCGTGGAGCAGGACTTGTCACACTCTGAAGTCGCCCGAAAGATCATCACATTAACACTGACGGCCTGCTCACTACAAAGCACAGTCATACACATGTTTACAATGACCCACACAGTCTGACCACACACTCAGCAACAAAAAGTGGGAGCCACGCTAAAGCATGCCACAGCAATGCCTGACAAAACACACACACGACATCAGAGTGGGTGGGCAGCACTGCACAGTGAGCAAGAACTGCTGAAATGCTGACATGCACAATTGGACTAGACACAATCTTGACAGTCACACACCCTGCACACACACAACGTCTGAACCATAACAAGTAGGAGTCAGCCTGAACTGCAAGGACACACCCACACACCGCATACTGTGCAACATACAACACACCCATCACATCATATACAAAGACCTCAGCACGGTAACAAACATCCACCATGTCCCGGGGTGACATATGTGTGCAGTCGACATGGACACGACACACACATACACACCAACGCTACCACAATCACACACCACACACCACCACCTCCCAAATGCACACATTGAAAGTAAGCCATGTGCCCAGTCACAATATCCATCACAGCCACCACTGTCTCAGAAGGAGATGGGTCAGTGTGCCTACCAATCTAACAGGATGCCAGTACGAATCGGTGCTGTGTGTGTGCTACGGGACAGTTGCAGGTCCGGCCCTGAGAGAGTAGCACAACTGTGGATGACACACATGTGTCATGTGAAGCGGGAGTTACGCTTGGCTCAGGTGGGTGGGTGTGACGGGTAGGTGCGCACATGCAATGTTGAAACACGCTGTGTTGGGAGGATTCCGGAACAGTACATTGCTGCTCTCCTGGGAATTTGTAAAGACCACCTGTCTGGGGATGAATGTGAACTCGTGTGTGCACAACAGGCGGGCACACGATCAATGCTGCATCAGGTGTAGACGTCAGCCCACCCTCCGTGGACATGCTGGATACTGCTGTGCGTCCGCCAGGCCCTTGCCAAGGCACTCACATCCCCTGTCGACCAGGTGTATCCCCAACATTGTCCACCTGCACAGGCAATCCAGGGCACGGGATGGCAGTGGAGCATGGTGGGTGAGATGTCATGGCGCGCTCCTCCTGGACACATCACGCAGGCAACACATCCTCAATTAGTAGTATGGCACAAGTCTAATGGAAGTAGTGGGGGACGCACACATCACGAGCAGGAGTGACGTCACGGAAGGTGGCTCGCACCATCTCACTCATTGCCTATATCCCCACACACGTTACATGCCATTGCAACAGAGAAGCCAGCGCGTGCAGAAGCAGCTCCAAGCTCGCCCCGAGAGGCCAAAGAGTGAATGTGTGGGTCCATGAGCTCCAGTTGGACGCGGCCTGGGCCGCTAGGGCAGCTACAGCCTCTGTGTGTTGCAGGTGGTGTATCCGGACTGCGGAGCCTGTCATGCATTGTCAATGTTGCCCGGGTGTCGAGTCGGGGCACCACGCAGGTGGACGGCGTCCCGCCACTTATTATGCCGCGAGACAGACCACTTGTTCAACTGGACCCACACATACACTCCTTGGCCTCTCTGGGGCGAGCTTGGAGCTGCTTGTGCATGCGCTGGCTTCCCAGGTGCTAACGCATATATTGGTGAGCGAGGGGAGGCCATGAGGACAGGGTAAAATATGACTGTTTGACTTCCAGTCAGTTCAAGGAATGACCCTGATGTGGTCATGAAAAGACGTGTCTCGTGTGTATTGCAACTAGTAGATAAGCCGATGAACTTCCCATGTCTTGCATGTAGCCCCGCACCTAGCCCCGCCCACTCGACACATTAAAATGAGTACCAGCACCACATCCTTCCCATTCGAAGCACTGACTGGGGGTGATAACCATTGGACAGTCTTGTGTAGTCCACCCACGCGTACATGTGGGCCCTCCATGATCCATGTCACCTGCGGCAAAGTGATGTCATGGGCAATGACGGAAGTGAGGAGAGCTGTCTGCCCCACGCACAGATGGCGCATCAGCTCAACAGACCCAGCACTGAGGGCAGCAGGGGTCACATGTGCAGGGGCAGCTGTGCCTGGTGTGAAGGCACATGCATATAGACAGCACATCGACCAATGTGTAGTCTGCCCACATCTACTGTCCATTGTCAGGCGGACCTAGCAAAAGTTCACAAGGCAACACATCTGTGTTGGTGTACCCACTGTGACCAACACTGCGCAACAACCAACGTACTCGCCCTGCGCATGGCCCACCCCGCAACGGTGGTCACATTCAGTGGCACTACCTCACACACACATCCCTTTCACGAGGCATGGTGTGACCAATGTACAGGGCTGAGTTTGCGCTCATCCGGAGAGTGCTGAACAGGTGACACATGTAACCCACTAGTCATTCTGTGTTGTCACCTACTGGCATTGTGCAGTCAATGTGCAGGCCAGGCCTGCTGGGACTGAGAAGGGCAGCATGGCCCCAGCCTGACATGCACACGAGCAACAAGTGCACTGAGACCTGCATTGCCAATTGTCTGTGTCACTGGATGTCTGACATGAAGTTGCCATGTACCACCACTCGGGAGGGACAGACATGTCAAAGCGCCCGAGAGCTCACATACCACTGCCACCTGCAGTCAGCATGGTGAGCAGTGCATGTTTGAACACCACAGGCTCTGACTCATAGTGCTGCGGATCAACGACATGTGTGACCCCCACATGCACTCCCACACACACTGCAGTTGTCTCTCACACACAACTTTCGCAAGGAATAGCCATGTGCAGTGTGCGTGGAGCTCGGAATCCAGGATCTCCAGCTCCTCGCTGGTGAGTGGACCTGGACATATCCTCAGCGTCATCCACGTGTAGGTGGAGAGGTGGCAGCAGCAGGTGTTGTTGAGGGGTGCCAGGCTGCAGTCCCAGGTAGCTGTGGTAATGCCGGTCTCACTCACACACTCACATAGCCCCCTGGGGCAGTTTCAGTGGGTCCAAGCTGCTGCAATTTGTGTACCATGTCTGCCAGCTTCAATTGCAGACGATGGCCTGCTCCCAGCTGGCCCGGGACGCTTACCTCCATGGTGGAACACGCAGGGTGCAACCGCGAGGGTCATTGGAGTTGGCCGTAAGGGCCTGGCCCATGGCGGGTACAGTCCGCTGATGCCATGTGCACCACACAGTTTAATGTGCGCAATGCATCTGCAGGTGTGGCCATGATTTGTGTGTGGGTGCAGGTCCACAATGGACGGGGCCACAACATGCTGTGTGCATAGGCAGGGACGGCCAGTGGCCAGCCTCCACATGTCTGTTGGCATATCATCATGTACACATTGGCATGGGAGCATGGGATATGCATATGCACACACATGCCATCTTTCACTATGTACATCTGCCACTTGGCACGTGCGACGTTACGTGTCACTTGTGATGTGTATTTGCAATCACACAGCCGTGTTGGCATGGAGCTGTCAATGTGTACACCTGTCAATGTTTCTGGAGGTGTGATCCGTACAGTGCTGTACATAGGGTGCAGTAGGGACATCAATGACTGTCTCACATCCCCTCGTGCCACAGGTCCCACTTGTTTTGGCCGCGCAGCCTGTGTCCATAGCGTTGTTGGTGTGTGCCCTACACACCCAGCCTCGGAAGCAGTGTGATGCACAGCAGCTAGTCATGTTGCCGTGGTGTTGCAGCTTTCCGAATATGCAGTCTGTTTCCATCAGCATGCCTTACAAGTTGTTAAGGCCTAACTCCCCATGTGCATGCTCATAGCAATGGTGTGTGTCACTGCCCATTGCTATTGGTAGGGGACCTGTGTATGTGTATTGTGGCTGTGCTGTCCCTACTTGTCAGCTGTTCTGTGATTCAATTGCTTGGTCAGTCAGTTCTGATTTGTGTATGTGTAAATGCCCTGTGGCGTGTTGCTTTGACATGTGTCCACTTCCATCTTTCCTAGGAGGAGGCCAAACATACATCGCCCCTACCAATTGCTGTCAAACATGGAGGATGTGGAGGTGATCCGGAAGTTCCGTCTGGACCGACCCACCCTGCATCGCCTATGTGCCTTATTGGAACCCCACCTCCGTCCTCGCAGGGTGTATCCTACTGCATTTACCCCCACGGCTAAGGTGATGGCTGCACTGCATTTCTTCGCCAGTGGGTCATTCCAACACACAGTGGGCAGTGGAGGTGGGATGTCCCAGCCCATGTTCAGCATGGTGCTGAGGGATGTACTGTCAGCTATGATGCTGTACAGGAACAGGTACATACGATTCCCCAGGGCTCGTGAATTGGCGGCAGTGAAGGGTGATTTCTATGCCCTTGGACGGATCCCCCACGTTGTTGGTGCAATAGATTGCACCCATGTTGGCCTTGTTGCACCACAGGCCACTGAGCACCTCTACCGCAATAGGAAGCACACCCACTCCCTGAATGTGCAAGTGGTGTGCCTTGCGGACATGGTCATTTCACACGTGTGTGCGAAGTTTCCAGGATCGGCACATGACGCGCACATCATGCGCAACAGCATCCTACCACGTCTGATGACCAATCTGCAACGGGACCGTGCTTGGATTGTTGGTGAGTATGTGGAGTAGTGTAGCGTGCTGGCTGTGCGATGCTGTATTGTGTCCAGTTGGAATTGCAACGATTCTCTGTGTCCCTCACACCCAGGTGACTCTGCTTACCCGAATGGGCCCTGGCTGCTCAGCCCATTACGACATCCTCGTACCCCAGCGGATGTCCGCTACAATGAGGCACATGGGAGGACCAGACGTGTGGTTGAGCGGACCTTTGGCCTCCTCAAGTCCAGGTTCAGATGCCTGGACCGCACAGGGGGCGCACTGGCGTACTCCCCACAGAAGGTGTGCCAGATAGTAGTGGCTTGCTGCATGCTGCACAATCTGGCTATTCGCAAGCAGATCCCCCTAATTGTGGATGACGGAGATCAACCAGGGCCCCAGCCTGCAGACCAGGACGGGTCGAGTGAAGAGGACAGTGGGGAGGAGGGAGCTGTGAATGTGCGTCAGCAGCTCATCGCCCGCTACTTCACTTGACGGTGAGTGTCCATGTACGACGGCTGATGTAGCTGTAGTTGTGCAGGTGTATGTGTGCTCTGTCACGGAGGCCTTTTGTTCACTGAGTGCTGTGTGTCAATGGTCCATGTCCAGGTTAGTATGCCACTGACAGTGGCTGTTGCATTGTGCCCTGTTGCTGTGTGAGATGTGTGTACATTGCTTGTAGTTTGTGACAAGTACTGTGTGATGAGTGTGTGACACACTCATTGACTGTACTCTTGTTCTGTTTTTCACCACTAGGTCCCTACAGCCTCTCCTGTCCCATCGACATACCACACAGCAGATGCATTTCTGCTCATGGTGGCGATTGCACATCGTTGAATAAACCCAGGACACATAATGCAGATTGTGATCAAGGTGTATTTATTTACAGCGGTGACATGTGATTGTGTGCAAGGTGATGACAAAAGTGGTGCATGCTGTGACAATGATTTGACGGCCATGGCTGCGTGATGGTCAAGGTGTACCCATGAAGTTCTATGTCCACAGTCCAACAGACACATGCCATTCACATGGCAGTGTGGGGTAGGATCGTAGTCCAAGTCAGTGCAGTAGGTGGTCAGGGTGGCTGGCTGACTCACTGGCGTTTGGTGCGTGCGAAGTCCTCTCTGGACACCTGTTTCCTCTTCGGACGGCCCCTTCCACGTTTGGTAGGGGGGTTGTGTTGGTGGGCTGCTGGTGGTGGCTGAGGACTGCTCACTCGCTGTGGACGCAGGGGAACTAGATGTTGCACGAGCCTGCGCCACAGCACGTGGTGGCGGCGGTGGTGTGGCTGGCCTTGCTTGGGCCCTCCCCCCACCACCAGCTGGCCCATGAGGTCCACAAGTCGGTCCATACGGGTCACGAATTGGCCCATATGGGCGTCCATGGACCTCAACACCCCAAGGACCTCCCGCGTG
The DNA here is from genome assembly GCA_963921515.1 of Calotriton arnoldi. Lineage (NCBI taxonomy): Eukaryota > Metazoa > Chordata > Amphibia > Caudata > Salamandridae > Calotriton > Calotriton arnoldi. The sequence continues at coordinate 381,338 of CAWUFW010003924.1, read as the reverse complement.
TCGGCAGCCGACCTGGCCCATTGCCCTTGGGCCTCTTCATAGGCCCCAAGGACTCTTGAGATTTGCGGCAGGGCTTGGCTCCCAGGCTCAGATGGCGTTGGCCTGACCCTGCTCCTCCCACCGGTACTGCTGCCACCGACCGGCCCACTCGCCACATTGGTCACCACGGTCCTCTGTCTGGCTCCCAGGGTCGAGCACGACGGGCGTGCCACCCCTTGCGCAGGTGCTGTGGCCAGGGATGGCGTGGTGGTGGTGGTGGTGGTTGTTGCGGCGGTGGTGGTGGCCGCAACGACCGTGGCAGCAGGGGTCTGTGACTGGTCAGCAGCCCTGGGTGATGTGTTGGTGGGTAGGAGGGGCCCTGGGGAGCGGTTGGGCCCTGCCACTCCAGACGGGCCTGGTGGGTGGTCCTCGTCCGAAGAGGTGTCCAGGTCTTCTACATCCGTGAGTCCGGGTCGGGGGCTTGCGGGCTGGCTGTGCTGGCTGCTGTCTCCCTCTCCAGCATCCAGCTGTTCGGCACCTGTGGGGAGAATGTGATAGGTCATTGTGTTGCACCTAGCAAAGTATGTATTGGTTGTCTGACATTCACAGTTCGTGCACTGTCGTGCACAGGTTTCCCAGGGGCGTGTGTGTGGATGTACGATGTGTGTATGCGTGGGCTAGGCAATGGTACTGTGTGATGTGGACATGTGGCATGGGACGGATTAGCAATGCCGATGGGTGTGTGGTGCTATGCTCCTACATTTTGTGGCTCGGGTGTATGCGGGCTCCAGACCCATCGACGATGGTGGGTTGAACTATGGTTTTGGGGTTCAAATGGAATGCTTAGAAACGCAGATGGCTAAAGGGGGTACAGCCCCCTCAACGCTTTTGGGTTGAAATATGGTTTTGGGGTACATACTGTGAGTCATGGGTGCAGTACGTGACATGTGTTCTGGCAACATGACAGTGCATAGACAAAGGTGTGTGTCTGTCTAACATACCCGGCATATCTGCTGACTGTCATCATTTGTGGACATTACATTGGTGGCATTGTTGTGAGTTCGTGCTTGTTGTGTGCCACACGACGTATTGCAGATGGGCAAAATCCTTGGTGTGCGTGCTGCCCTCGAACATGTGCATCAATGCAGTGCTCTTGGGGTGTTGACTATATTATGTGTGTTGTTACTCACAGTGTGACGTGCGCTTCAGTCACTGCAGGCACATGATTTGTCATGGGCAGGTATCTCTGCATGACTGCTGTATGAGGGCCAGCTGTTCGGATGACATACCTTCCATGACACTGGGGCTGACAGATGAGATGGATGATATGTTGAATGTGCATTGTGTGCCTGTGTGTTTCATGGGTCCAGTGGTGTTTGTGTGCAATATTGTGGTTCCACGCTGTTACTTCTAGTAAGGTTTGTCTTACATGGGCGTTGTTGTACGATGTGTGGGTGACAGGCAGTGAGGACTACATGGACAAGACTTCGATGGTGTTGCTGATGTGTGTGATGGGTGGCACAGTGCCTGCCGTGTGGGTCTGTACTCCAGTGGGACTTGTGCATGCAGACGTGGCTCCTTAGGTGTTGCTGTATCTGTGATGGGTCATGTGGGGTATGACTCTGTGATACATGTCCGTGTGCACATTGGTCACATGATTGTGACAGGGAGCAGTGCTGCGTGTTCCTCTGCTACGTGACATGTCACATGTGTCAGTCGTAATACTGTCCTCATGCCTACAGACACCCCGCCCTGTACTGTCTCCCACCTACAGGTTGTTTTTGAGTGCGCAATGCAATGGATGCCACATGGTTATGGGCGGGAGGGGTGCTCCATGTTGCTGGTCTGTGGGAGTGGGGGCGGTGTTGTGAGTTGTGGTGATGGCCTGACACCCACAGGAACCCCTGCATGTGGGGTGAGATGTCTACCTGTCGGATGCAGGTGTGCACTGCAGTGGCTGACGCATGGGTGTGGGGGTGCTCCACCTTGCTGCGCTGTGGGACTGGGGGCCTGGTGGCTGTTGTACTTCAGCTGTCCCCCTCCGACCCACTGCCTTTGTGTTGCGGCTCCTTACCTGTTACTTGTCGGTTAGTGCAGCTATGGCTGACACATGGGTGTGGGGAGTGCTCCTTCTGGCGCTTCTGGAGTACGAGGGGACCTGGTGGGAGTTGCGGTGCTGGCTGACTGTACACATGCCCCCATGGTTATGTCAGTTGGTAGGTTTGGGCTGTGTGTGTGAGTGTCTGTTGCATGAGTGAGTGATGTCTTGTGTATTGTGTACTGGACATGGGGGTGTGACTGGACATGGGGGTGTTTGTCCCTCGGAGCTATGGCATAGTGGTAGTGCATGTGAGTACATTGCGGTGTGCTGGTATACATTTGTTTGTACTTACCAGCCTCGACTCCCCCTGGTAATCCGGTGAGGATCTCCGGATGTATGATGACTCGCACCTTCTCCTCCCACGCCTTGAAGGTCTTGAATAGCGCGGGATTACCTCCGCCAGTCCTGGCAGCCAGCTGCTGATTTTTGGCCTCCTTCTTCTTGACCACGCTTTTCAGGTCGTTCCACCTTTTGTTGATTTCGCCTCTGTTGCGTGGCACGTTCCCGACTGCATTGACCTGGTCTACGATCCTGCTCCACAACCGGTTTCTGGTGGATAGTGGTGTCTGTTGGACCTGGTTGCCATAGATTTGTGGGTGCACCTTGACGATCTCGTCGACCATGACCGTCAGCTCAGTGGAAGTGAACTTGGGCATTCTGTGTGATGCCATGGTGTGTGTTTTGGTGTTTGTGGTGCTGGTGCGGTGTGTGGTGTGTGATGTGCAGGGGGTTTGTGGGTCAGGTGTTTGGTGGTGGTGGTGATGGGTGTGATGGGTGCGTGTCTGTGGTGTGCTGCTGTCCTTTCTGTCTCGCTGTGTTCTGTGCTTTCGTCCTCAGTTTGTAGTGTTGCAAGGGATTGTGGTCTGTGAAGGAGCTGCTTTTGTACTTACCTATGTGGGTGTGTCATGATGGTCTGTTGTTTTCAGGTGTGTTGTGGCTGGTGTTCTGGGATTTGTAGTTTATTTGTTTGTCCAGGGGGGATGTGTTTTCGGGATGTGTACTGTGTTTGGGTATTTGTGCGTGGGTTGCTGTGTGGACTTGTTGGCCATGTTGTGTGTGTTTGTTTTTGTCCGCGGATGATTTCTGTGCAGGGACGTGGCCGCCTGAGCTTCCGCCGTGTCCATTTCCGTCACTGTTGTTTACGCTGGCGGGCGGTATATTTGTGGATTTACCGCGCTCATGTCGGTGCGATCCTAATTTCACGGCCGGTATCTCGGTCGTCAGGGCGGGCGGATTTGGGTTGTCGTGCGTATTTCCGTCCGTGGCGGGCGGATGGACTTGGATTCGGACATGGGCGGGCGGTATTTTTTGTGTATTTTCCGCCGCCGGCGGTTTGCGGCTCGCGCCATCGTAATTGCTCGGTCGGTATTCAGACGGTGTGGGCGGGCGGATTTCTACCGCTATGGTAGATGGCGGATTTTTTACCGCCCGGTATCATAATGGACACCATAGTTTGTTAAAATATCGAATTTTTTAAATGTCTTAAAAGTAATGTAAAATTAATGAAATAATAAATATAATTAACTAAAACATACTTAAAAATACTTAAATAACCTTAAAATGAATAAATAATTAATGTAAGTTATAAAAAAAACATACATTTTTATTTTTTAATACATATATATATATATTAACTTAATATTAATAAAAGATATTCAAATATTTTTAGCGTAGGATAGCGGGAGGGTAAAATTTACTATTATCACTCCAGAGAGTGCAACAGTAGGGAAAGCGTTGGATAGCGGGAGGGTAAAAATTACTATTCCCACTCCAGTGAGTGCAACAGTAGGGAAAGCGTTGGATAGCGGGAGGGTAAAAGTACTATTCCCACTCCAGTAAGTGCAACAGTAGGGAAAGCATTGGATAGCGTAGGGGTAAAAATTACTATTCCCACTCCAGAGAGTGCAACAGTAGGGAAAGCGTTGGATAGCGTAGGGGTAAAAATTACTATTCCCACTCCAGTGAGTGCAACAGTAGGGAAAGCGTTGGATAGCGTAGGGGTAAAAATTACTATTCCCACTCCAGAGAGTGCAACAGTAAGGAAAGCGTTGGATAGCGGGAGGGTAAAAATACTATTCCAACTCCAGTGAGTGCAACAGTAGGGAAAGTGTTGGATAGCGGGAGGGTAAAAATTACTATTCCCACTCCAGTGAGTGCAACAGTAGGGAAAGCGTTGGATAGTGTAGGGGTAAAAATTACTATTCCCACTCCAGTGAGAGCAACAGTAGGGAAAGCGTTGGATAGCGTAGGGGTAAAATTACTATTCCCACTCCAGTGAGTGCAACAGTAGGGAAAGCGTTGGATAGCGTAGGGGTAAAAATTACTATTCCCACTCCAGTGAGTGCAAAAGTAGGGAAAGTAATGATTTAATATTTAAATAAACATAAATTAATTATCAATACCAATAAAAAATTAATTAAAATTAATTACCAATTACAAAATATTTAATAAGTAATTAATTATAAATACCAATAAATATTATTTATTAAAAATTAATTACCTATTAATAATTAACAACCAATTAATTTTCAATACCAAAAATATAACAAGTAATAAAATAAAATGACCAATTAATATTTAATTAAAAATAAATTAATTATCAATACGCAAAAATAATTTCATTAATTACTTAATTACAATTAAATTACTTCCCACCCTATTCCCCTATAAACCCACAACCCGCTACAGAACTAAAACGCAAAATTAAATTAAAAATAATTAATAATTCCTAAAAATTAATATTTAATTTACTATAATTAAATTACTTCCCACCCTATTCCCCTATAAACCCACAACCCGCTCCGAATAATAAATTAATACAATTAACATAATTATCAATTTATCAATTAATAAAAATTAATTACCAATTAATAAAAATTAATTACCAATTAATAATTAATTAACAATAATTTAATTATCAATACAAATAAATTAAAATAAATATTTACTTAATTACAATTAAAATACTTCCCACCCTATTCCCCTATAAACCCACAACCCGCTACAGAACTAAAACGCAAAATTAAATTAAAAATAATTAATAATTCCTAAAAATTAATATTTAATTTACTATAATTAAATTACTTCCCACCCTATTCCCCTATAAACCCACAACCCGCTCCGAATAATAAATTAATACAATTAACATAATTATCAATTTATCAATTAATAAAAATTAATTACCAATTAATAAAAATTAATTACCAATTAATAATTAATTAACAATAAATTAATTATCAATACAAATAAATTGAAATAAATATTTACTTAATTACAATTAAAATACTTCCCACCCTATTCCCCTATAAACCCACAACCCGCTACAGAACTAAAATGCAAAATTAAATTAAAAATAATTCATAATTCCTAAAAATTAATATTTAATTTACTATAATTAAATTACTTCCCACCCTATTCCCCTATAAACCCACAACCCGCTACGGAATTAAATTACGCAAAAATTAAATAACATAAAATTCATTATTTAAAAAAATTAAACATACATTACAAAAATAATATACACTTTTAACACATATACTAACATATTAAACACTTTAAAAATTCGATATTATTAAAAATTCGATATATTTTAATGCCTATATTATGTACTTCGATATTTTGACAGTCGATATTACTTACCTGCATTTCGATATTTTTAACCACTATATTATGTCCATTCGATATTATGTCCATTCTATATTTTTACTTCGATATTCTGTCCATTCTATATTTTGACTTCGATATTTTGTCTAGTTACCGAAGGAGCATCTCTCCACCTGCCAGCAGTTAAAAAAATTGAAAAAATCGATAATAAACTATTGTTTATTATCGTTCTAAATTTCTTCCCCCGAGGCTTGGGGGTGGGGCCAGGGAGATGACAAGCTGATGGAGGAGTGGTTGCACTGCTACTCAGTGCACATGGCTGTTTGGCCGGCCGTCTCAGGCCAGCCAAACCATCATGCTCACTGAAGCTCTCTCCAACCCAAACTGCATTGGAGAGAGCAGGCACAGGCTCCCAGTCTAACTGGGAGCACAAATCATCAGCGCTCAGGCCAATCCTGGCGCTGCTTTCAGCAGCATGAAAGCAGCGTCAGGATTGGCCGCAGTGCACTCTGGGAGCCTGTCCCTGCAGAAGAGGGGGACGTTTTACGGCGATGAGCAGGTAAGTGTTTTTTTTATTTGTCTCGTATGTCTGTTCCCCCTCCCTGCCACTCTATCACCACACCAGCCGCTACTGTGAAAACCTCCACCAGAATTACAAAGAGAGTGATTTGGATGGGGTAAGAGGGATAATTCAGTGTAATATGATTACACATCAGTTACTGGGTTGGTAATTGGCACATTATGTCCTCATCATATTCGTCTTCCAACCTCATCTTACTCCTCCTGAATTGGGGGTGGTTCAGTGATCAGGAGCCAGTACCTCTGCCCTTTGTACCCACTAGTCCACTTTAAGGGGAATGCGACTCACAGAGTACGCCATACTTCCCTATCCCAATGGTTGGGACCAGATGTGATCCAACCTGTGTAGTGCTTGAACAAGAGAGATGCTCTCCATCACGTGAGTGATAAAGGATGGTGTGACGTGTGTATAATAAAATCCAGAAATCTTCCTAAATCTGAGAAGCCACTTGAATCTATACAGTGTGGGACCTGTTTCTTTCTCCCAGGTAAAAAATATGTCTCTGAGTGGCAGGCTTCTTCATTAGGGTGTGGACACAGAAGGATGCATTTCTCCTACAAGGGAGACAATAATAAGGAACATTTTATAGGGGGATCACAACCAGTGTTTCTTCTAATTATTTTTGTCCCAGTGCGGTAGTGACCTGTTTGTGTTCACACATTTCTGGTTTGTGTGCCCAACTGAGTCTTACTACCAAAATTATGCTGCTTTCTAGTGAGATTAGAAAGACACCTCCCCAAATCTTTAAAAGTTAAAGGGTTACTTGAAAGCATATTTCCCTGCTAAATTGTCTAACATCCATTGGCAATGCCAATAGGTCTCGCTTTAATGTGCTGCACCCTGCACTAACACAGGCATACCCCTCATCCTGCACTCACAATACACGCTGGGAACTTGCACTCAGGCACATACTATCCCTGCACTCACACAGCATACCCTTCACCCTAGACTTGCAAAGACTCATTGCTTACCCTACACTCACACAGACATATTGCTCACCCTACATTCAGGCACTTTACTTACCCCGCAAACATATCTAGAAATTTTGCATTTAGGCACAATAATTACTGTACACACACTCGCTTATTCTACACTCACACAGACACATGACTAACCACCCCGCAAGCAATCCTTTCACCCTGAACTCCCTAATCACAGCACTCACCCTGCACTCACATTACGCACACTGCACTCATTCAGGGAAACCACTCATTGTATAGTCATAAATGTACACCCCAACACTGCACTCACAAAACAAACTATTCAACCTGCGCTCAAAATACCCTTTGCTCGCCTTGCACAGATTGAGCACTTCTAGTTCTCACATAGGCACACTGCTAACCCTACACTCACACAGTTCACCCTGCACTTATCCAGAAAATCACTTCACTGTGCACTTCTGCTGAGTCTCTCCTCTTCCAGCATCCACTGTACACACCACTAACCCTGCATTCACTGTAAATTCCCAAAGTTGCATCCCTCACCCTACATTCAAACAGGTGTACTGCTCATCATACCCTCGAACATGCACACTGCTCAGGTGTGCAAAGGAGCAACTCTCGCCCTACACTAACACAGACATACCCATTTCCCTGTACTCACAGAGGCACACAACTCACATCGCACCCAGTCAGAGACATTGGGGAGGACTAGCACAGAACAGGTCCTGCAAAGCTCAGCCCATAGAAGTAGGAGGAGAGTGTCAAGGAGAATTCAATATCACCCCCTTCCCCATCCTTGTTAGACTTAGATGGCTGCAGGAGAATATGAATTAGGAGACATAATGAACTCCTTTGTAGGCAAATGAAATTATAGAGCATCTTTTATATCACAGGCAGTATTGGAGGACAACGTATGTGAGGCAAGCAGGTAATTTGAAGCAAACCTAGATAACATTATGAAAAAAAAGTGTGCAGGGAGGGGGATTCCCTGGTGGGACATCGGTATCAGAGGGAATTGGGTCTGAGAGAGTTGTGCAGAGAAGAAAAGAGACTGCCCAGGTTGTATAACTGTCACAGTAGACTACAGTGCAGGGATGGGGGAACTGAAGATAAGAGAGCCTTAATTGCGTGAGACTATTGAACAAAGAAAATGAGACAGCAAGGAAAGAAACAGTGCCAGGGAAGTAGCAGTGGGAGAGAGGGAACAAGCTGTGACAATGGGACACAGTTGTGCAAAGAAGAAAATACTGCTCAGAGTTAGTGACCAGGAAAGACTGCAGTTATTGTTTTTAAATGTGTTTATTAAAGTTTTGCACATATCATTACAACTTTGATAAGCAAGCCGTCAAGTCTCCATTAACATGAGAATGCATTTTGATGAAATGATAGCCATATATCGCCAAACATTTGTCCAGGATTACACATTGAGAAAACAGCAACAGCATATGCTTGTGCATTACAAGTCAACTGACTGAAAAATGACAAGGGGAGAAAGGGAAAAGAAGAAGAGGAAAACTGGGAATTAAAAAAAAAAAAAAAGAATAAATGAGAACTTTGGCAATGCGCCAAGTAGTGAGGGTGTGTGTCCGATGGGTGAGGAGGTAGCCAGGGCAAATGGGCGTTAAGAGCATAATGCAAACAATCATCTCCAGCCGACCCTCTGAGAGTGCGGGTGCCTTCGCCATGATGGTGCTATCTATTTCATAGGGACATAAGGGTCAAGATCTGATATGTGTAGCAGGTGGGGCATGCAGTGTGTTGGCGCTATTGTTGTGGGTCCATGTGCGCCCTACAGGCATTTAGTGTTGTGTCGTCGTGATTGGAAGGCAGGGTGTGCTTCCTATGTGCGGGGCATGGAAGCGACTTTCAGGGTGGGTGCTCGTCAGTTAGGAAAGACAGAAGTTGACAGGAAAATAACTGGATTGAGACAGTGTAGGAAAGTGTGCCTTTTTGACATGGTCACCCCCACTTTCTGCCTGGTATCCGATGCAATTTTGACAGAAGTGCACTGGGTTTCTGCTAACCAGGTCCCCAGTGCCAGATCTCTTTCCCTAAACTGTACAATTGTTCCCTCAATTGCCCATACCTTTAGCACCCCTGTAAGTCCCTAGTAAATAGTACCTTGAGTACCCATGGCATGGGTACTGAAGAAGGTCCCTAAGGGCTACAGCATGTATTGTGCCACCTAAAGGACCCCTCATCTAACTCATGCAGGCTGCATGTCTTGGTGCAGAGAAAAGTGAAAACACATCATGGTACACATCCCTGTGTGCCATGCCTGCAGTCACTGCATGCAGTATAGGTAAGCCCAAGGCAGGGTGAACTATACTACATGTGTGGGCATATCTGCATGAGCAAATATGCCCTTGTGGTGTCTAAGTCAATTCTTAGATATCACAATTGTACAGGGAAGCCATTTTAAGTACATGTGCTGGACACTGGTAAAAATGAGTTCCCCAGCTGGCTTCACTGAAATACATAGTGTTTGGTATCAAACACTTTGTATTAATAAACCAACTCTGATTTCAGTGGTGGATTTATTAATAAATGCACCCAGAGGGCACCTTAGAAATGCCCCTGAAAAGCTACCAGCCTCTAATGTGCTGGCTGACTGGTGTCGACCAGCCTGCCATCACAGACAGGTTTCTGACCCCCTGCAGGTGAGAGCCTACACTCTCTGAGGGCAGAAACAATGCCTACTCTGGCCAGAGGTGTTGTCACCTCCGCCATGCAGCATGGCTAAGTAATTAGCATATAAAGGCAGTAGGCTTCAAAGGACTCTTCTGCCATTGATATGTGACTACTGCTTCCCCAGACAGGGGAAATGCCAACCCCCTTCCCTCAGCCCATTTGGCACCAGGAGAGGTAGGAAATTAGATATACAGGGAGGCGTGGACAACTACCAGGCCAGTCACACCCCTAAGGTGAGCTGCCTGATGTGCCCCCCTTTAGGAAAATTCCGCCATCTTGGTGATGGGAGAATTAGAAACTCTGGGACAGGGTTATGCCCACTTCCCACAGGAAGTGGTCATATAGAAGGTGTAGAAACCCCAAGGGTAAGTAGTCCATTGGCTACCACCGTTCACACCCTCTACCCTCCTAAATTTAGTATTTAGGGGAGCCCCTGGCACCAGGAAAGCAGATTCTGATGACCTACGAAGAAGAAGGACACCGAAGAGTGGTGAAGAACAAGAACTGAGGAGCAGCAACTGACTTAGCACCAACCTTGCCGGCCTGCCTGCTGTCCCTGACAATTGCACCAAAGACGACTCATCCAGCAGCCTCCAAAATCCTGGGAGGACTTCCAGCACTTCAAGGAGCAACCAGCATCTCCCGTGGAGCAGTGGAGCTACTTCCCTGCACTCTGTATCACCTGAGAATCACACTGCTATATCATTTACATTGTTAATTAATTAGTCAGTTTAGGCCATAAAGGCTTTTCCCACGTACTTCTGAACAGTAGAAACAGGAATTTGCCTCTGGAACCCTATTAGAGTAACTCAGTGGGACCGTTAGGATGTCCATTACTGTGCCACAGAGGAGTTCTAGACAAAGTAGGTGACACTAAGGGGCCGATTCCGATTCAGGCCGGAAATCTCTCCGACCGAGCCGGACCCGGAGAGATTTCCGACCGAATCGGACCCTAGCAGTCCGACCGAACGAGTATGATGCGTTCGCATGCTATCGGACTCGATTCGGTCGGACTCCCATTGAAGTCAATGGGAGCCGGTCGTACAACGCGTACGCGGGCTCCCATTGACTCAATGGGTGCGAGGCGAACAAGGGCGCCCCCTACAGCGGGTACGCGTCGAAGCGGGTCGCGCCGTACATGCACAGGTAGGGGGGACCCATGCGTCCCCCGCGTGTGCGACTCGCGCGGCTAGGCGTACAGGGGGGTCCGACACGGACCCCCAAAGTGCGGCTCCGACTGCTCTTTTGAGCGGGACGGCACGAGTCAGTCAGACTGCTCGCAGCGCGCATCGTACTTACCCGGCCGGGGAACGTCTCAATTGCGCGGTGCGAGTCGTGTCCGTGCGAGTCGGTCGGAGCGGTTGGGTCCCGCGAACGAGTCGGTCGGCGATTTCGCGTACGTTCGCATCGTACTCGCTCGCCTGGACGCACGTCCGACTCGGTCGGGAAACAGGGCTCCGAATCGGATCCGGTAATGCTGAGTCCGATTCGGAGCCCTACCGGCCGAGATCGGAATCGGCCCCTCAGTTTGGATTTATTCTGTTAAGTGGATACATCAGCAAGAAAACATCACATAACATATCTTCCCGGGACAACCTCCTTTCCCAACTGCACACCAATGTCCAATTGTTCCCTTGTATCCTAATGCATTTGACAATTCACAATACCTAGTCTACATTCCACATTCCAGCTTCCAACCCACACACTTCCCCTTTTAACCAAACATACAAAACTTACCAACACACAAAAGAAACATAACTTAACAAACACAACAATGGAAAGGATACACCTGAGACTTTATTCCAATATATAATTGTGAATAGAGGCGTAACGAAAATTGAGGGGGCCCCCCTGCAAGGTACGTGGAGGGGCCCCCTCCTAACTCTATCAGGAGCTCTGCGGCTGTAGTGCTGTGCTGAGGGGGCCCCCTGGAACTTGGGGTCCCACGCGCCGCGGGGGCTGCGGGGGCCTGTGTTACGCTCGATTGTTACGCCACTCATTGTGAAATGTAAATGTAATCTGTCTATGCCACTTGCTACCCCTGAAAACAGCCATATCTGATCTAGGTTTGTTACTCGGATCTGATATAGTGGATTTTTTAGTTCCAGGAACAGTTCTTCTAATTGGAGCATCCATCATCACAGTTTATTACCTCACATTCTGTCACATCTATAAATACATTGTCATCCATGCTACTGCATTTTCAGAATTGTGACTTAAAATCCGACTTTAATATTAAAGAGGTTTTTCAATTACAATTCCATAGACACCAAACTCAACATTCCTACCTGCTCCCAATTGAAAGTTACCACTTATTAAATGTAATAGGCATGGACATCGATTGACCAAAATACCAGGGGCAGTGGAAATTACACCACATGCCCTTTCACCTCGATGACATCACAGGAAGTAACATCATATGACCTTTGATGATGGTGGCATTAACAAAAGTGAAATAAAAAAACTAGAATAAATGTTGACTCCATTTCGGGATTTCCCTAGGAGCAAGGAAGCGGCAGGGTGATGGATTGTGGGGCCATCAGAGAGATGTCTGTGACAAAGGTGCGAGTGGTGGAAAGGAGAGCGCCACCCACATGGGGGAATGTACTTACTGTGGACGCTCGAATCCCCGCCAAGCACACCGTGTCTTTCAGCCTATCGTAGCGAAGCAGGCATCTTATATAATTGGATTCCGGCAGCACTGTTTGGTTGGAAAGGCATTTGAAGAAGGAATCACTCCGAAATGCATCATGCCATTTCCAAATAAAATCTGCTGGTCAGAAACGATCCTGAGTGTGTGCCCGGTTCTTCCTGTTGTGTGAGGGGCCTTGGACGTGGTATTTTGGTGCGTGGCCACTATGCACCTGGGCGACCACCCTAAAAGCAGCGAGGCAGTGAAAGTGGCAATTTTTGGTGTTTTCAACGGACTTGAAGCGCTGCCGCGCCACTGCTTTCCCACCTGTTGACTCCAATTCGGGATTTCCCTAGGAGCAAGGAAGCGGCAGGGTGATGAATTGTGGGGCCATCAGAGAGATGTCTGTGACAAAGGTGCGAGTGGTGGAAAGGAGAGCACCACCCACATGGGGGAATGTACTTACTGTGGACGCTCGAATCCCCGCCAAGCACACCGTGTCTTTCAGCCTATCGTAGCGAAGCAGACATCTTATATAATTGGATTCCGGCAGCACTGTTTGGTCGGGAAGGCATTTGAAGAAGGAATCACTCCGAAATGCATCATGCCATTTCCAAATAAAATCTGCTGGTCAGAAACGATCCTGAGTGTGTGCCCGGTTCTTCCTGTTGTGTGAGGGGCCTTGGACGTGATATATATATATATATATATATATATATATATATATGAATATATATATATATATATATATATTCTGCTCCAAAGGTTGCCCACCAGGTGAGTAGCACTCGATCAGCAGCTTTGTTTATGAAAGGCAGGGATGAGGATCCGCTTGTAGAAGCTGCTCCGTAATGGAAATGCCTGACGCGTTTTGAAGCTCCATATGCTTCTCTTCAGAGGCTTGAACGGAGACAGTGTGTGCAAACGCTGAACCCACTTTGCCATGTTCATATTGCACACCCACCAATGGGAAGCTCGAATGAGACTGTGCATTGTGGGAAATGTGGTCCGGATAGCACACAAATCTTGTCCTGTATGGACCCTGCAAGTGGACTCGTCCTCAATCCTGTTTGCGGCTGCTGACCCACGTAGCCCCCAAGACATTACGGGGTGGTGCACAGTCCGCGGCAGGACGGCCGCGTATTACATTCTGCTCCAAAGGTTGCCCACCAGGTGAGTAGCACTCGATCAGCAGCTTTGTTTATGAAAGGCAGGGACGAGGATCCGCTTGTAGAAGCTGCTCCGTAATGGAAATGCCTGACGCGTTTCGAAGCTCCATATGCTTCTCTTCAGAGGCTTGAACGGAGACAATGTGTGCAAACGCTGAACCCACTTTGCCATTTTCATATTGCACACCCACCAATGGGAAGCTCGAATGAGACTGTGCATTGTGGGAAATGTGGTCCGGATAGCACACAAATCTTGTCCTGTATGGACCCTGCAAGTGGACTCGTCCTCAATCCTGTTTGCGGCTGCTGACCCACGTAGCCCCCAAGACATTACGGGGTGGTGCACACTCCGCGGCAGGACGGCCGCGTATTACATTCTGCTCCAAAGGTTGCCCACCAGGTGAGTAGCACTCGATCAGCAGCTTTGTTTATGAAAGGCAGGGACGAGGATCCGCTTGTAGAAGCTGCTCCGTAATGGAAATGCCTGACGCGTTTCGAAGCTCCATATGCTTCTCTTCAGAGGCTTGAACGGAGACAGTGTGTGCAAACGCTGAACCCACTTTGCCATTTTCATATTGCACACCCACCAATGGGAAGCTCAAATGAGACTGTGCATTGTGGGAAATGTGGTCCGGATAGCACACAAATCTTGTCCTGTATGGACCCTGCAAGTGGACTCGTCCTCAATCCTGTTTGCGGCTGCTGACCCACGTAGCCCCCAAGACATTACGGGGTGGTGCACACTCCGCGGCAGGACGGCCGCGTATTACATTCTGCTCCAAAGGTTGCCCACCAGGTGAGTAGCACTCGATCAGCAGCTTTGTTTATGAAAGGCAGGGACGAGGATCCGCTTGTAGAAGCTGCTCCGTAATGGAAATGCCTGACGCGTTTCGAAGCTCCATATGCTTCTCTTCAGAGGCTTGAACGGAGACAGTGTGTGCAAACGCTGAACCCACTTTGCCATTTTCATATTGCACACCCACCAATGGGAAGCTCAAATGAGACTGTGCATTGTGGGAAATGTGGTCCGGATAGCACACAAATCTTGTCCTGTATGGACCCTGCAAGTGGACTCGTCCTCAATCCTGTTTGCGGCTGCTGACCCACGTAGCCCCCAAGACATTACGGGGTGCTGCACAGTCCGCGGCAGGACGGCCGCGCATTACATTCTGCTCCAAAGGTTGCCCACCAGGTGAGTAGCACTCGATCAGCAGCTTTGTTTATGAAAGGCAGGGATGAGGATCCGCTTGTAGAAGCTGCTCCGTAATGGAAATGCCTGACGCGTTTCGAAGCTCCATATGCTTCTCTTCAGAGGCTTGAACGGAGACAGTGTGTGCAAACGCTGAACCCACTTTGCCATTTTCATATTGCACACCCACCAATGGGAAGCTCGAATGAGACTGTGCATTGTGGGAAATGTGGTCCGGATAGCACACAAATCTTGTCCTGTATGGACCCTGCAAGTGGACTCGTCCTCAATCCTGTTTGCGGCTGCTGACCCACGTAGCCCCCAAGACATTACGGGGTGGTGCACACTCCGCGGCAGGACGGCCGCGTATTACATTCTGCTCCAAAGGTTGCCCACCAGGTGAGTAGCACTCGATCAGCAGCTTTGTTTATGAAAGGCAGGGACGAGGATCCGCTTGTAGAAGCTGCTCCGTAATGGAAATGCCTGACGCGTTTCGAAGCTCCATACGCTTCTCTTCAGAGGCTTGAACGGAGACAGTGTGTGCAAACGCTGAACCCACTTTGCCATTTTCATATTGCACACCCACCAATGGGAAGCTCGAATGAGACTGTGCATTGTGGGAAATGTGGTCTGGATAGCACACAAATCTTGTCCTGTATGGACCCTGCAAGTGGACTAGTCCTCAATCCTGTTTGCGGCTGCTGACCCACGTAGCCCCCAAGACATTACGGGGTGGTGCACACTCCGCGGCAGGACGGCCGCGTATTACATTCTGCTCCAAAGGTTGCCCACCAGGTGAGTAGCAGTCGATCAGCAGCTTTGTTTATGAAAGGCAGGGACGAGGATCCGCTTGTAGAAGCTGCTCCGTAATGGAAATGCCTGACGCGTTTCGAAGCTCCATATGCTTCTCTTAAGCATATGGTGCTTCGAAACGCGTCAGGCAATACCACTATGGAGCGGCTCCTACGGGCGGTTCCCCGTCCTTACCTACACATGAATCAAGCTGTTGCTCGAGTGCTACTTACAGGTGGACAACCTTGGAGCAGTGATTTATAACGCGGCAGTCCAGCCGCGGAGTGTGCACCACCCCGTAAGATTGGGGGCCACGAAAGTGGAACAGCAGCTGTATATAGGATCGTGGACGGGCCCACCTGTGGGGTCCATACAGGACTTGATTATGTGCTACCCGCACTACACATCCCAGAAGGCACAGTTTCATTCGAGCCTCCCATTGGGGGTGTGTGTCAGAAGTGGGTCAGCGGTTGCGCACACCGTTCCATTAAAGCCTCTGAAGAGAAGCATATGGTGCTTCGAAACGCGTCAGACAATACCACTATGGAGCGGCTCCTACGGGCGGTTCCCCGTCCTTACCTACACATGAATCAAGCTGTTGCTCGAGTGCTACTTACAGGTGGACAACCTTGGAGCAGTGATTTATAACGCGGCAGTCCATCCGCGGAGTGTGCACCACCCCGTAAGATTGGGGGCCACGAAAGTGGAACAGCAGCTGTATATAGGATCGTGGACGGGCCCACCGGTGGGGTCCATACAGGACTTGATTATGTGCTACCCGCACTACACTTCCCAGAAGGCACAGTTTCATTCGAGCCTCCCATTGGGGGGGTGTGTCAGAAGTGGGTCAGCGGTTGCGCACACCGTTCCATTAAAGCCTCTGAAGAGAAGCATATGGTGCTTCGAAATGCGTCAGGCAATACCACTATGGAGCGGCTCCTACGGGCGGTTCCCCGTCCTTACCTACACATGAATCAAGCTGTTGCTCGAGTGCTACTTACAGGTGGACAACCTTGGAGCAGTGATATATATATATATATATGCATACAAATTGCAGATTTGGGCACTCCAGGCAATCTTTTATTCTTTTATTTTCTCGTCACCATGTAGACACTGACGCGTTTCGGCTGATCCCAGCCTTTGTCAAAGTTACATTTACTCGTAGCCCAAGCAAATTTAAAGACACAGCAAATAGTAGAAATGAAAGAAATACCTCTGTATCTACTTCCATCTTGTTTTCATCAGTCAAAGACTATATTCTCTAATACATATTTCATTACAGTACATTCTTATTTTTACACTCATTTTTCACTTTTTTGCTGTTTTTTTATAAAAGTATTTTTACTATATATCTAAAAACAAACTTGCTTACTCGTATCACTGTGTGCATGATACTTGGACTAGGGAACCCTGAAGTTAGCAGCATAGTGTCTTGGGCCAGTGTGCGGGAATCACATAATCATAATCATGACATACACCTCGCAACATTTATAGTCAATAACATATTCTCAAAAAATGTGAGTATGAATAAATTGATAATCATCCTGGACAATCCCAATATTCTAATATAAATATTAATAAGTGGAAATCTACCATACACCATATACTTAAAATATTCTTATTAAATATACCCATAAATATTAATAAGTAGAAATCTACCATATATCATATACTTAAAAGATTCTTATTAAATAAACCCATATCAACATTCATTATAAACTTCAGGATTACGTCTCAAGATATACATATATCATAGATAACCATAAAAAATGACCATAAATAAGTCTTCATAGCGACAGTAAGGTGCCTAAAAGCAATGATTAACCAGAGGGTCCTGTGCTGGCATTCAGTGTACACCTCACATATTTAATACCAAAGGCAAGGAGTAAAAGATAACAAACAACATTAGTCAGCCAAATTTACTTCCAACTCCTCATCCTTATTCAGCCCATTTAGGAATTTTGTATGTAGGTCCAGGATATATCTTGATTCTAGGAGTCACATATTCATTGCCCTATTGCCTCCTCTTATTTTCGGGGGAATACTATCTACTGCAAAATAATTCAGCAGACCTGGGTCACTTTCATATTTGTCATAAAAATGTCTGGCCACTGAGTAAGTAAAATCATAATTCCTGATAGCACGCTGATGTTCCAGTATTCGCTTTTTAGTGGAAAAATTGTACTTCCTACATACATTAAAGGACAGGGACAGCACAGCACATAAACAAAATAATCTGTATTACAATTGTAAAACCCATTCACTTTTCTTTTCTGTCCATCTGAGTACTGAAATACTGAGACATTTTTCACCATTCTACAGGCTTTGCAGTGATTGCATTTGAAAAACCCCTTGCTAGTGGATAACCAGGTGGCAGGTTTACGACTCCTCGTAAAATAGCTATGTGCTAAGCAATCCCCTAAAGTCCTACCTTTCCTGTACGTAACTGGGAGTTAAAAGTGAAATTAAAAAACCTAGAATAAATGTTAATGAAGAACAATGTATATATATATATATGAATGGAGGGATTTGGAACTTATATTTGCATTTAGCCATTGACATGCAGGGGACCCATCCTTAAAGAGTTCGGAGGTCACCAGTGACAATTTCAGGTGTGAATCCAAGGTATTGGAAACCTCGGGACCGCCGCAACCGAAGGGAGCAGGGAACTGCTGTTATGGACAGACCGTGACTTCACGGTGAGGCGATTTCACTGCAATATCGCCTCCCGGTATGTTCCTCATCTGCACCGATTTACTTTGCAAGCAATGATGTCTGGGAGCATTGAGGAGCACTGTGCAGGAGCATATTTGCGCTTGAAAACATCCCATACTTACCAGGAGGAGCTGAAGTAAGACAATTTTCTCAGTGGACCAGTTTGGTGCAAGCTGGGAACTGCAGTCCGGGACGGGGCGTAGTACGAGTGCTCCTGAAATTGATTGGTGTCAGCTGTGCTCTGATGCGGCATGATAAAAACAATGGACATTTCTCCCCCAGCATCGCAGGCATTTGAAAAAGGCACTCCCGCTAAAACGCGTTATGCCGCTTTGTTAAATAAACAGATGTCAATGAATACCCCGCTGTGTCCCCTTGTCTGCTTCGTGAATGGAGGGATTTGGAACTTATATATATATATTTTTTTAAAGCTAATTTTTCTATTCAGTCAAATTACTGATGCCCCTGAAACTGTGAAATACTGAGTAAACATTAAAGGGCAGCTTTACTAACATTTCACGCAATGCAGCAACCAAAGTTGCTGTGCTGCCTTGTGTGAAAGACAGAGAGCAAGACAGCACCATATCAACTACGATATGGTTCTGTTTTTCTCTCTTCCTGTGCTGCATGCATTTGATGCTGCCATTCATCAACGCACACACCCTTGCACCCTAGGGCATGGGTGTGTGTGTTTTGTCATGCATAGGTTTTGTACTGGAAGGGGACCCTTCGGGTACATAAACTATGTTTGAATACTTTCCCCACTTTGTATGTGTGCTGTACTGTTTAGCACACATGAAAAGATGATAAATTATACCACTGATGGTACACCCAATTGAAACAAAGTAGCACAAAGCAGGGCAGAGAGCTTTTTGTCTCACATTAGGCAACTTTCCAACACAAATCATGATTTGAGTTGGAAAGTAAGTCTCACCAAAATGCGTTACACCAGGTTTGTTATACAAAAGTAAAGCAAGCCTGATGCAAAATGTTAGTTAATCTGGACCCAAGTTTGAATTAAATTGAAGGTGTTCCCAGTAGATCCTATAATTTAAGAGGTGCCATTATCAGCTTCTTTGGAATTAAATTGCCACTCTAAGTGAGAGCCTTAGAGTGATTTTTAGCTCTACATGCAGGCACCACAGCTGGTATAATAATTATGAGGGGTTTTTACACATATGCACCCATTTCATTGTTATCTTTAGCTGGAATACAGTCCCAGTCCTTCTTTCTTTTTAATTGAAACTTCATGTTTGCCCAATATTTCACAGCTTCAAGGGTGTTATTAATGTTACAATTTTGAATGGATAGAAAAATGCACAGTCAATAACATGATTGTTTCCTAACAAAGTGCCAGACATTAACAGATGAAAAATTAAACATTTGTAATCTTATAGTTGCATTTTCATTCTCAAGTCTTCCATACATGTCTTTGCTACATGCACAGTGCTACTGTCTGTGCCTACGAACAGTGGCTTGTTACATAACCTCAGTCAGGGATGTGGCATTATGTCAGAGCTGCTGACTTTGGAACAGGGGAAGCGGTTTGAGTCTCAGTGTTGGCTCAACATTTTGCGATTCTGGGCAAATCACTTAATCTCCCAGTGCCTAAAAAGAATCTGACTGTGTGTAATGTAAATGGTGCCCATGTAAAGCGCTCCAATGCCATTGGCCCGAGTTTGTGCTATATAAAACTGCAAAAAAAAACTCAGCACAGATAGATGACATAAAAGGGTATAAACTACCCTTTCTCAAAATATTGGTGTTTTAATGTGAAGTAGGTGAAGTGAACAGTCGAAGTTTTCCCTTAAGACTTTCCACAACTCTATTAGCAAATGCCAGGACAGATCTGTGCATTAAGTATCTTTTCCCAGGAAAAACTGAGCTAACCTGTTAAAAATAAATAAAACAGAAGCGGAATTCAAGATACACGTATTCAGCGTTGCAGAGCAGCAAGCCAATAAAATCTAGTTTTGTCCTGAGAGAGCAGTCAAAAGGAACCTGCCAGGGGTTGTAAGCTGCACTCTAGGGGTCGCAGCTGTGACCCCTGGCGGCCCCTAAATGATGTCTATGGTAATAAGTTAACCCAATGTTATCCTATGAGTCAGGTAGCCCTCACAGCAGTGAAAAACGAATTTAGGATTTGTTCACTATCTGGACATGTAAAACTTAAAAGTACATGTCCAACTTTTTAAATACACTGCACCCTGCCCTATACGTTATTTAGAGCCTACCGTACGAGTGACTTATATGTATTAAAAAGGAATGTGTAGGCCTGGCAAAAGGTTTATCTTGCCATGTCGAAATGGCAGTTTGTGACTGCACACGCAGGATGCAATGGCAGGCCTGAGACATGTTTAAATGGCTACTTAAGTGGGAGGAACAATAAGTGCTGCAGACCCACTAGTAGCATTTAATTTTCAGGCCCTGGGTACGTGTAGCACCACCTTACATGGAGCTTATAAGTAAATTAACACACAAAGGGCTGCCTGCCCCTGTAGTTAGTCTGGTGCCATGGCAGGGAATGCAGGATGCCTGAGGACTTCAAAGGAAACCTTTAGAAGCTTCTCATCAACTTCAAAGGAAGGACCAGGAATAAATACTGGGTCTCTGACACCAGCTCTTTGGGTACACTTCTGGACCTGTGAATTCTCTACCAGGAAGAAGGATTCCTGTGCTGCTGAAAGGACTGCACTCTGCTGGACTGCTGCCCTGAAGGAACTGGTGCCCTGCTGTGCTGACCTGGTGACCTCTTGCCTGGGTGAGAAGAACTGGATAACATCTGTTGAATCCATGACCCTAAAGTGACTCCAAGGGCTAGTTGGCTGGCCTCCTGAGTAGAGCCTCAGGGAAAGAACGGTCCAACAACCTTGAACCCAGCAACTGGACTCTGCCATCTGTGAGTCCTTCCCTGCCAAGTGGTGCCACCCCAGTCCTGAATCCTTGGAAGTGGGCCTGAAAGTGCTCTGCCAGCCCATCTGTGAACCCAGCAGAACCGATGCATCTGCTCTGCTGTGTGGCGCAAACAGAGCAGAACTGACGCACATCCTCTGCTGCAAGGGTGTTCCCGATGCAAAAGACTCTGCATCGACCTTGCAGCCTGCATTGGAACTGCCGACTGTGCGAAGCTTTCCCAACGCAGTCCCTCACATCGCAAATCTCTCGTTGACGACAGCCTCGATGGGAACGCAGGTTCTTGCTTCGCAGCCTCACAACTCCTTGGAGCCCACACATCGTGACTGCGCAATGCATCCCCTGTACCGGACTTTGCTTTGCAAGCCCTTGTCGACGGGATCCTCGACAACAATGCAGTACCTCGCATCACAGCTTCACAGCACCTTGAAACTGATGCATCATCACAGCTGTGCTATGCATCCTCGCCGCGGACCTCCCACCGCACCGCAACCAGGATTTAAGGTACTGTTGATCAGCGGGCCTAACTGGGTCCTTGTAGCGAGTCTGCGCTCCATCGCAGTCGGCTTGAACTGGTGACCAAATATCCACATTTGGCTCTTTGTGGCACAATTTTTTTTTTTTTTTTAATTTCTTTATTGATTTTTCATCAATGGCACAGTAGAAAGTCAATAACATTCAAACTTATGACAAAGCAAATTCATTATGCACCATTACAATGTCAAATGTCCCTAACATAGGAGGCACTACTACCCGGCCCCACCTCATACAACAACGGTATACACGGGCAGTCCCGAGGATTGCATATCTGTTACACCAAGGTAGCTGCCTAGATGTCGATTTGGCGTTATTTTCACTGAAATCTTTGAACCTCCATATCTCCAGTTGTACTGATTGAAATTTTGTCGTTTTGGTCTTCTGTTATTTATTAACTATTGCCCTATTTTACTAAGCTGATGTGGGATCCTTTTGTGGTGTATTTTCACTGTGGTAATGTTTGAAGTGTTGCACAAAAACTTTACACATTGCCTCTCATTTAAATCTGACTGCTCTGTGCCAAGCTGCCCAAAGGTTGAGCACAGGTTAATTTAGGGTTTGCTTGGGACTTCTTCCTGACAAGGAGTGTGGTTCCTGCTTGAGTAGGGTTTTACCCCCCCCCCTCAACCAGCAACCCAATTTCTTACACTTAACTCCCCGGAATCCTATGTACAAAGACAAGCACAGTCTTTCCCTTGTAAAATGGTCGATGTCTGCCAAACGAAGGTCTAAGAGACAGCAACTCTTGTGTAGAAGGATGTGGCTTACCATACCCACACAAATTCAGCAGACTATCTGTTCTCTTCAAGCAACTCGCACCTCATTCATGGCTAACCATCCTAGCTAATGGAAGAATACTCCTCGCCCTAACACGTTCCCCTTCAGCCTTGTTCTCACTCCTCTCCTTTAGGTCCTCTTATTTCTGTATCCTCCTCTGTACTTCATGTGTCTCATTATTGTTCCTCCATTCTGTAGTGTTGCTTTGTATTAGGGTTTGTATAAATCTTCATACATATATATTCACTGAAAAAAACAGAGGCATTATAATTAGGAATTATAATAATGTTACTTTAGATTTTGAAAAAAACTTAGAAATTCAATGAAAAAAACAAAGGTACTTTATAGTTAGGTGAAAATATCAGTAAAAACATACTATTTAACAAAACCCTGAACCCTGAATATGATAGCCGGTGGTTTTATTTGTCACAGATGTATAGAGTCTGCGCTCTTCTTGTCTATGTGTATTAAAGTGGCAGCACAGACAATGGAAGACTACTGACTGGACTAAACGTGAACAATTATTCTCAATTAAGACATGCACGTGTCAGACACTCAGCGGGTGCCCTCAGTTTCAAATCCAGGAAGACATGTGTCACACTTGGTGCCATGAACGGACATTGTCTACAAGGACTTCCAAATGATAGATTAATTTAAGACAGCGTGGCGGCTTTTTTATAATGATGCGGCCGGATTTCACATCAGCTTATCACTTCTGCCAGAAATGGAATTAGAGAACAGGACACCCGGTTGTTAGTGCAGAAGACATTCACGTGGTTGAGGGTTTGCCTTGTCCCACCCACAGAGACGACATGTTTTTGTTCTGACTCCGTGCCTTCCTCGACTACTTCCTAGAACGTCCCAGTGTCTGCGTCATCGTGAACCCGGATATCCGCTGGTCCTCTCCCCCTCATATTCGTTCCCTTATCTCCTTCTATTTTCCTGTTTTCCTTTGGCACTTTCTCTCCTCAGCCCCTGCGGCGCTGCACAGGGCAGTCTCATTGGACCCTGTCTTAAGTGTTTCCTTCTGGAATAACAGGCTCATGACAACCGCAGACAGGGAGTCTCGAGACAGCCTGTTGTGGACACATCCCTGCCATCCGATCACGACTCACGCCGCCAAGGAGGGAAAGGATTCTTTAAAAACAAAGACGTTCTAGTTCTTGTTGAACCCTGTTTAATAATACTATCTGGCCAATATGTCATTGTAATTGATAGGCAGAGCGATGTCTGTGTCCGTGGAATCAAGACAATGGACTCATCTATAACTCTGATAAGATGGCGCTCACAAAGATAACTTTGGGCAAAGACACAGACTTAATGTTTAGAATGTGTTTTCATGTGACTTTGAGCAACACAATGCCACATCCTCTAAGGTGGCGCAGGTAGAGTTAGGTTTGAGCTCTGCCATGTTATGATTTGAGGATATGCAACACAAATAGCCATATAATGCCACCTCAAGACTGCTATGGTATTTAATGGATGATTCCATTTTCTCATTTGTGTGCCTATTAGGTTTTGTTGAGGGGGATCAAGTACACTTTTGGTTACACGAGAGCTAGTTTGTGCTCTCTGATGTGGCTCCTTTGTTGACGTAACATTTTAACTGCTGATATATCGTTTTTTTTGTTTACAAAGTAATCCTGTTTGGATGCCTTAGCCTTCATTAAAGACACAGTGCTATTCACTAATCAATCCATAAAGCTTTATTCGACGACAAGTCATAAAAGCACAATACATGCAGCACATAAAACTCCGTAAAAATACAGGCCCATTAAAACCACATAAAATACATTAATTTACATATATACGATTAAAAAGCATGGCGTCAAAGTTGAGCAATTAGGGCAAATAAGGACACTAGGAAAATGTCCTAAACAATACCAAAACACAAACAGTTATATACAGTTAAAACTTTAAAACCTGAAAATGTAATTAGCTTGTGAATAAAAAGCATTTCATATTAAATGATGTAATTCCAGCCCTTTAAAAGTAAATCGGATAAACCTTTCATGGTGCTTGTAGTGCCTGCGCTCTAATAATCCAACACCAACCCAAGAACTTTGCCACTGCAATGACAATAGGGGCTAGGGTGTTCGTGCGCAAAATTCGTTGTGCATCAGCGCTCAGTCTAGTCCCCAGTGTCCTGCAGATAGGTGCCAACCATGCTCTGCGTGGCCTGTCATACGCAGGGCAGGTAAACAACAAATGGGCTAATGTCTCTACCTGAGCCAAACAGGAGGGGCAGGTACTATCACCCTCTTTAGACCATTTTGCTGTATAGGACCTAATTGGGAGTGAGCCTACTCTAAACTGGAAATATAACTTCCGATCCAAGGGTTTGGTTATTAAATCCCAGAACTGCTCCAAGCATGGAAGTAGTTTAAAATCCATGAAATGACCAGTAAGGGTAGACATATCCACATTTCTATAGGAGTTGTAAGTAATTGTGGCCCAATACTTCTCTTTTAAGGACTCCTTTGAGGGAAAAGACACGGCTGCAGGGCTCACCCAGAGCGTTTCCAATCCCATGCTTACTAATGTGGCTCTGATCTCCCTGAGCCATTTAATTTTATGAAAGCGATCCGCTCTAATTAGGTCCTTTAGCCCTGCGGCATAGGTTGCTAATTCGGGAGTTACCCAGATTCTCCGCCAGAATAATATTGGGCGGAGTCTTGCTACATCAGCCAGAGCATGTTTCCCTAGGTCATATAATAGGGGACGTACAGGAGTACTTTTCGGAAGACTTGTAATTTTCCGAAAAAGCCATTTTCAGCTACAGTTAACTTTGTTGTTTTCCGAACCCCCAAAGTTCGGCTCCATACAAGGCTGAACTAACCACTTTCAGGTTGTATATTTGGAGCACCGGGCTAACTGGTTTTGTTAAAGAGTATTATATTCAGCTTGTAATAATCCAGATAGCTGCCGGTGCTTTAAAGTAGCCATACCTATATGTTGATCCCAACTCATATCATTCTGTAATATGACTCCCAGGTATGTGAATGAATTAACCTGTTCTAGTGGGTGGCCATTCATGAGTAAGCCTCCTCTGTATCCCTTATGAGGGTTGAATACCATGAGTTTTGTTTTGGAAACATTAACTTCCAAACCCCTTAGAGAACAAAACTCCTCAAAAAGATTCAATGCTCGCTGTAACCCCTATGTGGTTTTAGAGATGATTAGGGTGTCATCCGCAAACATTAAAATTGGGATTTTCACACCAGCTAAGGTGGGGGCGTCTGTTGTTATAGGCTCTAAAAGCTTTGCAATTCCATTGATAAACAAGGAAAACAATGTGGGCGCCATGACGCACCCCTGGCGCACCCCTTTCTCTACTGGGAAACAGTCAGTTACGTCGCCCTGGGCACCCCACCGAATATGGGCAAAATTATCCTCATGGAGTCTCACTATCAATGAAAGTAGTTCAGGTTGCATCCCCAACTCTTGAAGCACACTCCACAGTTTCCCCCGAGGCACTAGATCAAACGCTGCTCTAAGATCAACAAAGGCAGCGTATAGGCTGCCTTTGCTTAGAACTACCGTTTTCCAGTACACTAATTGGAACAAAAACACCTGGTCAATTGTACTTATATGCGATCTAAACCCAGCCTGTAGTGGGGATAAAATGGACTGATCTTCGATCCATTCCTGAACTTTGTTCAAAATTAACCGCCCCAGTATTTTTTGTAGGGAATCTATCAGGCTAATAGGTCTATAATTACCAGGGGCTGATTTATCTCCTTTTTTAAAAACCGGTATGATCTCCGCACCTTTCCAAGAGCCAGGGACTATGTGGGCATCACGTAGAACAAATATAACGGGGAGCGCAACACACACACACAACACAAACTCTGTCACTCGCTTACTCACACACACACACACACAACATAACATACCTATTATTATGAGGACCGGCCATTGACCGTAATGAAGTGTGAAATTACTATTCAAACTCCATGCGCGCTTTGATAGTAGGGAAGGTTATAAAGCGGACCGAGGCAAATCTACCTTCGCTTTTAGTTTTTTTTACATATCTGCTCGAAAGTACCGAAACACACTACTACGACCCGTCCTCACAAAGTACAGGTCCTCACAAAGATACTGTTTATCAGTTTTTGACAAGGTTAACCCACGCTGTGAGGATCGAGTCGGTCCCCACAGCGTGGGTTATACATGCCCACACATACACATGTGCGCTCACACACACACTCTCACTCACTCTCTTTCCACTCTCTCTCCCACACACACAGACTCTCTCGCTCTCTCTCCCACACTCTCGTTCCCTCTCCCTCTCTTGGAACTAGATGGTCATTGTTGGACCTGGCCCTTTTTGGCAGGTTCACCCCTGAACTTTTTGCCTGTCCCTTAGATCATTCCCTGTGTAGTGTTGGTGATTTTAGACCTCTGGGCACTTTAGCACTGTGGCCCAGTGTAAAGTGCGTGCGCGCTGTGTGCGTGTGTGGTGAGACTGGCCTGCCCTCCCATAGGAATGCATTGAGGTTGAGTGTGTCAGTGGTAATTCCTGTTATGAGAGGTGCAGCATGGTCAAGTCTAGTATGCCTGAATTCGTGAGAATAAATGCTGCGCAATGGTGTGCGCAGATTTCTTGTGACTGGTGTAGAAATGCCACTTCTAGAAGTTGGCATTTATGTGTGCTCTGTGTCTGCCTGCCTGATGTGGATTACATGTCTGGCTCTGTGAGTGACAGGAGCTGGGAGGTGTGTGTGGCTGCAGGAGGGGCAGGGTGAGTCAGCGCTAGGCTGAATGGGACACCTGAGCTAAGAGTGGTGGGAGGAGTTGCACCAAGGACCTGAATAGGACTGTGCCGTCCCTCTACAATGCTGGCTCCACCTCCTGTGGTGCGTCTGATGTCCCTAGCCTGTCCTGTGAACGGAGAGAGGAGCTGAGCAAAACAAAGTGCTCCAAAGCTCCCCCAAACCAGTTGCATCTGGTTTTCCCTAAACCCTACACCTTTAGACAAAGGAAAAGGGTGTATAAAAGAAGGGGCTGTGACCCCATGAAAATGTTCTTACTTGGATCCTGATTCTGGGAGGGCGTGCTGCTGCTGGGGCCCAGGAGGACTTGCCAGGAGGGCTGCCTCCCTGGGCCCAGCTATACCCTGGAACCCTGTTTGCTTAAAACCTTTTAGCCCTGGGCCCTGCATTGCCCCTCCTCCAAGGACTGATCCTTTGTTTTTTTGCCTGCAGGACCTTTGCCTGCTTCTAAGCGCCTGGGAGCGCTTTATCTTAAACTTGCCCCAAGAGAAGGAGCGAGAGGGCTCCGCAGCGCTGAGCTGCTCGTCCTGTGAGAGGGAATCCCCATCTAAGGATTCCCCCGTGATGCCATTCCGAGCGGGTGCCCACCCCGCAATTGCGCGTTTTTGGAGCGGGAGCCCACCCCGCATTTGGCAAGCTGAGCGGGTGCCCACCCCGCTTTATGAGTGATTTAAAGCGGGTGCCCACCCCGCATTGCCCTGACCGAAGAAAATCACCGCCGCAGCCCCGGGGCCGCCGAAGGAATCTGTTCCCGGCCGCTGCAGCGCGACCAGGAAGCCAGGCACGTCTGCCTGGGACATGGGCGGAGCGAATAGACCGGCCAATTGCAGCGCGGCCAAGGAGGAAGTCCCGCCCACCGAGAAAAAGGCTCCCGGAGCCTCGCAGACTCCCCCATGAAGACCCGGGTCCCAGGAGGGGGCCCGGTGACGAGGAGAGGAGTCGTGGTGATGGAAGCGGAGGGGGCTCGAGGCACATTGCCGGTGCCTGCCCCCGCCGCACGAGAAAAGTCCCGGGTCCCAGGAGGGGGCCCGGGTGAAGAGAAGAAGTGCCGGTGACGATGCGGGGCTCCCGTGAGCAGATGGGAGCCCCGGTGCGGAGGAGTCCTGGGTCCCAGGAGGGGGCCCGGGTGAAGAAAAGTGCTGCCGGTCCCGCAGCACAGAGAAGAGAGTCCCGGAGCCTCACAGGCTCCACCTTGAAGTCCCGGTCCCGGAAGAGGGACCGGGCGAAGCCAGCTGATCGGCGGGGCTCCCGACAGTGAGGGAAGCCCCGCGTCACGAGAGAGGCGGCCGGAGAGAATTCCCCTGCGAAGGAGCCCGGTGAGTGAGGGCTGGGCAGGGGACAAGGCCCCGTTATTTCCTGAGTGGCCCCCGCCTGATAGGGGGTCCCTCCACCGATGGGCGCAGTTTGGTGGTGCCAGTAAAGGCACCGTGTTTAGGTTCCTGAGCGGCCCCGTTTTGGCCGCGGGCCGCTCCCACGTGGCATAGTTGCCTCAGAGCCCAGATGGCTCTAACAAAGGGCATATTTTGTTTTAAAGCCCGTGTGGCTCCAACGTTTGGGGGCATTCTTATTGTTTAAGGGCCCAAAAGGGGCCCGTGCTTCCCCGCTCGCAATGATTTCAGCTGCCCTGCTTGCAGAGGGCAGCTGCACCGATGGGGTAATGTCATTAAAAGGGCCCCAGAGGGGGTCCCCAGGCACAGTGGTGCCAGTTCTTCATTTGCTTCACAGCGGCGCCGCAGTTGCGGGCCGCTGCAACGAAGGGGGCACATTTGTTTCTAGGACCATGGAGGGCCCAGGCCTCATTTACCATTTCCAGCTGCCCAGCAAGTAGTGGGCAGCTGCACCGTTTAGGTCTTTCTTTTAGGGGACATATTGCGAACTCAGGAGTGAGATGCACTCCTCTGCCCCAGTACTTCTCTTTCACGGCTGCGCAGCACTTAGTGCCAGCTGCTACGTTTAGGTTTGTGCAGTGCGCACCCTTGACTTTCGCTGCCCTTGCAGCGCGCCCTGACTGTGGGACATAGGGCATTTGAGCCCCTTTAGAGATGGCCAGGGGGACCGTTAGGTTTATAGGGCGCCCGGCCCTGATCTCCGTTAGGTGCTAAGGTGATTTTGGGTGCTAGGAACTGTGATTCCTATATTGTGGTTTACGCACCCTGTGTTATACCTCTAAGTGTGGTTCATGAGGCTGTGCATAGTATATTATGCTTGTGATTTTATTATTACCTAATGCGTAGGTTGTGAGCTATTTCCCCTGAGAGTATTTCCTAAATGTGATTCATAGGGTGCTAGGAAATGTAATGTATGTAGCATGATTTACGCACCCTGTTTGATACCTCTAAATGTGTTTTATGATTATGAGGTTGTGGTACATAATATGGTTTATGTTACAGGCTGATGCGGAGTACAGTGGTGGCCAGTGATTACTGGTTGTACGTGCTATGTCCTACATTTGTAATATGTTCACTCAGTGATGGTTCTGACAGCGGCCCACGTGGCCCTGTCATGTGTACATAATCCCCTGTAAATATTGTCCCGTGCCAGTTGGCACCGTGTATTGTATGTGAGTACTATTCTAATGTGTTATGATAATACAAAGGCTATTTTTTTATATATACCCTTGTGCGGAGTTCCTTTTGTAGTGTGCCTTGGGTGTTGCGCTGGGTGTGTGTTGCGCAAACGCTTTACACATTGCCTCCGGGATAAGCCTGACTGCTCGTGCCAAGCTACCAAGGGGGTGAGCAGGGGTTATCTTGGGTGTGTAACTCTCTTGCCCTGACTAGATTGGTGGCTTCTGCTTGGCTTTGGCGCAAGCCTTAGCCAACCAGAAATCCCATTTCTAACAGTCATCAAGAGTGTAGACATCCTTTGCTCAAAATAGGCACAGCACAGGAAATTGCAATAGCTGCTTATCCCCTGCCCGCCCCCCCACAGAACAGCATTCAGCCTGAAAAACTTGTTCTTGAAGCAAACCGCTCCACTATTATCTGCTACTCCCATGCCATTGCAGCTAGTTCAGGAAAGGGGCCTTACTCGTGCCTTCCATATTGTTGTAGCCTAATACACTACTTCAATATGGGAAAGCTGAGTACAACACGCACAAAGTTGCTCAACTATTACCTAACACTTTCACTAATCAAAAGCTTGATATAATGTCTTTGCCAATGCTTGTTCCACTTTGCGCTGTATTGTGAAATCCACGTATTGTGAACTCATGGACTATGCTGCACAATCACAGGTAATCTGAATGCTCAAGGCACAGGGTGTGGGTGTTAGTACAACTCATGAAAGTTGTCAACACTTTTCAGTGTAGATTTCTCATGCACAAATGATAGCACTGCAGAAACATGTGTTGACACTTCAGCTGCACTCCGCAGGTGGTCTTACCAGTCCAGTGTTTGCACCAGGAACATACAGGTGGGTTTGGGACTCAATAGAGAAGCACACATATTAACAGCCACACAGAAATGAGGAGCAGGGTGCTGGTAGATGTCCAGCCTACATGTTCGTTTTTATTTAGTATATATATAAAGAAAACTCATTGACGGTGCCCTCTGGGTCGGTATAGCTAGGACCACGTTTCCATAGGAAAAATATTTTTTAGTTTGCTAATAACTTTGGTACCTTTTGACAAATCTTCATCAAGCTTTCAAAAAACAAAGTTCATCCATCTCATCTCCTTCCTCAAAAGTTTCAGAGTGATGCATCAAGCGGGGGCTGAGAAAAAGGTTGGGTCCCAAAACGCGTTCTCCCCATTCATATTTCCATAGAAAAATTAGACACAGCAAAAGACAAAAAAGCTGAACAGAATTACTTCAAATTTGGCAGAAAACTAGATCTTGGTCCAGAAAGCATACTTTTTGTGATATGTTGTAAATCTGTTCAGTAGTTTTTGAGAAATTAACGCTTAAAATGTATGTATATATCAAGCTGCAGAGGATACGCGAAGCTGACAGATCTCTAGATAATATCTGATTGGCTGCCACCACATCGGGAAAGATGTGGTGGCAGCCATCTTAAGACTCGAGGACACAGTCCCCTGTCCTAGAAAAAAGTAAAAAATAGGGGTGCAGGGTAGGGATATGGACAGTTCAATAGGGAGTTCCCCCTCATGGGGCCAGAAACTGCATTTTATTTTAATCTGCGCTGAAGATCTGCAAATCCGCAGCTCTGATAAAAGAAAATATGGTGTTCTCCTGCCCTTTTTTAAAAAGCTCCCAGGGTGGGCAAGGGCCAGGGGGTTGGGGGGAGATGGGGCGGCACATTGTTTTTCTTGGAAGGGAGGGAGCCGAGACTTCATGAAGCCTCGGGGACTCTATCCCTCAGGACAAGTATTTTTATAATGGGGTTGGGGGCATACAGCCAACCACCCTGAGCCTTGTAGAAGTCCTGGGGACTACATCCTTGGGGACAATAGATAAATTATTGGCGCAGCCCACTCCCCAAACCTTGCACAGGCCCTGGAGATCCCGTCCACTGGGGCCAATAATTAATATTAATGGTAGAGGGCCTGCAGACTCCCTTCCCAAGCCTTGGACAGGCCCCAGGGACCCCATCCCCTGGGACCAACAATTACAATAAGGGGAGTGGGTGTGTGCCCCCCTCCCCAAGCCGTTGCTCCAGCTCCCCCAATTGCCTGAATCAATGGTTGTAGTTGTGGGTGCCCCGAGTGGGCACCGAGGCACTCACTGTAAAAAAAATAGCCAGCACAGCTGTCAGGGGCTGCTGGGTGTTGGGGTTCCCCCCGGAGCCCCAATGAGTACCCATTCTGCGGATCACCCAAAACAATAGTACAAATAAAAAAAAATGAATAATAAGTGAGTGGCAGGAGCTGCGGGATTGGGCGCCCACATGGGGGGTTGGGTACAAATGGCAGGGTTGGGCACCCGCAAGGGGGCAGACATCCAAACCGGTGCCAAGCGTTGCGATTGACATCTTAATTTTAATTTAAAAAACATTCACTCAAAAAGCAAAGGTTAAATCGACGTTATAGTTAGGAATTGTAATATTATGCTACTTTACATTACTAAAAAACCTTAGAAGTTCAATGAAAAAAACAAAGGTTAAAGGGACATAACAGTTAGGTGAAAATGACAGTTAAAACGTAACATTTTAAACAAAAAAACCCCACAGAGATTCACCAGTTGTAGTTAACTGAAATAACTATAACAATCACCTCACCATGCATTGCGTAAAACCTCATGTGTTACATTACTCATGACATTTTCTATGACATAATTGAAAACATCACCGCACATCTCAAAGTACATCATTCATGACAACATTGTGCATTGCGGGGGCACGAGTTATAGTTACTTTAGGGCACAAGTTTAGTTACACAGAACAGGGACTATGTGGGCATCACGTAGAACAAATATAACGGGGAGCGCAACACACACACACAACACAAACTCTGTCACTCGCTTACTCACACACACACACACACAACATAACATACCTATTATTATGAGGACCGGCCATTGACCGTAATGAAGTGTGAAATTACTATTCAAACTCCATGCGCGCTTTGATAGTAGGGAAGGTTATAAAGCGGACCGAGGCAAATCTACCTTCGCTTTTAGTTTTTTTTACATATCTGCTCGAAAGTACCGAAACACACTACTACGACCCGTCCTCACAAAGTACAGGTCCTCACAAAGATGCTGTTTATCAGTTTTTGACAAGGTTAACCCACGCTGTGAGGATCGAGTCGGTCCCCACAGCGTGGGTTATACATGCCCACACATACACATGTGCGCTCACACACACACTCTCACTCACTCTCTTTCCACTCTGTCTCCCACACACACAGACTCTCTCGCTCTCTCTCCCACACTCTCGTTCCCTCTCCCTCTCTTGGAACTAGATGGTCATCAAGAGTGTAGACATCCTTTGCTCAAAATAGGTACAGCACAGGAAATTGCAATAGCTGCTTATCCCCTGCCTGCCCCCACACAGAACAGCATTCAGCCTGAAAAACTTGTTCTTGAAGCAAACCGCTCCACTATTATCTGCTACTCCCATCCATTTGTTTCCCTGCATCCTTCACTATCTTTGCGCCAGTCGACTTTTGCCGGAAGTGGCTGTGCTTATTCAACGACTGTGTGTGGTTGGGGGAGAGATGGTGCACCATGAAGGGCTGGCTTATTTTCTTAGTTGGGGTCCTGGGTGAAGATAGTACCTCTCTTTTCACTTTTTTTTGCCCCATGTCTTTCTTCAGTCTAACTCCCAATGTTTCATAAATTAATGCTTCAGATACTCCAGAAAGTATGTGTGTACAACAGAAAATGGTTGTTCTGTGAAGGCCATCAATAAATTAAAGTATCTGATAATTCGCACTGCGCTTCATTATTTGCACCAGTACACTGTTATACTAAAGCAACATAAAAATAGTTTGATAATGTGTTATATTATAGGCAATTCCTCAAGCCCAACAGTACACAGATGTCTTGATGACCCAATAGAGGGACAGCCTGGTGCATGAACAAGTCTCCCTGTTGCCTGCTATATCCCGTTCTCAGAATTGAAAACAATATTCACTTGTATTTAAAAGTCATTAAAAAGCATGGCACCCCTCCCACAGTCATACATGATGGTCCCCTAAACCATCACCTCGTACTTGTCGAGTGCTCCTCTTGCCTCTGATCCAGCGCCAATACCAAAAATCGATCAAGGATCAATACTCCACAAATCTCTACAATGGCCCATGCACATTCACCCAGTATCCCTGATTGCGATGGGGTCAATTTGTTTCGTTCATTTCTTGTACCTTACATAAATCTCCTTGGACATTCTATTTGAATATCTAATATTGATATCAACTCTTCCTCTACTTGGTCGATGGGCCAATTAGTTGAGTAGTTGATGGTAGTGATGAGACACAATCTCACTAAACATCTGTAAGATTAACCACAGACTCTCGGTAAGGTTAATAAGTGAGTTTTATCTCAAAACTTAAAGTAAATGCTCAAATACATCAGGTCACAATAATAAACATCGAACCTCACAATCAGAGAAAATAACACAACTTCATGTTAGACTCATCAAAATACAATGACATTATGCAAATGAAGGAATGGATAGAGTTAAGAGACATAAGGGTTCAGCAGGATGATTATGCCAAACAATAAAATACCTATC
Organism: Calotriton arnoldi; assembly: GCA_963921515.1. Taxonomy (NCBI): domain Eukaryota; kingdom Metazoa; phylum Chordata; class Amphibia; order Caudata; family Salamandridae; genus Calotriton; species Calotriton arnoldi. Next base: position 346,807 of record CAWUFW010003924.1, on the reverse strand, counting down.
GGAGGGATAGATGAAGAGACAACAGGTTAATCTAAAATAATACATTCAATATTTTATTGACGGAGTGGATAGGTGGAGAGACAAAAGATTCAAAGATAAATGCATTGATGCTGAAAAAGTCATAGACTAAATACAAACCTATCTGTCAGTAGGAAAAACCACCCCCTGGACCCGGGAGATGATGAAGGTTCCCCAGCAGGGAATCGGGAAACCCAAAGATTCAGTCAGGAAATAGAACAGGATAGAAGCAGCTAGGCCTCTGCACAAAACCGACGGACAGCGAAGTATCTCCCCTCTCACCTCCTGCCAGCCTAAATTCTCTCTCCTTGTCTCTAGACCACACCCCTAAAGGTACCCCAATTATAGTCTAAAACCTACATGTCCGTCCCACATTAGTTGCACTCTTTCATGAAACTTGACAAGGGATTGGTTAATTTCTGGGGGGTGGGATGTCACACCACGGTGACTTCACTTATTTTCTGACTATACTATTGTGCCCCTTCCTTTCCCATCGTCTGACTCTCAATACTTTCACATAAAGTTTATAAAAGTTACATTTAGACATTATTTATTTAAATTTAACATCATCCGCGGAAGTTGTCGTCTTTCACACGGTAGATCACAGCCCTTGGCAGGCATTCAGCATCACGGCCTTCAACTCTTAGGCATCTTGTGCTGTGCTCAGCGCTTCTGGCTGCTTTGTCAAGTCAGTCTCACTCCCATTCCGAGCCCTCCCTTTACAATGGTCAAGTTTAGGAGAAGATGGATTCCCATCCAATCCACTAAAACAAGTGAAATATAGACATTCATTAATTATATGACATTGCAACCCTCACTGTCTACCACCCACCTGTGCGTTATTCTCCATTAATGTTACCTAGCATAAGCATTTGGCAAAAACGGCGTTATTTATTAATTTTTAAAGCAGGAGGCAACATGCATAACACCAATGTTCATGCGGCCTACTCATGCAATTTCTTTGTTTAATTTTTGAAACTACAAATATTATTACAGATGATTCATTTACGTGTTATTACATGCATGCGGCAAAGCAATTTCCTCGTATTTCTGTGTGGTGCACATTAGTTCATTATTTCTACTTACTGTTAGTACGTATTATTGGGGTACTCGATCCGAGCAGGTTTCATCTTTTATTATTTTTGCGAAACCCTGCTCCATCAATTCCCCCCTCTGATGGCTTATAGAAGCCATCAAAAAATACCTACCATACCAAGTGCCATCTTTATTCAATTTTAAAAACTCTGTACCCTTTTCTCTTTTTATGGCACCCTCATCTAATTCTTTCATTAAGCCATAGTATTCTCCTTTCATCTCTTCTAACTCTTATCTCTTCTCTTTTTCTCTTTCTTGCACTTCTTTTATTCTTTAATTCTGTTATTTCTTTTCTTTCTCTTCTCCTCTTACAACATTTATATGCTGTTATTATTACTAAAACTATTATTACTATTGAGACTATTGGCATTATTATTTTTCCTAATAAACTACTTCCAAAGGTAGAAAACCAATTACTAATTGAGGAGAAACCCTTACCAACCCTCTCCCAAACAACGTCAACCTCCAGTTGGGTCAAATCTGTATGTAATTTAGTAATATTCTTTATATATCCCTCAATTCCTTTACTTTTGTCTGGGATATAAGTGCAGCCATGTTGGACTTTCAACATTCCACAGACTCCACCCTCTTTTGCTAATAAGATATCAAGGGCAAGTCAATTTTGTAAAACCATTGATCTGATTGCTACCATTTCTGTGTCAATCATTAAAAATCCACCAGCAGCATCTGTAGATAACTGATCAACTACTGTGGATAACTTTCAAATCTTGTGAGAGTTCAGAACGACTCCAACTGAGGGTATCAGTGCACCAAAAATATCACCAACTATTTCTGAGAAACTTGCTCTTTTGAAGCGTGTTAGTCCTTGCTCCATTTCATTCAATCTGTGTTTGCTTTGGTTCAAGTGGTATACTTTCGGAAAGACAATAGCAAAATAACAACTTCCATACCAAAGTGCAGGCAACCTATAATATGCTTTCTGGCCACACACATAATAAACCCCCGGAAAAACAGGATCCATTCCACCCTTCAATCCCCAACCTCCAGTAATTTGAAAGGTATGTTCACATTCACTTGAACCAAGGAAGTCATTATTGTAATTAGTCTTAGTTCTAAACAGACAAATCTTCCCTTTCTGTTACCAGTCCAGAGACATTGCAGCGTATCCTTCGCCCTTCTCATAATTTCCTTCCTTAAAGTCCCATGGTGGCATTCTGGACTTTTGTTCAGCAGCTTTCTTTTGGAAACTTTCCCTTCTTTTCTCTACCATTTCTAAGAACACCTTCTCTTCAACCCTTAAACTGCAGGTTAAATTATTCTTATAGGCGTACTGTATGTCTAAAGTTTTAGTAATATGAAAAAATTCACCCATGTATCGTGCATTCTTAGCACTAAATACCTTATTCAATTCTTTAATGACAGGAATTTCAGAAAATACTAAGGGGTCGATTCCGATTCGGGCCGGAAATCTCTCCGACCGAGCCGGACCCGGAGAGATTTCCGACCGAATCGGACCCGTGCAGTCCGACCGAACGAGTCCGATGCATTCGTATGCCACCGGACACGAGTCGGTCGGACTCCCATTGAACTCAATGGGAGCCGGTCGTACAACGCGTACGCGGGCTCCCATTGACTCAATGGGTGCGAGGCGGACAAGGGCGCCCCCTACAGCGAGTACGCCGCGAAGCGCTTCGCGGCGTACACGCACAGGTAGGGGGGACCCATGGGTCCCCCCTGTGTGCGACTCGCGCGGGTACGCGTACAGGGGGGTCCGACACGGACCCCCAAAGTACGGCTCCGACAGCGAGTTCGAGTCGGACGGCGCGAGTCGGTCGGAGCGGTCGAGGTGCGCATCGTACTTACCCGGCCGGAAAACGTCTCCATTGCGCGGTGCGAATCGGGTCCGAGCGAGTCGGTCCGAGCGGTACGATCCGGGTACGAGTCGGTCGGAGCGGTCGGGTCGCCCGGACGAGTCGGTCGGCGAATTCGCATCGTACTCGCTCGGCCGGACCCGCGTACGATTCGGTCGGGAAAAAGGGCTCCGAATCGGATCCGGTAAAGCCGAATCCTATTCGGAGCCCTACCGGCCGAGATCGGAATCGGCCCCTAAGTCTATATTAGAGTAATGGTATTCCAGTTTCCCCGTTACATAAAATAAGCTGGTAAGTATACTACAAGACACACCATAGGTTAATGGAAGGTGGTGATAAGTCACCCCTTCAGAAACAGACGAAGGTAATTGCATGCACACATAACAGTCACTCACATTCATAGTTTTCACGCATTCATTAAGTAACTTGGTGAAAACATTTAACAAGAAATCACTAATTGATTTATCATGATGGAAAATGCTTCTATCGAAGGGTACTATTTTAGTATTTGGAGTTTCGTTAGTGACTTCATTTATCCTTTCACTTGTTATATCATTAGTATTGTTTCTTTTGTCAGTTACCATTAGAATAGGTATAGCAACAGTCAGTAATATCCACATAAATGTTAATAACAAGACACTACATAAGCAAGCTTTAATACACCTACGTTTTAAACTAGGTTCTGGAAGTTCAGTCACTTCTGATTCAGCCATTTTTCTTTCAATATAAAAATATAAAAATCTATCTATACCTCCTAATTTTCTAAATTTAAAAAAAAAAAAAATTAAATTTCAAAATAGTAGTGCAATCCTGCACTTCAAGGCTTTCTTCTTTACCCCCTTTTTTTATTATTTCTTTTCTTTGTTCTGCTTTGAACTTTTATTACATTTGTCTTTAAATCATTAAGGTTTCTTCTTAAATTTGTCACAGTTCTTTAAGGAGGTCTTAGTTTGCTTTCATCAACTTGCTCAGTGTCAGAATTTTCTCTTCCTTCTCTTGAGTCTGGATTTTCTAGTTCTTCTAAGATCACAAACGCCCACTCAGGTGTCCTGTATTTTCTACTTGGAATTCTTACTCTTCTTGTTTTTCGTACCGATTCTTCCCCTGACTTTTCTTGATCTGTTTGACTTGAGATCTCATTACTTTGTTCTGGTCTTTTTCTTAATCTTCTCTTCACAAGAGTGTATTTTAACCTTTTCACTCCACTTGGCCAGCTATCCCCTTTCCTTGGTTTCTTTGCTTTGACCTCATTTTCATCTTCTACACTTGGTTCACAAGTTCTTTTGTTTGCCCTTTCTACTGGCTGATTTTCTTCTGGATTTTCAGTTTCTTCAAGTTCTGCTGATACTACAATAACTTCTCTTTCGACTGTGAACTCACTGTCTTCTGGTTCTATTATATTTTCACCTATTTCAGGTTCGCATGGAAGTTCGCTTTCTTGTAGATCATCAGTGAATTCACCCTCTCCTGGTTTGATGACAGTTTCACCTGTTTCAAGTTCAGCTGGAATTTCACTTTCTTCTGGATAATCAGTGAATTTACTTTCTTCTAGTTCAACAGCAGTCTTTGGTACCCTAGAATCTTTTGCCCACTTTACTTGACTTGTGCTTGGCTGTTCACCATCCGTAGGTTCGTCAGAATCTGTCACTCTAGATTCATTAGCTTCACACACTTCAACCACTGACCTTTGTTTCTGTGTTTCAGTCTGTGGCCTTTTCGGTCTTTCAGGTGGATCTAGGGTCCGTTTGGTGTGGCTTGCGTGAATCCAGTTTGGCAATTCAGCACACTTCACTGCCATTGTCGTCACCAGGATGATTTGATGAGGTCCGTGCCACCTGGGGTCTAAACACGATTTTCTTACGGTTTTCTTGACGTAGACCCACTCAGCAGGACTCAGATCATGAGCTTGATTTCGATGTATTGTTGTGGCTTCTTCTCCAACCTGGTGGGACACAGAACGTACTAGTTCAGCAAATCCTCTGCAATAGTCAAGCACCAGATCATCAGATATACTCATCAGTTTGTTCGCTGGTACATATGCCTGTCTCATTGCTCTTCCCATGAGGATTTCATGTGGACTCAATCCAGTCTTTCTGTCAGGGATGCTTCTCAGACTCATCAGCACAAGGGGTAAAGCGTCAGGCCATTTCAGTGAAGTGGATGCACATACTTTCCCTAACCTGGATTTAATAGTGCCATTAATTTGCTCGACCACTCCAGAGGCTTCTGGTCTATAGGCACAGTGCAGCTTCTGTTCAATTTTAAATGCAGCACAAATCAGCCGAATTACTTAATTATTAAAATGAATTCCTCTATCTGTTTCTAAAGTGACTGGGATTCCAAACCTAGGAATTAGTTCTCTCAACAGCAGTTTGGCTACTGTAAGGCTGTCATTTCTTCTCGTGGGGTAAGCTTCCACCCAACGAGAAAATAAGCATACAATGACCAGGACATACTTCAACCCATTGCAAGGGGGAAGCTCAATGAAGTCGAGTTGAAGTCGGGTAAATGGACCTCCTGCCCTCCCAATTTGTCCCCAACTTACAACTGTCTTCCTCCCTGGATTTTGCTGCTGACATGTGATGCACCTCTGGCAAAGACTCTCTGCAATGACTCTGAACTTCGGATTATACCATGTCTGCTTGAAGAGTCTGATCATTGCGTCTCTTCCAATATGTGCATGTCCATGGTATACCCTGACCATGTGAGAAAGCAAAGAGTCTGGCAAGACTGGTCTCTCATCCTGATACACCCACAGCTCGTCATCTGTTCTCTTTCTACAGCCTGAGATTTTCCAATTTTCCTTTTCCTTATCACTTGCCTCTTCCTGCATCTGCCTCACCTCATCCCAAGTCTCTAATGTTGTTGAAGTTATAAACATAAGATGGCATTCGGTATTTCCTCTTTCAATTGATCTGTTTAGGGCCATTGTGTTTTGCGCACAATAACGTGCAATTTGGTCTGCATATCTATTGCCTTTCGTCACATAATCGTCTCCTGATTGATGTGCCGCACATTTGACTACTGCAATTCGTTTGGGCAGTTGTAAAGCATCCAATAATTCTTTTACAATTTTACCATTTCGAATGGGGGAACCTGAAGAAGTCAAAAATCCCCTTTGCATCCATAGCTGGCCAAAATCGTGCACTATTCCGAATCCATACTACCTGTCTGTGAAAATGGTTACTTTCAGACTTTTGGCAACTTTACATGCGCTAGACAGAGCTATCAGCTCAGCTATCTGGGCGGAGTTTACTCCTTTCAGACAGGATGCTTCAATGTTATGTTATGTTATGTTAAAAATATTTGTAGAGCGCACTTACACCAGGCGGTTTCATGGCGCTAAAAGCGGGAGGCAACAGTGGTATGATGACAGAAGCTTTACTCATATGCCTGAGAGAACAGAAGGGTCTTAAGAAGTGTTCTGAATTGGGCGTAAGAGGTTGTTAACCTCAGTCCAGTGGGAAGAGAGTTGCAGAATTGAGGAGCCAGAAAAGAGACTCCGAGGCCACCGTGTTTTTTGCGTTTGAAGGTGGGGGTGGTGAGCAGATTCAGATGGGAGGAGCGAAGTTCGCGAGAGGGGGCATAGCGATGGATCCTAGACGAGATGAATGCTGGGCCAAGGCCGGCAAGGGCTTTAAAGATGGTGCAGCCCAATTTAAATGCACAGCGTTTAGCCACCGGAAGCCAGTGGGGGCTCTTCATCAGGGGACGGACATGTTGGTATCTAGGTTGATGGAAAATGAGCCTGGCTGCTTGATTTTGTACCAGTTGCAGACGGTGGAGTTGGTATGCCGGAATGCCGACATAGAGCGAGTTGGCATAGTCAATACGAGAGATGACCAAGGCCAGGATGACTAAGGTCAAGGCCTCGGTGGTCAGAAATCTACAGATCTTCCGAATTCTGCGTAGGTGGAAAAAGCAGGTAGATACCACTGCGCTAATCTGAGGTTTCATAGACAGGTCATTGCTGATTATGACCCCTAAGCTTTTTACAGATTCTACTGGGCGAGGAGGACTACCTAGGAGAGGGGGCCAGAAATTAGAATTCCAAGGGTTGGCGGTACCTCCAGTCAGAATCAGCTCAGTTTTATCGGGGTTAAGTTTTAATTGGTTGGCGTACATCCATTGGCTAATATAGCTCATGGTGGACTGGAAGTTGGATACTGAGGTGTTGGAAGAGTAAATTTCAAACACCAACTGGAGGTCGTCTGCATAGTTGAAGGTTACAACTCTACTTATGCGTAAGGACCAGATCAAAGGTAGCATGTACAGATTAAACAGGAGGGGCGAGAGGGAGGAACACTGGGGGATCCTGCAGGTCAGCCTAGCTTTCTTGGCTGAGAAGTTGGCGAGACGGACTGCCTGAAAACGGTTGTGTAGGAAGGAGGAGATCCACTTCAGAGCCAGACCCTGGATGCCAGCATTACTGACACGATCGATCAGGAGGTCATGATCGACCGTGTCAAAAGCGGCCGACAGTTCCAAACAGGGCCTGGGTGATGTTTTTATCGGCCCCTCTCCTAAGCTCGTCCATAACTGCTAGGATGACTGACTCCGTGGAGTGTGCTGGTCTAAATCCTGCCTGATGGGGGTCGAGGAACTGAGAATGCTCAATGAATGAGCTCAGACAGTTTGCTACATAGGCTTCTAAGATCTTACTAAGGTAGGGGAGTAAAGAAATTGGGCGGAAGTTGCTCAGGACCAGGGGGTCAGCGTTGGATTTCTTCAGGATTGGGACGATTTCAGCATGTTTAAAGGTGTCTGGGACAATGCCTTGTTTAAGAGAGTTGTTGAGGAGTGAGAGGGGCGGATCTGGGCAGGTAAGGAAAGCTTCTTGTAGGATGTGAGGGAGACAGCAGTCGGTAGGGGAGCCTGATCCAATTTTTTTTAGTAAGACAAAAAACTCTTCCCTAGAGATCTGGGGGATATGGTCCAGCACAAGGGGATTTTTGCATGTGATAGGGGAGGCTGTTGAGAGTGTGGGAGGAGGAATGCTGCTTTTAATGGTGGCAATTTTCTCGATGAAATACGAGTTCAGGGAGTCACATAGTGATTGTGAGGGGACAGGTTTTGCTATCACTCTATCAGGTTGTGTAAGCTCGTCGACTATAGAGAAGATATCCTTGGTCTTAGTGGCTGAGTTCATAATTTTCAAGGAGAAGTAGGTTGCCTTGGTCTGGAGGATAGAGTTTTTATAGTCTTTTAGCAGGGTAACATAAGTGGCTTTTTTTTTCAGGGGCATAATCTCGTCTCCAGCTGCGCTCTGCTTGCCTAAGTGCAAGTTTTTTTATTTTCAGATCGTCAGTGAACCAGCGTTGAGCATCATAAGGGCGTTTGAGTTTGGTTCTCTTAAAGGGAGCGACGCTGTCACTGGCTGATACAAGCCATTGCTTGATGCTTGTTGCCTGATTGCAGAGGGAATCTTGTTCAGTTGGTAAAGTGGCTTTTAATAATGACTCCTTCTAAAGTACAGACAGCATAGGCAGAACGTAATTCACCTCTTTCATTTCTCAAACATGACCCATCAACAAACAACTCACAATCTGAATCTTCTAATGGACTGTCTTCGATGTCTGGCCTAGGTTTCGTGCACAACTCTGTCACATCCAGACAATCATGATCAGCTTCCTCCTTCACTTCCTTACAGCGTGAATTTGGCAGTAGAGTCGCTGGGTTCACATTTGTACACCTGACTACAGTCACATTTTCAGCACCCAGAATTACTCTTTCATACTTAGTCAGCCGACTAGAGGTAAGGTACAGGGTCCTAGTGCGTGTCAAAAGAATCTCAACAGAATGTGGCACATACACCTTGACAGGACAACCCATCACAATTGGTTCAGTCTGCTCCAGACTCATGCAAGTAGCTGCTACTGCTTTCAAACATCCTGGTAATGCTGCAGCCACTGTATCCAGGGTAGCAGAAAAGTATGCTACTGGACGTCGTGCCATTCCATGTTTTTGAGTTAGGACTGAGAGCGCATATCCATCTCTCTCACAACAGTACAATGCAAATTCTTTGGTATAGTCTGGCATTCCCAGTGCAGGTGCTCTACAAAGACTACTTCTCAATTTTATGAAAGCATCCATGGCCTCATTATCCAAAACAATCGGATCTTTCACATCCTTGCGAGTCAATTTCTGTAAAGGTTTTGCAATCAATGAGAAACTACATATCCACTGGCGACAATACCCAACCATTCCCAAAAACATTCGCACTTCTTTCTGAGTTTTGGGTGGATTCATTTGTTTGATCACACAGATTCTTTCTGGGGTTACTTTTCTAACTCCCTTTTCTATTTTGTGTCCAAGGTACTGTACTTCTTTTTTGCAGAATTGTAGTTTTGCTGGGGACACCTTGTGTCCTCCGTCTGCAAGATGATTCAATAAGGCGATTGTGTCCGTGACACATGCCTCTCGTGTCTTTGATGCCACCAATAGGTCATCAATGTACTGAACCAAAACCGAATTTCCTGGCATGACTAAAGTTTCTAGACATTTTTTCAAAATCTGATTAAAGATTGAAGGACTCTCTGTATACCCTTGAGGAACTCGGCACCATGCCAAAACACGATCTCCGAACCGGAAAGCAAATAAATACTGGCTATCCAGATGCAAAGGGATTGAAAAGAATGCTTGACACAAATCAATCACTGTGTACCATTCTGCATCACAAGGAATTTGGTAAAGAATCACTGCTGGATTTGGTACTACTGGGCAACAAGGCACTACAATTTTATTTATTTTTTGCAAATCCTGTACTATCCGGTACTTCCCATTAGGCTTTTTGATACCTATGATAGGTGAATTACATGGACTGCTCAATATTTCTTTTAGGATTCCCTGTTCAATCATTTGATCAATTACTGGAGCTACTCCTGCAGTCACTTCTGGACTCATTTTGTATTGGGGTGTGTTTGGGTACACAGCGCCATTCTTCACTGTTATCTGAATTGGATCTACTCTTGTCATCAAACCAATTTCTTTTCCTGAAAAATCCCACACATCCTGTGTCACTGTACTTTTTAATTCATCAGGCAAATTATTATCAGTGAGAAGGGAAAACAACTCATTTACTTCTGTTCCTTGCTTCGCTAGCATCATTTTAACCGCTTCGCCGCGATCGGAATTCCGCCCAGGTGTTGGACATTCCGATCGCGGGTGTGGTCGTGACGAGCTCAGCTCGTCATGCGCACAGCGCGACCGCGCAGCATGACGAGCTGAGCTCGTCATGAGCATCGAAGGGGTTAAACTCTGCATCTTCATCTGGGGTCTGAAATGCAATTCCATCTGGGGTACAATAGATGGTGCAATTCATTTTGCACAGCAAATCTCTTCCCAAGAGATTTACCGGGCTTGAGTCACATACCACAAACCGATGCATGTCTTTGAAGTTTCCAATATGAACTTCTATAGGATTTGTGACTGGTGTTCGAATATGTTTATTCGAGACTCCTACAACTTGGATAGTTTCTCCTGAGAGGGGTAGGTTTGGAATTTCTGCTGCTCTCACAGTAGAACGGGTAGCACCAGTGTCCACTAAAAATGTTATATCATTCCCTTCCATCTTCCCGTCAACAAATGGACCTGACTGATCTACCGCTAAAGATGCGCCAAGTACGCACTCTTCCTCCCCCCTCAGGCACTGTTATTGAGATGAGTCTGAATCATTTCCATTGGATTGCATCCAATACTGCTGACTCACACCTTGATTCTTACCAATCGGGTCTCCTCCGTGATATCCGGTGTTCACATTGTACCTTTGCACCTGAGCATTCACATGACTTGAATTTGGAGCTTGTGGCACATGTAACTGTTGCGCAACTATCTGCTGCTGCTGCTGTAGATTTACACCCACCTCATTCTGCATCTGTGGAATTAAATTTTGATTTCCTCCATTATTCTTTTTAGCAGTTCTACACTCATTCCTCCAATGTCCAAACTTTCCGCACGCATGACAAGGGAATTTCTTCATCGCTTCTTCCTTACTCATTTTTCCTTTACCCTTACCTCCACTGAAAGTCTGCCCATTTTGACTCTGTCCATTTGTTTGACTATTGCTGTTTTCTTGTTGTTCGGCTACCTTTACTTGTGCCCACATCATTTCCTCTTTTAACTTTTTATGTTTACTCTCAATTTCATCACTACAATACTTTGCATACCGTAAGATTTCATCCACTGTCTTGTTCTGCCAGCAAATGAAATGCTTGAATCATGTTGCTAATCTCTGGCCTTAATCCGAACACAAAGCAATACACAAAATGTCCCATATCTTTATATCCAATATTTTCAAACCCACTATACTGTTTAAACACCTGAAGCAGTCGTTCATAATAAGCATGAACTGACTCCTTAGGTTCCTGGATAGTTCTGTCAATCTTAACTCAAACTGTTTCTCTTGGAGAGATTTTCCCTTTTAAGAAAGTGATTACCTGATTATACTTTTTCATTACTTCTTCTGATGGTGCACCTGTTTTAGGATCCCTAGGGTATTCTTCTTTTGGCCAATCAACAGTAATCTTACATTCTGTCCATAAATCAGCGGGTACAACAATATCAAATAAACCATCTAAATCCTTTAACAAAACCTTTGACACCTTGACAAACCTATCTACCTGTTTATACCATACAACCGGTTTCTCTCTTAACCTGATTTGATTTGATTTAGAGATTTGTATAGCGCACATATGCCCGAGGGCATCTTGGCGCTGGAATTGGCAGGAACGCAGAAGTATGGCAAGACCTAGTGATGCTAATACAGTATTAGGTCAGTCAATTGGCGAATAACCATGTTTTCAGCTGTCTTCTAAACCTGGGAAAATCATTTGTAAAAGACAATATATCCTGTCTTGACCATGGAACATGTACATATCCACCACCTGGTACTTCTCTCATTGGACACACCCTTTCAATCGGTTCAGTTTCTTTCATAGGAAACATAGTCGCTCCTTTATTTGCTGAATCTTCCTTCCTTTTAGACCATCTAACTTTCCAACGATCTACATCTCCCCATTTCTTCAGAATGTTCATTATCTCCTTTATCTGTAACCTTTTTCCTGAAGCATTCAAACTTTCTAAATCCTTATCAGTAAAAGCCAATCTGTATGATTTTTGCAACACCTTTGATTTTTCTATATCTACTCCATACTCACTGGCAGCTTCAGATATCTTTTCCTGTAAATTCTTTGCTCTCCCGGTAATACTTTTACACAAAAACAACAGTTCTTCCTCACAATAGTTTCCTAATCTGTCTGGACTTAATGATCCAATAATCATTTCTTCTAAGTCAACCTTTAGCTGGCTCACATTTATACTCTGGGATTGTGGTTTAGGCTTTGTCATTTCTTTTATCCAATTGTTTAACTCTTTCTGTGAGGGACCTGTGGAACTCCCTGCTACTGGAGTATCACTTCGTTCTATTCTTCTTGGCTCAAATTGAACAATTCTCTGTAGGGTAACAAAGTATTATTCACATTTGCCTGTTCATTCCCACTTCCACTACTCCTGACGCTGCTACCTGGCACAGCTAAAGCATGTACCTTGGTTACATTCTGTCTATCTCCATACAGTGGTACTACAGGTCCAATGGTTACCGGTACCGTCAATGCTTCTGCATTCAAATTCAGCTGACTCAATTTCTGAACCTGTTCTAATCTGGCCTTATTCTACATTTTTGCTTCATTCTCTCTCATTACTTTCGCTATCTCTGTAACTTGTGGAGTCAACAGGGTTCCCATTTGCGGGGCACTTGGAGTCACAACCCCTAAATTTTCCTCATATGGCGGAGGTTTTTTATTCATGATTATTTGTATCAATTCATCGTCATCAGAATCATTCGTATTGCCTCTTATACTTGGAGTCTCTAAATGGATTCTCTTTTCTTTACATTTACTTCCAGTCTGCTCATCAACTGTTAAAACTGGGTACAATCCTTCCGTTACTACAGCTCTTTTCCATCTTTTCAATTTTTCATCTCTACTCTCAAAGGGGTATCTGAACATCATACTTCTGTAACCTCTATTACCAATTCTGTATTTTTCTCTCTCAAATGCTTCCACTTCCCATTCTTCTAATGCTTCGTACTGAGTCAATCTAGGATTTGGGACTAAGGAATTCATTCGGTTCCTCAAATTTTGTAATATCCTCACAATAAATGTACCATGTTGCGGAAAAGCTAAAACACCATCACCTTTCGTGTACTCAATCCAATTTTCCAACCACATACAGGTGTGATATCCTCGTTCTAACATCATAAAAGAAGCAGGCGTTTTTGGAGGCGCAATCGGAACTCCCTCTCTGGTCAAAATTGGTTTGTCCTTCTTGAACAAATTCTTTATTTTCTGTATTAGTTTCATTTTCTTACTTCCTCCACTAATGGGTCTTTCCATGTATAAACAACAACAATCTTTCCGTAATTCTGTTCACTCTATTGGTTTAATTTTGTCCTATACCAGCGCGTCTCACACCAACCAACTAATCACAGCACTGCTACGTATGCAAGGTCTCAACTAATACCAATACTAGCGCGTCTCACACCAACCAACCAATCACAGTCCAGCATACGCCCGCAGCCTGACCAATGTCAGCGCGGCTCTTTCTGACGTCAGTATTACTCCTTCTACTGACCCTCCCTTCACAAAATCTGATGGTAATATTTTTCTAAGTTTTCTTAATCAAAATTTTGTTAGTAACAACATAAAAACACAATGCTACTTTGCCCGTTCCACTAAATAAGAGATAGTTTTCACTCTTCCAGAGATTTTTCTCACTCTGAGTCCTAATAACGTCCAGCGCTATTTTACCCTTCAAACAAGCTCCAGGTGGACCTATTACTTTTCTAGGATACAACCAAGATTTCACAAGAGGACTTTTTGGTGTGAAAAGGAGTCTTGCTATTTTCTTGGAAATAAGACTAGAATTTCTCTATCCTCCTTCACTATACAAACACTCTACTCTCATACGAGATTTCCCTAAGTATAACACCTACAGCCCTCCGTAGCTTTTAGGCATTATTTCAACAGACAAAGTACTTCTGCAGTGTAATTTCTTTACCACACTCTTCTTCTGCCTACTTCCAGCAGATTCTTTCCCGGGATTCCTCAGGTATCTCCGTACCTGGAATTCTAGACAACATAGAACATGACACTAACCCTCTGTGTTAAGAACATATAATCAATGATCAATAATCATTACCAAACTAATCAATAATTAAACCGTCCTCTGCTACCAAGAAACTGATCCAGCGCCAATACCAAAAATCGATCAAGGATCAATACTCCACAAATCTCTACAATGGCCCATACACATTCACCCAGTATCCCTGATTGCGCTGGGGTCAATTTGTTTAGTTCATTTCTTGTACCTTACATAAATCTCCTTGGACATTCTATTTGAATATCTAATATTGATATAAACTCTTCCTCTACTTGGTCGATGGACCAATTAGTTGAGTAGTTGATGGTAATGATAATACACAATCTCACTAAACATCTGTAAGATTAACCACAGACTCTCGGTAAGGTTAATAAGTGAGTATTATCTCAAAACTTAAAGTAAATGCTCAAATACATCAGGTCACAATAATAAACATCGAACCTCACAATCAGAGAAAATAACACAACTTCATGTTAGACTCATCAAAACACAATAACATTATGCAAATGAAGGAGTGGATAGAGTTAAGAGACATAAGGGTTCAGCAGGATGATTATGCCAAACAATAAAATACCTATCGGAGGGATAGATGAAGAGACAACAGGTTCATCTAAAATAATACATTCAATATTTTATTGACGGAGTGGATAGGTGGAGAGACAAAAGATTCAAAGATAAATGCATTGATGCTGAAAAAGTCATAGGCTAAATACAAATACATCTGTCTGTAGGAAAAACCACCCCCTGGACCCGGGAGATGATGAAGGCTCCCCAGCAGGGAATCGGGAAACCCAAAGATTCATTCAGGAAATAGAACAGGATAGAAACAGCTAGGCCTCTCTCTGCACAAAACCGACGGACAGCGACGTATCTCCCCTCTACTCTCCTGCCAGCCTAAATTCTCTCTCCTTGTCTCTAGACTCTAGACCACACCCCTAAAGGTACCCCAATTATAGTCTAAAACCTACATGTCCGTCCCACATTAGTTGCAATCTTTCATGAAACTTGACAAGGGATTGGTTGATTTCTGGGGGGTGGGATGTCACACCACGGTGACTTCACTTATTTTCTGACTATACTATTGTTCCCCTTCCTTTCCCATCGTCTGACTCTCAATACTTTCACATAAAGTTTATAAAAGTTACATTTAGACATTCTTTATTTAAATTAAACATCATCCGCGGAAGTTGTCGTCTTTCACACGGTCGATCACAGCCCTTGGCAGGCATTCAGCATCACGGTCTTCAACTCTTAGGCATCTTCTGCTGTGCTCAGCGCTTCTGGCTGCTTTGCGAAGTCAGTCTCACTCCCATTCCGAGCCCTCCCTTTACAATGGTCAAGTTTAGGAGAAGATGGATTCCCATCCAATCCACTAAAACAAGTGAAATATAGACATTCATTAATTATATGACATTGCAACCCTCACTGTCTACCACCCACCTGTGCGTTATTCTCCATTAATGTTACCTAGCATAAGCATTTGGCAAAAGCGGCGTTATTTATTAATTTTTAAAGCAGGAGGCAACATGCATAACACCAATGTTCATGCGGCCTACTCATGCAATTTCTTTGTTTAATTTTCGAAACTACAAATATTATTACAGATTATTCATTTACGTGTTATTACATGCATGCGCAAAGCAATTTCCTCGTATTTATGTGTGGTGCACATTAGTTCATTATTTCTGCTTACTGTTAGTACGTATTATGGGGGTACTCGATCCGAGCAGGTTTCATCTTTTATTATTTTTGCGAAACCCTGCTCAATCACCTCCTTTGTGTCTCCTAATTCTAGTCCTTTCCAATCCCCACCCTCCTAACACATGAACGTCCCCTTTACAGGTTGTTAGGGTCATCCTTTTTTAAACCTGCATAAAACATTATATCTCCTTTGAATGCACTGGGATTACCACCCTAATATTGAGATTCGCGCGTTATCTGTTAGGCCAAGATGTGGGCAGTTGTAGGTGCCCCAGACAGCTTGTACCTTTTTACCAGGCATGGTGCCTTCACTCTCAATAAAAGCATCAGGGCACAACCTGACTCTGGTGTTTCACAAGGGGATGGGGGGGGGGAGAGCTGCACCCATACAACCCACTCCAAATACCACCCCACGGCTGCCCGGCCACTCTGGGAGCCACCACTCTGCCTCTAATGGGGTGAAGCATCTGTGACTGCCACCGGGCCAACCAGATATTCCCTGAGCTACTTGCTGCTGGAGGTGTCCGTAGGACGTCAAATCCCACTGGAGTGCCTGGCGAGTGGCCACTCTGGACTCTGTGCTGCGCCATCTGATGATATCATCAGCAGTGACGTGTGCCTTCCTTTCTTTGCCCACTTCCCCATGTCTCCAAGCAGAGAGGAGGTTGCAAGCCCTTCAGTTAGTTCCCGGACTTTCTTAAAACATACTATTCAACAGGACAACCAATGTCCTACATACAATTAATGCAGCAACATACTCTAAGAAGGTACATATGAACAGGCATGAGATATTAGGGAAACACTTTTACAGGCACTGAAATATATAAAGAGGATGTTTTTAATACATGTCTAATAAGCAGTTTTAGTGGCAAGTGAAAAAGGTGAAAAAAAGTGCTGTTTGTTCGAACTGTGGATCATCAATACAATTGGAAAAGTTCTAGTGTGACAAGAGAATATCTTAATAATGTCGGTGCGCCGAACACCAAGGCTGCATAGTCTTGAATCTTCTTCAGACACTCTCTGCCCCTTTATCTCACTCTTCAAGGTTCGTGCTTTCTCCCTTAGCGCCAGTTTTCCCATCTATCTCTATCCTCCTTCTTTTCTGTGTTTTTCCCAGCTCTCGCTCTCAGTAGCGGCTGCTACTGGATGGGGGGTGGTAGGGCGGGGTGGGCGGGGGCGGAATGAAAAAAAAGGACTTACCTGGAACGGCCGGCTGCTGCCTCTCTTCCGTCCTCTTCCATCTTCCTTCTTCCTGTCTCTAGTCCCAGCCGGCAGCAGAAAACTCCTGGGCACACAGGCTCCCCTGAGCCAATCACAATGCTGCAATGCAGCAGAAAGAAGCAGTGGCCTCTGGCGCGGTGCCGTTCGTGCTGATTTTACAGTGTGGAACATGCTCCCGGCTCTAAAAATCAGCACGAGCAGCTAGATGGGCCAAAATTCCGCCGCTTGCGGAACTCTGCGAAATCTCGCTGAGATTTTACGTAACTCTGTGGAATTCTGCGGAGTAAAACTCAGTGAGTTCCACCCACCCTTAGTTAAAGGTAGTTTATATAGTATTGTCATTTAAATTTGTGTTGTTTGTTTCACCTGTTAAGCTATGGACAGTGATTCATGGCAGAGGTAAACTAAGCATAAAGTTGAGTATAATATCCACTGGGAGCACATAGTGTGACGTGGAGATGGCCTACGGAGCATGGAGTGCAGCTGTGGCTGCAGGTGTTGCCTAATTGGTGTTCAGAGTGTTTTAGTCAGTGGAAAATGGCAGTCAACAGAACCGCCTAAGCTAATCACGTTAATCAGTTAAAGACGGTTGTGGGTGAAAGTCACAACCATCATTAATGTAGTCCATATTGTGTGTATGTCAACAGCATAGTTTGCGCATATTGTAGTGCTAGAGGGGGCGTGGGAGAATAAAAGCATTGGAACATTGTCTTTAAAAGTTGTATATATGTGTATATGTGCAGTGTGCAGTCTGAACCTGTCTTAGTTACATTCCTTCCCTCCATTCTGTTTTCTGTAACCCATTCTCTTATTCTTATCTAAGATGGATCTCCTCATGTTTGAGCTTCATTTACTACAATAAAATCTTTTCTGTAAAAGACCTTCTTGACGCTAGTTCTGCGCTCTATCAAGCGTCTAAAATATATCACAGCTTAAGTTGATATGTTGGTCTTAGACAATGTCGCCCTGCTTTACATTTTTTACGAATGTTGTCTGATCCTCTAATCTGTTTTAGTGTCGCCTCATTTTTATGTGCGTCTCTGAGAACAAGGAAATTGACCAATTGCTGATATGAATTGTCTGTTTTTTTAGAATTTTTATCTGTGATGTATGTTTGTAACTTTTATGATTAATACTGTAGTAATCGAATAAAGTAATTTTGAATTGAATTGATATGTTGGTCTGGTACAAACCACGTTAGTACGTACATAAATAGATGAATCTAATTAAAATAGTTAAATTTAATTAAATAAATAATAATAATAATAATAATAAATGAGCTTGTATAGCGCCTGGTTACACTAACTAGTGTGTCCCAGCGCTGCGCCATTTTACCCTTTTGCTTGTTAAAGTAATTCGATTTTCTGATTTATTCAAATTGTTGTTTTAAAAAGATATAACAGAAAGCATAACAGCAGAAAAAACAGACCTGAATTGATGTGCCAGATATGGTGAAAGGAAGAAGGTATTTCATAATATTTTTGCAGGCTGGTGTTATCAGTTGTTTGTCAGTAAATCCGAGGGGGGCCTTCCCCCGGCCTGTGTCAGACACTGGAAAAGACCTGGTGGACTTCATTGCATCAGAAGACTAGAGCGCGGGCCGAGGTTTTTGGTGGGTCACGCAGATAGCAGTGGCTTTCTTGGCTCACAGTTGACCCCGGGGGTCAAATCTTGGTCAATGAGCCAAGTGGGATAGTTGACATGTTGCACATTAGAGGCGATAAGGCCAGCACAGCAGTAGCCAGCTCATGTGACTGCTTCCTGCACTGCTCCTGTGCTGGACACTAGAGCAATGACAGTAGCCATCATCTGCTATACTTTTGCACAGGGTCAGCTGGATTTGAATTTGCACCAATGCTAGTGCAAATTTGGCACCGATGTTTCTCATGTTCATCGAATGCACTCTTGCAATTTTGCAACATCGTGTACTCCAACATATGGACTGTACCCACGATGAAAACTGTCATTTTTGCAATCGGCAGTCGGTGTAAATGCTGTCATTGCAAATTGCAAGTGATACGAATTTCAGGGTAAAATGAGTAATCTGCGAGTCGACGAAAACACCAACAAAGGGATCCCTGATACCTGACATGGTGACAAGCTCCCTAAGGCAAGGCAAGATGGAAATATATACCCTGTCATAGAGGTTTCTGTTATTGAGCACAAGATTAATTTCTCCCCAGGAACACAAGCAGGTGCAGAGATGTGCTCATGAGAGCATTCATAGAAAAACTTAACAAAATAAGCAAAATGCTCATGGCTTTCGGCTGAGCAAGCTACAATCTAGATTTCACACCTTGAGGACCAAGGCGCAACACGCCCCGTCTAGGAGAAGGACACATCTGGGAAGCAAGATTAGTTCATATGAGCAGGAAAACATGGCTGCTACTAGTTACAATGAAGCAATATGCATTTTAATTACACAGTCCTTCCCTCTTTCACTATTTTAGTGCACAACCACACAGCATCAAACAATTCCATGTCCATCAAATGAATAACTTCCTGCCCTTATCCATCTTCTGTTTTTTCTAACTAGCCTTCATCAAGTTCATCATCATCGTCATAAACCAATAATGTGTGAATTGGGATCTTCCCTCTTCTCCCGCGCAGCGTTTAATAGAGGTGAGGATTATTCAGATGAAAATGTAAATCAACAGAAGATCCATGGCTGTGGGATGGAAAAGTCCTCTGCATGGTAATGGACATGCTCCCCTGCCCTGAGTGACCAACTGTACTGATGTCTATATCCCTAATGCTGATTTTTGTTGTCATTAGGCAAACACGGATCATGCGTGCACGCCGTGACATAGGCCTGTCTCATTGATTGCGATCTTGTTGGACCGGGAGGGGCATCCAACGTGCCATCATGGTGGTCAAAGGCTACTGCCTTCATCAAGAATGATGATGGATTAAACCCAGATCAGTTGACTGGGGGTGAGTGTTTGATTGGCTCAAACGTTCCGTCCATCATCCCCTTTTGTATCGCTTTGGTCGCCCTAAGTTGGCGGGGGTATGCCCAGACGTGGGTCCCTTGCTCACTTTGCCACTGGATTCAAGCAAGCCTGGCTGATGACGGCTGAAATGCCAGAAACCGGTCCTAGGATGCTTGTTTCCGGTCCAGGGAAGACATGGCTTGGCAGTTCGGGCTGGACTGTTCCCATGAGGCACAGGGTCAGACTGATTTGCATATGGCCATGTCTGAACTGGGGTGGTGGAGTGAGCTAAAGAATGATGATGGATTAAACCCAGATCAGTTGACTGGGGGTGAGTGTTTGATTGGCTCAAACGTTCCGTCCATCATCCCCTTTTGTATCGCTTTGGTCGCCCTAAGTTGGCGGGGGTATGCCCAGACGTCGGTCCCTTGCTCACTTTGCCACTGGATTCAAGCAAGCCTGGCTGATGACGGCTGAAATGCCAGAAACCGGTCCTAGGATGCTTGTTTCCGGTCCAGGGAAGACATGGCTTGGCAGTTCGGGCTGGACTGTTCCCATGAGGCACAGGGTCAGACTGATTTGCATATGGCCATGTCTGAACTGGGGTGGTGGAGTGAGCTAAAGAATGATGATGGATTAAACCCAGATCAGTTGACTGGGGGTGAGTGTTTGATTGGCTCAAACGTTCCGTGCATCATCCCCTTTTGTATCGCTTTGGTCGCCCTAAGTTGGCGGGGGTATGCCCAGACGTGGGTCCCTTGCTCACTTTGCCACTGGATTCAAGCAAGCCTGGCTGATGACGGCTGAAATGCCAGAAACCGGTCCTAGGATGCTTGTTTCCGGTCCAGGGAAGACATGGCTTGGCAGTTCGGGCTGGACTGTTCCCATGAGGCACAGGGTCAGACTGATTTGCATATGGCCATGTCTGAACTGGGGTGGTGGAGTGAGCTAAAGAATGATGATGGATTAAACCCAGATCAGTTGACTGGGGGTGAGTGTTTGATTGGCTCAAACGTTCCGTCCATCATCCCCTTTTGTAACGCTTTGGTCGCCCTAAGTTGGCGGGGGTATGCCCAGACGTGGGTCCCTTGCTCACTTTGCCACTGGATTCAAGCAAGCCTGGCTGATGACGGCTGAAATGCCAGAAACCGGTCCTAGGATGCTTGTTTCCGGTCCAGGGAAGACATGGCTTGGCAGTTCGGGCTGGACTGTTCCCATGAGGCACAGGGTCAGACTGATTTGCATATGGCCATGTCTGAACTGGGGTGGTGGAGTGAGCTAAAGAATGATGATGGATTAAACCCAGATCAGTTGACTGGGGGTGAGTGTTTGATTGGCTCAAACGTTCCGTCCATCATCCCCTTTTGTATCGCTTTGGTCGCCCTAAGTTGGCGGGGGTATGCCCAGACGTGGGTCCCTTGCTCACTTTGCCACTGGATTCAAGCAAGCCTGGCTGATGACGGCTGAAATGCCAGAAACCGGTCCTAGGATGCTTGTTTCCGGTCCAGGGAAGACATGGCTTGGCAGTTCGGGCTGGACTGTTCCCATGAGGCACAGGGTCAGACTGATTTGCATATGGCCATGTCTGAACTGGGGTGGTGGAGTGAGCTAAAGAATGATGATGGATTAAACCCAGATCAGTTGACTGGGGGTGAGTGTTTGATTGGCTCAAACGTTCCGTCCATCATCCCCTTTTGTATCGCTTTGGTCGCCCTAAGTTGGCGGGGGTATGCCCAGACGTGGGTCCCTTGCTCACTTTGCCACTGGATTTAAGCAAGCCTGGCTGATGACGGCTGAAATGCCAGAAACCGGTCCTAGGATGCTTGTTTCCGGTCCAGGGAAGACATGGCTTGGCAGTTCGGGCTGGACTGTTCCCATGAGGCACAGGGTCAGACTGATTTGCATATGGCCATGTCTGAACTGGGGTGGTGGAGTGAGCTAAAGAATGATGATGGATTAAACCCAGATCAGTTGACTGGGGGTGAGTGTTTGATTGGCTCAAACGTTCCGTCCATCATCCCCTTTTGTATCGCTTTGGTCGCCCTAAGTTGGCGGGGGTATGCCCAGACGTGGGTCCCTTGCTCACTTTGCCACTGGATTCAAGCAAGCCTGGCTGATGACGGCTGAAATGCCAGAAACCGGTCCTAGGATGCTTGTTTCCGGTCCAGGGAAGACATGGCTTGGCAGTTCGGGCTGGACTGTTCCCATGAGGCACAGGGTCAGACTGATTTGCATATGGCCATGTCTGAACTGGGGTGGTGGAGTGAGCTAAAGAATGATGATGGATTAAACCCAGATCAGTTGACTGGGGGTGAGTGTTTGATTGGCTCAAACGTTCCGTCCATCACCCCCTTTTGTATCGCTTTGGTCGCCCTAAGTTGGCGGGGGTATGCCCAGACGTGGGTCCCTTGCTCACTTGGCCACTGGATTCAAGCAAGCCTGGCTGATGACGGCTGAAATGCCAGAAACCGGTCCTAGGATGCTTGTCTCCGGTCCAGGGAAGACAAGGCTTGGCAGTTCGGGCTGGACTGTTCCCATGAGGCACAGGGTCAGACTGATTTGCATATGGCCATGTCTGAACTGGGGTGGTGGAGTGAGCTAAAGAATGATGATGGATTAAACCCAGATCAGTTGACTGGGGGTGAGTGTTTGATTGGCTCAAACGTTCCGTCCATCATCCCCTTTTGTATCGCTTTCATCAAGAGTTAAGCAGCACGAGCGCAGTGGTGGCAGCATACCAAGTAGTGATCAGTAGGAGTGAACAGGTCCTTTTTAACTTGTGTCTCTGGAGCGTACACACGAGTCCTACACGCGCACTGTTTTTAAAAGTTCCACTGCTTTGTGCTTAACTCACCCTTGGCCTACATCAGTTTGGTGTGAAGTGCTTTGCAGAACAGGGGTGGTGTATCTGAGCTGGGTGTATGTGTACAGGGATACAGCAGTACTTTGCAGTGCGTGCAGGTTAAATGCGGGTGCTGTATGTATGTTTGCATATGAGTGGTACAGCACATGGAGGATACAGTACTGGGCAGTGTGTGTATGTTGTATACATGCACTGGGTGCATGTGTGCCTGTGGATGATACAATACATGGAGGATCCTGGGTTTCATTTGGGAGATCCGGGCCTGCATGGTGAAACGTGGAGAGGAGGCACAAAAATCCCACCAGACAGTTTTGTGTATTGCTGCATTCCTGTAAGCTTTGTGGGACAGACACTGGAGAGGAGAGCGACAGGCTTTCCCTGTACACTTCAAAGGGTGCTCTTTGATTTAGTGAGAGGACACAAGGAAGGGTCTGGACACATTTCAGGAAGGCGATGGGGCTGATAAGAGAATCATGAAGAGTAGGGCTGGGGGCCCGTGGCCAACCTTTTGATGTACATATCACTGTGACCACTTACCACTGCAGGAGTAGCAGCAGAGAGCCTCCGCTCGCTGTTGGGCTGCATGAGGCTGATTCACCCGAACTCAGCTGCAGCTGCTGAGAGTGCCTGCAGGTGGGGTGCACTCAGGAACTCCAGACGCGTCACGCCTGCTGGTGCAGGTAAGAATAGTTTTGGGCATGTTGGCCTTGGGGGAACCTATTGTTATGTTGGTGCGGTAGCACTGGAACATTATTGACTTTAAATCACAGTCAAAGTGGAATCTTGAGGCTCAGACTGCTACTGGGGCATACCCTGGATGTTACCAACAGTGAATGGGGAATAACCACTATCTCTAACGCAAGGAGAGAGTGGGACAGGGCATCACCAAAACAACACTAGAGCCCCAAACTCAGGGGGAATTCATTGTGTTTGAATGATGTTTCTTTCCTTTGTGTGGTATTTGGTGGACATAAAATGCTTCACTTTTTTATAAAAGTGAGTAAAAGGCCTCCACCCCCACGGTTGGGCCCAGTAACCCCTGCTTGCTCAGTGGCCCTCTAAAAGGGGTTCTGATACATGGCAATGGTCAAAATAACCTTTATCAAAATTGCATGTATTTTAGCACTTTCACATATGTTATTTATGAGGAACAGTGGTTTATTATATGGTGTGATTGTGCAACCTCACTGTGTAATAAACTCACAAACCCGTCTTGGGTCCAGTCAGCCTCGTTTGTAAAACCTTAGGTCAACCCTTGGTAGCTGTGGCTTCGAGCAGTTGGACTTTAACAAAGGAACCTGTGCAAAGCATCTAGAAGTACCAAAACAATTGAATAAGAAAAAAACAAGACACAAAAGAAATCCAACACCAATTTATAACATGCATTGGCATAGCCAATAGGTCTCGCCTTTGGGACCTTATAAGTGTTTAGCCATGCAACAATTGTGCTGCATAACTGACACCTGGTTAAACACATATACGGTCCCAAAGGCGAGACCTATTAGCCAATAGGTCTCGCCTTTGGGGCCTTATAAGTGTTTAGGCAGAGCTATTGGTTTTGCCAATGTTTTTAAGAGCATTGTGGCAGCTGTGCAGCATGTTGAAAAGTTATAATAAAAAAGACTTATAAGCATTTTTGTTACTTTATATATAACTAAGACGACATTATGTACAACTGAATGACCCAATTAAAAAGAATAAACATAAGAAAGGTCTTGTCCTTTATTTTGTCGTTGCAATGTTGGCAACTTCTTCCTGCCTATTCTAATGTTGAGGTGGTGCTTAGTGATGCTGAGGTGGTGTTGAGTGATGTTGAGGTGGTGCTTAGTGATGCTGTGGTGGTGCTGAGTGGTGTTGAGGTGGTGCTTAGTGATGCTGAGGTGGTGCTGTGGTGGTGCTGAGTGATGCTGTGGTGGTGCTGAGTGATGCTGTGGTGGTGCTGAGTGATGCTGGGGTGGTGCTGTGGTGGTGCTGAGTGGTGGTGTGGTGGTGCTGTGGTGATGCTGAGTGATGCTGTGGTGGTGCTGAGTGGTGCTGTGGTGGTGCTGAGTGATGCTGTGGTGATGCTGAGTGATGCTGTGGTGGTGCTGAGTGGTGCTGTGGTGGTGCTGTGGTGGTGCTGAGTGATGCTGTGGTGGTGCTGAGTGATGCTGTGGTGGTGCTGAGTGATGCTGTGGTGGTGCTGAGTGATGCTGTGGTTGTGCTGAGTGATGCTGTGGTTGTGCAGAGTGATGCTGTGGTGGTGCAGAGTGATGCTGTGGTGGTGCAGAGTGATGCTGTGGTGGTGCAGAGTGATGCTGTGGTGGTGCAGAGTGATGCTGTGGTGCTGCTGAGTAATGCTGTGGTGGTGCTGAGTGGTGTTGTGGTGGTGCTTAGTGATGCTGTTGTGGTGCTTAGTGATGCTGTGGTGGTGCCGAGTGATGCTGTGGTAGTGCTGTGGTTGTGCTGTGGTGATGCTGAGTGGGGCTGTGGTGATGCTGAGTGATGCTGTGGTGGTGCTGAGTGGTGCTGTGGTGGTGCTGAGTGATGCTGTGGTGGTGCTGTGCTGAGTGATGCTGTGGTGGTGCTGAGTGGTGGTGTGGTGGTGCTGAGTGATGCTGTGGTGATGCTGAGTGATGCTGTGGTGGTGCTGAGTGGTGCTGTGGTGGTGCTGAGTGGTGCTGTTGTGGTGCTGTGGTGGTACTGAGTGATGCTGTGGTGGTGCTGAGTGGTGCTGTGGTGGTGCTGAGTGATGCTGTGGTGGTGCTGAGTGATGCTGTGGTGGTGCTGAGTGATGCTGTGGTGGTGCTGAGTGATGCTGCGGTGGTGCTGAGTGATGCTGTGGTGATGCTGAGTGATGCTGTGGTGGTGTTGAGTGGTGGTGTGGTGGTGCTGAGTGGTGCTGTGGTGGTGCTGAGAGATGCTGTGGTGGTGCTGAGTGGTGGTGCTGAGTGATGCTGTGGTGGTGCTGAGTGGTGTTGTGTTGGTGCTGAGTGATGCTGTGCTGGCTCTCATTGATGCTGTGGTTGCGCTGAGTGATGCTGTGGTGTTGCCGAGTGAGAGATAGAGTGAAGATATAATGCCCAATTAGAGAGGGTGGTGAGAGAGAAAGAGAGAGAGAGTAAGGGTGTACATAGAATAAAGAGTGGAGCGGGATAGAGAGAGAGAAAGAAGGGGAGAGAGAGTGAATGAAGGAGTTTGAAAGAGAAACAGATAAAGGGGTGAGAGAGAATGAAAGGCTAAAAAAGATAGAGAGGGGAGAGTTAATTAAGTAGAGAGAGAATTAGAGAGGGGAGAGAGAGAGAAGGAGAGAGACAATAAGAGTGGGGGGTGTGGAGTTTAAATAGAGTGAAGAAGTGAATCGGAAAAAGTAACCTTAAATATAGCTTTGTGCTTTGCGCGAATAAATATAAAAAAAAAAAACAGTGAGAGACAAAAATACTGGTAATTAGGCTGTGACTCCCAATATAAAACAAATAGCGATATAAGGTGAAATCAACCCACCGAAGCAATATTTCTAACTAGACAAAAAAAAGCTTGCATTTCAATGCTAATCGCTGTTGTTTTTCATGTGACTGTAGTCCAGGGCCCTCAGTTGGTAATGTGAGCTGCTGCTGCGATTGAAACATCAGAGTCCAGAGAGTTAATGAGCCATGACGAGGAAATGAGGAAGAGATAGGAAACAACAGATGGCAGCTGCGCGTGCACGCCATCGTGAACTCAAGCTGGTCGCCAGCCGAAAGCCAGTGTTTGCACTTCCAAAACCCACTTACTAAAACTCTCGGCCAGACCAGCGCAAGCGCTGGTGCAGGCCGAGACCTAAAAAGTAAATAATGCGCCGAAAGCCGCTCTGCCTGCCCCGCTGCGCCGTGTGGCTGAGGCTGCAGACGGAATAAACGCGGACCCGGAGCTCCCGTAACCTACATTTCATTTTAATCCTCCGTGAAACACAGACACTACAAGCGGTCCTCCGGCGGTGATGAGAGATTCAGATGCGAACAGAGGCTCCTTCCGGCACAGGGTTTGCACCACAACATCGCGGGGTGTGTGCGCTTTAAGTGCAACAAAGTGGCAACAAGTGACATAGGAGTTTTAGAAGCGGTTGTTGAAAGAAAAGCTGTACCCGCGACAAGGAGTGACAGCCAGACACAAGAGGCTGCTGATGGAAGGGACCGGCGGGTGCAGAGAGACTCGAGAAGGCAGTGGAGATGGGACAGCCTGTGCGGTGACCGCACGTGCAGCGGAGCTGCCAACACGACGTGGGCTAGTGAGGCCCGCACTCACAGGGATGGGGCTATGAACCTGGGGACATGAGAGACAGAGACTTAGAGTGTGTGTGAGAGAATTTGTGCGTGTGTGTGAGAGAGAGCTGGTGTCCGAGGGAATCATGTGTGAGAATTAGTGTCAGAGTGTGTCACAGTTTGGGAAAATCTCTGTCACTGTGTTTGAGAGTTTCTGTGTAATGTGTGTAAGAGAGGAAACACGTGCTCGAGAACTGCTCGTCTGCTTATGGGAATTTCTAAAACGTACATTGGGAAGGAAGCCTGGATGCGAGAGCCAAGCTCGAGCTATTTAGGAGGCGAGGGACGTCCTGCAACTTAAAGAAGCTGGCTAGAAGGGGGAGGGGCGGCCATGCGTGTGTGTCCGTAGGAATTGCCAAGCACAGGCACAATGAAAGACAAGCGCCGGGCTCTGATGCAATCAAGTGGGTCGCTGCTAGGAAAACAAGAAGCGCGAGCAACAAGCATTGGCCGCGCAACCGTGAAACTGACACGGCCGCGCGGCCGTGAAAGTGAAAGTAATCGCGGGTTTTGTAAGTGCAAACAGTGGCTTTTGCTGGCGACCAGCTTGCGTTCACGCGAGCGTCCAGATGGCGAGGGAAGCCATATGGCGCCTGATCGCGCGAGCACGCTCGCGTGAACGCAGGCTAGTCCCCAGCAAAAGCCACTGTTTGCACTTCCAAAACCCGCTTACTAAAAGTCTCGCCAGAGCAGCGCATGCGCGCTGGCTCAGGCGAGACCTAAAAATGGATCTTATTTTATGAACTTTTTTAGACACCAAAATGAACAAATCCAACAAAGGTTCCCCGAGATATGGATTTTTAAGTACATCGTAAATTATAGCGTTTCACAGAAAATACAAACAAGCATTGGCAGCTACCATGGTTAGCGGTTACTTTGAAACCTTTTATAAAATTCTGAATGGGTACTCTAACCCGCGCTGGGTGACCAACTCCGGCAGGTAGCAAGTCTCAGGGGCTAGGAAGGCTTAGCAGGGCAGTCACCTTGCAGTTCAATCAGTCTCCAGTCCAGTTCCAGGGTCTTAGGGCAAACTCACATGAATTTCAATGGGGTGGTCCTAATGCAAGGAATACAAGATGCTGAAGATGCTTAGAATGCTGAGGATGCTGATCCGGAAAACAAGGGTCTTTCTGGGGCCACCCCTCTGTCCAGTGTCCCGGTGGGGTGACTTTGGCCACAGAGGTCAATGTCCTTTGAAGACTAGGTGAAGTACAGCTTAAAACCAGTTGCCGCTGGTCTTCTTGTCTCCAGTCACATCGAAATCAGAAGTTTCCCGTAAATTAGGTTAGAGCCCATAATTGGTGACCAAACTGCACTTTAATGGATCTCCCGGGTCCAGCAAACTTGGGTGAAACGTTTGAGTATCAGGGTTTGGTCTCCTGTGTTGCACTTCAGCGGTTAGCGGGGGACAAGCAGTTGTGGCTACAAACTCTGCCAAGGGGGCTTCTTCAGCTTTTGTGGCCCTGGTGCTGGAATAGAAATTTAGCCACCTGACTCTTGGAGTTCACCTCTTCTGTCTGGGGCTGGGGGACGACTTTTCCTCTATCAGTGCACCCCAGGCAGAGTCCTCCCTTTGCTAGCCCAGGAGCATCAGATGCAGTCCAGTCTTTGGTGCAGCCTCTTTTTGTTCGGTCCAGGAAACATCGGTCCTTCCTCCAGTTTAGATGTGATCTGAGTTCTGGGTGCCACTTTTATGCCCACAACTTGCCCTCGGGGATGCAGTGACTACTAGACAATGGGCTGCCATCTTCTCTCCCATCTGATGACGACTTCCTGCAGTGTATGGCATCTAGCTATCACAGAACAATATTCTTCCCATTTCCAAGATGGCAAAACCCTTCTGTGTTTGTGTGGCGCTTGGTAGCCCTCCCTAGAGGTTGGTACATGAGGGCTACACACCCACGTAAAAATTGGTTTAGCAACCAGTTTTGCCTTTCTATCCCTGCCGCCAACCTGTGTACCAGAAAAAAAGAGGGGTCCTCTTATGTGTGTATGCCTTTGAAACTCACCTTTGGGGCTCACACCAGGTGTGTCTTCCTGCCAGGGAGAAGTAACACCTCTTCCAGCGGCAGGTCCTATTGTTTCGTACCCAGGGATATACTTCTCAAGGGGAGAGCAGAAGACTGTCTCGTGGACAGCAACTGCGAATGGCCACTGGAAAACTTGGACAACACTGTGCCTACTTTCTAAAGTTGCCTTTTACTCAAAAGTCACATTAAATTGAACTTGGACTTCAACTCAGGTTAAATGTAATGATTCTTTTGATACCTTGAAGTATCAACTTTAGTTGTCCCATTCGGGAGTTAGCATAGCTGAGCTGTCAACCCTGTACTTGCCAATGGGGCTACTCGCCTTTCCACAGTAAAAACAACAATTTGGAGTTTTTACTGTTTGGACATATAAAAACGCATGTCCTGTTTTTTAATGTCAAGCACCATGCCTTAGTGCTTCACAGGCCTACCTTAGGAGGTGACGCATATATCTTAACAAGCATTTGCAATGCAATCGGTCTCACCTTTGGGACCTTATATGTATTTAGCTATGCAGCACATTAGCCTGGGTGATGAAACATCTACTGTTCTTTAACATGGAGGGAAAGTAAGCGCCAAACTGCGTGACATGCCAGGTATGGGAACACATAGAGAGAAATATTGCCTTTCAGCGGGAAATGGTATAGTCCAAAGCTCTGTTTTTAATATAAAATAAGGGCCTTTGGTGTTCATATCACTGAAAATACAAGATTTAAAAAAATATATATTATTGTCTACAGGTGCTCATGGAAGACAATTTCTATGGACTGGAATCTACAGAATGCTAAAGTGATTCTTTAATTTTACTGACCTCTGCTGGTCGTTTTCTAACAAGAACGTTAAATAGAGGCATTTGCCAGAAAAAGAAAAAAAGAAAGTTCCTAAGCAGAAAGCAATTCTTGTGTTTTACTGACATCTACTGGTGGTTTTCTATCAGTTAAATAGATGCAGTTGAACAGAGAAAAAAGTCCCTAAGCGGAAGCAGACAAGTCCTAGGGCTGATCTCCAGAGCCCACAAAGTACATACACATATAAGTATATACTAAAGTATATACAAGAGGTCTCGAATGCTCGACCTACAAAGGGAAGCCTGGACTTTGACATTAGCATTTTTTTAATTAGTTTTATATAGAGCGAACTAGACCCGAAGGTATCAGAGTGCTTTAGATGAGCACCAGTTGCAACAGACAGACCCATTCAATTTTGTTAGGCACAGGGAGATTAAGTGATTTGCCCTGAATCGCAGGGTGTTGAGCGTCCCTGCTGAGACTCGAACCCAGTTCCCCAGCTTCGAGGTTGCCCGCCCTAGCCATTAGGCCACATCCTCTCCCCCTTAAATGCAAAGTGGAGTTAGTAGCTTAAATTGCTCTACCAGTCAGCAGTGGCAGGCTGGATGTTAGGATCTAATAGGACCTATCTCTCTCTTTTCTTACCTGTTCGAAGCTGCGTGCATGATCGTGATTGAACAACTAAATAGCGAGAATGGCTTATTTGAGAAAGAACAACGTTGGGTGTTCCGTCTTGGAACACACATCGACGGGCTGAATGATGAAATACCATGGAATCAGCTCACGTAAGAAGTGCCCTTAATCTGGAATATGCGTTATCTTCACTTCCAGAACAGGACCCATGTGCCTACCAATCCACCAAGGCTCGTGATAGACACTACCACGGTCTTTTTGACCATGTAGGTTTTCTGGTACTTAGTGAGGTACGGACACACCGCTCTCCCATTTCTTGTGAGGGGGCCCTCTGACATCTACTTTTTACCTAAAACCCCTTTTTTCTTGGAACCCCCAGTTTCTGTTTACACATCATGTGAGGATTCAATAATTAATGTGCACAACATGTATGCATAAAATATCGTTCAAATGCTGATTTCTCAACATCGATGTGTAAAGACCCCTATTAATGTACCTGATTGATATACCTATTTTTTTGAATATCTTACAGGAACACTTATTTAAGATCCTCCCCGCAGGTACTCCATTGTCCAGCGGAGCCGCGGGGAGGCCAGACATGGCGGGGCAGTGTCCCAGGAGCAGTGAGTACGGCACAGCCGGGGGTCAGACATGCTGTCGAGTGGTTGTTTCTGGCCGAGACAATCACTTCAGAAACAAATTTACCTCTCTATTTCCTCTAGGTTGCTACTATAGGCACCCCTCCCACCCGTCACAGGCTCATGGGTCGCGTTTACTTTTGAAATCAAGTAGGTTATCTTTTTCCTACCGAGATACACTTTTTCCTTAGATAACTCTATATAACCTCGAGTTTCTTTTGGATAGACATGACAATACCTTATGGACCGATTAGACCGGGTCCTTTTTCATAGAGTGTGTGTTTTATGTTTCATGTGTGTGAGTCTGTGTTTAATGTCTTTTTCCTCTGATCAATAGCGGGACACATCACAATCAAACTGCACTGTGAATTAACGATAAGGAGTAAATGTTCACTCATTTCATTTCCTTTTTAGGTCACTACCTTATCACGATGGATGGTGCTTTTCCGTCTCGCTTTTTAATATATATGTATAATGCCGTTTTTTCTTCCAGATAACGATGACAGATACCTATTTAGGTATCGTATATGTGCATTAAGTATTTGCATGCACTGTTCATTTACTCTCACCCACACTTTTTTAGAGAGGATTAGGTTAAAAACACACCACATATTAAGTGAGTGTAGAAGGGATCCGTTAAGTCCTGAAGAAGAAGCCAGGGGGGCTTCGAAACATGTTGACTTTGGAGGCATAGCTCATTGAGGCAAATACACCTCCGTCCCCACTCTTTTAACAATACCAGCTCAAAGGTATATTAAAAATTTATTTTCTAAACCGCCGAGCCAGGTATTTTTTAACCTCACTTTTCTATTCACCCCTGACCCTTCCACTCACATTCCAACACGACACAGTCTTTTCACGACAACAGTGCTCCCGCGTAACCGTAGGTTGTAGCACGCCCCGTCCCGTAGAGGGGCGGGAAGACCCCCATGATGAAGCATGACACCAAGGGCCCTTTTGGTGTGTGAGGGGTATTTAAAAACACTGTGTGTTTTTCCCACCATTGTAGGAAACATACTCAATCTGGGAGGACATGGCATTTGAAACTATCTGAGGGTGGATCTTTGTGGTTTAATAACTATTGACTTAAGGAGGACGTATCCACCTCCACTGCTTGTGACAAGCAGTACCTCTTTACTCCCCCGTTTTGTTCTTTTTGATTTATAGACAGCGCACAGCTGTGGGAGTTTTTTGTCTCTTTCGGGAATTCCTGGTTGGTTACCCCATTTTGGAGTACCATTAGTTGTATTAGTTTAGTGGAATTTTGATATTTCACAGACACACCACTGATCGTTTACACACACACTCACCATACACCATACACATTACTGTCAACAACATCTTGACATGATGGAGAATACTGGTCTAACCTTCGCTGAGGAGGAGGTGGATAGAATTCTAGCAGCCATCAACCCATTTGAAGGATTGAGCAGCACTGATCCTGGCCCTAACAACGCAGACTGGGACGAGTTGGCCAACCTAAGGAGAACACAGATTAAAACAGCTCTACATGGCCTACTAATGACTGAGTACCTAAGGGCCAACGCGGCCCCACAGGGTTTAATTGTCCGCAACGAACCATACATTTTTCAACAGGATAAGGTGTTCAAACGTGACTGGTCGCTGATATCGTGGCATTGCACCCGTGATTGGCTGGTCCTAATAATCAAAACAGCCACTAGACTCACCCAAGAGCTTAAAATCGAGATCCAGCAATTGGAGGTACAACTTAAGACCTATATACCCCCTAATGTTTTAAAGAAACGCCTGGAGGAACTGAATCAAGAAATAACTGATTATGAAATGACATTGAAGCAGAGTAAGTTTAACAAACTGAAAAAAGATACCTTACGCTTCAGTCATGAGCGGGTATACCCGTATATACGGGATGATTATATACAAAAGAACCAAGATCAGAGTTCCGATGGCGAATCCTCAGACACAGGATCTGACAACTCTAACTCCAGTAAAGGGAGTGGCCGGCGCAACAACCGAGGAGGAGGTAACCAATATCAGCGACCATATCACCCAAGAAGGAGAGGATGGGGTAATTACCAAGGACCACCGACGTTTCCACCGTACCCTTATGGTCCACCACCCATGGGGGGCCCATATCATCACTGGATACCCCCACCACAGGATTATGACTACAACAATATGGCCCGCCGCCTTTTTTAGGATCACGCCAGGGCCCACAGAGAGGCAGGAACCGGAGAGGCAACAATGTCCATTGGTCCATCGCGGACGACGAGACACCACGGGTCTCTACAAGGAGCATGACCGGCGCGATGAGTGCCCAACCGTCAACCAGCAAGAGGTACATTTAGTGGTGAATCTCACAGATTACCAACTAACATCGACACAAGGACGAGTCCTAGAGAGAGGCCTGGGATTTGTACCCACGAACCGGATGGACAAATTCAAAACATGTACGGAGATGAAAGAATTTATCCGCAAACTGAAATTGAAGGCTTTCTTTAAAGATAAAGAGAAACCAGAGGGAGATGATAAGGACACAGGCCTACGGGTAAAATCAACCTTTGTTCCCCCAGATTCTACACTCCCCGTGGAATTACTAGCATTTGAAAAGGCTGTGATGGAGGAAATTCAGAACATGTCTGTATCAAGTAATACCACCTTCCAGAATACCTCAAAGGAAGAGAAAGAAGCGATACGTCAACTATCACTCAATGCAGACATTATCATAAAACCGGCGGACAAAGGAGGGGCCATTGTTATACAAACGGCCACCGCCTATAATAATGAATGCAGGAAACTCCTCGATGACCACAGGAACTACGAGATCATCCTCACCGATCCCACGGAATCCATTAGAATTCAGATAGCCACCATGGTAGAGGAGGCGGGGGTCCATAATTGGATATCTAAAAAAGAGGCGGAATTCCTTACTAAGAAATCACCTAGGGTACCATACTTCTATACTATACCCAAGATTCACAAGAATCTTGGGCAACCACCAGGGCGCCCAATTGTTTCGGGATTAGACTCCATTTTGGAACCTTTGTCAAAATTCGCAGACACGTTTCTCCGTCCCATGGTCCAAGCAACAGATACCTACCTGAAAGATACCAAGGCGATACTACAACTACTCAAAGATATTGAGTTTGACCCTGATAAGAACCTCCTCATAGGACTCGATGTGGAGAGTCTCTATACGAGCCTACCCCATGATGAGACATTGGCCATTATTGAGGAAGTATTGTTCTCCACTGAATGGGAATACCAAACACCACGAAATGTGGTAATGGAGTGCGTTTCACTAGCACTCACGAGAAACTACTTCATGTACGAGGATACCTACTATCTACAGAAACACGGGACCAGCATGGGGAGCACTTTTGCTCCCAGTTTAGCTGGTCTCTACGTGCATCACCTTGAGTCCAAGAAAATTTTGAACATCAACAACCCTTTCTTTCGGAACATAAGGATTTGGAAACGGTATATTGATGATATACTAGTGATTTGGGAAGGGGACATTGCATCCACGGAAGCTTTTGTGGCATGGCTGAATGAACAGAACAACTTTCTGAAATTTACCAATACCACCTCAAGAAACAACTTGGTATTTCTCGATCTCAACATTTATCCAGAGGAGGGGATTTTAAAAACTACAACACACTTCAAACCGACAGCAAAGAACTGTCTACTGCTGTATAATAGTTTCCATCCCCGCCATCTGAGAGAGAATCTTCCCTACGGACAATTTCTCCGCCTACGGAGGAATTGTACGGAATACGTGATTACAGGAGTCAGGCATCTGACCTACAAACAAAACTCCTAAAACGCAATTACCCCAAAAAGGTTGTTGATAAAGCTATGAAGAGGGCTAGAAACAACAATAGAGAGTCACTGTTGGAGGACAGGGTGGCAGTCAAACAGGAGGAACGCCCCATTTGTGTCACCACTTTCAATACCCATTCAAATCAGATCGCCAAGATTGTTAATAAGCACTGGAGACTCCTTAACAGTTGTCGACTGAACTTCCCTAAACCTATGTTTGCCCATAAAAGGGGGAGGAACCTGAAAGACATGCTTGTCTATACCAGACCAAGGGAACCTGCACCAATAAGATTGATGGGCCCACTATTGTCACCAGTATTGGGTCATCATCCGTGTGGCAATTGCAGCACATGCCATCTGACCTGCAAGAGTAGGTTTTTGAGATTCAGGAATGGAAGCGAATGGGAGCAAAGAGGCTTCACGAATTGCAACAGCAAGAACGTTGTTTATATGATCACCTGCCCATGTGGCCTGGAATACATAGGAATGA
This sequence comes from Calotriton arnoldi, assembly GCA_963921515.1. Lineage (NCBI taxonomy): Eukaryota > Metazoa > Chordata > Amphibia > Caudata > Salamandridae > Calotriton > Calotriton arnoldi. The sequence continues at coordinate 311,327 of CAWUFW010003924.1, read as the reverse complement.
CCACGAGACCTGTTAAAGTTCGCATTGGGGAGCATAGGAGCAACATTCGTTGCAAAAAGCACAACTAAGATGTCGACCCACTACCTAACCCACGTGCACGGAATGGGGGACTTGAAATGGACCGTGATTGAACAACTAAATAGCGAGAATGGCTTATTTGAGAAAGAACAACGTTGGGTGTTCCGTCTTGGAACACACATCGACGGGCTGAATGATGAAATACCATGGAATCAGCTCACGTAAGAAGTGCCCTTAATCTGGAATATGCGTTATCTTCACTTCCAGAACAGGACCCATGTGCCTACCAATCCACCAAGGCTCGTGATAGACACTACCACGGTCTTTTTTGACCATGTAGGTTTTCTGGTACTTAGTGAGGTACGGACACACCGCTCTCCCATTTCTTGTGAGTTGGCCCTCTGACATCTACTTTTTACCTAAAACCCCTTTTTTCTTGGAACCCCCAGTTTCTGTTTACACATCATATTATCAGTTAAAACTGGTTTTATATCACCTTCTTAACCCCCTGAGTTCATTCTATAAACTCAAAGCAAGGGGTTAAGAGAAAGTTCCTTTTGGTAGGACTTTTCCTTAATTTGAATAACCCTCCTTGTCTTCCAACATCGATGTGTAAAGACCCCTATTAATGTACCTGATTGATATACCTATTTTTTTGAATATCTTACAGGAACACCACTCATGTGAGGATTCAATAATTAATGTGCACAACATGTATGCATAAAATATCGTTCAAATGCCGATTTCTCAACATCGATGTGTAAAGACCCCTATTAATGTACCTGATTGATATACCTATTTTTTGAATATCTTACAGGAACACTACTCATGTGAGGATCCAATAATTAATGTGCACAACATGTATTCATAAAATATCGTTCAAATGCCGATTTCTTTATATTTATCTTTGTATATGTGTTTTAACAACTATAGCAAGTAGGTTGGCAGACTAGTGCTAGCCTTTCCTCAAGCCTCTTCCGGATTTCTCTTAAACCCCTTTTTCCGGCAACATCACGGAGACGCTACTATACGTAGCTGCGCAGCGTAACACGCACGGCACCGCAACACCTCCCTTGAGATCTCAGAGGTTAGCGCTCCATACTACGAAGCAATTAGGGGCTACACAGGTGTTATCTATCACGCCCTCTATCTAGGGCGGAAGCAACAATTAGGAGTCGTATTTAAGATCCTCCCCGCAGGTACTCCATTGTCCAGCGGAGCCGCGGGGAGGCCAGACACGGCGGGGCAGTGTCCCAGGAGCAGTGAGTACGGCACAGCCGGGGGTCAGACATGCTGTCGAGTGGTTGTTTCTGGCTGAGACAATCAATTCAGAAACAAATTTACCTCTCTATTTCCTCTAGGTTGCTACTATAGGCACCCCTCCCACCCGTCACAGGCTCATGGGTCGCGTTTACTTTTGAAATCAAGTAGGTTATCTTTTTCCTACCGAGATACACTTTTTCCTTAGATAACTCTATATAACCTCGAGTTTCTTTTGGATAGACATGACAATACCTTATGGACCGATTAGACCGGGTCCTTTTTCATAGAGTGTGTGTTTTATGTTTCATGTGTGTGAGTCTGTGTTTAATGTCTTTTTCCTCTGATCAATAGCGGGACACATCACCATCAAACTGCACTTTGAATTAACGATAAGGAGTAAATGTTCACTCATTTCATTTCCTTTTTAGGTCACTACCTTATCACGATGGATGGTGCTTTTCCGTCTCGCTTTTTAATATATATGTATAATGCCGTTTTTTCTTCCAGATAACGATGACAGATACCTATTTAGGTATCGTATATGTGCATTAAGTATTTGCATGCACTGTTCATTTACTCTCACCCACACTTTTTAGAGAGGATTAGGTTAAAAACACACCACATATTAAGTGAGTGTAGAAGGGATCCGTTAAGTCCTGAAGAAGAAGCCAGGGGGCTTCGAAACATGTTGACTTTGGAGGCATAGCTCATTGAGGCAAATACACCTCCGTCCCCACTCTTTTAACAATACCAGCTCAAAGGTATATTAAAAATTTATTTTCTAAACCGCCGAGCCAGGTATTTTTAACCTCACTTTTCTATTCACCCCTGACCCTTCCACTCACATTCCAACACGACACAGTCTTTTCACGACAACAGTGCTCCCGCGTAACCGTAGGTTGTAGCACGCCCCGTCCCGTAGAGGGGCGGGAAGACCCCATGATGAAGCATGACACCAAGGGCCCTTTTGGTGTGTGAGGGGTATTTAAAAACACTGTGTGTTTTTCCCACCATTGTAGGAAACATACTCAATCTGGGAGGACATGGCATTTGAAACTATCTGAGGGTGGATCTTTGTGGTTTAATAACTATTGACTTAAGGAGGACGTATCCACCTCCACTGCTTGTGACAAGCAGTACCTCTTTACTCCCCCGTTTTGTTCTTTTTGCTTTAGATGAGCACCAGTTGCAACAGACAGACCCATTCAATTTTGTTAGGCACAGGGAGATTAAGTGATTTGCCCTGAATCGCAGGATGTTGAGCGTCCCTGCTGAGACTCGAACCCAGTTCCCCAGCTTCGAGGTTGACCGCCCTAGCCATTAGGCCACATCCTCTCCCCCTTAAATGGCAAAGTGGAGTTAGTAGCTTAAATTGCTCTACCAGTCAGCAGTGGCAGGCTGGATGTTAGGATCTAATAGGACCTATCTCTCTCTTTTCTTACCTGTTCGAAGCTGCGTGCATGATCGGGCATATTTGCGGGGGTGTTTTGGCGCGAAGGCAGGCAGTATTTAAGTCGCCGCCTGCATGAACTCCTCGCTTGGTTTCGCTTCCGGTTTTGTTACCCGGAAGGACTTTGCCTGGCGGTTTTCAGCTTCATGGAGTCGTCCTGTTCTTCGTCTGTCTACGTGGGAGTCAAGCTTCTGGATCTCGGATTTCTGCTGCACAGGAACTCTGGTTAGAAGTATCCCGTTGTCCCTATGTTGTTATCGGGCAGACATCTTTGAATAAAGGATTTGCGGGAGATTACGCGGTTGCGTTCCCGTATGTCCTATCCCTTCACTTCCTATAGATTAGTGGCCTATCGAGGTCGTTATGGGACATTTGGGTGCATTCACTAGTGGAGTGTAACTGTGAATACGGACTCTTTTTCCTCTTTTTTTTTTGTTGTTCTCACGTTTTTCATGGGTTTTTTGTCTGTGCCAGACTTTTTCCCTTGGGGTACCTTTTATATGGAAGGTGTTGTTAGTAAGGGACATAAGGATAAATAATCCTTAGCCCTTTTGGTGAAACGTTTTTTTTTTAAGGAGTATACTACCCTCTGGAATATAACTACGTGGACTTTGAGCCCTTTACAAGTAGTCATCTCCTACTCTCAAAAACGAGGTATGCCAGTTCATGCCTGCGACATAGTATGCCTGATCATGTATCTCTGCAGCTGATTAATTAGCGATTATTGTTAATATGTCTTTTCTGCCTTTTTCTTTGTCTTAAAGGGTAGATGACCCCCTTCCCTACAGTGGCAGTAGAGAGGAAGGCCTGGCCTGAGTGACGTTCCCTTTTTGGTTTCCTTGTTTTTGCCCCCCACCTTCTCCCTGTGTCTCTGTGAGCCATTTCCTTGTATGTAATTGGGCAGTGGCTGTCAGTGGACGGGGAGAGGACTGGGAATATCTTCGCTCCTGCAGTGTTGGGTGAAATCGGCGTGGTGATAGAACACTGGAAGACATGCTTTTACTTTGTCACACTCATGGTAGCACAATAAGTGTTGCAGGTCATGAGGGACACTTTAACTTACAGGCCCTACTGCTCTTTTCTTTCTCACAAACCAGCCTTTGGCAGCTGGACCTATATGAATAGCCAGGACAGAATCACTCGTTTGGGGAAGGATGCAATTATATTCTCAAGAGTGACATGGGTGGTGTAGTTATTGCACTCAGGAACAAAGTGCTCATGCAGGAGTAAATTGGCACATTGTCTTTCTCCTTTGAAATGTATTGGAATCATAGGCGCTCTCTTATTTACGTCAGTGGGTAAATGGGAACAGAGCCAGCATGAAGGAATGTTCAGATTATTACACTGATCCCGAACCTGCAGGAAAGTATTGTTTTTGTAAATTGATCATCTGTTCCTGGATTGGTCACTGGGATCCATGTGGTTTCATCTTCAAAACCAATGCCCACCCCTCTCGACATGCTTTCTCTATACCTCTGCTATCCTTGCTAGTACCCCACCAGCCTGCCCACTGGCAGGCCTTGCACTACCAGTAGGTGCTACCACTGCTGCCCCTCTGACTCCATCAGCCAAGATGGGGAAATTCAGAATATCTAGGTTGCCCTTTTCCTTATTCTCCTGAACCTCATTATTAATTTGGGCAAGGAGTTTAGAGAGGAAGAGCCTCAAGACCTGGCTCTTTGGATGAGACAGAGCTGCGCAAACCCCCTTGAGACCCTCATGGGCGAGTAGTGCACTTCACAAATCCCTGATTGATTAATTGATTGAAGTTGCATGCTTCTCTGGGAGTACTTGATGGAGAGCTTTTGTATCAACATTTATTCCCTAATATTAGAAAAAGTGGACCAGTCCAGTCCTTCAGGGCTCCTCTCAGGTCACAGACAGCAGGTCCAGTCCTCTTCTTATCTTTAGAAGGTCCAGAAGTGTTCTGAGTTGGTGTCTGGAGGTGCCACATACATTCATGTCTGCAACGAGCTAGTGGGTGGGGATGACAATGAGGTAAAAGTTCCCAGGCCCTAACCTACCTACTTTTATAGTAAATCATGTTTGCCATAGTGCAAATAGGCCTAAAATGCAATGTGTCAAGGCAAATCCAAGATGGCAAAAATCTTCGGCCACGCTTAACTTGGGCACCGAGGTCTATGGGTGTGTGGGGAGTGTACAATGGTAACCCTAGTGTCCTCCCACATCTAACACTATAATCCACTCTGAGGAAGGCACTGTACCCACAACAAGCCTAGAACCAGACGTCTGATAGGACAAAAGCAGGGACCTCAAGCAACAAGTCAGTGGACAAAAAAGATTTGTCTTGGCATCCTGTTCTCTCTCTTTCAAGTGTGATCCAAGTGTCACATGTGGCTCAGCACACCTGTCAAGCAGGATTTGACACTGCAGAGTTAAAAAGGATGCCCACATCTCCACACCTTTTATATTCTGTGGAGTTTAGAGGAGTCATCTCTGCCCATTCAGGTCAGCCTTTTGTTTGCTCCTGAAAGGCATTTAATGCCTTTTTCATATTTATTGAAGATTGAGCACAGGCTGAGAGCTAGCAGACACTTATGCTAATTAGCCTCCTGACAGTTTAGGCAGACAAAGAGTAACTTTCGAAAAGTTATTTTTCCTTAACTTAATATTTGTTAAAATTCCAACTTCACCTTTGAATTGGATTTTTAATAACTATTAATATGAGTTTTATTATTTTTGTAGCTGGTCCCACTTCTGAGATACAGTATTAGTATTTTAATCTGTACTCTGGTTTTCTATATAGGCCTACCACAGTGAAAACAGATTTTAGGACCTTGTCACTCTATGGCCATGGTAATATTAATTTTCTACATGTCCTTTTGATTAGCAAGCACCCAATCTTGTGGGCCACAAGGATCATATGGGGTGACATTAATATTTAAAAGTTACTGTGAATGTTCCTATTACAGGCTGTAGGGAATTTAAGAATATACAGGTTTCTATAGAGTAAGCAGAGCCAATGGGGGCTGACTGTTCAAGTGAAGGGTTCATTGGATGGTATGTCTGTCATCATCTTTGAGAAACTGTAGGTTGAATGTCATAGAGGCATGCATGAGATGCAGAGGACCTTGAAGGAACCTCTCATGGCTACTGAAAGTACAGGGACGTGCTGCAGTGCTGAATAAGCATGATGCCAAGATAATGATGGAGTAGACATCTGCATGCTATATTTAAAATGCTTTGGAGTTTAAGCTGGAAATATTCCTGAGCAATAAGATAGAGTACATTAACTGTTCCAGCAGCACCAGCACCAGTGCAATGTCTAAAGACTTATACTGAATACAACAATCGCTGAGGTGCTGATGAACTGTCAAAAGCTGCTGACAGCTTAAGGTGGAGGAAGGCAGCAGCTCCAGTCCCGCCAACTTTTAACTTGACATGATCCATTTAGCAATTAACGAAAACGCTGTCCAATGTTTGTGGCTGGGTTATTCAATGTATTTGATAAAGGATAGAATTCAAAGATTACAATTGGTTTATGCTGGGCCGATCTGTTGGCAATGGGTGCGTAGTTGTTGGTGTCTGGGTCTCAAGAGAGTGATCTGATGTAGAAGCTTTTTAAGTCACTGGGATAGATTTGGTGCTGAAACAAGCATATCTTAATGGTTTGTGGAGCTTGAGAGTTAGAGGAGAAGGCTAGAATTACTTTAAAAAACACCGGAGAGTGGTGGTCACCTGGGGATCAAAATGACAGAATGATAAAATGAGTTGTAAGAAATCTGAATGGGACAGCTGCGATATGGAGTGAAGGGTAGCAGAGAGGGCTGGTTATGGGGCTAAGGAGGAAACACTCTCTTCCAGGTTCAGGCCAATCATCTCTTGTGCAAGATGTGTCTATAAATGTAGGACTTTTTGCTCAATCATTGGATAATGCGCCATAGAAATATTGTCAAGTGTAGTCCCTTGAGCATTTGAATCAGGCTATAGAATTCGGAGATGACCTCGGCTCTTTTGAGGAGCAGGGACTAATAGACAAAGCTGGTAGCTTACGATCTCCTTTTGGCTTTCCAGATAGAGGTTTGTAAAGCTTGCAGTGTTTGGTGTAGTTGCTTATCAAATGGATCAGAATTGCTCCTGCATCTTCTCTCAAGGTCTGATTCTTTGACTTGAGGATGGGAAGGCCATTGGTTGTACCATTCGCATGGTGCCTTTTGGACTGCGATGGTCTGAGGTTCTGAGAAGGTGGTGAGTAAAGTGTGTCCAGCTATGGAGGAAAGTTCTGAGACCTGTTGATGTAGGTCAAGTTATTCCGGAAAAGTGAACATTGACTCGATGACTGCAAGTTTGTAAAAGTTAAATCAGATCTTTCGGGTAAGAAGTGAGGCTGTGATGGAGTCACAGAAATATGGGTCACAGGCAGAATTATATCGTAGCGGTTGTAATTAAGCAGTGTGAGAGTTGTGTTACAGTTATGAACTAAACAGGAGAGAAGGTTGATGCTGATAATGATCCTATGTGAATGTTAGCTAGCCACCGGTCCTCTTCTTTGTTCAGTTCTTGACCCTTGATGTTGAGCCCTGCTGGAACATATTCATGAATCCTTTGGTCTTCTTCATCCAAAGCCAGGTTTTTGTCATAAAAAGCAATTATGACCATTTATCGGAGAAGCGATTGCATATGTGATAATTATTTTTGAGAATTGATCCTACATTGATGAGGATGCAAAATCTGGGTGGAGAGGGGATGGAAAGATATTTGGTCAGGGTGAGTGGAGGCTGACGGGTTATTGGTGATCTGGGTCCAGAGGGAATGAGATGGGAGGAAAGGGATTTGAATGGATTGGGAGAGGAGCGGTACGCGAACGGGCAGGCTGGAAAGGTGATAAGTGAATGTGCGTAAGGTGAGGAGGGTGGAGGTGACAATAGGATTGTACGGTGAAATTGACTGTCATGTGCTTCTTATATACAAGTTGATCTAGGGCCATGCCCAGTTGTGCCCTGGGATTGGAGAGGTGAGAAACGCAGGAGGAAGGAAAGTCTATAGTAAGTCACAGAGATGCATCTCTAAACTAGCACCACCTGGGTGTCGAGTAAATATAATGACTCTGCAAAGAGTAGCCGTTTGCAGTTAGCGCCCTGTTCCATTACCAAAGGTATCACTTTAGAGGTTCCACCTCAGTGCTTAATTTGAGCCAGTGGATTCCGGTACTCGACACTTATCTGTCAACACTGGCACTTATGACAACCTTCAATGGTGTTGCTGTTTGTCTGATTTAGAGAAGAGCACAACAACTGTTACTTTAATAATTCAATATACATTACAACTGACTAGTACCTGCCGTCCAAGCCATTCTTACACCTGTAGGTGGCCTGGAATAGTCTGAATTGTCACACTTGATGGAGCAAGGTTTCATAAATGAAACTTGCTTGTATTCAATCCTCCTCACAGTATTAATTTATTAAACTTGTATTGTTAATACTAACCTTTGCATTCACGACACAAAAGAAAGGGATGCTTGCCTATGTGTTTTACTAATGAATAACGCTTGTTTGTAATTCAAAATGGCCGCTATGCGCGGGAAAGCTCAATGCGCATGTCGCAACCATATCACATGGTGTGACGTCTTTCTTTGCTTGGTGGGAAACTTCTGCTTCTGCGCAGTGTGCATTAAAATGGCTGCTTGATGTTTTCACATGCTTCAGCTTGCTCTCATGTCATTACTAAATTGTCGTTTCCTAACGCTACTAACGCGGGTTAGAATATATAATTAAATGGGAATAGAATAGAAAAAGTGGGTATACAGTGAAACATTTTATTTGTGATTCTAATATTTTCTTCTTGCACTTTTATTAGTTCGTAAACTTGGGCCTGGGTTGGCGTTCTGAAACTCGAGAGGCAAATGGTTCTGCGCATGTGTCCTGTGTGCCTGCCAAATGAAGTCAACCTGGACGAAGTCCAAGGCCGCGACCTGATGGCCGAAGATGTTGTACTATTGCTTTTCCTGTTGCACATTGATACAATGTCTGTGAAAATTGGTTTACATTTGTCATAAGACGGGTGGGAAATAAAGCGAATGTATTAATTTGAAGGGGTGGGAACGTAAAGACAATAGGCTTTACAATTTAGGTCAAATTGATATGGTGCGAGAATCCACCCCTGTCCCTGTCCAATCAGAAGTAGTGGTCCCATATTTTAGTAACATTAAGGGGAGGTACATGGGCGTAGACGGGTATAATAGAATATAGCATTAGTTAATTAGTGAGGGAAGAGCATTGCGTTCATGAAGAACAGGCGTCCATGCTGCCAGAGCGCTCTTAGCTCCAGACCGCCAAGCTGACCGATTGCAGACCCAGTCCCTGTCCAGAAAAGGTCCTGAGGAGGGGCGGCAGAGTCCATTAGAAGGAAGGCACGGGAGAATCGAGGAGAAGCCGAGTATCAGAGAGGGGAACGACGCAGGCGTCGTTGTAGAGAGGTCACCGGTCCTGTCCTGATCCTGGAGGGGGTCTTTGCTCTTCATCCTTCCTGGGTCCTATTATTCCAACTCCTTGGCTAAGGGGTTTGGTTCTCGCACTTAGGTAAATATAATGCAACCTTTAGTTGCGCTGCTATCTCTATCCTCTCCTCTTCTTTAAACACCGTCATTGATTAGCAATAATCATTTCTATGCTTAATCTTGGGTATTGCGATTAAGTACCATGTGGCTCTATATTTTACTATGCTAAATCTTTAGATAAACATTTTAAAACTTCCTGACTCAGTGGTTATTTCATGATTATGTACTATAATGAATGTCACTCATTTTAAACTTCCCAATTAGCAAAGGATTCATTGGTAAGTCATTACTCTTCAATCAGAAGGTAATTGGTAGCAGGGATTTTGATAGAGAGTAACAACTGATAAAACCCAGCGTAAGTATTAGCGTAGTATGAATGTATGGGCCCAAGTGAGTATCTAGTGTATGAATGCTGTTTGCTAATATCGCGCTGGATCAGTTTTCTGGTTATCAGAGGATGGTTACTCTTTGTTAATTGGGTAATGAGAATTTTTATTTTTATTTTTATGAACTAACATCCGTGTATTCAAAGTTTTGTTTTATGTTGTCTAGAATCCCCGGGGTAAAAGGAATAGCGGATGGTAAGTGGTAAGTGGAAGCCATACTGCAGTGAGGTTATCTGCCAGGCAGAAATAGTACTGAAAAGTTAAGCAGGACTTTCAGTACTCGTTAGGGACTCTATGCGTGTGAGTAATAGCAAAAGAGTACGCTGGTAAAAATTTGATGTTATATCACCTAGAAAGGGTAACATTGGAGAAGTAACAGGTACTTCTGGAGCTTGTGTGAAGAGTAGACGGAAGTGTTTTACTCGTAGTGTATGTTTAGTAAACGGAAAGGTTTTACTAAGTGTGAGAGAAAACTATCTTTTCTATTTTAGAGAAACTGGCACGATAGCGAATGTTTTATGTTGTTACTGAAAATTAAGAATTGTAGAGAAAATAAGTTTGCGTAAATTTTTGTAAAGGGAGGGTCAGTTGCCGGAGAGGGAGCTGACGTCACAAAACGCCGCGCTGAGATTGGTTGAATCAGCGGGTATGGAAAAACCCTTGTAAAGGAGGGGTCAATAGTCAGGAGTAGTACTGACGTCATAGGTGCCGCTCTGGGATTGGTTAAACCAGCAAGGACAGAAAAGAGCAGATTGTAAAGGAGGGGTTGACAGATAAACGTCACCAAAAGGCCGCGCAAGGATTGGCTCGGAAATAAAAGATAGCAGACATTTGATTGGTCAAAATTATAGAAGCGAAATTCTTAGTGGATAAGGATTGCATGTTAAAACGCGATCCGACTTTAACAGGAATTCGTCAGGATAGGAGATATTTAGTCTTTGCAGAATATAATTTTATACATCGGTACTTACCCAAGATGTACGGAGAAAGGAGAAAATTGACATTTTTACAAAAGATTAAGAATTATTTTAAAAAGGACAAACCAATCAAAACTAGAGAAGGAATTATTATTCCACCAGCTAAAACGCCCGCTTCATTCATGATGATGGAGAGAGGTTATCATACTTGTGTATGGATGGAGAATTGGATAGAATATACCAAAAATGATGGAATATTAGCATTGCCCGAGAATGGCACGTTCAATGGGCGAATTCTACAAAACTTGAGATTGAGGATGAATGACTTAGAACCCAGACCTAGATTAACTCAGTACGAAGCTCTAGAGGAATGGGAAACCGAGGCATTTGAGCGGGACCGATCTAGAAGTAATAGGAGTTATCCAGGATTTTTCCAAAGATACCTACACGAGTCTAGGAATGGTCAGATGAAACAATGGAGAAGGGCAATGATTACAGAAGGATTATATCCATTGTTCTCAGCAGAGGAGAAATTAGGAAGTAAGTGCACAGAAAAGACAAAACATTTAATGAGAAATGAGGAGTCTGAAGACGAATTTATGGAGGAAATGTTAAGAAACCCCCCACCATATCAGGAAGGGACAAGTGGATGCACCCCAAGTGCACCACCGAAAACTCCATTAGTGCCACAGGTAATGCATGAATTCACCATGAGTAGAATACTTCATGATAAAGAAAAAGAAGCCCTAGAAAAGACCAGAAGAATTAATACAGAAAATAACCCAGATAAAAGTACATCCTGATTCGTTGACCATACCTGTAACAATTGGTCCAGTAGTTCCATTATATGGTACTCAGGGAAGCTGTCCTCCACCGATACTTACACCTACTGCTGTGAATAATCCCAAACCTGAAGCTCCAGTTATAATTGAGGATCAATTTAGTGACTGTGAATCCACAATATCACTCATGGACTTGCCTATTCGAGGTTCTGTAAATAGCACTCCCAGAAAAGATGTACCTGGATGTTCAAAAGATGTAAGTTTAATAACTTCATCGGGAGCAAAAAGTGCCACCATAGTAACACCTGAAGATCTAGAAAAATGGGTGCAAGGGTCAGTTAAACAGTGCACACCTCCGAAAATAATGGACATTCATAAATTGAAAGTCGAATTTGAAGAAATAATAGCAGGAAATGTAGGACTAGAACGCTTAAATACCTATGATGAAGAAGAATTATTGTTCCTGTGCAGGAATATCACCAGAAATGTAAGGTTATTTCATGAAAAATTATCCAATTTAGCACTACAGATGGGAATAGAAATAGAGAGATCAAAGGTACTACAGAAACCCTATAGAGCAGAATTTTCAGACAAAGATTTAGAAAATATGAATGCCTCTGGAAGAAGATTACAAATAAGAGAATTAATGTTAGTTTTGCAAAAATGGGGAGACCTAGATAAATGGAAAACTAGGTGGGCCAAGAAAAAGGAAGAAGCACGAACAAGTAGAACAGCATCAGAATATGTGATGAAAGAAACAGGGAAAGCAGACCAGATGTATCCAGTGTGAGCAGTTGCGGGAGGAGGATATGTACATGTCCCATGGAGCAGACAGGTTATTTTGTCATTTACGAATGATTTTCCAAAACTGAGAGAAAAACCAATTGAATGGTACAAGCAGGTTGATAGGTTTGTGAAGGTGTCAAAGGTATTGTTGAAGGATTTAGATGGTTTGTTTGACATAGTGGTACCTGCCGATTTGTGGACAGATTGTAAAATTACAGTCGATTGGCCTAGTGATGAATATCCTAGAGATCCGAAGACAGGTGCCCCGTCAAATGATGTGATGAAAAAGTATCAGCAAGTGATAACTTACCTGAAAGGGAAAATACCACCGAAAGAAACAGATTGGGTAAAAATAGATCGAACTACCCAAGAAGCTAATGAATCAGTACATTCTTACTATGAGCGTCTATTGCAGGTATTTAAACAGTATAGTGGATTTGAGGACATTGGAGACAAGAACATGAGTCAGTTTGTGTATCGATTTGTTTACGGTTTGAAGCCAGAAATTTGCCAGATGATTAAACAGCATATGCTGTGTTGGCAGGGAAAGCCCATTGACGAGATTTTGAAGTATGCAAAATATTGTGGAGACGATATTGAGGATAGACACAAGAAATTGCAGGAAAAAGTAATGTGGGCTCAGGTGAAAATGGCTGAGAAACAGGGAATCAATTTGGAAAATCCGAGTGAAAATCAAGGAAAAGATTCTGGAACGAATGGTGATACTGGGAATGGTGGAAAGTTTAGAGGACGAATGAGTAGAGAAGAAGCTAAAAAGAAATTTCCTTGTCATGGATGCGGAAAATTGGGGCATTGGAAGGATGAATGTAAAAAGATTCGGAATAATAATGGCCCAAATCAAAATTTAAATCCACAGACGCAGAATGACTCACAGCAGGGTGTAAATCCTCAGAGTCAGTTGCAACCTGCACCTATTCAGGGTAATGTAAGCAGAGCAAAGCATGGTACAGACATCGGATATCCAGGAGGGAGTGGTAAGAAGGATTATATGACATCACAATTTCTTTTGCAGGACGATTTCTGTCAATTCAGTCCATGACGGTGCCTAGGAGAGGTGAAGAAGGAGTGCATACTTGGCGCATCCTTACAGGTAGATCAGTCAGGTCCATATGTTGCAGGGAATGTGAAAGGTAATAATATTACTTTCCTTTTGGACACTGGTGCTACCCGGTCTACTGTGAGAACAGCAGACATTCCAGACCTTCCTCTCTCTGGTGAAAATATCCAAGTAGTGGGGGTAGCTAATCAGCGGATTAGAACACCTCTTACCGAACCCATGGAAGTTAAAATTGGAAACTTCAGAGAAATGCATCAATTTGTAGTATGTGATTCCAGTCCAGTAAACTTATTAGGTAGGGATTTGTTGTGCAAGATGAATTGTACCATTTTCTGCACACCGGATGGTGTGGCAGTTCAGACACCAGATGAAGACCATGCATATAAAATTATGATTGCAAAACAAGGTACAGAAGTGGATGAGATGTTTTCATTAATAACAAAAGATGAGTTGCCAGAAGAATTCAAAGGTACAGTAAACCCCATAGTATGGGATTTCACCGGAAAAGAAGTAGGACTTATGGCTAAAATAGATCCAGTTAAAATTACTGTAAAGGAAGGTGCAATTTTCCCAAATACCAGACAGTACAAAATGAGTGCAGAAGTAAATGCAGGAGTCATTGAAGAAATAAATCGAATGATAGAACAAAACATACTAAAAGAAGTAATGAGTAGCCCATGTAATTCACCAATAATGGGATTAAAGAAACCTAGTGGAAAATATAGGATTGTTCAGGACCTGAGGAAAATAAATAAGATTGTAGAACCATGTTGTCCCATAGTACCAAATCCTGCAGTAATTCTATACCAGATTCCGTGGAGTGCAGGATGGTTCACAGTAATTGATTTGTGTCAAGCGTTCTTTTCAATACCATTACATCCAGACAGCCAGTATCTTTTCTCATTTAAATTTGAGAACAAAGTTTATGTGTGGAATCGTGTTCCTCAGGGGTACACAGAAAGTCCTTCTATTTTCAACCAGATACTGAAAAAGTGCCTTGAAAAACTAGTGATGCCAGGAAGCTCAGTCTTAGTCCAATATATCGACGACTTATTGGTGGCATCGAACACCAGAGAGGACTGTGTTGTTGATTCCATAGCATTATTAAATCTTTTGGCAGAAGAAGGACATAAAGTCTCACCTGAAAAATTGCAATTCTGTACAACAGCTGTTAAGTATCTGGGACACCAAATTGAGAGAGGAAAAAGAAGAGTAACAGCTGAAAGAGTAGCTTTAATAAAGAAAATGCAAATGCCTGTAACACAAAGACAAGTGAGAATGTTCCTAGGAATAGTAGGTTACTGTCGACAATGGATACCAAGATTTTCCATGTTGGCTAAGCCCTTAATTAACATGACAAAAAAGAAAGCAAAGGACCCTGTTGAGTGGGAGGACGAAAGTGTAGAAGCCTTTGTAAAATTGAGAAATGCCCTATGTTCAGCACCTGCCTTAGGCATGCCTGATTATAAAAGAGAATTTGCATTATTCTGTCATGAAAGAGAAAATTGTGCACTTTCTGTCTTAACTCAGAGACATGGATTAGAAAGACGTCCTATAGCATATTTTTCTGCTACATTGGACCCAGTAGCAGCCGCGTTGCCAGGATGCTTAAAAGCAGTGGCGGCTACTTGTTTGAGCATTGAACAGAGTGAGTCAATTGTGATGGGACACCCTGTAAAAGTGTATGTTCCACATGCAGTTGTCATTCTGTTGACAAGAACCCGAACTCAGCATCTTACTCCTAGTCGGCTGACTAAATACGAAAGAATCATAATGGGTGCTGAAAATGTGAACATGGTAAGGTGTACTATAATAAATTCAGCAACCTTACTACCAGACCCATATCATGAGAGAATGAAAGATGATGAAGACGATGAACATGATTGTATACAAATTACAGAATTATGCACAAAACCACGCCCAGATATAGAGGAACAGCCTCTTAAAAAGCCAGACAGGGAGCTATTTGTTGATGGTTCATGTCAAAGACATGAAGATGGTAAACTAACTGCTGCCTATGCGGTATGTGAATTAACTGGAATAGTTGAAGCATCTTATTTACCAGGAGTCAAATCTGCACAAGTAGCTGAATTGATTGCGTTGATAAAAGCATGCAAAATTGGGAGGAATCAGAGAGTAACCATATTTACAGATAGCCAATATGGTTACGGGGTTGGGCACGATTTTGGCCAACTATGGATGCAGAGGGATTTCATGACTTCTTCAGGATCCCCCATTAAAAATGGACAATTTGTAAGGGAATTGCTAGAAGCAATACAATCACCAAAAGAATTGCCTGTGGTGAAATGTGCCGCACACCAGTCAGGAGATGACTGGGTGGTAGTCGGCAACAGATAATAAGATCTGGTGGCTCAACATTGTGCCAAAACCAGAATGTCAGTCAATAAGAGGGTGGAAAGAATGGGAATCAGCTGCCAACTCTTGCTGTATATGCCACCTGAAACTTGGAATGAGGTGAAGAAATTGCAAGATGAGGTTGATGAAAGTGAGAAGAATTTGTGGATCAAAGTGGGTTGTTCGCAAAGAGGAGATGATGAAGTATGGATCAGTGCTGATGGCAGACCAGTCATGCCAGACTGTTTACTCTCACAAATGGCTAGAATGCATCATGGAGACACACACATAGGGAGAGATGCAATGATTAGGCTGTTCAGACAAAATTGGTACAATCCCAAATTCAGGGCTGTTGCAGAGAGTCTTTGCCAGAGATGTCTAACTTGCCAGATGCATAATCCGGGGAGGAAGACAGTAATTGGATTTGGGAAAATTGGAAAGGCAGAGGGTCCATTTATGAGACTTCAGTTTGATTTCATACAGTTACCACCATGTAGAGGGCTGAAATATGTACTAGTCATAGTGTGTCTGTTTTCAAAGTGGGTGGAGGCTTACCCTACTAGGAGAAATGACAGCATTACAGTTGCAAAACTGTTGCTACGAGAGCTCATTCCTAGGTTTGGTTTTCCAGTAACTTTGGAATCAGATAGAGGAAAACATTTTAACAGTGAAGTGATTCAAATAATCTGTGAAGCATTTCAAATCAAACAGAAACTGCACTGTGCATATCGTCCAGAAGCTTCTGGAGTGGTTGAACAATTGAATGGCACTATAAAGTCAAGACTGGGAAAAATGTGTGCATCAACATCATTAGAGTGGCCAGATGCATTGCCACTCGTTTTAATGGGACTCAGAAGTATACCTGACAGAACCACAGGATTGAGCCCACATGAAATAATGATGGGAAGAGCAATGAGACAAACACATGTTCCCACAAACAAACTGGTGAATATATCTGATGATATGGTTCTGGACTATTGCAAAGGATTGGCTGACCTAGTGCGTTCTGTCTCTCATCAGGTTGGAGAAGACGCAGTTTCCAGGCAGCCCGAGCAAGAACATGATCTGAATCCTGGTGACTGGGTGGTAGTGAAGAATCACACCAGAGAAACGTGTCTATCACCTAGATGGGGCAGACCGTGTCAAGTCATACTGACAACGAATACAGCAGTGAAGTGTGCCGGATTTCCTAATTGGATTCATGTAAGTCACACTAAGAGAGTACCAGATCCTGAGGAAGAGAATCCTCAGACAACGCCAATCACTGAAGAAGCTGAAGGTTGCCCAGCTGAAGGATCTCAGGTTCGAGATTCCGGAGAAGCTGAAGAAGAGCAACCGAGCACAAGTCAGGATTGGATACCGGTGGTAGAGATTCCTGAAATATACCACAGAACAAGAAGTCAAGCGAAATTGGAAGAAATTGAAGAAGATCAGATAGGTGAAGAAGAAGCAGTTCAGGAACAAGAAGAAAAGACATTAAGAAATCCTGAACAAGGTCAGATAGGGAAAGGAAACTGGACTCAAAACAGTGAAGACCTAATAGACTTTGAACAGGGACAGACAGGTCTAGAAGAATCTGGTCAGGCTGCACAAGTTCACAGTGCAATAAGCCCTGATCAGAACAAG
Organism: Calotriton arnoldi; assembly: GCA_963921515.1. NCBI lineage: Eukaryota > Metazoa > Chordata > Amphibia > Caudata > Salamandridae > Calotriton > Calotriton arnoldi. Next base: position 294,149 of record CAWUFW010003924.1, on the reverse strand, counting down.
TTAGATCAAGAAGAGTACACAGAAGAAGAAAACCTTGAAAAACATGAACTTGAATAAATAAATAAAGAACAAGGTCAATTATTGGAAACTCACAGTGGAGCTGTTACAGAGAAACCAATTAGACCTGAAAAGAGCAAACAAGAAACACAGTAATTGAAGAACACGAAACAGTGCTAAGCAGTGAAATTAACGAGATCTCTAAAGACGAAAACAAAGAAACAGTGCCAACAAAGAAAACAAGAAAAGGAGATCATTGGCTGAGTGTCATTAAAAGAGTAAAGTACCACATAACAACCAGAAGTGAAGATCCAGATCAAGTACCTGAAGTATCAAGTCAAACCGATCAAGAGAAAAAGACAGAGAAAAAAAGAAGTAAAAGACTGAAACTTGTGAATAACAAATTTAAGGGTCCTGACTGGACTTATATCATCCTTGAAGATTTTGAAAGCTCAGAATCAAGTGACAGTGGTGGCGAAGGAACAAGTGCAGAATTGACATACGAAGAAGAAACAAGACCACCCTGACTAAGCAAAAGAATAAGCTAAAGAAAAGAAGAAAAGATAAGAAGAGCAATCTTCCTTGTCGAAAAATGCCTGACGATAGAGTTACTGGGAGACCAAAACAGAAATGTTGTAGAAGATGCTGTGCAATATGCATATGTAGTCTAGTAATGGTGCTTATAGTATGGTTAGTCCTGATTGTAGCAGTTCCTTACCTTATGATAATGGATAAAAAGATTAATAATGAAACTAAGGAGAGGACAGCAAACATGAAGGGCAATAGAGTAGAACTAATGGCAGAAGATGAGGCAGAAATTCATCATGAAATAGCTGATAACGACACTAGTTTGAATGTTTTCACAAAGTTATTATTTCAATATGTAGACACCATGGAAGTTAGTAATTGTTATGTCTGTATGAAGTTACACGTATAAGGTGACAGGAAGAGGAAAGAAACGAAAGGTAGATGAAATCGAACTTGAAGAATGGAGAAGTGAATTATACAAGAAATTAAAAGGAGATTGTAAAAATAGAAAGAGTAAAGATGAGAATGAAGTAATTTGCTAGAAGTTGACATCTGATTGAGGGTAATGTTTTTGATGGCTCAGAAACTCCATCAGAGAGGGGATTGATGGAGCAAGGTTTCATAAATGAAACTTGCTTGTATTCAATCCTCCTCACAGTATTAATTTCTTAAAACTTGTATTGTTAATACTAACCTTTGCATTCACGACACAAAAGAAAGGGATGCTTGCCTATGTGTTTTACTAATGAATAACACTTGTTTGTAATTCAAAATGGCCGCTATGCGCGGGAAAGCTCAATGCGCATGTCGCAACCATATCACATGGTGTGACGTCTTTCTTTGCTTGGTGGGAAACTTCTGCTTCTGCGCAGTGTGCATTAAAATGGCTGCTTGATGTTTTCACATGCTTCAGCTTGCTCTCATGTCATTACTAAATTGTCGTTTCCTAACGCTACTAACGCGGGTTAGAATATATAATTAAATGGGAATAGAATAGAAAAAGTGGGTATACAGTGAAACATTTTATTTGTGATTCTAATATTTTCTTCTTGCACTTTTATTAGTTCGTAAACTTGGGCCTGGGTTGGTGTTCTGAAACTCGAGAGGCAAATGGTTCTGCGCATGTGTCCTGTGTGCCTGCCAAATGAAGTCAACCTGGACGAAGTCCAAGGCCGCGACCTGATGGCCGAAGATGTTGTACTATTGCTTTTCCTGTCGCACATTGATACAATGTCTGTGAAAATTGGTTTACATTTGTCATAAGACGGGTGGGAAATAAAGCGAATGTATTAATTTGAAGGGGTGGGAACGTAAAGACAATAGGCTTTACAATTTAGGTCAAATTGATATGGTGCGAGAATCCACCCCCTGTCCCTGTCCAATCAGAAGTAGTGGTCCCATATTTTAGTAACATTAAGGGGAGGTACATGGGCGTAGAAGGGTATAATAGAATATAGCATTAGTTAATTAGTGAGGGAAGAGCATTGCGTTCATGAAGAACAGGCGTCCATGCTGCCAGAGCGCTCTTAGCTCCAGACCGCCAAGCTGACCGATTGCAGACCGAGTCCCTGTCCAGAAGAGGTCCTGAGGAGGGGGCGGCAGAGTCCATTAGAAGGAAGGCACGGGAGAATCGAGGAGAAGCCGAGTATCAGAGAGGGAACGACGCAGGCGTCGTTGTAGAGAGGTCACCGGTCCTGTCCTGATCCTGGAGGGGGTCTTTGCTCTTCATCCTTCCTGGGTCCTATTATTCCAACTCCTTGGCTAAGGGGTTTGGTTCTCGCACTTAGGTAAATATAATGCAACCTTTAGTTGCGCTGCTATCTCTATCCTCTCCTCTTCTTTAAACACCGTCATTGATTAGCAATAATCATTTCTATGCTTAATCTTGGGTATTGCGATTAAGTACCATGTGGCTCTATATTTTACTCTGCTAAATCTTTAGATAAACATTTTAAAACTTCCTGACTCAGTGGTTATTTCATGATTATGTACTATAATGAATGTCACTCATTTTAAACTTCCCAATTAGCAAAGGATTCATTGGTAAGTCATTACTCTTCAATCGGAAGGTAATTGGTAGCAGGGATTTTGATAGAGAGTAACAACTGATAAAACCCAGTGTAAGTATTAGCGTAGTATGAATGTATGGGCCCAAGTGAGTATCTAGTGTATGAATGCTGTTTGCTAATATCGCGCTGGATCACACTTGTAGGAGTGAGATGGTTAGTAGTTGTGTTGGTACTGTCATTGTCAGCGCTGGCAGGGGCCATGGGTGGTGCAAGCAGCAGTGGCCTACTGACACATTTTTTTTTTTTTTACAAAGTGAGCACTGTCCCACCTAGATGCAGTGTAAATGGCATCCCCGGATGAAGATTGGTGTTTATTAGTACTAGAGTAGTGTTAGGTACCTCTCAGAGGCAGAATAGATCCCTTAACACGTGTCACTCCTTTGCAGAGTAAAATGTTTAAGTCGTTGCTCAGATGTAGGTTGATGGATTTAGAGGTTTTGTCAGATACAGAAACGCCACTTCATGGTGTGACCCAGACACAGAGTAATCCCGATGTTATTTCACAGGCACTCACAGGTGCAGGATAATCACTTCATAGGTACCGTCCCAAAGCACAAGAACCTGTACCTACGTACCACGCCGATGGCGGGACGGCACTTAACATCATGGGTACCATTCAGGGCAGAGAGAGGCACATTGGGTGGCACCTGGGTGCAAATGAAGTAGCTCAGGTGTGAGATGACGTTTGTGTATGTGGAGAACTCGTCTGAAGTTGGCTGAGTGTGGTAAACTGCTAGAATAGTATTCCCTTGCCACAAATACACACACTGACAAACACACTCACACACACACCACACAACCACACACACACAGGCACAAATAGTACAGCTGCGAAGATACGCGCTCTCATCCAGAGAAATATGCATGCACTAAAATTAACACGCAAGCACATACACCCATGAAGAGACATACGCACACACATACACACACCCAGGAGACAGTTAGACACACTGATAAATACACATGCACATTAATACATGCACGGACAAACATAAAACACACAAACTCACAAAACATCAACACAGCCATATATGCAGACAAGCACTCACGCACGTAAAGAAGATACAGACAGAGGGAGACAGGCACACCCACCCACGTGCACTGACACATACACATATAGACTAGCTGTCAGTAAAATGAAGTTACGGCAATCACGGTTTGCGTACTACATATGTAATACAAGCGACCATTAGGCAGAAAGAAACACTCCTGACAGCTGTCCCAGGCGTTTTAACAAATCGCCCATCTGCCAGGGCGCGCGTTCTGGGGCTTCCAATAGACTCCTCCGACGGGCCTGCAACGAGCCCCCAGTCAGCTTCACTGCCTGATGACTGCATAGATTGGGCATTAAACAAACACTCTGATTAGATACCACTTTACTAGTGTAGCCGCCGCTGCCGGGGCGGCCGACGGGCAGTGTTTACGAGCTGTGTCTGAAGCCCGTCAGCTCAGTGGAGTTTGCGCCTTATCTGCCGCTGAAAGAAGGGTCTGGTTTCGTGTGTTTCTTCTGCCACAGATAAACCCAAGCCAGCGGGAGCGTGTACTTTAACAGATTATCAAAAATTAAAACCATATTGAACACTTGTTAGTGGTAAAAGGACCCCCACCGACCGTCCTACCTGCACCCTTCATACTCCCGGAAGTGCCCTACAGTATCGCACTTCCGTGCTGGGCCACCTTTCCAGTCCCCTTGCCTAATGTCCCACCCTGAGAGTTGACTCTCCTAATCTTCCCAACTCCCCCTCCCCCTCCCGTCCCACCTTGGCAGAGAGGTGCCTTATTTATAGCACTTTATCCATCTGGCCCTGCCAGGGTTCCGAGTCAAGAAATATCCCTAAAAGCCCCCCACATCAGAGATAAACCCATTAACATTCCTGCAGGGGCCTGCCCCAGACGTCCACTGTGTTTAGAGGAGATAGTGCCTCCTGTGAGCAGTCCAGATATTGGCGCCTGCAGCAAGGAGTGGGTGGAGTAAGTAGCCACTTGTAAACCACTTCTGCCCGGCTTCTTTGGAGCCTCCGCCAAAATATGACAAGCTCTCTCCAATATTTACTCTAAGAATATTTATCTCGTATTTGGGCGAGCAAGCATAGTAAACCTACACAACAAGGCCCAGTTAAGCGTGCACAGTATTGTAGTGTGTCAGAGCAAGACACCAGCTTTGAGAATTGTTTTGCGTAACGAAAGTGAAAATCTGTGTCCTTCTAAGTGACGTATAGATGGAAAAATAGAGCTGTCCATTTCCGATGGTTGTCTGAATCTTGCTGATTAACCTGAGACCAGACGTGGCACCAGGAGAAATGACTTTTGGTTTCCAGATTTGACATGTTCTCTGATCTTTTCCTCAGCATCTTGATCTGTGGAAACTGCTAATTGTCAGAAACAGATACAGCCCGGAAGTAAACAATATATAACAGCAGTTGATAAAGCCAATAGGACCGGCCGCTGGTGTGATGATTACTTTTTGTATTTTTACAGGCAAGCATATGCAACAAAAGTAAAAGGAAGAAAAAAAAACCCAAGGTGTATGCATCACATGCGGCCATACACTTAGAACAGATAAGAAATGCACATTAGAAGGAAATATTATTCTTACTGTTGCAAAGAAAAGATACTAAGGCTTGAATTACTGTCTCCTAAAAACATAGTTCAAGCACAGAAGGATGAAAAATAAATATATTAAAATGGGTAAAGAATGGAAAGATAAGCATTGGCAAAACAAAGTACTGGACTGTAAAGTGCCACCGGGCCTCTACTATAATTTGTTGCACCATTTCACCCCGAGGGCTGGGCGCGTCCCGAGGGCATAAATAAAGGCTGGTGTGACTGCTTGAGGCACTCCAGAGACAGTATCCAGCTCGTGCACGTGTCCCTTATTGCAAGGTAGCAGTAGCAGCCTTCCTGCTTGTCGAAGCAACGAGGGCTCCACATTTGGCAATGGGGATAGTCTTTCCCCGCGCTGGTGCTGTCCGCGATGCCCTGACCGTTGCCAAAGATGAGCTGACTGTGCCGCTTGGAGTGCGGCGCGGACTCGTGGTTAGGCCTCTGAACCGGCGGCTCCCGCCTGGGTGCCGGCGTGCACCGTCTCTGCTGCCCGTGGCGTCCTCAGGTAGGGTGACCAGAATTGTAAAGCCAAAAACCGGGACATTTCACGAAAATAGAAGAAGGACTACAGTTTCACTTCAAGTGCGCGCACAGAATGGTAGCGCTCCTAAGCAGAGAATTACAGAACAGGCAGTTAGAACATACATAAAATGCCATTTTTAAACCCAGAAGCGTGCCTGTTAATTAATTTGCTTTCTTGAAACAACTGCTAACTATCCCTGCTTTGTAAAACATAAAAAACACCTCCCACCGTTTTCAGTCGACCCTCTCTAAAAACCGGGACAGGAGCTAAATTTCCTGCAATCTGCCGGGACAGCAGGTGAAAAACCGGGACCTTCCGGGCAAATCCGGGACGCCTGGTCACCCTATCCTCAGGGCCTTCTTGCACCAGCAGGATTCGGTGGGCCTGACATTTGGAGGCAAAGGTCATCCTCTGTGTGAGCAGCCCACCTGGCCCGGATCCTGGCCTGAGGCCGTGTGTGACACGGAGTTGCGCCTACGCGTCGAAGAGACTGGTCTTCACGGGAGAGAGGAGAATTTTGGTAGACAATTAAAGAACTGGGACAAATACAGGTCCCAGAAAAGCAACAGGTGGACTGCCTCCCAGGAATAAGAGATCGCTCTGCCACATTGAGGTATACTGCAGAGCTGTGAAGAAAAGAAAAAAAAAGAACTAGTAAAGGACACATGCTGGGCAGTGGGGCCTTTACCTATCATGTGCATCCCTGAAGGTTTGTTTGGCCTTCCCCTTCCTGCTTGCAAGCCTAACCACAGCATGTGGGGTCCAGACTATGGACAGTGGCACACGTGTCAGCCCCCGACACGAAAGTACCCAGAAGACGAGGGAAGTCAGTTCAGCACTAGTTTAGCCTGCCTTTAGCGGCTGCCGTCATGCCTGTACATGTCCAGTGAGTGGTTGGAGGCCCTCCGGCCGCAGAGTGACTTGCATCATGTCGCAGCAACAACAGGCTCCACCCGCCACCTCCAGCTCCGCACACACACTCATCTGTCACGGCATTGCCATCGTTCAGCGAGCTATCCGACCCAGGAACAGCCACGCCGCGATGTCACTTATGGGTGGTGAGGCTGGAGCACTACTTTGTCACCACACATGAAACGGATGGGGCAGTGACGCAATCACTACTGCTTCATTTCAGAGGGGCAAAGTTGTATGAACTTTTTGAGAACCTGCCCAACACAGCTGATGATGCGGACTTTGACACCGCTGTGGCGGCTTTAGACAGACTCTTTGACCCCCATCTAAAGCCAGACTATGAAAGTTTTAAGCTGCGGCAGGCCAGACAAGCTGAGGATGAAACCGTTGATGTCTTCTTCGCATGCCTCAGGAAACTGGTGAGCACGTGCGTCAACATTGCTCAACCCGAGGAGATCAGAGCACAGCTAATACAAGGCTGCAAGTCGGCAGTCCTGTGGCGGCTTATCCTGAGCCAGCTGGGTATCACTCTGGATGCTATCCTGGTGTTAGCAAGGTCACATGAGCTGGAAAATAGCTGCGCGACACGACATGGGAGTGGCTCTGTTAAAGGGGGCAACCCCACTTAGCGTGTTTCACACTGTGTGAGTGAAAGAGGATCATGTGGATGATATTCAGGGACAACCTGCTCCCCCACGAACCCCCGATGCTTCACAACAGCTTCTTTGGAATGGCGACCTACTGTGGCCGGTTCATTCCGAACCTGGCCACTTTGTCCGAACCCGAGAGCCCTGATGAAGCGGATGCGGCCTGGGGATGGACAAAACACATTAACAAAACATTTTGCCAGGTGAAAGATGCTTTACTGGCCGACGCCACAATGGCATACTTCGACCCATGTGGCAAGACAGAGCTCATTGTGCATGCCAGCCCCTTTGGGCTAGGAGCAGTCCTCTTGCAGGAGAAAAGCATAGGGTCATGGGCCACCACTGCATATGGCAGCAGAGTTCTGTCGGGCACTGAGGCTTGATATGCTTAGATCGAGAGAGAGGCGCTGGTGATCCAATGGTCATGTCAACATTTCTACCTGTACTTGTGTGGGCAGCAGTTTCAAGTCATCATGGACCACAAGCCATTGATCCCGCTTTTTGCTGGAACATCTCGGCTTGTGCACCACGCATTGAGCTATGGGAAAGCAGCTGCAGCCAAATTCGTTCAGCATGGTTTACCAACCTGGAGTGAACAATCCGGTTGATTACTTGTATCGTTACCCCCAGGAGCAGTTTGGTGACGGCCGGAGTGAAGAGGCAAGGGGACGGAAGGATTTGTGCGAATGGTCGTGTATGATGCATGCACCCGAGCACTACTGATTGAGGAAGTCACAGAGGTGACCATGTCAGACACGAGTCTACCCAAGGCCAAGGAAGCACTCTCCCGGAAACAATGGAAGAACTTTCTGGAGGGGGCACGGTCGTTGACTACCGTTGAACAGACGATGATGACTCAACTCTGGAGGGCCAGAGATTAAGTGAACGCCTGTAGAGAAGGGCTGCTATTGCAGGGGAGGTGCATTATGATGTTTCGATACTTGCAGTCCAGGTTATTTGATTTAGCACACCAAAGTCACCAAGGCATGGTGAAAACGAAGGTTTGACTGCACAATAAAGTTTGGTTCCCTGGCATGAACATGATGATAGATGAGAAGGTGCAGGCTTGTTATTCTTGCATGATCACCAGTGGGGAGCCACGGCCTGCCCCCAAAATGACTGAGGAACCCTGCCTGAGACCCTGGTTCCAAATCAGCGTGGAGTTCAGAAGTTTTGCTGATGGGCGACTTACACCAGTGCTAATGGATACCCACACAAAGTATCAGGTGGTGGAGCTGGTACAGTCCACTGCATTCTTAAAGATAAAGTAGCCACTAATGCTGGTCTTGAGTGCCACTCCCGCTGGCAGCTGCTGTAGAGCCGTGAACCAAGGACGTCTCCTCGGCCCCAGCCCCTCAAGGCCCTCCGAGGTTCGGTCCCCGCTTGCATAAGATAGAAGAGACGGCCCAGAGATCCTGACTCTGGATATGAATCCCAGGGGTACCGGAGGAACTTGGCTCAAGGCTCTGGGCCTCCTCAGCCTCAAAAAGACATATAGGAGAAGTGTTATGAGCATATGTTCCTCTTTTTAGTTGTCACAATCAAAGGTCAAATCCTGATTCAGATGCAGCACAGTACACGTTAAATTGAGTGCAAATTTTTCTTTTTATTCATGAATTGATTTGGTCCATTGCACTCATTAGCATTTTCTGTTATTACATATGTTGTTCAGAAAAACAGCCGACACGTGTTTCACCCTATGTGGCAGATATTGCCTAGGGCTTTCTCAAGGCTCTAAGTATTCATTTTGCGCCAGGTTATATCCACTTTTCTTTCCAATGTTAATTTTGACACTCCTGCAAGATGTTCATTCCATTCGTACCCCTTGATAAGGTCGCAAAAACCAGCTGGATGCCTCCTGGTCTCTCTCACTTCGATTCTTGCACTCAATTTAACGTGTACTGTGCTGCATCTGAATCAGGATTTGACCTTTGATTGTGACAACTAAAAAGAGGAACATATGCTCATAACACTTCTCCTCGGTCCCCGCTTGCCACGGATTGACAGTGTCGCACTCAATAGCCACTGTGTTTTGCATATTTCCCTATTGTAATTCCTTTTGTGTCATTGTTTAATTGTTTATTTCACTTCTGTTGCCACTGGTGTTATTGTATTGTTTTTCCACTTCTGTTGACGTTGTCGCCTGTTTTTTCTGCTCCTGCACCACGCGGGTTTCCCATCCTCCCAGTCAGCCCCTCGCACCTCCCAGAACTATTTATGGAGGACGCTGCGCAGAAGCGCCGTCGGTGCGCCAAAGGCGTGCCAAAGGCAAGCCCATCTGCGCCTGGACTGCGCCCAGTGCAAGGACACTGGCCAGGATCCCTGCTGATTGTTCCCTTTTGATTTTCCCACTTGGGAGTGATTTTTACTTCACAAGTATACATCATGAACAAGGCCATTACCGTTTTCCGTACTTGGGGTATCAGTCCCTTTTGATTTGGAGAGACTGTGGCTTTATGGTGTGTCTTTTGTGATTTGAGAACGACACGGGAGTGGGGCGAACCTTGAAATTCATGGGCACAATGTTATGATCAGGTGTTCTTGGTCCAGATATATGGGGCACACTATGATATTGATTGTACTCAGAGCTTGTTTTCATAGGACAGTATAGGTAGGTAATTTCTGCCCAGCTTGATATTCCACTTATTTGCGCACGTGATCCCACAATTTATGTTATATTTTGATCTACACTGGCCCCTTGGCTTCATTGGCAGATCTCTTAACACATATGTCTTTCTTACATCAGAGCACTTGTCTGGTGCAACTACTACTACCTGGGCATTTTGATTATGTCTATGATGCGATTAACAATAAACTTGTTTCTGCTGTCACATTACATCAATATGGTTGCCCACAAGTAATGTGACAAATACTGTTAGATCGCATTTTGACTTTTTGGTTAGAAAATATTGTTATTTGCGTTACTGTTGCACACACTTTGAGATGGTGCCTACTTTACCCGTGCGTTATGTGTATTTGTACTGCCCATCTTTCATGTCTACACTGGGAAACAGCCTTTACAACGTGGTTGTTACAACGACAGCGTTGTTACAACGCGATGCCTTTACCACGCAAGTCATTAGATCGACTTGCTCTAGATGGCGCTCCAACCTAAGGAATAGTATAATTTACTATTCCAACACCTTCCCTACTGTTGCGCAGGGTGGAGTTGGAATAGTAAATTATACTATTCCTAAGGTTGGAGCGCCATCTAGAGCAAGTCGATCTAATGACTTGCGTGGTAAAGGTATAGCGTTCTAACAACGCGGTCGCTGTAACAACCGCGTTGTAATGGAACGCGATGTAAAAGCATGCGTTGTAGCATGCTATATTCGTCTACACTATGCACTTTAACTGTAATGATTACTGTTCACTCCTTAGGTGTGAGCAAAGCATTTGCAGAAACGCGTTGAGATCCGACGCTGTACATTTGGAGCAATAAACAGCATGACACTGCAGAACTCCATGCGTGGTTGGTGTTATCGGTCATGGATCCGGACGGTATAGTATTGATGCACACAGCCGAGAATGTACCTCCATCGCTAGCGCCCCCGGACAACTTTTGAGTGGACTTGCTTTAAAAAGTAAATGCAATTTGTATACAATAAAAAATATATTAACATTTAATAAATTCAATTAAGTTAACAATACTAAAAGTATTAAAATTAACAAACATATGCAACCAAAACATAAATCAACTTTAATTACGAAAATACAATTAATAAAAACAAAACGAATCAAAAATGACAAAATATTTATTTTTACAAGTAATTAAAAAACAAACAAATAAATATTAACTATCCAAACTAAACAATAGTAGAGAAAGTGTTGGACTTTGAGCGAGTCATATTTACTATTCTACTTTTAACGTGAGCACCAGTAGGGCAAGTGTTGGACTTTGGATAATTCACATTTACTATTCTCACTCCAATGTAAACAGAAGCAGGGACAGTATTGGACTTTGGAGGGGTTAGATTTATTATTTCCACTCCAGCCTGAACAACAGTGGGGACAGTGTTGGAATTTGGAGAGTTTTGATTTACTATTCCCAACCCAATCTGAGCAACAGTAGGGAAAGTGTTGCACTTCAGATGGGTCAAATGTAATATTCCCACGCCAAAGTGAACAAAAAGAGGGAAAGTGTTGTACTTGGAGGAGTTGGGTTTAGTATCCCCTCTACAATCTTAGCAACTGTAGGGAACGTGTAGGACTTTGGAGGGAATTGATTAACTATTATCATTCCAATCTCAGCAACAGTAGAGAATGTGGTGGACTTTGGAGAGATTAGATTTATTATTCCTACTCCAATCTAAGCAACAGGAGGGAGCTCCTAAACTTAAAAAAATAATCCTTTGCTAGAGTCAAATGATATCTAGGATGGCTGTAGGAACCCAGGAAGCAGTTTGAGCGTGAGCAGAAGCATAGGTTAGATTCTCATACTGATTGGAAGGTAAAACTAGGGAAGCGTCCGATGACTGTAGGTGTGGAACTGATGGCCCTTTTCACAAGTGTGGGAGATACTGACGCAGGGGCGTAGCTTGGGGGTGTTTTGGGTGTGACACCCCCCAAATGAATGCATTCTTCATTTGGTACTTGGGTCTAGGGGCTCTGCGTCAGATCTTCTATCACTGTGTCGTTTTGCTTGTAGTGAGCCAAGAATGAAAGACAAAACAGGGACCTTTTTTGTAAATTGGAGAGATAGAAAGAGAGAGAGAGAGAATGAGAGAGAATAACTTTGTATAATGGGAATTCTAATGCTTAAAATAAAGACTGCATGAATGTTTTCTTCTTTAGGATTTACTGCTAAACCATTACAATAGGGGAAATCCCCTGCATGTTTATCATACTTTTCAACTCACAAATACAAGCTCAAAGGGGAGTAGGATTCCCCATTCCCTATCAGAGGCTTGTGAGAAATGAGCAAAGGTTATTCTTGTCTCCCAAAAATAGGGGATGTTAAAAAGAATTTACTACAGTCAGGCAAAGATTGTGATTACTGAAACATTTGAAAACTTCTCTAATATTCACAGACAGTGGGCTGCACCACTGATAGGTGGCCCAGTCACCAAAATGCCACTGTGGTAGAGGCAGAGCCTTTGCAACACCAGCCATTTTCAGGCCTCCTGGTTTAAACTGTCTGGCTGGTTGTGAACATTTTATCACTTCCTCAGCAGCAGCTCCCGCATGGCAAGAGCCGTTTTGGGTGAAACCGTGTTAGCAGGTCTGCCATGCCATGCCAGCATTGTAGGATCTGTCATTACCTATTTTATTAACACAACTAGTTGCACATTTGCTGTGAGTTTTCTCTTGGTTCTTGGAGGCCATTTCAGGACTTTTGCTGTCTAGGACAGTCATTTTTATCTTCTGTCAATGATACGCACAAAATTCAGCCATCAGGTGGCTGAATTTCAAAATATAAAAACGGATAACATGGAATCAGTACCGGCTTCCCTGTTTGTCCAAATGATGTGATCCTAAGAAAATATTTGATTTCACATCCTCCTTTCTCTTACACATTTCTTATCAAATATTTTATTTCACAGCTTCCTTTTTGAGTTCACGTTGTGCTCTGTTCAAGCACCTCTTATGTTTAATAGACTATTATGTTGCTCCATCTATATTAAGAATGTAGGTCACTTTCAGAGTGTACATGGCTACTGACTTGCCTCTTAGTTCACTAACGACATTGTAATTGGGGGAGCAAGCCAAGAATGTTTCTAAAAGCTACAACATTTGGTAAATATCTTTCTGTGCAGTGATATGATCTGATATACTAGGAAATACAATTTTTTTGAATTTTGTAGCGACTGTATTATTTTTTTTACATTATGTTTGTTGCACAATATAAATCCCAAAAGAGTTCATGGCTTTGCTCATTCACTGACTCTTAGAGCCAAGGCAGACCAATGACTCAGCTCTGGCTCGGCTCACCCTATTTATTTGTCTGTGTTCCCTCCTCTATTTGTGACTCAGGCTTAGCACAAGGGGCCGTCAGTCATTTGATAAAATGATTTGTTTGCAAAAGGAGAGTACTAGAAATATGGAGCCGTGTCTACATGCACCGATTTGACAACTGTGCCATCAAGACTTCTCATAGCATAGACAAAGAAGCGTGTGTGAAGTAAAAATACATTTAAAATAAGTGATCCCAGGGCACTGACTTCAGGCCATTGTGTTGTACATAACTGTTGTCATGAGTTCCCAGGGAGAACTACCAGGCCCAGGGGGGACAGGCAAGGGCTTAGTTTCAGCGGGGGGGATTGGGGTGTGACACCCCTCGAATGCATTCTTGGTTTGCTAGTTAAGACTGTGGTCTCTGATTCGAGTCTGATATGTCTGTGTCGGTTTTTCTTTTCACTAACAGGTTTTAGCTAGTACATTTTTTTGGATTGGGATCTTTAATATAGATAGTGTCCTGTTTATCAAAAAAAGTAGTAAATCTGTACCCATAGAGGTGGAATTCACAAATATTTGCAGCAGTAGGCTTGGAAAACTATTTCCAGGAATACTACTGGCAATCAAACACCCTAAAGGTGATGGATGAATGCTTGCTTGCAATTAGTCTTACCACTGGCAATAGCGCGGGGTAGCATTCCAATCCATCATTTTTCTCCCACTGTGGCACTCTAGACGGAGGCACATCTAATGCAAATCAGTACTGACCCCGTTCCTCATGGAAACAGTCCCTCCTGAACCTTGGCCATCTCACCCTTCCACCCTGCAGCCCACTGCTTTTGTGTTGGGAAATTTGAGATTGACACCCCCACCCCTCAATCTCAGTGACTAAGCTACGCCCCTGTACTGAGTTGGAGAACTCGTTCTAATTCCTGTATTGTCAGAGGTGTGTGTGGGAAGGTGGCATGGCATGCCACAAAAAGCACAGTAGTGAGACTTCAAATTGTCAATTTAGACTTTTCTTTGTGAATCTGCCCATATTCGAGATAAGCCCTCACTCATGATGTCTCAGGACAACCTGCAAGTGAAAGGTAAGCACCCTGGTAAGGCCTGACAAAGCATTCCATCCTTCCCACGTAGATAAATTGAGAACCCTTCACTTATATCATTGTAATCGTGTCATTAACAAATGCTAAAAAATTGCAAAACTCCATTAGCAAACACAAAATAAAAGCATGTTATAATTAATTTAGATTTTCAGTAGAAGTACCAAAATCACTTAGCATGTTTTATCTATAGGTTTACTTACATTCATTAGGTTACTGGTATTCTTTTTCTAATTGAATATTATATTTATATCATATTATATTTTATCAGCTCTTATCATAAAATTATTGAAAGCATGCTTGCAGATAGAAAGCAGTAACAGCTCATGATAGGGGCTGGTACAATACAGCAGGTTTCGGAAGCTTATAATGTGCGGGTTACATCAAATGACACCTATAAGTGCAAAAGCATAATGACAATGCAAGTGAAAGAAAGTATTAATGGTGAGAGCACTTTAACACAACTCAAGTGGAGATAATCTAATTCGGCCCTGCTAGGCAGGAGCATATGACAGATGGGGGGACCGCAAGGTTTTATCAGTGCTTAATGTGTGCCATTGGTTACAGGTGAGTGGCACTTGTGGAATGGGACTTATTTTTTTATCATGAGACTTTGAACCAGAGCAAGGGAGAGAGAAAGGGGGAAAAAGGAGAAAAAAGGAGGAAGAGAAAGGAAACATTAGACAACTGCGAGAGAGGGTTGTATGATACAACAGCGCATGCCTTAACTATGCATGCCTAAACAACGCAGTCTGAACCACGACGGCGTCTTTACCAAGCATGCCTTTGCCACGCATGCCTTTACAATCAATTTCGTTGTAAAGGCATGATTGGTAAAGGGATATGCGTGGTAAAGATCACACCCCAACGCCCTCCGCCCTGAGCCCTAAAACCCGATACCCCAACCCTGCAATCCACCCTGCCCAGCCATAAAAACTACTCTGACTCCCCACCCTGAGCCCTAAAACTGGCTCCCAGTCCTAAAAACTACCCCCCAAAACCCAGCCCCACTTACCAAGCCGCGTCCCGGTCCTTTCTCTCCCGATCCTTCCTGTTCCTCTCCCCGCCCATCTGCTCTACATCTAGACCTCTGACTGCCTTAACCACGCATATGCGTAGTTAAGGCATATGCGTGGTTCAGGCAAGCGTTGTTCCGCTTGCGTTGAAACGGCATGAGTGGCTCAGCCTGCGTTGTAAATGCCATTTCCCACGTGAGAGAGATAAGGAGCAATGAAGCACGGGTGGTGGAAGGAAGATGCATGAGTTGAAATTAGGGCTAGATAACCTTGCAATTTGGAAGCGTGGGTATTCTGAACCCTCAACACTTTAGAAGGAAACTACATTCTGGACACCTCCCAATCCGGCTTCTGAAGCAACCACAGCACAGAGACCGCACTTCTCACCACCACCGATGACATCTGCTCCCTCCTCAACCAGGGTGAGACCGCAGTCCTCATCCTACTAGACCTCTTGGCCGCCTTCAACACCATCTCCCACCGCACCCGAATCACGAGACTCCACGACGCCGGCATCTGCGACAAAGCACTGGACTGGATCCACTCCTTCCTCACCGGCCGCACTCAGCGATTTAGACTACCCCTGTTCCTCTCATAACCTACAAAGATCAGCTGCGGAGTGCCCCAGGGCTCCTCCTTGAGCCCAACCCTCTTCAACGCCTACATGGCCCCCTTCACAGACATCATCAGAAGCCACGGACTCAACATCGTCTCCTACCCTGAAGGCACTCAGCTGATCCTCTCCCTCACAAATAAACCCACAACCACCAGAGCCAACTTCCACAGCGGAATAAAGGCCGTCGCTACCAGGATGAAAGACAGCTCCCTCAAGCTCAATTCTGACAAGACTGAAGTACTCATCCTGGGACCCACGCCTTCGGCCTGGGACGACTCTTGGTGGCCAGCCGCTCTGGGAACCTTTACCACCCCGACGGACCACGCACGCAACCTCGGCTTCATACTGGACTCATCGCTCACAATGTACTGCCAAATCAACAAAGTTTCCTCGCCTGCTTCCACACGCACCGCCTGCTTCGAAAGACATTTAGATGGATCCCAACAGAATCCAGAAAAACGGTCACCCACACACTCATCACCAGCAGACTCGACTACGGCAACGCACTCTAAGCCGGCATCACCCAGAAACAGCTCAAGAAACTACAGAACATCGAAAACTCCACAGCCAGGCTTGTCCTCGACATTCCCCGCCGCAGCCAAATCATGCAACACCTCAAACAAATCCACTGGCTCCCAGTCAACAAGAGAATCACCTTCAAGTTCCTCACACATGCCTACAAAGATCTCCACGACGAAGGACCAGCATACCTGGACCACCGACTCACATTCCACGTGTCCTCCAGACAACTCCGTTCCACCCAGCTCACCCTAGTCTCCGTCCCCAGGATCCATAAGGCCAGAACCAGAGGAAGATCCTTCTGCTACTTTGCCGCCAAGATTTGGAACACCATGCCCCTCCACCTCAGGTAATCCGCGTCGCTGACCCAATTCAAGAAGGACCTCAACACCTGGCTCTTCGAATGATCCTACCCCGAGAGTGACAAGCAGCGCCCCTCCCCCCCCCAGCACCTGGAGACCCTCAAGGGTGAGTAGCTACGCTATATAAGCCCCTGACTGATTGATTGATTGAACACTCTGCAGCATCGTCGGTGTGCTCCTTAAACAAATTTGGACTCCCGCACTTTTTATATGAATTTACTATGTGTATTGCTATTATTTTAGATTTTTTAGCAGCTACAACAAAAAAATCTCAATGCATGTTTAGGTCTTACTAGAGATAGCTTCAGCTGTCCACTACAGCTCATTTAATCACAATAGAAGAATTAAACAGCAAATTAAAGAGAGAGGCGTTGGCTCCTCCTACTTGGTGATGTTCTTTTTAGGCATTAGATTGGCCAGCAGTTGTGTTAGCGCATATGAAGTATTTCATTGCATATAGCTGACACACTGTGATTGCAGATTCTCCATCAAACACAGTAGGTAGGCGTTTGGCGTGACATAACTCTGTGGCAAATAGAGTATGGCGGGGTTTTACATTGTAAACTCTATGACAAATACAAGAGGAAGGTGTTTTATTTTATGAACTCCGTGACAAACAACAAAAGAAGGTGTTTTACACTGAGAGGCCTTCCTGCACAGATTTTTAGTTCAGAAAGGGCTGAAGGTGTCAGATTTTTGTTGTATATTTATTAGTGTGTGAATTCAAGTATTTTTCTTATAAGTAAAGGCTGTGGCTGGAAATTGATTAATTAAATGGTATTGTCTTCTTTAAGATATTTTGGCAATCTACCCCCTGTTCAGGTGGCCAAGTGCTGAAGGTCTGTGTTAGGTTGTATGTTTCTTTATGTGCGCGCGACTTCACTTGTTTCCAAGAACCCTCGTTCTTGGGATTCTAGAACTGCGCTTCTAGACTGGCAGTTACTGAAGCAGTGGTGTGGTGCGGTGCTGTTTGTCCCTTGCTGTGTCTTGATGGTAATAAACCATTATTACTTACTCGACGGAGTCCTGCGTCTTCCTTTCACTGGCGACGATCTTCCTGCCATCAAGACCTCCCACGCGTGCCTCACGTCTCAACTCTTCCCCACTGAAGACCACGTTGAGCATCAGACATCTTCGCCGCTGCAGCTTGTCACCGGAACTCCTCGCCTTCAAGCCACGCCATTGTCGGACTCTGCGGTGCGACTTTATGAATTTGTATTCATTTTGCCACCTTTGCAACTACGCATTCTCCTCGCGCACTGCACTCCGTGGTTGGCGTTCCTTCTGTGATGTACTCACGTCAAGACTTCCGCCTGTTGCCTGGACGCAGCGTCCGCGTACGTGCAGCCATTTTGTGCCTCTCTCATCCACCGCTGTTGTTACCTGGCAACAAGCAAGGAGCCTGACGGCAATTATTCACTGCCTCTTTTCAGAGTTTCGTGCAACTGCTCACAGCGCTCATCTTCACTGATGCGCACAGTTCAAGTACACATGTATGTGCACTGCAGTTCCTGTATTCACTGATGTGCATAGTTTGACTTCCAGTTTAAGCACTCAGTTGGTACTTTTATTTTACCCATCCACACACTTCAAGCCCATAATTTTTGGCGCATATTTTAAACAACAACTACTAACGCACACAGTTTTTCTGCTTTCATTGTAGCGCTCTGTTTAGTCCTAGATTGTTCGGACTGTTTGCACGCTCTTTATTGTCATTTAACCGATGTGCACAACTCTTGCTCACAGTTTTGTCTGCAGTCACTGATGTGCACAATTAAATTCATTTAATACCACCGCTCAACTTATCAGCATTCACTGATACTAACAGTTGACGTCAAGTTCTCCACAACCTGCACGGCTTCAAGGAAATTCTAGGAGTTTCTGACTTAAGTGCGACTTTATACCACCATGCAACAATCTTTACAAGCTCCTCCAGTATTTTCTCCAAATCCTTCATCTCCAGAATCAGATTGGGAGAAATGGAAGGAAAGTTTCGAGGTTTATTTAGATGCCCTCGAAGGTGAGTCTTTCACAAGCTAGAAAAAATTTGCTATCTTAAGACATTGTTTGGGATCGGATGGTCGCAAGATACTCAAACATATTCCTAAAGTTCTTGTGCTGTCCATTGAAGGTGAAGGTGATGGTGTTGAGGATGAATATGCCACCGCCATTAAGTCACTGGATACCAGATTCAAGGCGTGCAAGAATACAACATTGGAAAGGCACAAATTCTACAAGAGAGCACAACTTCCTGGGGAGTCTGCATCCAGTTTTGTTAGTGCTTTACGAATTCTAGCAGGTACATGTGAATACAAGACATTTGAAGAAGAAATGATAAGAGACCAACTGGTGGAAAAAACTAACAGCAAAAAAATCCAAGAAGCTCTTTTATCTAAACCGTCTCTATCTCCACAAAAGGCTTTGGAAATTGCCTCAAGAATTGAAAGCACTACCTCATATCTGGAAGAGATGTCTGTTTCTACCTCATCTTCTCCTACTCAAGAAGTTTTAGCTATAAAGAGTAAATACAAGTCGTCAAGAGTGACGTCACATCAAGAGAAACATAAGGATGATACCAAGCTTAACACCAACCCCCTAAAAACGTTGGGAGTGTTATCGTTGTGGGAGTGCTTCCCATCTTGGTAACGCTACGTTCTGTCCTGCTTTAGAGAAAATTTGTGCTAAATGTTTTAAAAAGGACATTTCACCAGTGTTTGTAGATCTAATAAGAAACCGTCTACTAGTTCGAAAGCGTTCACTAATTCTAGGTGGTCTTCTCACAAGAAAGTGCTCAACATCGAGCAGCCCACCGCTGAATCATCTTCAAGTGATGAAGATCAGATTTGTTTAATCACTGAATCATCCCAAACCAATAATATTGTGTCAGCTGTTCTGCAAGAAAGAAAACGTCCCTTGTGTGTTCTATCTGTTAATGGTATAGATGTTAACGTGTTAGCTGATTCTGGATCCCCGTTTACCATTATAAGTGATAAAATATGGGAAGATCTCTTTCAAGGTTTAAAATTAGATCATTCAAATGTTCGTCCTGTTGGCTATGGTGGTAAGTCTATTCAGGTGTTAGGTGAATTTCAAGCCAACTTATGTTTTAAGGGTAATTGTGCACAAGGTGTCATCTATGTGGCCAAGGATGATACTTGTTTACTAGGATGGCATGACCAAGGCAATTTAGGCATCATCCTAGATCCCAATGATCCTAACCAGGTCATATTAAAGAAAGATTTAATTCAAATTCAAGCTGTCAAAGAAGAGTCATGGGGATCCACGTTTCCTGGAATCTTTAGTAATAAATTAGGTCTTTTTAAAGGATTTAAACATAAAATCAGATTGGTTGATAATGCCAAAGCAGTTATACACAAAGTTCGTAGGGTACCTTTAGCGTTACGGGATGCACTTAAGGAGGAACTAAGCAAGTTGTGTTCTAGTAATGTAATAGAATCTATCGAATCCTCTGATTGGGTGTCCCCTATTGTTTTGGCCCGCAAGGCAAATGGATCGTTGCGCATGTGTGTTGATCTCCGCGATTTAAATGGTAATATCTGGATAGATCAACATCCCTTGCCCAACATCACTGAAATTACCTCTACATTGAAAGGGGGCATGTGGTTTAGTTTACTCGACATGACCTCGGCCTACCATCAAATAGATTTGCATCCTGATTCTAGACACTACACAGCGTTCATTACCCCCGAAGGTTTATATCAATTCAAACGTATGCCCTTTGGACTTGCGTCTGCGTCAGCAGTATTTCAAAGAGTTGTCGAGAGCATGTTCAAGGGTATACCTGGAGTGGTGGCCTTTCAAGACGATGTATTAGTTTATGGTTCCAATCAGAATGAGCACAATGAGAGGTTGAACAATGTTCTTTCTATTTTACAAGAAAAGGGGGTCACATTGAGCCTTGAGAAATGTAAACTTAATGTACCTATTGTAGACTATTTAGGATACAAGATATCGGCTGCAGGTGTGGAGCCAAAAGACTCATTAGTAAGAGCTATTGAAGATTTTTGTGCTCCTAAGGATAAAGATCAGTTAAGATCCTTCATGGGGCTCATCGAGTTTTCCGCAAGATTTGTACCCAATTGTTCAAGCAAGACGTTTCACATGAGAAATCTCCTTAAAAAGAATGTTGTTTTTAAATGGAGTTCTGAATGTATGGATGAATTTCAATTAATCAAGGAAGAGATTGCTCATGCCATTCCACTCAAGCCTTTCGATATTAATGACCACACCATAATTATGACTGACGCCAGCCAGAAGGGTCTAGGAGCTGTGCTTATGCAGCATAGAAATGGTAGAGATGAAGTGGTAGCTTTCGCTTCTAGAAGTCTCAGGGGTGCAGAGGCCACCTATTCTGTAATAGAACGTGAAGTGTTAGCCTGTTGGTGGGGCATTGTCCATTTTAAGCAGTACTTATGGGGGTCTAAATTCACTGTAAGAGTAGACCACAAACCCTTGGTCCAGTTATTCACTACCAAGGGTGGTGATAAGGCCACTCCTCGCATTGCCAAATGGCAGTACAGACTTTTAGACCATAATTTTGATGTCGAGTATATTCCGGGGATACGAAATGTCCTTGCTGATTGTCTGTCCAGATTGCCATGCGATACACATGCGTTGTGTGATAATAGTGAAACGAACTTGGATTCTGATGTTTTTGTTATACTGTATCTCTTCAGAATGCTGTTGTTTCGGAACAAGAATGGAGAGATGCACATGATTCTGACACAGATATCAAGAAACTAATGAGTGTAGTTCACACTGGTTGGACTAGGGAATGTTCTCAAGACCACGATCTGTGCAAATTTAAACACATATTTGATGAGCTTTCAGTTGAAAATGGTCTTTTGTATCGTTGTTCCTTGCTTGTAGTTCCTGTAGGGATGAGGGACAAGATTCTTAATCTAGTTCATGAAGGGCATATTGGTATACGTGCAATGAAAAGAAGAATAAGAGAACGTTTTTGGTGGCCTGGGCTAGATAAGCAAGTCGAACATTTCGTGAGGGATTGTATGTCCTGTGCTGTGAGTGACAAATCTCAAGTTACAGTTCCTAGTCCAGTTCAAGCTGTGAGCGTTCCATCCAAACCCTGGTCAAAACTTGCCATCGATATCATTGGTCCTTTAATTTTATCTGAGAATGGTGTTCAAGAGTATGGTATAGTGCTAATGGATTACCATAGTCGGTGGGCAGAACTAAAGTTTGTTAAAACTCCCACTACTGTTTGTGTAGTGGATTTCCTTGAATTTCTGTTTGCCAGGGAAGGTGTTCCCGATGAAATTGTATCTGACAATGGTTGCCAATTCACCTCCTCAGAATTTGAGAAATTTTTAGATCTCATGGGAATTAGACACACCAGAACCTCACTTTATCACCCTCGAAGCAATGGTCTCGTTGAGAGGTTCAATAGGGTAGTGAAGGACAACATACAGTTATCGAAGGCCTGTGGTCTAAATTGCAAAAATGAACTCAAAAATCTATTGTGGGCTGTGCGTACTACTCCAAATGCTGATACTGATGTCTCTCCGTTTATTTTATTAAGGGGGCGTCTTCCTGCTTCGAAATTGTTGAGGGAGTGGATGGGGTCGTTTAAACTTCCGTCTACTAAGATAAAGGAAGTAAACAAAAACAGACTTAAGGCTCAAAGCAAGTACATACAACAGTCTTCTAGACTGTTAAAAGTGAAGGTGGGTGATCAGGTCAGAATCAAAAGTTCTAGGATTATGCCCAAGGGTGAATCCAAATTTTCTGGTCTTAAAACCATCGTGAGAGTTAACAAGAGTGCTGTACAATTGGAAGATGGGAAGTGGTGGAACAAGAACAAAATTTCTATTTCCAAATTCCCCCATGTTTTGACTCCTGATTTGAAGCGTCCAGATTTCAATAACCGTTTTCCTTCTTCCAGAGTGTCCAGATTACCCAAAAAATTTCAGGACTATGTAATGTAATGTACTAGCATGCAAAACTAGTTTAAGTTTATCCTACGTTTCCATGTCTATGCAACAGCATTTTGTACTTCTATTTAGTGTTTAATTTTCATTATTGTTGTTTTCGCTTTTATCCTTATAAGGGGAAAGATGTGTTAGGTTGTATGTTTCTTTATGTGCGCGCGACTTCACTTGTTTCCAAGAACCCTCGTTCTTGGGATTCTAGAACTGCGCTTCTAGACTGGCAGTTACTGAAGCAGTGGTGTGGTGCGGTGCTGTTTGTCCTTTGCTGTGTCTTGATGGTAATAAACCATTATTACTTACTCAACGGAGTCCTGCGTCTTCCTTTCACTCTGCACCTGGTGGTCCCTGGGATTTTTCTCTGCCCGTTGTTGAGCATCTTATACACAGGCATTTCAATGGGCGTTAATTGAGTTATATTGCTCCTAACTGGCTGGAAATTGAGTAAGTGTTGGAATTATCTGTCTCACTATCCTGTGTGACAACTGCTAAAGGGGTGTGCTTGGTACTCAGTTTAAGCCCAAGAGTAAAGTGGCCCCAGGTCTTCGGCTTTGCCCTTTTGCTTATCTCTTTACTGACATTTTGGTTGGACAGTAATCAAGTCTACTTAAGAAGTGGTTACATTGGTCAAAACTGATAGAGACATTACGCAAACCTCATATCAGACACAGCGGGAATGGGTTTTGTATGGTGTAACCCTGTGACGAATACAGTAGAAAGGGGTTTTACTTTGTGAACATTCTGACAAATACAGATTGAAGGAGTTGCACGTTGTGAACTCCATGACAAATACCATGGAAAGGGACTTCTAATTATTTAACAAGAAATCTTTTAACACAGATTTCTAGTTCAGTAGAGGCCAGCGAGGTCTCACTTTCTTTGGGTATATTGTAGTATATAGTTGTGTTTGAATATTTTCTTCTTTTTAAAAGTAAAACCACTAGCTGGACATTGATTTAATTAATGTTGTTGTGTTCTTTCAGAGTTGTGAGTTTCTAAGTCACACCACCTCTTTGTGTAAGTCGTGTACTGTCCTGTATCAGTACCCTGACGGTCAAGTGCTAAAGCTGTGCACTTGTAGTCCATTTGGGTCCATTCGTAAGGTAGCCTCATGACACCAGAAGTAAACAAGCATTTGCAATGCAATAGGTCTCGCATTTGCGAGAATTTGAGCGATTGGCATTGTAAATGACAATGCCTTTTATTTATGTGCTTTGAAAACCTACCAGTGGTGCATAAACACATACTTTGTACTTATAGTTGGTGCTTACAAGAAGCAAGGCTGGCAGTAACTGCACCTCTATAACTGCCAGCCTTGCTTCTCCTAAGTACAAAGTGCGTGTTTATGCACCACTTGCAGGTTTTCAAAACATATAAATGAAAGGCATGTTCATTTACAATGCCAATAGCTCAAACTTTCACAAATGTGAGACCTATTCCATTGCAAATGCTTGTAAAGCCAGTAAACAGAAAGCCAGAAAATGTAAGTTACAAACTGTGAGAAGTTGGCCTGGCATATGCTGTCCACTAATTATAGTGGGCACCTTGCACCAGTCCAAACAACCCCTTATTGGAGATAGGTTAAAGACAACCTTTATTGAAAGCTATCCTAGTGGTAGCTATGGAGAGCAGCCTTCAGGCTAAGTCTTGAAGGAATGTAAAGCAGCTTGTTTTACCAGTCTATAATCTCTTGAGTGACCAAATGAAAGAGGACCACACCAGGTATATATTCAAAATATATGTATTTATTGCTAAACACACCCCTCTAGTCTCTTTATGAGGCTAGAGTTCGAAATACATAAGTTATAAGTTAGTTATCTACAGTAATAGCACAAATACACGTTTGAGCCCTAGGGGCGTACCAAACCATATACCAATAAAGTGGTATAAGAACCACGACTGAGCTAGACACGGGGCCTAGAGCCTGTAGAAGTGCTTGGACCACAAGGAACCACCCAAGGTAGTGACACAGGGGACCCACGGGGGACGCGTGCAGTGTATGAACACAGCCGCGAATCGCCGTTGACTTCTATGGGGAAAGTCGCGGTTGGAATTTAAAAGAAAAGGGACACTTAGAGGAGGACTTGGAGCAAACCCTTTGAGAACTAGGCTGTTCTAGTGTCAATACCCACGGGAGCACCGGAGTACTTGAGTTACCTCACCCAGGGGAGCCGGGTGCATAGGTGTCTTTCGGGGTCGGGTTTCGTCGTCGCTTTCAATGGCGATCTGCTGCAAAGTGCTGCTGGCGGCCAAGTCGAAAGTGTTCGGGTGGATCCAAAGGTGGATCGAAGATTTGGAGAACCTGAAAGCAGAGGGGACAGAGTCTGGGTCACTAGCCAGTGACCAGGAAGGCGATGAGCAGATGCCCACCGATGTCGAGTGCTTCAGGTAGGTTGATGGTCGTCTTGACTCTTCAGCCACGAGGTCCAAGAGGCGTCGACGACGACCAGGAGCTGGATTCGAGCTGTCCCACGACGTCTGTCGATTGCAGGGGTGTCGGCGACCGGATTGGACCCAACAAGCCTTGGAAACGGCAAGTCTCGTGGAAATGGAAGAAGGACGATGTTGCAGACCAGCAAGGTCTGTGGGACTCACCCAGCGAGGGTAAGTCAGGGCACGCCTGGAGCAACCAGGGAGCCCAAGCAGAAGAAGATTTGCCTTCGGGAGGGCCTACTAGCCAACGGACTAGCGACCGCGAAGGAGCCTCGAGTCGACGCACGTGGAGCTGGCTCACAGGACACTCGTGGAGTGGAGGCCAGTGATCTTCGGTGCAGTCGGTGCTGGAGGCTGGGGCTACTCGGAGCCCAAAGCACGACTTCGTGGGAGACCCAGAAGAGGATGCACTTGCAAATGCGATCGGTGTCCAGGGGTCACGGTTCCACGTTACCCACAACAGCTACGGGCCTCAGCTTTGCTGGGGACTCAGGGCAGCCTCGGGGAAGTCTGGAAATCCACCTCTGGTGATGCAAAGACTTCGGCGTCCGGCGGGAGCTTCAGCGATGCAGACCGGACAATTGCTTCTTTGGTGCTTGCCAAGCAGGGGAGTCACTCCTTGACCCCAAGGGAGATTCTTCAGTCCTCTAATCTTGAAGTAGAGCGTCGAAGGTCCAGGATTCTGTGTCAGAGTTTCGTCCAGGTTAATCTAAAGTCCTAAGGACTAGGGTCCCATACTTATACTAAGGTAGGGGGTTGGACATACTCTGTGGACCCACCTATGGGAGGGTCAGGGCAGAGGGGTGGTTACACCCCTTTCCCTTTGTCCAGTTTCGCGCCAGAGCAGGGGCTGGAAGCCCCTGAGCCGGTTTGAACTGGGGTATGCACAGGGACACCAAATGTGCCCCCAGTGCAGGACTTCAAAGCACCCGAGAGTGCTCCCGCCCAGCCCCAATACACACTATCCTGTCTGGGGAGGTGGTTACACCTCCCTGGGACAGGAAACCTATTGTCCAGGCCTCCCCTGCCGGAGTTTCGGTCAGCAGCAGGAGGCCAGACTCGTGTCTGTGGCAGCGGCATCCATTTTGTGATGTCAGGGCTCTGGAAAGTCAGTACCGGGTATACCGGTGTGTACATGTCTCTCCCTCTAGAAGGGTGGAATGCTACCCCGCCGCCAGAACTGGCGGGGGGTAGTATTCCAAGATGTTTGACACCAAACACGACATGTTTCCGTGCAGCCATCCAAAAGTTAGCATTTAACGCGAGGTTATAATGCGCTTAAGAGTATATGGTCGGGCTGCACTACAAACAGCATCAGAGAAGGGTCTCCGAACGCTGCAGAGGGGCCCTGCTCATGCAGGGGCACCCTCTCACATAGGAACCACGCACTCTGCCTCCAGGATTAATAAGGCCTGCCATAGGAGTGACTTATAGGTTTATATGTGTGTATGTATGTAGTGATATAGGTAGCCTATATCACAGTAAGGGGTGCATGCACCACCTTACCCAGGCTGCAGTAGCAGACCTGTGGTGTCATTTTGGATGGCCTTCCAGGGGTGGCACAATACATGCTGCAGTCCCTGGTAGGCCTCTGAGGTACCTATGCCCTGGGTACATAGTATACCATATACTAGGGACTTATAAGGGCACTCCAGATTCCAATCAGAGATGTGCCTAAGGCACATGGAAACCATTTTAGAGAGGAAGCAGCTAGGCTGGGGTTCTGATTAGCAGGGCCCCAGCCAGACTAAAGTCGAAAAACAGTGAAGCATCAGCAAAAAGTGGGGGTACCCATGTGAAGCAGATCCTACTCTCCTACACAACCCCCCAAACGTAGGGACATTAAACTAACCTTGCCCAGTTAAGTCTTCATGTTCTAAGTGGAAGTACCTAGAGAGTCCATCTGCATTGGCATGGTTACTCCCAGGTCTATGTTCCACTGTGAAGTCCATCCCCTGTAGGGAAATAGACCACCTAAGCAGTTTGGGGTTTTCACCCTTCATTTGTTTTAGCCATAAGAGGGGCTTATGGTCTGTTTGAACAAGGAAGTGAGTACCAAACAAGTATGGCCTCAACTTCTTCAGAGCCCAGACCACAGCAAAGGCCTCCCTCTCAATGGCTGACCAACGTTTCTCTCTAGGGGTCAGCCTTCTGCTAATAAAAGCTACTGGCTGATCCTGACCTTCATCATTCAATTGTGACAGTACAGCCCCTACCCCCAATTCAGATGCATCTGTTTGGACAATGAACTTCTTGGAGTAATCAGGACTCTGTAGAATGGGAGCAGTGCACATGGCCTGCTTTAGGTCATCAAATGCCTTTTGACAGCTAACTGTCCACTGAACCTTTTTGGGCATTTTCTTGGAAGTTAAGTCATTCAGGGGTGTCACTATTGATCCATACCCCTTGACAAATCTCCTATATTACCCAGTCAGGCCTAAAAGGCTCTCACCTGAGTCTGGGTAGTTGGAGCAGTCCAGTCCATGATGGTCTGGATCTTGCTCTGCAGTGGTTGAACCTGGCCTCCACCCACAAGGTGGCCCAGGTACACAACCTGACTCTGCCCTATCTGGCACTTTGTGGCCTTGATAGTCAGGCCTGCTTTCTGCAGGGCCTGCAAAACATTTCTGAGGTGGAGCAGGTGATCCTCCCAGGTGGAGCTAAAGACAGCAATATCATCTAGATATGCTGCACTATAGGCTTCCAGACCTGTAAGGACTGTATTCACCAACCTCTGAAAAGTGGCAGGTGCATTCTTCAGACCAAAGGGCATCACCACAAATTGATAATGCCCACTAGGGGTTGAGAATGCTGTCATTGGCTTTGCATCATCAGCTAGTCTGATCTGCCAGTAGCCAGCTGTCAGGTCAAATGTGCTTAGATACTTGGCCGAGGCCAAAGTGTCTATTAGCTCATCTGCCCTAGGTATTGGATGGGCATCAGTCCTAGTGACTGCATTGAGACCCCTGTAGTCCACACAAAACCTCATCTCTCTTTTCCCACCATTGGTGTGAGGTTTTGGCACAAGGACCACTGGACTAGCCCAAGGGCTGTCTGAGGGTTCAATAACTCCCAAATCCAACATCTTCTGGACTTCTGTCCTGATACAGTCCCTGACATGGTCAGGTTGCCTATAAATCTTATTTTTAATAGGCAGACTGTCCCCAGTGTCCACTTCATGAGTGCACCAGGTAGTCTGACTGGGTGTCAGTGAGAATATGTGCCTGAACTGATTGAGCACCTGTCTGCAATCAGTTTGCTGCTGGGCAGTGAGGCTGCCTGCCAAGGCTACATCATCCACTGACCCATCATCAGGGTTCTGTGAGAGCAGGTCAGGGAGTGTGTCACTCTCTTCCTCCTGTCCCTCATCAGTAGCCATGAGCAAGCCCATGTCTGCCCTGTCCACATATGGTTTTAACCTGTTGACATGGAGAACCCTGTGGGGACTCCTGGGTGTTCCTAGGTCTACTAAATAGGTAACCTCACCCTTCTGTTCAACAATGGTATGGGGTCCACTCCATTTGTCTTGGAGAGCTGCTGGGGCCACTGGCTCCAACACCCACACCTTCTGTCCTGGCTGGTAAACAGTCAGTACAGCCTTTTGGTCATGCCAGGCTTTTGCAGTTCCTGGCTAGCCTCAAGGTTTTTAGTTGCCTTTTTCATGTACTCAGCCATCCGGGAGCGGAGACCAAGTACATAGTCCACTATGTCTTGCTTTGGGGGCTTGAGAGGTAACTCCCATCCTTCTTTCACCAAGCACAATGGACCCCTGACAGGGTGACCAAACAAAAGTTCAAAAGGGCTGTAGCCAACCCCCTTTTGAGGCACCTCCCTGTATGCAAATAAAAGGCAGGGCAAGAGTATGTCCCATCTTCGCCTAAGCTTTTCTGGGAGCCCTTTAATCATGCCCTTCAAGGCTTTGTTGAATCTCTCAACTAAACCATTGCATTGTGGGTGATAGGGTGTGGTGAATTTGTAAGTCACTCCACACTCCTTCCACATTGCTTTCAAGTATCCAGACATAAAGTTAGCACCCCTGTCTGATACAACCTCCTTAGGGAAGCCCACTCTTGAGAAAATTCCCAGGAGGGCTCTTGCCACCACAGGCGCTGTAGTGGTCCTAAGGGGAATAGCCTCTGGGTACCTGGTGGCATGATCCACTACCACCAGGATAAACCTGTGCCCAGATGCTGTTTGGGGATCCATGGGAGCAACAATGTCAATCCCCACCCTTTCAAAGGGAACCCCCACCACAGGTAGTGGTATCAGGGGGCCTTTGTAGTGCCACCTGCCTTGCCACTGGCCTGGCAGGTTACACAGGAGCGACAAAACTCCTTGGTGTCTTCAGACATGTGGGGCCAGTGAAAGTGCGGGACAATTCTGTCCCAAGTCTTGTTCTGGCCCAGGTGACCTGCTAAGGGAATGTCATGGGCTAGGGTCAATAGGAAGCCCCTGAACTTCAGAGGTATAACCAACCTCCTGGTGGCACCAGGCTTGGGGTCTCTACACTCTGAGTACAAGAGTCCATCATCCCAATACACAGTATGGGGACCACTAGCTTTCCCAGCAGCCTCAGCAGCAGCTTGCTGTCTGAGGGGTTCAAGAGAGGGGCAGCTCTGCTGCTCCTGGCTCAGATCTGCCCTGGAAGGGCCCCCTGTCCCCAAGAACTCAACCTGGTCAGGTTCAAGCTCCTCTGGGACAGTTCCTTCCTCAGGACTGAGATCATCCCCCTCAAGAGACTGATCTTCCTTCTGAGCCAAGGGGGAAGGCACTGCCTTTACCCTACTACTCCTCTTTTGGAGGGCTCTTGGTCCATTATTCCAGAATCCAAGGCCTGTTCAGTGTTAGACATTTTGGCTTGTGACCTGGTCACAGCAAACACATCTGCAGGGATGCCCAGCATTTCTGCATGGGTCCTGAGCTCCACTTCTGCCCAAGCTGAAGTTTCTAAGTCATTGCCAAGCAAGCATTCAACGGGTAGGTCTGCACTTACCACAACCTTCTTAAGGCCAGTTACCCCTCCCCAGGAGAAGTTAACAACTGCCAGAGTATGGTCTGTTCTGACGTTGCTAGCATTGGTCACTTGGTACATTTCACCAAGTATAATCTGCCCAGGATTCACAAGGTCTTGTGTCACCATGGTGACACTTGCCCCTGTGTCCCTAAATGCCAAAGCCTCTTTTCCATTGATTAAGGGCTGTTGCCTGTACTTGCCCAGATTACTGGGACTCACAGAGGAGGTCACATCCATGCCTCCATCACAGACTAGGACAGCCTGAGTGAGTTCTCTGACTAGGTCAGAGCTCATCTCCCTACCCAGGGTCAACCCTACTAAACCCTTGGCTTGTGTAGTCCCACCACCAATTGTAACTGCACTAGGGGGAGCAGGTGCCTTAGGGGCATTGGTGGGGACTGGAGTAGAGTCTTTGGCCTTGGTGCAATCACTGGTCCAGTGGGTCTTTTGCTTACAGACCTTGAACCATGGTTTCTTTTGGCCTCTTCCCTTGTTAGACTGTGAATCCCCACCTGAAGAAGATTTTTGGGGGCCTTGTGAAGACTTTTGGTCTTTACCCTTCTCCCCACCCTTATCAGAGTTTTTAGAATCTTGCTTCTTAGGGTCACCACCTTGGTTCTGTACCTTCTGCCTCACCCTGGTTCTGACCCATTTGTCTGCTTTCTTTCCCAATTCTTGGGGAGAGGTCAGATCAGAGTCCACCAGGTGCTGATGCAACAGCTGATTTTGACAATTGTTAAGGATCTGCTCCCTCATGATAAGATTGTACAATCCTGTGAAGTCACATACCTTACTGCCCAATAACCAACCTTCCAGAGCCTTGGCAGAACAATCAACAAAGTCCACCCAGTCTTGAGTCTGTGCCTTTTGGGTATCCCTGAACTTTAACCTGTATTGTTCAGTGGTTAGGCTAAACCCATCAATCAGAGCACTCTTCAAGACTTTGTAATTATCAGCATCCTCCTCTCTAACAGTGAGGAGCTTATCTCTACCTTTGTCTGCAAAGGAGAGCCACAAGATTGCTGCCCACTGCTCCTGAGGGACCCTCTGTACTTTACAGGCCCTCTCTAGAGCAGTTATCCATTTGTGGATGTCATCCCCAATCTGGTAGGGAGGGACAATCTTGCTCAGGTTTCTATGGTCATAAGACCTTTCCCTATCTCTGGGGAAATTGCTGCCACCATGGGACTCTGGTCCCATCTTTTTTCTCTCTTTGTAGAGATCTAGGGACTCCCTGTCTATAGCCAACTGCTGTTTTCTGAGTTCAAGCTGGGCTTGCTCATACTTAATCAGTCTATTTCTCCTGTCATGAGAGGATTCTCTCTTATGAGAGGAGACAGAGGTCCCTATTGAGGTGTCAGAGTGGTTAGACTCCTGAGAAGGAGATCTAGACCTTCTGGGCACACTCACTATTCTTCCTGGGGGGACAAAGGGGAGGTCATTCTGATCCTCCTCCTCCTCCACAGGAGGAATTGGGTTTTCCAGGACAAGGTCATTTTCACCTTCCTGGCCAGTTTCAGAGGGGGGGCTGGGTTTCTTCACCCCTGACCCCTTCCTCATCTTCTGCCCCACCCTCTCTGCCTACCCCTTCAGACCCTAGGGGCCTGCTGAGATCATCAGCTAGTAACACCTCCCTGAGGTGTTGGGTGCTGGCACTTTTGCGTGCCTTCAGCTTCCTAGTATTGCATAATGCTCTCAATTCCAAGAATGGGAGTTTATCATACTTGGAGGGAAGAAGCCCACTGGCTTCTGGCAAGGACTCACTGGGTCCTGGCTTTGAAGACATTACTATTGAGGTGTGGTGTATGCACTACCTACTCTAGTGTGGCCTACTAAACTCTCTTGAGTTGTAGAAAGGGTGTGCTATCCCTTAACACACAACTCTAAGTTCAGTAGAACTTACTGTATACTAAGCTTGATTTATATGTACCTTAGGTACCCTTAGTGGTTTTCAGTTGATCAATTCAATTGAGATTATCTGGTAAGACAATAGCAAGCTGGAATCCCACACGCTGCACACCAATGTGAGAAGTTGGCCTGGCATATGCTGTCCACTAATTATAGTGGGCACCTTGCACCAGTCCAAACAACCCCTTATTGGAGATAGGTTAAAGACAACCTTTATTGAAAGCTATCCTAGTGGTAGCTATGGAGAGCAGCCTTCAGGCTAAGTCTTGAAGGAATGTAAAGCAGCTTGTTTTACCAGTCTATAATTTCTTGAGTGACCAAATGAAAGAGGACCACACCAGGTATATATTCAAAATATATGTATTTATTGCTAAACACACCCCTCTAGTCTCTTTATGAGGCTAGAGTTCGAAGTACATAAGTTATAAGTTAGTTATCTACAGTAATAGCACAAATACACGTTTGAGCCCTAGGGCGTACCAAACCATATACCAATAAAGTGGTATAAGAACCACGACTGAGCTAGACACGGGGCCTAGAGCCTGTAGAAGTGCTTGGACCACAAGGAACCACCCAAGGTAGTGACACAGGGGACCCACGGGGGACGCGTGCAGTGTATGAACACAGCCGCGAATCGCCGTTGACTTCTATGGGGAAAGTCGCGGTTGGAATTTAAAAGAAAAGGGACACTTAGAGGAGGACTTAGAGCAAACCCTTTGAGAACTAGGCTGTTCTAGTGTCAATACCCACGGGAGCACCGGAGTACTCGAGTTACCTCACCCAGGGGAGCCGGGTGCATAGGTGTTTTTCGGGGTCGGGTTTCGTCGTCGCTTTCAATGGCGATCTGCTGCAAAGTGCTGCTGGCGGCCAAGTCGAAAGTGTTCGGGTGGATCCAAAGGTGGATCGAAGATTTGAAGAACCTGAAAGCAGAGGGGACAGAGTCTGGGTCACTAGCCAGTGACCAGGAAGGCGATGAGCAGATGCCCACCGATGTCGAGTGCTTCAGGTAGGTTGATGGTCGTCTTGACTCTTCAGCCACGAGGTCCAGGAGGCGTCGACGACGACCAGGAGCTGGATTCGAGCTGTCCCACGACGTCTGTCGATTGCAGGGGTGTCGGCGACCGGATTGGACCCAACAAGCCTTGGCAACGGCAAGTCTTGTGGAAATGGAAGAAGGACGATGTTGCAGACCAGCAAGGTCTGTGGGACTCACCCAGCGAGGGTAAGTCAGGGCACGCCTGGAGCAACCAGGGAGCCCAAGCAGAAGAAGATTGGCTTTCGGGAGGGCCTACTAGCCAACAGACTAGCGACCACGAAGGAGCCTCGAGTCGACGCACGTGGAGCTGCCTCACAGGACACTCGTGGAGTGGAGGCCAGTGATTTTCGGTGCAGTCGGTGCTGGAGGCTGGGGCTACTCGAAGCCCAAAGCACGACTTCATGGGAGACCCAGAAGAGGATGCACTTGCAAATGCGATCGGTGTCCAGGGGTCACGGTTCCACGTTACCCACGACAGCTACGGGCCTCAGCTTTGCTGGGGACTCAGGGCAGCCTCGGGGAAGTCTGGAAATCCACCTCTGGTGATGCAAAGACTTCGGCGTCCGGCGGGAGCTTCAGCGATGCAGACCGGACAATTGCTTCTTTGGTGCCTGCCAAGCAGGGGAGTCACTCCTTGACCCCAAGGGAGATTCTTCAGTCCTCTAATCTTGAAGTAGAGCGTCGAAGGTCCAGGATTCTGTGTCAGAGTTTCGTCCAGGTTAATCTAAAGTCCTAAGGACTGGGGTCCCATACTTATACTAAGGTAGGGGGTTGGACATACTCTGTGGACCCACCTATGGGAGGGTCAGGGCAGAGGGGTGGTTACACCCCTTTCTCTTTGTCCAGTTTCGTGCCAGAGCAGGGGCTGGAAGCCCCTGAGCCGGTTTGAACTGGGGTATGCACAGGGACACCAAATGTGCCCCCAGTGCAGGACTTCAAAGCACCCGAGAGTGCTCCCGCCCAGCCCCAATACACACTATCCTGTCTGGGGAGGTGGTTACACCTCCCTGGGACAGGAAACCTATTGTCCAGGCCTCCCCTGCTGGAGTTTCGGTCAGCAGCAGGAGGCCAGACTCGTGTCTGTGGCAGCGGCATCCATTTTGTGATGCCAGGGCTCTGGAAAGTCAGTACCGGGTATACCGGTGTGTACATGTCTCTCCCTCTAGAAGGGTGGAATGCTACCCCCGCCGCCAGAAC
The DNA here is from genome assembly GCA_963921515.1 of Calotriton arnoldi. NCBI lineage: Eukaryota > Metazoa > Chordata > Amphibia > Caudata > Salamandridae > Calotriton > Calotriton arnoldi. Next base: position 259,801 of record CAWUFW010003924.1, on the reverse strand, counting down.
TGGCGGGGGTAGTATTCCAAGATGTTTGACACCAAACACGACATGTTTCCGTGCAGCCATCCAAAAGTTAGCATTTAACGCGAGGTTATAATGCGCTTAAGAGTATATGGTCGGGCTGCACTACAAACAGCATCAGAGAAGGGTCTCCGAACGCTGCAGAGGGGCCCTGCTCATGCAGGGGCACCCTCTCACATAGGAACCACGCACTCTGCCTCCAGGATTGATAAGGCCTGCCATAGGAGTGACTTATAGGTTTATATGTGTGTATGTATGTAGTGATATAGGTAGCCTATATCACAGTAAGGGGTGCATGCACCACCTTACCCAGGCTGCAGTAGCAGACCTGTGGTGTCATTTTGGATGGCCTTCCAGGGGTGGCACAATACATGCTGCAGCCCCTGGTAGGCCTCTGAGGTACCTATGCCCTGGGTACATAGTATACCATATAATAGGGACTTATAAGGGCACTCCAGATTCCAATCTAAGATGTGCCTAAGGCACATGGAAACCATTTTAGAGAGGAAGCAGCTAGGCTGGGGTTCTGATTAGCAGGGCCCCAGCCAGACTAAAGTCGAAAAACAGTGAAGCATCAGCAAAAGGTGGGGGTACCCATGTGAAGCAGATCCTACTCTCCTACACAAACCACAAAGCCAATGGTTCGGAAGGACGGAATGCATTCCTAGGTCAGCTTTCTGAATGTTCTCAAGATTTCTTTAGCTGCTGTCTGGTAAGCTTTAACCTAAAAATTATTACCTACAAAAATGAGCACGGGAAGGACATAAGTAATCTGTCCATGCACCAGTGGAGGGAGAAATAGATGAAGAAGAAGGAAGCCTAGCTCAGCTGACCAATAACATGTAAGCAAATGAGAGTCGCATTGGCAAGCAGAGGGTGGTCTCTAAGCCCACCGACAGCAAACTGAAGGTCTGGTGGAGGTGAGACCTAAACACGGCATGGTGCGGAAGTTGGCATTGACAAGTGTGGACATTAATCCTAGCAAATAATCCAGGCTGCACATCCATAGGCTGGGCTTCTCCTCGCCACTCTTTTCTATGTCCAGCTGCATTAAAAGAAATACAACAAACAATCCAGCGTCAGACCATGTGCTGCATCACTTTCACGCCACCGAAAGGTGGGCATAAAAGAAAACGCAGGCGACCAATTTCAGAAAATAAAAAGACTCTCAATGTTGTATGTGTGACAGATTTCTCTGCAGTGGTTTGGCGGGCATTGGACAAGCTGCTATTTCTTTTCCTGACTCGTAATATCCATTCGGTTCTGTAGAAGTCTGTTTAAGGGGTGAGTTACGTTCTGAGAAATGATCTATTTGGGGACTGAAAGCCCAGGGCAGGAGATGAAGGCGCGCGGAGGCCTGGCAGCAGCAGGAGAATGGGAAAAGCGAGGTGAGCTGAGGGAGAGCAGGTGTAAACAGGAGAAGGGTGGAAGCGAGGGGAAGCTTAAGGGTTACGAAAAATGGAGCACAAGGGGAGGAGGGGAGAGATAAACAAGAGAGGGAGAAAGAAACAAGGAGGTCATATTTAACCGGAAATTGCATGAAGGTGAGAAAAGAATAGAAAAAGGTTAAGAGATGAAAATATAGAAAAGTGAACTGTGTGAAAGGCAGAGGAGAAGGGAAGTAAGGCTGGAGAAATAAAAATAAATGGAGAAGGGAGGGGCAAGAACTGCAAAAAATAAACAGAAATGAAAAGATAAAATGAAATGAGCATTTGAAAAAAGGGAGGACTTTAAAAAGAGAAACTGGCTGACGAGGGAATAGAGAAAGAATGTTTGTAATATTTTAGCTGCATTAATATGTCAATTTATACCCGTTCGATGTGCACACATAATAATGTCCAGTATTTGTAAAGCGCACAGCTACCTCCGGAGAGGTGTCCCAGCGCTGGGGGCCGTCGGGAAGATTAAGCAAGCTATTGCCCAGAGTCACATGGTGCTGGGCTGACCTGCAGCTGGCGGGAATTGAACCGTGAGGCCCAGGATCCGGAGTCAGTCCCCTGGCTGCTGCGCCACACCTCTTCTTCTACTGAACACACATGTAGTGACTTACTCCCTTTCGCCGCTACTTGTGTTTAGAGACTGAACAGAGGTCCCTCGATGGTCTGAGCGATGGGTAGCAGGCTTTAATGAGTGCTGTCTGCTCGCGTGACCTGGCCCCCGTCCTCTCACTTGCAATTGGCCTCTGCGTGGCACCACCTCCTCGCTGGCCTTATTTCGCATCTGCCCAGAGAGCCATACCTTAAACAGATGCCCTGGGAGCCGGAGCCGGCCTCCTCTGCTGAACTTGCCAGAGCTAATGAACGAGGCGCGCGGCCGCTAATGTTTAACTGTGACATGCTGACATTGCAAAAGTTAAAGCGCGGCGCCCGGGATGACGGGATATGAGAGAATGTAACGTTTGAAAATCACAAACTAATAGAGGAATAGTATCATAAAATGTGCAGCAGTAAGCAGCATAATTTGCCTTTTCTTGCCACATAAATTACTGCGAAACATGGGCGCCATTGTTAAATGTGCACGCCCGTGTTTTAAAAGTGAAAGCGGGCTCGTGGTGCAACATTAAGCGCAGTCCCCGGGGGCGGGACATGGATGAGGAGCTGCGAGCCATGCGTTCTGGGAAAGCTAATTAAACACCTAAGAAAGAACAAACAAGGAGCGAGGGGCGGGTGGTGACGACACCGAGGGTGGGTGGCGGTGTGGGGGGGACGACACAGTCATGCATGGAGCAGTGAGCACTGAGACAATTACAGCGAGACACGGGCGCCATTGTTAAATGTGCACGCCCGTGTTTTAAAAGTGAAAGTGGGCTCGTGCTGCAACATTAAGCGCAGCCCCCGGGGGCGGGACCTGGATGAGGAGCTGCGAGCCATGCGTTGTGGGAAAGCTAATGAAACACCATAGAAAGAACAAACAAGGAGCGAGGGGAGGGTGGTGGTGGGGGGTGACGACACCGAGGATGGGTGGCGGTAGGGGGGGATGACACAGACATGCATGGAGCAGTGAGCACTGACACAAGCATGAAGCAAAAAAGAGTTCCCCAAATAACAATTACGCTGTGTAAGCGTAACGAAACTGTAGTTGGTCGGTGCTGCACTGAGAAAAAATCGGAAGTGACGTTCGCTGCCTAAACCAATTACGGGGTAGCAAAGAAGACCGACACTGCACTTAACAAATGGTGAGCAGCAGGCGGGAGCTACCTCGTTTTACTCAAACTACAGGTCTTGCCAACAGCGCATGCGCGCTGCCTAGGCTCGACCTAAAAACACAGGGGCAGATTCACAAGAAACTGACGCATCTGTAGAAATGCGTCACTTTCCCTGCGCCAGTCTGCGATACCCTTGTGCCACCATGGATGTGTCATATTTACAATACGGCGCACTATAGCGCAAGGATTGATAGATACGTCAGAAATTCTGACGCATCTGTTGGCGAAAAAGTCACGCATTGCTGGAGTCGTGTCGCAAGCATGACGCAACTCCAGCAATGCATGGGGAGGCCTATACTTATTGCACTGCATCACTCCTTACGCCTGCTTCAAGCAGGCATAAGGTTTTGACGCATTAGCGTCCTAGAAGTGGCGCAGTGAAATTTTGTATATTTCACTGCGTCACTTCTACCAGGCTTTCCTGCATGGGAACGCCCACCCTGCATACATTATACCTGACGCAGGTATAATGTGACGCAGGGCTTTACAAGGTGATGCATCTCCCTATATGCAGCACGTTGTAAATTGGCCATATTGTTTATGCCGCTGATGCGTCACAAAAGTGGCGCAACGGCGGCGCAAATGTGTCGCAAGGGGCTTGTAAATCTGCCCCACACTATGGCTGCCATCAAAATCTTACAACAACTACAATGGGGAATCTGCCGTACTCACTGCTACCGCTGAATACTGCATGCGCAGTGACCGTACTGCTTGAATGTCCGCAGTGCTTTCGACGAAGTTTCCGATGCGCCGACTTAATGAAAGGAAATCCGGGCTGCCTCTCTTCCGTGTGTTAATATGTTCAATGTACAGGACCAGCCAGTGTCACAGATGATAGAAGATGCTGAGAGAAACTGATAGGTCCCATGGGTTCAGCAGTTACCTGTCATGCTTCGCCAACTTATTTGTAGTAAGTAACTACAAATACACGTAAATAATTCAGTAGGTTTATTGTAGAATAACAGGAACTGCGCAGCATTGAACAAAAGTATATCTTGCTCCTCCAACTGTCAACAGGCAACCCCCTTCCTCATAGCCATTCTTTTCTGGAATGGGATGACACACAAAGGCTGCTAATGTTCTAATTCTAAGAGGTGACTGAAACGTCAACCCAGTACTTATCACTACAGAAACCCCAAGCCTGTCCCCACGTTCCCACATAACCTGCAATGGGGGTGAATTGGTATTCCCACTACTCCAGAAGAGGCCAGCCCTGCTGCTACCCATCTCCCCTATTGCCCCCCCCTCCAGTGGCACAACAAGCTCCAACAGCTGCAGTGCTAGATGCTAAAAAGGAGCAATAATGCATCACTCATACTTGCCAGTGGCCTCAGGGCTGGCCCAATCTGGAATGAGGGGCTATTCATTCACTGCTCCAAGAAATAGGAACTTTGTCCAAATATAATGACAGTTGTGTATGAAGTGGGCTTGAAAGTGGTGCTGGATGCAGTAATCAAACGATGAGCTGCTGTAGAATGCTGTCTGACTCTCCCACACTGGATATGTGTTGCTCTGACCACTGCTGAGCTTCCCCTTGACCCGTGCTTTTCCATAGTCATGGCCAATGACAACAGTGGGTGGGCCACATCAGCGGCAGCTGGAATCACGGCAGAGTGGTGGGACAAAAAAATAAAATCACTTACTTGCCTCTCGCCGCATCATCGACTCAGTGCTCTTCTGCTGCTGCACTGCACAGGTTCCCAGGCTCCCCTGATGCCAATCCTGACGCTGCTCTCATGTTTGAAAGCAGCATCAGGACCACTGTGAATCTGCGCTCCCAGAGAGACTGGGATCCTCTGCTTTGCTGTCTCCAACATGGCAATGCAGCTGGGTTGGACACAGCTCAGTGCACATGTGCGTTTGGCCGATATGAGACGACCGTTGAACCCACATGCACACTGACAACAGGGTTGCGCACCACTCCCCCTCCAGCCTCACAGCTTGTCATTGTCTGCCCCGCCCCCCAAGACTCGTTCGTGCTGAAAAATAAAATGATAATTAACCTGTGTTATAATCGTTTTATTTTTTGAGTTTTGGGGCTACTGGCGGGGGGCGGGGGGTGTGACGCTACTCCGCCATAGCAGAGAAGCCGCCGATGGACCCCATGCTGTGATATGCTTTTTTATCTATTGCAGAATTATGTCACTCTTCGGTGCCTGCACAACTCCCTGCTCTTTGGACCGTGCACTGGATAGAAATCCTGCATGGTGGTGAACCAGCTTCTCCTGCCAAGCTGTGTGTGCCAAGCATGTCCATGTGCATGCGTCTCCGCATGAAGGGCACTTTGCTACACGTGCATCCTAGTTGGGGTTGGTGCATGGGGACCTGCTAGAAACTGCTCTGGAGCTGTTCATGTTAGACCCTGAGCAGAGGGTGAGTATCTGCAAGCCCTGAGAGGCCAGCAGGCAGAGGGCTTGCATGCTGTGCACTGCTGTAATTGATGTTTGTTGATGCTGATACACGCAACCAGCTGTGTACATGGCTGGGGATCAATGAGTGGGAGGATTGGTGGATGGGCTGGCCTGCCAGCAGTCACAGGGCATGGGTTCATACCTGGCCAGCCCGCATCATTAATGCCCCACTCCAGCCTTGAGGCATTCTCAGTAGGGAAAGCAGACAGTCAAGGCTTACAAGAGGAGGACGAGGCAGCTGCCTAGGAAAGATTGCTACAGTGTTTTTTCAAGAGTAGGGCACATCCATCGTTAAATAAGCACACAACGTGTCTTTAGCAATGGCCTTAAAGAGAATATGAGGGCGCTCTTAAAGCACATAGGACGATAAAGCGAAACATCCTAAATACTGGTAGGTATTTACTCTCTACATAGACGACCAATCACACACTACCGGAGGCGCTCTTGCACCCTCACCCACTAGGAGTCACTCTGCTGACAACACTGACATCCCTCCCAGAGTACAAGTCTGACATTACTGCCAGCACTCACACCCACGCAACACTGGCAGTCTTATACTGACCCTTGACCAGAGCTTAATTTGTCAAAAAAAATATGTGTCAGGGCCCTTGTCAGGAGGACATTGCAGCTTGCACCATCCGTTGTCCCTACCAGCACTGCCAACGACAGTCCCAACACAACTACTAACCATCACACTGTGTTGTGTGACAGTTCAAACTATTCTAGGCCCCACAGCTATAAAAATTGCTTGGGTGGCAGGCATTAGTCATTGTTAATATATATTGTATCAATAAATAGCTGGTGCAGCTACCTAAATCAGCCAGACAGCGCCACCATGTGGCAGACTGTCATAAGCGCCGGTTCCGGGCACCGGAAACCACTGGCTCAAATTCAGCACTGCCCTAGACCCATAACCCTTACAGACTGGTAGACACACAGTACCAACAGCACTCTCACCCCCTCACAGAGGGGCGATTTCACAACACAGCACTTACCTCTCACAGACCAGCTGTCGCACATTGCTGGAAACACACACTTCTTATAGAATAGCAGTACTACAGTACCAAAAGTACTCTTACAGCTGTCACACCTAGCAGTTACACACAAGTGGAAGCTCTCAGAGCCTCAAAAAGTATCAGTCACACATGAACAGAAGCATTCTTATGCTTCCTCACATGCCAGTGGTCTAGGGTGAGCAGATTTTGAGAAGCAAAAGCTGGGACTGGCCAGACATAAAAGTAGGACTAAGCCTTTAGTCTCATGTCTATGTCTGGCATATGTCCTGGTTTATGGGTAGCCTTGTAAATGATCTGTCTGTCTGTCTATCTATCTGTCTGTCTGTCTCTCTGTCTGTCTGTCTATCTATCTATGTATCTATTTGCAGGGTTACTAACATCAGCTATGGTAGGACCTCCACCCTGAGTTCCCCTGGCCTCCTTCTCATTGTCTCCCCTCTACTGTGAGCATGCAACCGACCTCCCGCGCTGCACGAAAGAAACAGATAACATTTTTCAGACTTCAGCGCGGCCCTATGGAAACAAGCATCCGTTTTTATTCTGCTTTACCTGACGACTTGTCCTTTGTCCCAAAAACCCGGGCATGTATTTAAAATTAGGAAAAGCGTCGGGACACCGGGACAGTCCTTTGAAAACCGGGACTGTCCAAGGAAATCCGGGACGTCTGGTCACCTTATAGTGGTATAGCACTGAAAAAAGTGTTCCTACATCCATAACAGCAGCCGTCGTACACCCACACTAACACCCCTCACAGACTTGTAGTCGCACACTACAGGCAGCATTCAAACCCCTCACAAAGTAGCAGTCTGACAGTACTAAAAGCACTCTCACACAAGTCACACGCTGGTAGTCTCACTCCAAAAGGACATTCACACCCCTCACGCAACACCAGACTCACACCATTGACAGCAATCTCATACACTTCTCAGCTAGCAGTCACACACAACTGGAAACACTCATACACCTCCCATAAGCAGTCACACAAAACAAACCACACTCTCATACTCCTCACAGGCTACCAGTCACATACTATTGGACGCACTTTCACACCCACCACAATTTAGTAGCAAAGTCAATGTGTTGTTCTGATGGCTGAATGTGCATCCAGTCCTGCCAAGTATCACGCGTCAGGTGTGACGCTCACGCATTTCAGTGCGGTGTTCCGCATCACCGCACTGAAAAGCATTGTCACGCATTTTGCCACCTGCCCGCCCACGCCACCAGCGGCGTCTGTGCACTGGGCTCTGCTGCTCCCAAGAAACGTGCTGCGTTGCTGGGCTGAGTTCCTAAATAGTTAAATTCCTCTGCTCTCAGCTCTGGAGTGGCTGAGAGCGCTACAATGTATCAAATCTGCAGCCTGTGTCGCCTGGCAACAATGCAGCAATTATTCTGGCTGCGGCGCCGCGGTGCTTCTTTAATTGACACACTCGACTCACTCACTGCTGCCAATTACAGGGGGGGGCTGCACACTGTGGCACACCATGGGGGCCGGGATTAATATCCGGATGTGCCCGGTACTAGTGTCATCACGTCCGGAAGTGAGGAAGAAGCGGCGGGAGACTCAATCTGAGTCAGTCGAGACTAGAGTCTGCTCTCAATGATGGCCGCCCGCCGCGCAAGGGGCATGATCGATCACATCGCGGCGGGCGGCGCAAAACTACTACTGCGGCTCAGGCTGGCCAGCGGCGCCGGGGACCGGGACGAGTGAGTCAGCAGCCTGGATTGAGAAGAAGACGACTGCTGCTGCTGCAGAGTGCATCGATTCATGCAGCAGCAGTGCAGTCACGACCGGGGAAGAGTCTCTGAACTCTACAAGTAAGTGTTTTAATATGTATTACTAACAGTTCAGCGGGGCAGATCGAGTTGTCCTGTTTGATATGTTACGTTGATCTTCAGCACGCACAAGGTAGACTGGATGAAATAACCGTGGGAATAAGCAAAAAAGCTCCTCTTCCTGTCCAATTGCAGAAATAATTGTAGCAAAAGCGCTGTCCGGGGATGTCGCGGCTCAGCTGGCCCGACAAAAAGTAAGTGCTCGCCTCGCAATGTGAGTACATTTATTCAACAGTAAGTTCCCGTCACAGTGCGCCTATGGATCGCGTTAATTATAAATAATGCAGGTAAAACGTGCTTTATGTTATAGCACGGCTTGCTGCAAGGCACTTTAAATCATACAGCGCCCTGGCTCACTCAGCTGCTGCACTCACTGTGTGTGTGTGTGCGTGCGCTCCTCACAGCTTCTTCTCCCGAATGAATGCCTGCACCGGTGCTCTCTGCCGTGGCGGCCGTTAGTCAGGGACATTCAAGTATGTTGGCTCATTAAGGCAGCCGGAGAGGTGGTCTGGTGCCGTGGCACTGCAGCTTGGCCCCCGAGTATGTTCTTTCCACAGCTTTCTGTAATGTCACTGCTTTTACAGGTAATTCACGTCTCTCCATCTGATATCGAGGTACGAGCTCCTTGTTTTGGGTATGGCTCCCTGATGTGAGCACAATAAACTGCGGACGCCTCGGGGTGAGCCCAGAAGGAGTCAGTCAGTGGTAGGAGATCTTTGGGAGGGGGCGCAGCACCTGCGGCCTCTGCTTCCAATCTCCCTCCGGTGTAAAGCAGCACCCCCTCATCCCATCGGAATAGGTGCTGTGGGGGCAGAGTGCATGATCTTGTAACCTCGTCCTGTGCCATCCGGCGGTCTGGAGGAATCCTTGCTCGCCTCTGGGAGGCCAAAACCGCCGCTGTGGAGGCCTGGATCCGTCGCTGCCTCGCTCCCCCTGACTGAAGCTGTCACAGAGCTCTGGGCCGGTCCGTGCGCATCTGTAGGCCCCTAACACCAGCATCCCTCTGCAACCCCTTAAGGTGAGAGACGCTAGATGTTGCAAGCAGTAGCACCTACATGTAAGGGCAGTGACCTGTCTGTGTTATATGTGCAGGAAGGGAGAACGGAGTATTCAAATTGATAGCACAGAGTGGCTTCAGTACTCTTTACTTTGCAGCTACATGACCCCGGTATTGTAATTGCAGCGGGTGCTGCAGGTAAAAGTCAATGTGCTTTGCAAAAGTTGTGTGAAATACTCAGAACTGAGGGGCATTTGTAGAGTTGTGTGTTACTGACTCAATCTTGGAATAAACAGCACGGTGATAGGAGGTACACTTTCCAGACAAGGAGAGTGAGAGAGGGCACGAAGTTGTTCATGTTGAAATGTACAGCATCAGGGGGCACGGGCGGGAAGCACAATAGTGGACACCAGGCCTGATTCCAGGATTCTGAATGGTTTTAGGCATACGGCCATTAAGGGAAAGGGGACCCTAAATGTCAATGCAGGGGCTACCTGAGACTGAAAAGCAGAAGAGAATAGTCAAGTCCTCTGCCAGATCTTCTGTGAATTTGGCTCCTCTGGCCCCATGGATCAGCAGCCATGGCCCCCAGGCAGAAATCTCTGCCGCTCGGGCAGGCCCACGTTTAACAATGTGGCGCTCGTAACATTCTGAGTCTGAGAGGCAGCGCCGAGCGGCCTGCTGCAGTGCTCAGTCTGCCTTATCAGTACTGGCAAATCATGCCATGCTGTGACTGTCTGGGGCAGCCGAAATCTGAGAGTCAGTTTATTGCTGAGATCCGTGTTGGGGCCTCTCATGCCCTGTTACAGACTCAGCCGGGGTCCAAAATTGGGTGTAATTTATTATATTTATAAGGTTCCCTCGTCTTTATGCTTGATTTTGGTCGCGTGAAAGTGTCACTCATAGCCATTGAAATGTCACTCATAATTACAAAGAAATTATGAAAATGTCACACATAGCAATCTGAAACCTTGGCAGCTATGTGCATCTTCATTGATTGGTGAGCTTATGAGTGTGGTATTGTGGATGTGTAAGTGAGCCAAAGGAAGATTCAATCATAGGATGGATGAATAGATGCATGAGAGCAAGGATGATTGAATGTATGTATGGCTAGATGAGTGACTGTACAGATGGAAGTATCCAGCCACTTTCAGTTATAAGCAAGACCTATTGGCTTTGACAGTGCTTGTTTTATGTATTGTCTGAGCGAAATACATTAGATTACCGATGTGCTTTCTAATTCTGACACTCATATTTTATCTAGTCTTATTGTAAAAATATTGAAAGTAAGCTTGCAGTTTGCAGAAAGTACTCGGGGGTGCATGTAAAGCGTGCATTCATTGGCGGAGGCAAAAATGATGCCCGCCTCTCCCCCAGCAGAATGTGCTGGGGGGCTCTGAGACTTCCATATGTCACAGATATTCATAGTCCTGAGACAAATTAGGGGGCCCCTTGCACCAGAAGGGCTGCGGGGGCCCAGTGTACGCCCGTGCGTGCGTTACTTCAATAGGACACATGTAAGTGCGAACACATAACCATCAGACACCTGAAAGAAAGCAGTGCGCCCGAGAGAGCCCTTTATCAAAATCACGCGGGAATAATTATTCAATTTTAGCGGCATCTGACAGGAACATATGATAGCTGGGGTCACGTCATGTTCTTTTGCTTTCGATGTCAGATATTAGCACCACACTTTCTTATAATTAGACTTCAATTTGTCATTGTGAGTGAGATCAGATTTGTCGGAGTTTTCACAGAAGCCGGTGGCGGTCAAGAGTTTCCATCCAGCGCGTAATTCACAGACAAAAACTGATGTATGGACTTTCATCAGCTTCCGCACATTCGGAAAAACAGGCAAACACTGCCATCTACTGGTCTCTACAGGGTGTTGAAAATGTCGTCTGTTGGTTACAGGACGAAACACACAACTCGACTTGTAAACAAGCACTGGCAAAGCCAATAGGTCTCGCCTTTTGTATCTTATAAGTGTTTAGCTATGCAGCACATTATCCTGGGACAAATACAATATGAAGTAAATTAAGCTATAAAAAAAAATATGAATGCAACCACCCGCTCTGATATCCTTCGGGATCTTGTTCGCGCTATATAAAACTTTATAAATAAATAAAAATAAATAAGTTATTTCACATCACCTCTTTGAAGTACAATCCATCTGATTCCCAGTTCCTTCCTCAGCACTGATAACAGCAACCCAAAATGCACATGACTAGTAACTTGGCATGTAAACAAACCAATAAAGTTAAGCTTTGCCCGAAACTCCTTTTTCCCAAGATAGTAAAATAGTGGCATGGTTGAGGAAATAAACGATAATGAGCATAACACGACGTCGAATCCAAAAGGGTTTCCTTTGGGCAAGACTCCTCAATTTTCTAAAGAAACAAAATAAAAACTTTGAAGCTACAGTACATTAAACAAGACTAATAATACTAATAAATTTAGAGCCCAAAACAAATAACAGCGGTATGATTTTGAGCAAGCTTGGAATTTTAAAATGCAAATCTTAAGAGTAGGGGGGCAGAGCAACACAAAAATCCACATTTTCCCAATCGTCAACATATCGGACAACGTGACATCCTTCATTATGTATGCTGAAGTGTTGCCAGGACACATATCTGTACTGTCCACATTTCTGTGCACACAGGCACAACCTGGAGCACATTTTAGAGAACGGCTCATTTCACTTCACAAGGGAGACCTTTGGAGGCTATCTGGGCATGCTGGTAAAGGGTTTAACATGCCAAACCTTTGTCCTGAAAGGACTGAAATGAAGTGCACTAGGTATGCATACGTTTGGCAAAGGAATGTCAAACACTGAAATCAGCTAGAGGTAAGCAACAGCTCGGTGTGCTATGCAAAGAGGTTGCACTGTGAGGTATAAAAACAAACTTCCAGCAGAGGTTTGTGTGTGAGTTTCAAGTTCTGGCATGCTTAGGCGCACCCACTGCAATGTTTGTGACCATCAGCTAGTGTGCAAGACTGTCACGTGTTACATTTGTTTACATTTAGATGAGAGACGGGATCGCATTGCTGTAAGGTGATATTAATTTGCAAGTTGTGACCAACCAAAGTATGCAATCGAATAGTATTTATTTATTTAGAATGTTTTAAATTGCGCGAACGTGACTCAGGTAGGTATCAGAGCGCTTTACAGATAGGATAGGGGGGTAAGGAGGTGAGAACGACAAGCATAACTAGAGTATACATAAAAACGAACAAGATGGGAGTACATCACATATAGGGTAGGATGGATATGGTGCATGTAGAAGAACATTCAATACATTAGTGAGAAGAATAGGCGAGTGCTGCGAAACAAAAGTGCACAATAATCTGGAAATCAATTAGTAGGCAGTCAATCAGCAACGGGGCCCGCGCTGTTTAAGGTAAGAACTTAGTCATTAGGATTTTTTTTACTTCCTTTTTGAAGGAAGCAGTGGAAGAAATTCGTCGGACTTCTGGTGGAAGAGAGTTCCAAATCTTTGGTGCAGCGCCTGAGAAGGCTCTGTGACTCGTTCTTGTTTTGTGGAAGATCTGTGGTTTTAGGAGCAATGAGCTTGCACTTCTTGAATGTCTGCAACCTCCAGATAGTTCTAGTTTTTGAGCCAGATAAATAGGAGTCTTGAGATGTATGGCTTTGTGTGTCATGCAGGCTATCTTTAACTGTATTCTTTCTTCGTATGGAAGCCAGATTAGGGATTTGAGGGCTGGGGAGATGTGGTCGTTTCTTTTTGTACCCGTGATCAGCCTGGCTGCGGCATTAATGGATGCTCTTATTGGGGCCAAGTTATATTTGGGAAGTCCACATAGCGTGGAGCTACCATAGTCTAGCCTGGGCAGTACCAAAGCTTGTACCGCCATCTTGAAATCTTCCTGTGGAAGGAATGGTTTGAGGTTCCTTAGTATGTTCATCTGATGTGTAGCCCCCTTGCTTACATTGCTGATATGAGTCTGCATGTTCAAGTGCTTATCTAGTGTGATTCCGAGGGATTTCGCAGAATCGATAATGTGGGGAGTGCAGTTGAAGGCCGTAAGGTTTTTCAGCCAGTGGCCGATCTTGGGGGTGTGTTGGAAATGGCCCTTTTTGCAGGGTCACCCCTAAACTTTTTGCCTGCCTCCTGTATTTTTGCTGACCTGTTTCTGTTGGTTTTATGACTCTGGGCACTTTACCACTGCTGTTCAGTGCTAAAGTGCATATGCTCTCCCTTGGTAAATATGTCTATGTGAATTGGTATATCCCTTATTGGCTTATTTGGTTTACCTGTTAGTCCCTAGTAGTGTGGCCTGTGTGTGCCCAGGGCTGGTAAACCAAATGCTGCTGGTGGGCATGCAGCGCTGGTTTGCGCCACCCACAGAAGCAGCTTTTAAAGTGTGTCTCAGACCTGCCACTGCAGTGTCTGTGTGCAGTCCAGAACTGCCATCTTGGCTGTGAAGTGCACCCACTTCCCAGCCCCTGAACCTTCCCTTGGCATCCTGTAAGTCGCCCCTCGGGTAGGGTGCATTGTATGTGTAAGGTAGGACATGCCTTGGTGTGTGTAGCATGTCCTGGTAGTGAATTATGCACCATTTCGTTTTTCACTACTGTAAGGCTACCTGTTCCTCATAGGCTAGAATGGGCAGTTTGACTATTACATGCTATAGTCCTAACTGACCCCAGGAACATGGTAGAAAAACGAATTTAGTATGCCTGAGCTCAGAATATTAAAATACACCTTTTAGTGAAGTTTATTTTTATATTCTGTGTTTGAAAATACCACTTTTAGAAAGTAGGTATTTTCTTGCCTAAGCCTTCCAGTGTGCTCTGCCGTTATGTGTATTGGCTGTCTGGTTTTAGAGGGGCAGGACAGGCTGAGTCAGACCTGGGTTGAATAGAGAGATCTGCATTTAGAGTGTGGGGAGGGTGGCTCTTTGATCTGAATAGGGCTGTGCCTGGCAAAGTGAATGCTGGCTCCACCTCCCACTGTGTGTCTGCTAGCAGACCCCCTCTTTCTGAAAGGAAGGATGCAGCCTGGTAAACAAAGTGCTCCAGGCCTGAGCAGAACTGGTTCTGGCTAGGTTCAGGGACTGGTAGCTTCAAAGATCAAAGGCTTTTGGGGTATAAATATCTGTGCTCAAGCCCCTACATTTTGTATTGCTTTTGGATCTGGAGAGGAAACTCTGTCCGTGCCACTGGAGGAATCTGCAGGAAGTGACTGTCCTTGTGCTTGTGTGTTGTTTCTTGCACTGGCCTGCAGCAGTGACCACTGGACCTTGAAGAAGAGGAAAAGGAACTTTTGAGAGAACTTTTATTTTTGTTACAGCAATTACCCAAGGGCTAGGAAAAGAGCTAGCCTCCTGCTGGAGTCTCAGGCACATCAGACTCCACCACCAACCTCCTGCTTCTTCCCTGCGAGGATTGCTATCTGCTGATGAGGCTCCTGTGAGTTCCAGGGCCTCTAGTTTGCTTCAGAGAAAAGAGTGCTGGAAATCGTCGCTAACGCACGTTTGCGAGCCGCTGCAGCCGAGAGCGCTGGAAAAATCATCGCGCTGCTGCCGCTGGGTGCTCGCAACACGAAACCATCGCTAACGCCCCTTTGCGAGCCGCTGCAGCTGAGACGCGCTGGAAGAATCATCGCGCTGCTGTCGCCGAGCGCTCGCAACCCCAAAGAAATCATCGCTTCAAGACATCGCTTTGCGGACGCCGTGCGTCCGCCATTTTGATCGCATCGCACCGGATTTCGTCGCTCCCTCGCGGAGCGCCATTTCTTCGCATCGCAACACAATCGCACACGCAACAGGATCGTCGCATCGTCTTCGCCCTCGCGGCAAGGCCTCAGCGCATCGGCGGCCTAGCGTGAAGAGGTTTGTCGCATCGTCTCCGCACGCATCAGCAGATCGGCGCATCATCCTCCCTTGCGGCAAGGATTTTAACGCATCGCCGGCCTCGCGTGAGGAAATTCATCGCTAACACTTCTGTGCGACATTTTGTTGGTTTTGCTACTGAATACAGGTACTTTGTGAGAGAAAGGGTCGCAGAGACCACTGTTTTTGGATTTGAACCTTATTGTTGCAACCTCTGAACGAGAAAGGGCGCAGAGACCCCTGCTTTGAATTTGAACCTTACTCTTGCAACCTTTGAACTATCTTTGACAGTCCTTCAACAGCTATCCTATTTTTGACAGTATTGTGGCTTTTACAGTTATTGGTCTTGTGATAAATCTGCCTTTATATAAAGATACTTATTTTTTATAACTACTTGTGTGGTGTCCCTTTGTAGTGTTCCTCACTGTGTTACTGTGTATGGTCATAAATGCTTCACACACTGCCTCTGAGATAAGCCTACCTGCTCGTGCTACGTTACCACAGGGTTGTGCAGGGGTATTAAAGAGGGTAGCCCTCTCACTCTGACTTAGGAAGAAGGGTCCCTACTTGGACAGTGGCCAGCCATTGCCAACTAGAGACCCCCATTTCTAACATTGGTGGTCAGCGGTGAGGATCTGGACTTGCATTCATGATCGCATACAGTAATTATAGTGTACACTACTAGTGAGTGCAGACCATAACGTACCGCATACATTTTTGAGAATTTTTTTTGCTCCTATATTGTGATTGATATTGCCGGTGATTTTTCACCCGCGCACATTTTCTGAGAGTTTTTGGGATCCTATATTGTGATTGATATTGCCGGTGATTCTTCACCCGCGCCCATTTATTGAAAGTTCTTGATCCCCTATTGTAATTGATATTGCCGGTGATTTTTCACCCGCGCACATTTCTGAGAGTTTTTGGGATCCTATATTGTGATTGATATTGCCGGTGATTTTTCACCCGCGCCCATTTATTGAAAGTTTTTTGATCCCCTATTGTGATTGATATTGCTGGTGATTTTTCACCCACGCACATTTCTGAGAGTTTTTAGGATCCTATATTGTGATTGATATTGCCGGTGATTTTTCACCCGCTTACATTTTTGAGAAGTTTTCTTCTATCTTTTATTGATATTGCCCGTGATTGTTACAATGGGCAAGCCTATGTTTTATTGATATTGCCAGGTGATAGTACCCGCATACATTTTTGAGAATTGTTGGATCTTATATTGTAATTGATATTGCCGGTGATTTTTTACCCGCATACATTTTCTTGAGAAGTTTTCTTCTATCTTTTATTGATATTGCCCGTGATTGTTACAATGGGCAAGCCTATGTTTTATTGATATTGCCGGTGATTTTTTTACCCGCATACATTTTCTTGAGAAGTTTTCTTCTATCTGTTATTTGATATTGCCCGTGATTGTTACAACGGGCAAGCCTATTTGTTTTATTATTGATATTGCCAGATATTGCTACAATGGGTCTTGCTGAGATGAGACCTACCTTTTATATAGATGATCTGTTAACCTACAGTCTAGAGGAGCTAAGGGGGTTCTGTGAGGAGAGAGGGCTTAGCAGTGAGTAGGAAGGAGACTCAGCTATCCCTGCAGACATCCCTGAGACTTTGGCAACAAGACAGATGGAGATTCTTGGAGTCCCAGTACACCTACCAAGAGGGTAGTTGGTCTGAGGGTGGCCCTAGAGAGTCTGAAGAGGAGGAAGAAAGTGTTATGGAATATCTCATAGGTGGGGAGTTCCTTGATGAGCCTAGTGCCTATGGTAGTGCCAGATTCCCCTCATGGTCCCCAGAGGAGTTGGGGGACAGGCGGGAAGGTCCCATAGGTAGGGAGTCCCTTGCTGGATCTAGTGCACAGGGTAGTGCCCAATCCCCTTCATGGTCCCCAGAGGAGTTGGACAGACAGAGGGAGAGGGAGTACCAGCTGGAATTGGAGAGGCTCCAAATAGAGATTGCCCAGCTGGAGGCGCACCTAGCGCAGATAGCAGAAAAGGAGAAGTTAGCTCCAGAGGGGAGGTTACCCCTGGAGCGCAGTTTTAATTGTCTGGATTCCCCAGAGAGGGTGGGGTCCAGTGGTGGCAGCAAAATTGAAGTATATAGTGATGACAGTGTAGTACACCCACCCAGGGATGTGGCACCTGACTTGAAGGAGGGGTTGATCTACACCAGGGGATTCAAGGACCTGAGATAGCTCCATTGGTGTGCAGTGTCCCTGAGGTGGATTGGGGAACTAGCGCAGGGGCCCATAGTCCTAGTGAAAGGAGGGATACTCTACCGACTCTGGATGAGAGGTGCAGGGAGAGGGGTTCCCCGTGGTTGAAGTCCTGGTGTATGAGTGTGAGGACCGCCCAGAAGAGTGTGGGTTGAGTGATAGAGACAGTCAGTTAATGTCTCGCCCATTTCAAGAGAGTGGTGTGGGGTACGTGTGTGAGGCACTGGATTGTGAGGTAAAGGTTAGCACCTGTGTGGAGCTGTGTAATCCAATTGTGGGAGAGCATATTGTGAGTTCCTATTTTCCAGAGCTAAACCAACATGTGTTAGAGTGCGAGTTCTCTGATCCTAGGGAACTTGCGCAGGAGGCAGACCTCTGGGTGAGTACCAGAGGCTCTGTAGAGGCATTAGGGAATGACCCTAAGAGAAGTGGTTCAGAAGTTTTCCAACCCAGAGTGCTGGGAAAGGTTAGGAGTGTTACAGCTGGGTCCCCTTGTTGTGAGGAGGTTGTAGGGCCTCACATCCTGTCTCGTGGGAGCAGGAGTGAGACTGGGATAGGTCCCGAAGTGCCCCAGTCTCAGTCCCCAGGACTGGATGGTTCCATGAGGGAACACCAGGTGGGGAGCCTAGTCTGTCTGGATGGACCGTCCATTGTGGGGGGTACCCCAGTGTTAGGTGAGCTGGGAGTGCCTGTAGTCAGGCCTCCATCAGTTCTTGTGCCTGGCAGTGCCACTCCTAGGGGAGGGTACGGAAGTCCAGTCTGAGGGATGAAAGGGGGAAGGAGTCCCCAGTGGAAGAGCCAGTGGGTCAGGGGCCAGTCAGAAGGGCTGAGCCCCCTAGGAGTGACCATGGTGACACCACTTCAGTCCTGGTTGGCCAGGCAGTTGTTCAGCCTCAGGGGTTGGTCCCTGAGTTGGTAAGTCAGATCCAGGAGTTGTCTGCCCTGGAGGGAGGGACAACTGTAAGCAGTGTCCCGACCATTTTTTCTAAGAGCACCACTCCAGGTGGGAGGGTGCAGTATGCTGGAAGGGGGTGCAGAGGGAGGGAGTCCTCGCCTCTGACCCCGGTGCGACCTGCGGGTTTTTCAGGTTGGTAGGTCAGTTGCAGGGTCCAGGCCCTGAACTGGTGGAGGGGTGTGTTTCCCTTGAGGGGGCCTGTGTGCTCCCCAGGAAGTCCTGGTTGGCCAGGCAGTTGTTCAAGCACAGGGGTTGGTCCCTGGGATGGTAAGTCAGGTCCAGGTGTTGTCTGACCTGGAGGAAGGGACAACTGTAAGCAGTGTCCCGACCATTTTCTTTTCTAAAAGCACCACTCCAGGTGGGAGGGTGCAGTATGCTGGAAGGGGGTGCAGAGGGAGGAGTCCTCGCCTCTGACCCCAGTACCACCTGAGGGTTTTCCAGGTTGATGGATCAGTTGCAGGGACAAGGCCCTGAACTAGTGGAAAAGTGTATTTTCCTTGGGGGAATTGGTGTACGCCCCCAGAAGTCCTGGGTTGCCAGGCACAGGCCCAGCCCAAGGGTACAGACCCTAGGTTGGGGGGCCAGGTTCAGGGTGTCCCCCTGATCTGGAGGAAGGGGCAACTGCTAACAGTGCCCCTCCCGGTTTGTGTTATGGAGGCACCTCTCCAGGTGGGAGGGTGCCGGGCCCCAGTAAAGGGGCGGGGAGAGGGCAGCCTCACCCCTGACCTCCACCCAGTCTAAGGGTACAGACCCTATGCTGGGATACCAGTTGCAGGATAGAACCCCTGAACTGGTGGGCGAATTATGCAGGACACCTGCCTCAGGTGCCCTGACAATTCTGGAAGGGGTATCGCTCCAGGTGGGAGGGTACCGAGCCCCAAAGAGGAGGACCGGGTGTGGGAGAGCCCACCCCAGTCTCTGGCCCAGCCGCTGGGTACAGGCCCAGGGCTGGTGGGTCAGTGTCCGGGTGCTTTGCCTGACCTGACAGGAGGGAGAGTGTACAAAAGGTGCCAGGCACCTGGGGTTACTGCCCCTCACTCTGTGATGCCACACAAGTTTGAGAGCCCTGAGAGGTATAGGGCTTGGATTTCATCACTGACTACTGTCAGTGATTACTGGGGCTTGTTGTTTATCTGTTGGGACACACCTGGGAGCCAGTTAAGGTTAGATGCTGCACAGGTGGTGTCCACAGGTAAGGGGAAGAGTTCCCCATTGGTTGCCTTAGTGAGCCCTGAGAGGTATAAGGCCTGGGTCTCATCCCTGACTACTGTCAGTGGCTACTGTGGCTTATTGTTTATCTGTTGGGACACACCTGGGGGCCAGTTAAGGTTAGGTGCTGCACAGGTGGTGTCCACAGGTGAGGGGCAGAGTTCCCCATTGGTTATCTTAGTGGGCCCTGGGAGTGTGGACAGAGGGATCCACCAGGGTTCAGATTGGAGTAGAGCGGGCATATGCCCCTGCAGTTGCGGGCCAGTTCCGTGTTCTATCGCCCGAAGCAGGGAAGCCCATCAAAGTAGTGATTGGTCTACCCTGCGTTTTGGCTGGAAGGGGGTTGTGTTGGAAATGGCCCTTTTTGCAGGGTCACCCCTAAACTTTTGCCTGCCTCCTGTATTTTTGCTGACCTGTTTCTGTTGGTTTTATGACTCTGGGCACTTTACCACTGCTGTTCAGTGCTAAAGTGCATATGCTCTCCCTTGGTAAATATGTCTATGTGAATTGGTATATCCCTTATTGGCTTATTTGGTTTACCTGTTAGTCCCTAGTAGTGTGGCCTGTGTGTGCCCAGGGCTGGTAAACCAAATGCTGCTGGTGGGCATGCAGCGCTGGTTTGCGCCACCCACAGAAGCAGCTTTTAAAGTGTGTCTCAGACCTGCCACTGCAGTGTCTGTGTGCAGTCCAGAACTGCCATCTTGGCTGTGAAGTGCACCCACTTCCCAGCCCCTGAACCTTCCCTTGGCATCCTGTAAGTCGCCCCTCGGGTAGGGTGCATTGTATGTGTAAGGTAGGACATGCCTTGGTGTGTGTAGCATGTCCTGGTAGTGAATTATGCACCATTTCGTTTTTCACTACTGTAAGGCTACCTGTTCCTCATAGGCTAGAATGGGCAGTTTGACTATTACATGCTATAGTCCTAACTTACCCCAGGAACATGTTAGAAAAACGAATTTAGTATGCCTGAGCTCAGAATATTAAAATACACCTTTTAGTGAAGTTTATTTTTATATTCTGTGTTTGAAAATACCACTTTTAGAAAGTAGGTATTTTCTTGCCTAAGCCTTCCAGTGTGCTCTGCCGTTATGTGTATTGGCTGTCTGGTTTTAGAGGGGCAGGACAGGCTGAGTCAGACCTGGGTTGAATAGAGAGATCTGCATTTAGAGTGTGGGGAGGGGTGGCTCTTTGATCTGAATAGGGCTGTGCCTGGCAAAGTGAATGCTGGCTCCACCTCCCACTGTGTGTCTGCTAGCAGACCCCCTCTTTCTGAAAGGAAGGATGCAGCCTGGTAAACAAAGTGCTCCAGGCCTGAGCAGAACTGGTTCTGGCTAGGTTCAGGGACTGGTAGCTTCAAAGATCAAAGGCTTTTGGGGTATAAATATCTGTGCTCAAGCCCCTACATTTTGTATTGCTTTTGGATCTGGAGAGGAAACTCTGTCCGTGCCACTGGAGGAATCTGCAGGAAGTGACTGTCCTTGTGCTTGTGTGTTGTTTCTTGCACTGGCCTGCAGCAGTGACCACTGGACCTTGAAGAAGAGGAAAAGGAACTTTTGAGAGAACTTTTATTTTTGTTACAGCAATTACCCAAGGGCTAGGAAAGAGCTAGCCTCCTGCTGGAGTCTCAGGCACATCAGACTCCACCACCAACCTCCTGCTTCTTCCCTGCGAGGATTGCTATCTGCTGATGAGGCTCCTGTGAGTTCCAGGGCCTCTAGTTTGCTTCAGAGAAAAGAGTGCTGGAAATCGTCGCTAACGCACGTTTGCGAGCCGCTGCAGCCGAGAGCGCTGGAAAAATCATCGCGCTGCTGCCGCTGGGTGCTCGCAACACGAAACCATCGCTAACGCCCCTTTGCGAGCCGCTGCAGCTGAGATGCGCTGGAAGAATCATCGCGCTGCTGTCGCCGAGCGCTCGCAACCCCCAAAGAAATCATCGCTTCAAAACATCGCTTTGCGGACGCCGTGCGTCCGCCATTTTGATCGCATCGCACCGGATTTCGTCGCTCCCTCGCGGAGCGCCATTTCTTCGCATCGCAACACAATCGCACACGCAACAGGATCGTCGCATCGTCTTCGCCCTCGCGGCAAGGCCTCAGCGCATCGGCGGCCTAGCGTGAAGAGGTTTGTCGCATCGTCTCCGCACGCATCAGCAGATCGGCGCATCATCCTCCCTTGCGGCAAGGATTTTAACGCATCGCCGGCCTCGCGTGAGGAAATTCATCGCTAACACTTCTTTGCGACATTTTGTTGGTTTTGCTACTGAATACAGGTACTTTGTGAGAGAAAGGGTCGCAGAGACCACTGCTTTGGATTTGAACCTTATTGTTGCAACCTCTGAACGAGAAAGGGCGCAGAGACCCCTGCTTTGAATTTGAACCTTACTCTTGCAACCTTTGAACTATCTTTGACAGTCCTTCAACAGCTATCCTATTTTTGACAGTATTGTGGCTTTTACAGTTATTGGTCTTGTGATAAATCTGCCTTTATATAAAGATACTTATTTTTTATAACTACTTGTGTGGTGTCCTTTTGTAGTGTTCCTCACTGTGTTACTGTGTATGGTCATAAATGCTTCACACACTGCCTCTGAGATAAGCCTACCTGCTCGTGCTACGTTACCACAGGGTTGAGCAGGGGTTTTAAAGAGGGTAGCCCTCTCACTCTGACTTAGGAAGAAGGGTCCCTACTTGGACAGTGGCCAGCCATTGCCAACTAGAGACCCCCATTTCTAACAGGGTGTGATTAGGCGGAGCAATGAGAAAGAATTCTGTTTTGGATGTGTTGAGCATGAGGTAGTTATCAGTTAGCCAGTTTTGAGTATTCATAAAGGTAGAGTTGAGTGAGATGAAGTCTTCAGGAGAGGTGATTTTCAGATAAAGTTGAGTGTCATCTGCGTATATATGGAAGAGAATGTTTGCGGAATTCAGAGTATTTGCCAACGGTTCCAGGAATAAATTGAAGAGTATCGGTGATAATGCAGACCCCTGTGGAACCCCCATAGTAACTGCAGAGGGTTGGGAAAGGGCTTGATTCATCTTGATTTTTTGTGATCTATTGTGGAGGAAGGAAGTGAACCATTGTAATACCAGTCCTGAAAAGCCCATCCTGTGTTCTAGGATGGAAAGGAGATTGTCGTGGGTAACAGTGTCAAAAGCCGAGGATAGGTCAAGGAGAATCAGGAGGCATGGTTCGTTTTGGTCTAACATTTTTAGAATGTCATCCGTAATGTGAGTGAGAGCGGATTCCGTGCTGTGACCTCCCCGTAATCCTGATTGATGTTGGTCCAGGAGTTGGAACTGCTCTATGTATGCACAGAGTTGCGTCTGCACGCATTTTTCAAGCAGTTTAGCCAGTGTGGGGATGGTGGAGATTGGCCTGAAGTTATTGAGGTCAGAGCTGTCTGCATTAGGTTTCTTTAGGGTGGGGTTGACCTGCGCTACTTTTAGGCAATCAGGGATCGTGCCTTGTAACAGCGAGGCGTTGACGATCCTTGTCCATAGTGGGATGAAGGTCTCCTTGATATCTTTGAAAATGAGTGGAGGTAGCGTGTCCATGAAATGGTTGGAGGGGTTGATCACCAGTAGAGTGTTGTAAATATCTTTTTCGCTGAGGGGAGTGAAGCAGTTCCAGGCGGCGTTGTTCTTGGTGCTAACTATGGAGGGAATGAGTCGCTCATGGTGAGCTGGATGCGCAGGCCGTCGCTGAGGTCCGAGCTGTTCGGTGTTTTGCCCGATTGTTGTTTAACAATTTCAAACAGTTTCTTGGGGTGGTTTCTGGCTTGATTGAGTTGGGATCTGAAGAAGTCAGCCTTTGCATTCTTGATTTTTCTGTTGTATGTGTTCCTGACAGATCCAAGCTGAATAAGATGTTCCGTGGAAGGTACCGTTCTCCAGGATCTTTCCGCTATCCTTAGGTTGTGACGTTCCGAGTTTAGGTTGTCGTTGAACCAGGGTTTGGATATTTATAGTGTTGATTAATTTTGTGAGCTGACGTAATATTTTTGTTAGAGCATTACAAGCCACCACAGATAAGGCAGCATGGTGTCTAACTTTAACCACATTTCCTCAACTTACGCACAACCACCAGCCGCAGTAATGCAACCCCCCTTCCAACATTCGACTACCACAAGCGCGTGCCCACCAGCAATGAAATAAAACACACCAACATACACACTCCAGCTACCATTTGAACCCCACAAGACAATCACCTCCGCCTTAGAGACCTATTGCCTTTGTCAAAGGTTTTTAGCCATGCTGCACAGCATCCCATATGCTGTGAAGCATGGCTAAAAAAGAAAAGGGTTAAGACACAACTGTCCAAGCCATTTTGTAGGCGAGTGCACCATACATGCATGCATCTAGAAAATGACCAGGCTACTTTTTTTCCCTTTTTATTTGCTGATCTGAGTAGGATCAACAAATAATGAGAAAAAATGTGTGAAAGCATTTTCTGAAGCGTTCAGGAGGACATGAGGGCAATCACAAAATGAAAGCGTTGAGGGAAGAAGCAGTGAGCAAGACGGAGTGGAGGGGGAGAGAAATTCACGAAGGAGTCAGCTGGAAAACACATGCATTCTTGCGGAGGGCTTAACTAAAAAGAAAAAAAGTAGTGCTTGAAGAGTAGGTACTGGAAGCATAGAAGACAGCAAAACAAAAGAAATGGTAAAAAGGATATGCTCTTTGGGAGCTATAAAAACAACATTGTCAAGATGGGACATGAATAAGAAGCAGGTAATTGAGAGTGATGGAAAAGCCAAACAGTGGTAAGTAATGGGCAGGCTCAAAAGCCCTGTATGTTCTTAGTAAGCCCACAATATGTTTTTCACAACCAGATGCAGATGTCTGGTATGCTCAACCTACAAATGTAGGTGACAATGGCGGGCTTAGGCATTAGACACCACAAAAAAATAAAACTAGTGGTCAAATCAGTCTGCAGGGGCTGCTATCCTTTTGGCTTTGTCAATGCCTGTTCTGTTTTGCTATGGTTTTTATAAAACATTATTGGGGGAGCTGATGGGACCTCGAGAATATTTAAACTAAAAAAAAGAAAAAAGTAAACTTTGTATTTGCTGTTAAAAATAACATTTGACATAGTAGCCCCTGGCACTGAAGGGAACTATTTTCAGTAGATGTGCTCCTTGTAAATGAGCAGAATACCATGATTCAGAGTGAAGTAAGCCAATGGTTTATGGTTTTCAGTATGCTGGCGGCTTTGAACAGCTATGGGAACATAAGCCAGACCATTCTGGAGTGTGCTCAAAAGATGAGAGGCAGATGTTCGCCCGACCTGTGAGCGATGTTGGCCTGATGTAAGCTTTGGGTGTGGAAGAACTCATTAAAGTTTTCAAGCTTCTGGAAAAAGGTTTATGTTTTTGGAAATGGTCTATGAGATGGCCCTTTAGAAATGGGTCAGTTATCAGTGTAATGCCTCTATGATTGCAACCTGCTTGTACAGCTGGTCTGATTACTAATACAAATATAAACTAATATAACCAAGTATTGCAATTGTACAATTGAATTATTCATTATTAATGCATTTCAAATTTGTGGCCCTCAAACCCTGTGCAAGGAGTGAAGGCTGTGTAATGTAATGCTTCTTATACTGCAGCTCCTAAAAGTCTGGAGGCAATGGCATAGCTACAAGTGAAGTCTTATATCAACTGATATCAGAGTAATCAAGACCCCAAAAGCCAAGAGGAGGGATAAGGAGCAGTATTCTGACTAAGCAGATAAAAACCAAAAGCACCTGAAGCAAAACACCTGAAAGTCCAATAACGCTGCCAGAGGTTACATCCTAAAACTTGTGAATTTGCATAATCTTATAACTTTTCGTACACTTTTCAAAGAAGAAGGAACCAAAAGACAAGCCTTCTGAGGTCACTTGGCTAGGAATTCAGAGATCATCACACCAGAAATGAGGCTTTCTCCTGAACTCGTTCACTTCAGAAAGAAGCTGAAAAGTTAACTCATCAACAGCACGTCATCATTCACCACCGACACGTCGTCACTCACCGCCCACACGTCATCATTCACCGCCCACACGTCATCATTCACCACCGACAGGTCGTCATTCGCCACTGACAAAGAAACGCTCAGACCGGTGGCGGCGAATTGTGTAGGGTCCTTTCGCCCCCACCAGCAATTGTCCCCACCTAGAATTATTCCTTAACCTACCACTATATTTGCGTGCCACGCAGTTCACATGTAATAAATTCCAGCACATACGTGGGGATGAGTTTAGGAAGAAAAAAAAGAAAAAAACATGAAATCAGATGCCAACAGGGTGTGTCTTATCCTACACTTTCCCGAACTCATTTTAGTATAACTAGTTGACAATGTGTGTGAATTCACACAAGTCACATGAAAAGAAAAGACAGATGTTCAGGCATCTGAGTTTGTTTCTGAGGACAATGTCTTTACAAAATTCCAAACTTGCTCCTTACATTGCGGCTTTTGTTTTTACATACACATGTCGTCATCTCCTATAGAAACCTGCAATATTGCAATGTATGACATTCACTACTCTAATGGTTTTCTATTGTTTATCACTGGCAAAAGTGACGAAAATTTGTTTTTGGGCAATATCTTGTACCTTGGAAGGCATTATGGTTGAGACAATCTGGCAGGATGAGTCCAACTGATGCACCTCTGTGCTATGAGCTTACCCTGTGTACACAACTTCTCTGGGTGGGAAACAGAGGGCATAGCATGGCACTTGAGATTTTTGGGATAAAGGGTTATAAAGGAGTGAAGATGGCTGAAGTTTCTCACTTCAGGGATACCTTCTCCAGTGGCTGAGCTCCTAGAGAGCAGGAAAAACTGGCAGCAAGGAGCCTGCACTCTACCATGTCCATTCAGAAGCCTGCATCTGACCCTGATGTCCTATGACCAGAGCTACTGGTATTATGAGATTCTGCAGTTGTGGCATTACACACAATTGTGGATTTGCCACATAGTCCATCATCTGCTTCACAATCTGCAGATTTTAACAAACAAAAAAAAGTTTCTAGTTTAGATGAAATAAAAGTTACTAAAAATGGCGGCAGTGCTCCTCGGCACCGGAAGGCCCTTCGCAAAGGTCCAAAGGCCATCTTTGAGTTGCTTATTGCTGTATTTGGGTATTAAACTGGTACTACTAAGGTGAAATGTTTTACCAGACAGTTACCATGTGTAAAAATTACAAAAAATGAACTAATAGTATCACAAAATGTGCTGCATTATGCTGCTTAATTTACTCAACCCTGCCGCATAATATGATCGCCCTCTGTTCCACAAATCAAACAGTAGAACTGCAGAGAGGCATTTTTTTTTTTTGAGTTTTATATAGCGGAACTAGACCCAAAGGTATCAGATCGCTTTACCTGAGCAACAGTTGCGTTACAGACGGACAGATTCATTTTGTTAGGACCGGGGAGATTAAGTGATTTGCCCAGAATCACAGGATATTGAGTGTCCCTGCAACGAACCCGGTTCTCCAGCTCCGAGGTCGACTGCTCTAGCCATTAGGCTACATCCTCTCCCCTATATCCTTGCACATATCCCTTTAGCAACAGGATTCCAAAGAAAGGAGAAGAGTTAAAGGGGATTTTGAAGGGAGGAAAAAGGTGCACCCGGTTAAAAGGGCGCACAGGTCAGAGGTTAGCTGTGACCCCAAAGTAGGACATATTTTGTTTGGCAACAGAGCCCTGATCAGTGACACTAACCAAACAGTTCCAGGGTTTTCTTCATATACTTAGTTGGTGTTACCGCCACAAACAAGAATATCTGTTCCTCTCAGATGGTGGAATCCCCCTATGCCGCTTGTCCTTTCCGACTGTGGGCGCATGGGGACGGGATAATCTACTGTCCTATTGCAGCGAAAAACTAAAGAACAGCAAATATGAAGGAAGTGGCCCGATTCGGGTCACTCGGGTCACTAATGACCACCTCTCAGCCTTCCATACCAAATGAAGAGTCGGTCAGATAGTAGAGAATACAAACCAATAATTGTTTATTTCAGAATACACTCAGGGCGGAGCCCAGTCTGCTCAGTCGCTAGAAGTGCTGCAGAGAGACTGAAATCGACAAGCATAAAGATACATTTAGTACATTTCGTAACTGGGCTAGAACACACCCATAATGGAATTTTCCAGGCAGGTGCTGCAAGGCAATGGAATACAAAAAAAGCAATTTCAGTGCTCATATCTCATACAAACTTTCAAAGTCCAAGGTTACTCCAGTCGGCCCCGTCACCAGACAAGTGGGAGAAGGCCGCTGTCTAGTGAGAAAGGTATGCGCTCATAAGAACAGTCTATTCATTAGTGAAGCAAAACCCAACCTTGGAGAAATGAAACCTTAGCAGAAGCCTTTTCTCAGAAATAGCAAAGGATTAGTTTCGATCATGATTCAAAATGGCACCTAAATAGAAAATGGTGCAGCGAATGCTAACTTACATAGCATAATACATAAGCAGGAGCATTTCTAGTCTAACAGACCCTCCTTTTAGCATGAGCTAAAACATTTTTGAACAGCAACAAGGAGAGCAGAAAACCAGGAAATAAGAATCCATAGACACTAATAACAGTAAATCCTTATGAGCATTCCCTGTTCTCAGTATCGGGAAGGAAAACTGTAAGGAGGGAGGAAGTCTCGAAAATGCCCTCATCTATCTGCATTAGGTCATCTCCCTCTTTTTGCACCATAATTGCGGCATTGGTATCATGAATCGATATTTTTCTCTTGGGAGTGAGAAGAGTAGTACAATAAGAGCAACAGAAGGGGAGGCACTGAATAAGGGCACAACAAAACACCAATATCACAATCAAATAGATCAATTTTTCAAGAATCCATTCCCAGCCACCAAAAAGAAACCAACTCCAATTTCCACTTTCCATTCCTTAGACATTCTCGAGGATGTCTAATATGTGTTTAGTTATATTCTTTTCCACACTGGTCACCCACTACCGCGCATACACCACCACTCTTGGCTAGAATAAAATCCACTGCGTATCTAGTCTGTTCAGAATATATTTGCATACTCTCTAACTGGGTAGTGATGTCGCGCAAAACAGCCACGGTAGTGTTAGACAATATTTGCAACTTGCACCCAAAATATTCTCTGGCTTTCTCACCTCGGGCCATAGAGGTACCACCCAAAGCGAAGATAGAGGAAAGGATGTATTCAAAAGTTATTCCATTACTATAGTTATTCACCTCTATATCAGTCACCCCCTCACAGAATTCTTTGGTCAAAGTCCTTTTAACCCAGCGGACATTGGGCTTAGCGTATTTACAGAGCACACCTAAGGGCAACACATCCCAAGAGCGACATCGTCGGTACCATTATGAACATTAGAATAAGTACCGTTGGGCAAAAAATAAAACCCTAGGTGTGCATAAATCAGTCCTTTCTAATCTACCGCGGCTAGTGTTTATTCCAAACGTACTTGGAACTTCATCATTCACCAGGGGTAGTGTATTTTTGTACAGCACTATCCCAGAACAATTGATATACAAAGAAGTGTCTGTGCTGTTCATGATGGGGCAACAAGCAGGATAATAACCAGCCTCCTGGGTAACTATCAAGTCCTTATAGTGCCAACCCACCAACGTGACATTCTGTTCTTCCATGTAAAAATTATCACAATATGTGTTGTTATCACACCCTGGATAACCCATTCCCTGTGGCTTTCTATAATATAGACAAGGACCTGGATAGCCAAAACCAAAAACTCCTTTCACTTCATTAAATTGCTCTGGACGAGTGTAGGTATAGTTCACAAGAGATAATGGATATGCAGTCCATAAACTAGTGACGGACTCAGTGGGGTAGCAAGCGGTCCCTTCTCCAAAGAATTTCTTGTGTGTGTCTAGAAACACATTGCTCGGGGCTGCTCTTTTCTTTCTTGGCGGGGAAAGAATTTTAACCTTGGTACGTAAAGACACATCTTGATCATTTTCCAAAACCCATGACACCCCGTAAATATTATCAGCAATAAAACCACAAGAGCAACACACATTATTTTCATCTTGTGGGTCCACACCACATTATGCGGTGCAACAAAAATCACTGGCTTTTCTTCCTCAGCAACTAGCCTACCAAAGGAATGCATAACGAATGATGAAATGGGGGTGAAATGCAAAGAAAATATACAAGTTCCCAGTGTCTGTCAGAGCCTCACTGGTACAGGTTCCTATTGTCCATCAATACGTTGGCGCTCTTGAGCACCGGTGGTGGAGCTTGCTCTGTCCTAAGCTCATATCCCACGTCAATCACGATGGTATACCTCCACTGTATACTTCGGTCTGCCCTATCTAGTGTTCAAACAATTAACTAAAATAAGCAGAAATCCTTCACCAAGCTCAATAGATCTCTGTTGGTACTATAACTCAGTACAACTTATCTTACGCAGTCCATCCCTATTCTCTTTTCTCCTTGGATGCAATTTCCCTCAGCCGAGGGCACAAATTGTACCTGGTAGCCCCAGGCACTGTAGGATTGGTGAACAACGGCTCTCTAATAGCTCGTATTTCTGGAGGAACAGCCGCATTCAACACATCGTCACTTTCCTTATCCGTCTGAGTCCGAATTAGTTGGGCATCGCTGAATGGGACAAACCGAGGCACTTGCTCACCCTCGGAGTCCCCAATGCCATCTTTTACCCACTGATCATAGGGTAGAGGCAGAGGAACCCTCTTACAGTGGGTGGCATGTACCCAGTTCTTACGGCAGCAACCTTTACCGCAGTCCGCATCACCAGTAGGATCTGTTCAGGCCCCTTCCATCGCGGCTCCAAACTTTTCTTTCGCTGAAAATTCAGGAGTAACACAAAATCACCAGGCTGAATATCGTGGCCGGGTCCCTCTGGTGTAGAAGGCAGGGACTCCCGCACCTGTTGGTGAATAGAATGTAAACTTTCTGTTAACTGGCCAAGATAATCCAACAACATAGGGTACTCAATTTCAGAAAACCGATGAGGGCGCGGGACTCCCCAGACATTTGCTGGGCATCCAAACACGACCTCATACGGTGACAATCCTGTTCTAGAATAAGCTGTCGTTCTTGTCGACAAGAGTGCTAATGGTAAAGCATCTGGCCACTGTAACCCTGTCGTCTCCTGAATTTTTTCCAATTTAAGTTTGAGAGTACCATTGTACTTCTCAACCAAACCCGCTGACTGAAGATGATTAGCGGCATGGAATTTCTGCTTAACAGGGAGACTCTCACAAATTGTCATTCTGCCATACAGGGTCTAATAGTTTACACATGCCTTTTGCACTAATATGAGCTGGACCGTGGGCCATAGTGACCACAGGAAGAATATATGCATCTAGCAACATCCATCTCTGCTTCCCTGATTTATCAATCCAACATCCTTCGTCATTCAACTGTGCTGTACTCTCCTGCCACACCGCTAATTCTTCTATCGTGGCTTCACTCTGTATTTCCTTTACACTTTCAAGGGTATCTTCAAACATGACAACCTCCGGAACCCACCTAGCTGGACCTGCTACAAACATTCTTTTCATCTCCTTTCCGGGCCATTTCCTTAGCTGTCTGATCTGCAAAAGCATTTCCTCTACCTATATCATCAGTAACCTTCCGGTGGGCGCTATACTTCACAATTGCCAATTTCTTGGGGAGTGTCAAAGCAGACAAAAGCCTCAATATAAGGTGGCATGTTGTGTTTTGGTGCCATGCGAGGTAAGGAACCCTCTCTCTGCCCAGAGTCACCCAAAATTATGCGCGACCCCAAAGGCATACTGACTGACAGTATAGATACTGACAACCAGTCCCTTACTCAATTCACTAGTTTGAATAGGTAAAGTGTCAGAATATCGAGTTGGAAATGTCGACTTGCACTCATATCGACTTTGAATTATGGAGACACAGAAATATCGACAGAAAGAATATCGTGGTCAAGAATATCGAGTTTAAGGTAAGAAATACCGTTTTTTAAAATATCGAAGTCATTAATATCGTTTGCAAAAACATAGGGGCCCATCACGATGGCGGGCGGAAGCACAACCGCCGTGCTGGCGGATGCAAAAACCACCAGTTACCGCCGGCACGCAGCAGTCCACACGCCCGCACAATTACGATGCGAAAAGTAGGCCAAACACCGCCGGCAAGCCAGCAACACCGTCCGCCATCAAAGTGCGCCCGTACACGTAGCGGCGCAGCCCAACTGACACACACCGTCCGACGAAACACGTCCCGCCCGGCGCATAAATTACGATGCCGCAAACAAACGGCTCCCACGGCTAAGAGACACCGCACGTGAAAGAGAGGCGGTAACACGGACGCAGAGCACGGACAACGAAGAAGCGGCACCCCGGGCATGAATCCAGCACTGCAGGCCCTTCCCATGCTTCTGCTGATGCACCACCAAGGACGCAACGTACCGCGGAGACGCAGGTAGGCACACACACAACAAGTGCACGCAAACAGCGCACACAGTGCAAGGGCGGAAAAAGCGGACAACCCCCCACCAGCGCGTGTACACTACACATCCACCATTGCATCCACATATGACACACAGGCCAAATCCTAACATCGCGGAACACATGTGTACACACCACCTGGGACTAGGAACCAACCACCCCGTCACGGCCACAAAGCGCCGATGACGCCGCCACACATGCGCACAACGCAGAGGCCAACCGCAGCGCCATGCATGCGTCGCACACAGACACAGGGACACAACCAAGCAGCACACACATCAGCCCCACCCCGAACGCACATGACACGTGACAGGCCGGCCACAGACATGTCCCCAACGCCCAATTCACGGGCAACACCCAACGCCACACAACCGACGCACACATGTCAGTGAAGTCACGCAACAGCAGGACACACCCCAGTGTAACAAACATGGCGAAGCACACAGCGGCGGCAACACCAACTAGGAGAAGCAGGGCCCCTTCGGGAAGAGGAACGCCAGTACCACACTGAAAAACCCATACCACCCTGCACATATGAACAAGACACATGAAACGGAACACCAAAGAGCCCGGGGACCGACAACAGGTGGCCCAAGAATAACATCCACACACAAGGCCCAACGCAGAGCGGAAAGGCAGGCTGCCGCCCACACAAGGGAGAGCAGACAGCACTGAATGACCTTCCATTCCAACTCCGAAACCACAGCCCCACGACAGAAGCCGGTGAATACATCCATTGTCCAAGAATAGACCAACACAGGCATGCCGAGGAGACCGACCACACGGCAGATAGCGCATATCACAGAAGCACACAACGGACGGGGAAGAAAGAAGAAAACACTCCCCCATGTCGGCCACATGCAAGTTAATTGGAAGGAGTCACACAGCACTGACCTTGAACTGTCTGAGAAGCATGTGGGAAGAGGGCCCGTGTCCTCCAAACAAGCCAACAGAACACAAGTCCTGTCTCCCTACGACTACACAGAGCTCACAGCAACCCCGGAGCGTGCACATTGCAGACTGCACACACAGCCGGAGCACGCCACCTCAACGAACCGCTGCGAAATGGCAACCGCAACACACCTACCCAACTACGCCGAACAGCTCAAGCTGTACAAAACCAACACGATACATACATTG
Organism: Calotriton arnoldi; assembly: GCA_963921515.1. Lineage (NCBI taxonomy): Eukaryota > Metazoa > Chordata > Amphibia > Caudata > Salamandridae > Calotriton > Calotriton arnoldi. The sequence goes on along the minus strand of CAWUFW010003924.1, from coordinate 226,506 downwards.
GGATGCGATCTCCTGTCCCTGCTGAACGTAAGTTACCGACTGACTTACCGCATCACATTGTTCAGCTGCGTCATGCCCGTCTTCTACTGTCGGAGGTGTCCCTACCAGCATCCCGTCGAGATATGCCTCTCCAACCCGGCATGTCTGAAGGCGGACCTGCTACCACTACTCCTCCCTCTGGACGCACACGACAGGGCCTGCTCTGCCTATGGGGGCATGGCGTATGTGGCCAACATCGCACCCGCACTGAAATGGGACCACTGTGCCTCCACACGACGGATCATCGAGAACAGCTACATCGAATGTCACCCAGCATGCCCCATCATGGTCCTCCAAGGGACAACTTACGAACAACACCTTGACAGCCACCATCCGCTTCATTGGCTGGCAAACATGTACACCACCAATGACATGGAAGCCCTGCTGGACGGCATCGCATACCTGACAACCTGTAAATACGTCGGACCACAACGCAGGTTCCCCGAGTGACCTATGAAGTCCAACCCCGCACCCATGCTCAGCTTCCGCACGGACTGGCCAGTCACCACCACAACAGCCATACCAAACGACCGGCAACTGTAACCACACCATCAACGACATCGCCATGACATCGGATATGACCGGGACATGCACACTGTTCCCCATCACATCCAGGAACACCGCATGCATCGTGGGAGGCAGTGGCATGGGCTCTGTGTATCACACCCACATGGACGGAACTGCACGAACAACCAGGACACAACATGGATCCAGCGCACATGGACACACACACCGCTCAGTGGACATGAATAGGTCGCCTGGAGTCTGTGGGTGCTGCACCCCTCCCACCCCCGCCCCGGGAATCCCATACCAGGACCTTTGCATGGACGACAAGTGCATACAACAACAACACGACCCCAGTGACTGTGACATGTCCAGTAACCACCACAGTGCAACAACAAGTGGCACGCCGCTGCATGCACGCAAGCACATGCCCTGATGTCATCTCACATGCACGCGTGCATGAGGAACAACCGCAGCAAACCTATCACATGGAACTGAGATGGACTGTGCCCATGATGCCGAGCGGTCTGGTAGGCTACATGTATACCGTCTGTGTCAAAGTCCGCAGCTCCGCAGCTATACGTAAATGTACATTAGCACAGCCTTGGCCAAGCAGATGTAACCCCACACCCTATCCCATTTGTAATCATGCTCAGTATATCCTCAACATGTATTCCGCTGCCAGTAGTGTCCACTATACTGCATCACAGAGGACAGAAGACTCAATATAATGTTTGAAACCAAAACTGTCTCCGCTGACTCATTTCACAAGTACGAATGAGAGAGGATGAGAGTATGTGAAGTACACGGCAGTCGTGACATGACCATGTAGTCCACTGGTATTGGATGTCAACGCAAATGAGTAGCACTACTGTGGAAGACACACATGTGTCGTGTGAAGTCGTATGGACGCAGTGCTCAGGTGGGTGGGTGCGACGGGTAGATGCGCACATGACAAGTTGGAGCACGCCGTGTTGGGAGGGGTCATGAACAGTACACCACCGCTTCCCTGGGCATTGTGAGAGGACACCTGTCGGGGGAGTGAACACGTGTGTGCACAGCAGCCGGGCACACGTACAAAGCGGTACCAGGCGCACCTCAGCCCACCCTCTGTGGACAAGCTGGATCCTGTTGTGCGCCCGCCATGCCCCTTGACAAGGCACACACAGCCCCAGTCGACCAGGTGTAACCCCAACATAGTCAATCCGCACAGGCGATACAGGGCACGGGATGGCAGTGGAGCATGGTGTGTGAGAGGTCTCCTCGCGCTTCTCCTGGTCATATCACGCAGGCAATAGAACCTCAACGTCTAGCATGGCACAAGTCACATGGAAGTGTAGGGGGACGCACCACAGCACGAGCAGCACTGACGTCACGGGAGGTGGCTCGCACCATCCCATCCATTGCCCATCATACCAACCACGCCACATGCCATTGCGACTAAGTGCAAGCGCGTGCGCCACCACCCCCGAGCCCTCCCCAGAGAGGCCAAAGAGTGAATGTGTGGGCCATCAGCCACAGACGGACGCGGCCTGGCCGCAAGGGCAGCCACAGCCACTGGGTGTCGCAGGTGGCGGATCCGGAAGGCGAAGACTGTGATGCATAGTCCATGCAGGCCGGGTCTCCATTTGGGGCACCACGCAGGTGGACGGCGTCCCGCCACACATCATACCCTGAGACAGCCCACTCATGCAACTGGACCCACACATACACTCCTTGCCCTCTCTGGTGCGAGCTTGGGGCTGCCTGTGCAAGCGCTAGCCTCGCAGGTGAGCATGCATATTGGGGGGCGAGGGGAGGACATGAGGGCTGGGGCGAAGATGACTGTATCACTGTCAGTTAGTACAAGGGATGACCCAGATGTGGAAAGGAAGAGACGTGTCCCGTGTGTACTGCAACTAGTCGCCAATCCAACTACCCCCATGTCCGGAATGTAAGCCCGCACCTAGGCCCGCCCATCCGCCACATCGAACATACCACCAGCACGACAACCTTCCCATTCGAAACACTGACTGGGGGTGGCGACCAGTGAACAATCATGTGTAGCCTACCCACGCGTACATGTGGGCCCTCCATGATCCATGTCACCTGCGGCAAAGACATGACATGCGCAATGAGGGAAGTGAGGAGAGCTGTCCGCCCCACGCGCAGAAGGTGCATCAGCTCCACAGACCCAGCAGCGAGTCCAGCAGGGGTCACATGTGCAGGGGCAGCTGTGCCTGGTGTGAAGGCACATGCATATAGACAGCACATCGACCAATGTGTAGTCTGCCCACATCCACAGTCCATCATCATGCGGACATAGGAATTGAACACAGGGCAACACATCTTAGTTGGTGCACCCACCGTGACCAACAATGCGCAATCATCGACGTACCCGCCCTGTGCATGGCCCCCCACCCAACGGAGGCACATCCAGTGCCACCATCCCACACACACAAGCCTTCCACGGAACATGCTGTGTCCAATGCTCAGTACAGAGTCAGCGCCCATCTGGTGGATCCTGAACAGGAGACACATGCACACACATGCCAGCTCCCACTATGTACGTCTGCCACCTGGCACGTGCAATGTAACCTCTCACCTGTGACGTGTGACTGCAAGCACACAGCCGTCTTGGCATGGGGCTGTCAATGTAGACACCAGTCAATGTTTCGGGAGCTGTGATCCGTACAGTGCTGTACATAGGGTGCAGTGCTGACACCTACTACTGTCTCATATCCCCTCGTGCCACAGGTCCCACTTGTATTGGCCGCTCAGCCCGTGCCCACATCGTCGTCGTCGTGTGCCATACTCATCCAGCCTCGGAAGCAGTTCCATGCTCAGCAGACACTCATGTTGCCGTGGCGTTGCCGCTTGACAAATATGCAGTCAGTCCCCATCAGCACGCCCCGCAAGTCATTGGGGCCTAGATCCCCATGTGCATGCACATGGCAGTGGTATGTCTCACTTGCCATTGCCATTGTTGGGAGACCTGTGCAAGTGTATTGTGGCCGTGCCGTCCCAGCTTGACAGCTGGGCTGTGGCTCATGTGCTTGCTCAGTCATGTCAGTGATGTGTATGCGAAATTGCTATGTGCCGTGTTGCTTTGACATGTGTCCTCTGCCATTTAACCCAGGCGGAGACCGAACATTGACCGCCCATACCAATTGCTGGCGGACATGGACGATACAGAGGTAATCAGGAAGTTTCGGCTGGACAGGCCAACCCTGCATCGACTGTGTGCCATGTTAGAGCCCCATCTCCGTCCCCGCAGGGTGTATCCGACTGCTGTCACCCCCACGGCTAAGGTGATGGCCGCCATGCATTTCTTCGCCACTGGGTCATTCCAGCACACAGTGGGCAGTGGAGGAGGGATGTCCCAGCCCATGTTCAGCAAGGTGCTGAGGGATGTACTGGCAGCCATGATGCTGTACCGGAACAGGTACATCAGATTCCCCAGGGCTCGTGAATTGACGGCAGTGAAGGGTGCATTCTATGCCCTTGGCAGAATCCCACACGTCGTGGGAGCCATTGACTGCACACATGTTGGCCTTGTTCCACCACAGGCCACTGAGCACCTGTACCGCAACAGGAAGCACACGCACTCCCTGAATGTGCAAGTGGTGTGCCTTGCGGACATGGTGATCACCCACGTGTGTGCCAAGTTTCCAGGCTCGGCACATGACGCACACATAATGCGCAACAGCATCTTCCCACGACTGATGGCCAATCTGCAACAGGATCGTGGCTGTATTGTCGGTGAGTATGTGGAGTGGTGTAGCGTGCTGGTTGTGCGATGCTGTCCCCTGTCCAGTTGGAATAGCAACGGTTCTCTGTGTCCCTCACACCCAGGTGACTCTGCGTATCCGAATGGGGCATGGCTGCTCAGTCCATTGAGGAATCCTCGCACCCCAGCAGACGATCGATACAATGAGGCACATGGGAGGACCAGACGTGTGGTCGAGCGTACCTTTGGCCTCCTCAAGTCCAGGTTCAGGTGCCTGGACCGCACCGGGGTGCACTGGCGTACTCCCCACAGAAGGTGTGCCAGATAGTGGTGGCGTGCTGCATGCTGCACAATCTGGCCATTCGGAAGCAGATCCCCCTCATTGTGGATGACGGAGATCAACCAGGGCCCCAGCCCGCAGACCAGGACAGCTCGAGTGAGGTGGACAGCGGAGAGGAGGAAGCTGGGAATGTGCGCCAGCAGCTCATCGCCCGCTACTTCACTTGACGGTGAGTGTCCATGTACGACGGATGATGTGTCTGTATCTGTGCAGGTGTGTGTGTGCTGTGTCAGGGTGGCCGTATGTTCACTGAGTGCAGTGTGTCAACGCTCCATGGCCAGGGTAGTATGCCACTGTTGGTGACTGTGGCATTGTGCCCTATTGCTCTGTGCGATGTGTGTACATTGCTTGTAGTTGTTGACATGTACTGTGTGATGGGTGTGTGACACACTCATTGAATGTGCTCCTGTTCTGTCTCCCACCCCTAGGTCCCTACAGGCCCTCCGGATTCCATTGCCATGCCACGCATCAGGTGCCTTTCCGCCCAAGGTGGCCGTTGTATTCCGTACAAATAAAACACAGGGCACAAACAGCAGTTAGTGAAAAAGGTGCATTTATTCCAAACTGTGACATGTGATTGTGTGTAAGGTGATGACAAAAGTGGTGCGTGCAGTGACAATGAGCTGTCGGTCATGGCTGCGTGATGATCAGGGTGTACCCACTGGTTCTATGTCCATAGTCCAACACACACATGCCATCCAGATGGCTGTGTGGAGTGGGATCGTAGAGCAAGTCAATGCAGTGGCTGGTCAAGGAAGGCTGGCGGAAGGCTGGCTGGCTGCCTCACTTGCGACTGGAGCGTGCGAAGTCCTCCCGGGAGATCTGTTTCCTCTTCGGACGGCCCCTTCCACGTTTGGGAGGGGGTGTGTGGTGGCGACCTGCTGGTGGTGGGTGAGGTGTGCTCACTGGCTGTGGACGCAGGGGAAGTGGACACTGCTGCCCGACCCTGCGCCCTAGCAGGTGGTGGCGGAGGTGGTGTTGCTGGCCTTGCCTGTGACCCCACCGCCACCACCAGCTGGCCCATGAGGTCCACGAGTTGGTCCATACGGGACACGAATTGGCCCATATGGGCGTCCATGGACCTCAGCACCCCCAGCACCTCCCGCGTGTCTGTAGCAGACCTGGCCCATTGTCCTTGGGCCTCTTCATAGGCCCCAAGGACTCTGGCCATTTGAGGCAGGGCATGGCTCCCAGGGGAGGCTGGCGTTTCCCTGACCCTGCTCCTCCTACCAGTCCTGCTGCCACCGGCCTGCCCACTAGCCACATTGCACACCACGGTCCTCGCTGTGGCTCCCAGGGTGGATCCAGTCGGCCGGGCCACCACCTGCGCTGGGGCTGGTGCCAGCGAAGACGTGGTGGTGGTGGTGGCGGTGGTGGTCGGTGCGGCGATGGTGGCGGTTGCGGCAGTGGTAGTGGCCACAATGACCGTGGGTGTGGCCGCAACGACAGTGGCAGCAGGGGGCTGGGACTGTTCAGCATCCCTGGATGATGGGTTGGTGGGTAGGAGGGGTCCTGGGGAGCGGCTGGGCCCTGCCACGCCAGATGGGCCTGCTTGGTGGTCCGTGTCCGAAGAGGAGGACAGATCCTCCAGATCCGTGTGTCCTCGTTGGGGGCTTGTGGGCTGGCTGTGCTGGCTGCTGTCTCCATCCCCAGCATCCGGCAGTTCGTCACCTGTGGAGAGAATGAGATTTGTTATTGTGTTGCACCTGGCGAAGTATGTATTTGTCGTCTGACATTGGCAGTTCGTGCAATCTCGTACATGGGTTTCCCGGAGGCGAGTGTGTGGCTGTGGCATCTGTAGTTGTGTGTGCTAGGCAATGGGACTGTGTGCTGTGCACATGTGGCATGGGACGGATTGGCCATGCCGATGGGTGTGTTGCTGTGCCCCTACTCATTGTGACTCTGGTGTATGCGGGCTCCTGGCCCATCCTGGGTCTGGTTTGTACTTTGCATTTGGGGTTCACATGGAACGCTTAGGAACGCATATGGCAACATGGGGGCCATGCCCCAGATTCGCATTTGGGAGGGGATATGCTTTTGGGGTTCACATGGAACGCTTAGGAACGCATATGGCAACATGGGGGCCATGCCCCAGATTCGCATTTGGGAGGGGATATGCATTTGGGGTTCAAATGGAACGCTTAGGAACGCATATGGCAACATGGGGGCCATGCCCCAGATTCGCATTTGGGAGGGGATATGCATTTGGGGTTCAAATGGAACGCTTAGGAACGCATATGGCAACATGGGGGCCATGCCCCAGATTCGCATTTGGGAGGGGATATGCATTTGGGGTTCAAATGGAACGCTTAGGAACGCATATGGCAACATGGGGGCCATGCCCCAGATTCGCATTTGGGAGGGGATATGCATTTGGGGTTCAAATGGAACGCTTAGGAACGCATATGGCAACATGGGGGCCATGCCCCAGATTCGCATTTGGGAGGGGATATGCATTTGGGGTTCAAATGGAACGCTTAGGAACGCATATGGCAACATGGGGGCCATGCCCCAGATTCGCATTTGGGAGGGGATATGCATTTGGGGTTCAAATGGAACGCTTAGGAACGCATATGGCAACATGGGGGCCATGCCCCAGATTCGCATTTGGGAGGGGATATGCTTTTGGGGTTCACATGGAACGCTTAGGAACGCATATGGCAACATGGGGGCCATGCCCCAGATTCGCATTTGGGAGGGGATATGCATTTGGGGTTCAAATGGAACGCTTAGGAACGCATATGGCAACATGGGGGCCATGCCCCAGATTCGCATTTGGGAGGGGATATGCTTTTGGGGTACATGCTGTGAGCCATGGGTGCTGAACGTGACATGTGTTGTGGCAGCATGACAGTGCATGGTTTGAGGTGTGTGCATGCTTGACATGGCCTGCATATTTGCTGTCTGTTGTGATTACTGGACATGGCATTGGACGCATCGTTATGAGTGAGTGATAGTTGTGTGCCAGCCAACGTATTGCAGTTGTCCCATCTCCTTGGTGTGCGTGCTGCCCTGTGCCATGTGCATCACTGCAGTGCTCGGGGGGTGTGGCCCATGTTGTGTGTTGTTGCTCACAGTGTGTCGTGCGCTTAATTGACTTCTGGCACATGGTTGGTCATGGGCATGTATCTTAGCGTGACTGCTGTATGTGTGGCAGCTGTGCGGATGACATGCCTTTCATGAGACCGGGGCTGACGGATGGGATGGATGGTATGTTGTATGTGCATGGTGTGTCTGTGAGTTTGATGGGTTCAGTGGTGTTCGTGTGCATTTCTGTTGTTCCGCTCTGTTGCGTCTAGTGTTGTTTGTCTTACATAGGCGTAGTTGTGGGGTGTGTGGTTGACAGGCAGTAGGGGCTACATGGACAGGACTTCAATGGTGTTTCGGTTGTGTGTAATGAGTTGCACAGTGGCTGCCGTGTGGGACTATATTCAGTGTGGCTTGTGCATGCAGACGTGGCTCCTTGGGTGTTGCTATGTCTGTGATGGGTCATGTGGGGTGTGAGTCTGTTGTTCATGTCCGTGTGCACATTGTTCACTTGTTCGTGACGGTGGGCGGTGCTGCGTGTTCGTCTGCTACGTGACATGTCCCATGTGTTGGTCGTGTTATGGTCCTCATGCCTCCAGTAATCCAGCCCTGTCCAGTTTCCCACCTGCAAGTTGTTCGTGCGTGCACTGTACTGGATGCCACATGGCTCTAAGCGGGGGGTGCTCCATGTTGCAGGTCTGTGGGGGTGGGGGGGTGTTGTGGGTCGTGGGGGTGGCTGGACACCCACTGACACCGATTGCTGTGGACCGTGATGTCTGCCTTTCGGCTGTCGTTGTGCACTGCGGTGGCTGACACGTGGCTGTGGGGTGTGGGGGATGCTCCTCCTTGCTGTGCTGTGGGACTGGGGCCTGGTGTGTGTTGTACTTGGGCTGTCCACCCTCCCACCCACTGCACTTTGTGTTCCTGCCACTTACCTGTTACTTGTCGGTTAGTGCAGCTGTGGCGGACACATGGGTGTGGTGGGTGCTCGTTGTGGCGCTTCTGGCATATTTGGGGACCTGTTGGTGGTTACGTGGCTGGCTTAGTGTACACATGTCCCCACGCATCTTACAGTTGTTCGGTTTGGGCTGTGTGTGGTAGTGTCTGTTGCATGTGTGTGTGATGTGTTGTGTATTGTGTGCTGGACATGGGGGTGTTTGTCCCTGGGAGCTGTGGCATGGTAGTTGCGCATGTGAGTACATAGCGGTGTGCTGGTATACATTAGTTTGTACTTACCAGCCTCCACTCCCCCTGCTAATCCGGCGAGGATCTCCGGATGGATTACGACTCGCACCTTCTCCTCCCACGCTTTGAAGGTCTTAAAGAGCGCGGGATTCCCTCCGCCAGTGACGGCAGCCAGCTCTCTGTTTTTGCCCTCCTTCTTCTTGACCAGGCTCTTTACGTCATTCCAACGTTTGTTAATCTCGACTCTGTTCCTGGGCAGGGTCCCGACTGCATTGACCTGGTCTACGATCCGGTTCCACATTCTGTTTCTGGTGGCTAGTGGTGTGTGCTGGACCATGTTCCCATAGATTTGTGGGTACACCTTGATGATCTCGTCGACCATGACCGTCAGCTCCATGGGCGTGAACTTGGGCATCCTTTGTGGTGCCATGGTGTTTGTGGTGCTGGTGCGGTGTGTGTTGTGTAATGTGCAGGGGGTTTGTGGTGCCGGGGTGTGGTGGTGGTGGTGGTGGTGGTGTTTGGTGGTGGTGGTGGTGGTGGTGGTGGTGGTGGTGGTAGTGATGTGTGCGTTTCTGTGGTGTTCTGCTGTCCTTGCTGTGTCACTGTGTCCTCTCCTCTCTTCTCTGGTTTGCAATGTAGCAAGGGGTTGTGGTCTGTGGGAGTGCTGCTTTTGTACTCACCTATGTGGGTGTGTCCTCATGGTCTGTTGTTTTCAGGTGTGTTGTGTCTGGGGTTCTGGCCTTTGTATTTTTTGTTTGTCCGGGGGGTGTTTTCGGGATGTGTACTGTGCTTGTGTATTTGTGCGTGCCTTGCTGTGTGGACTTGTTGGCCATGTTGTGTGCTATTGGTTTTGTGTGCGGATGGTTTCTGTGCAGGTACGTTGGCGCCATGGCTTCTGCCGTGTCGATTCTCATCGGCGTTGTTTGCGCTGGCGGGCGGTATATTTGTGGTTTTTCCGCGCTCATGGCGGTGCGATCGTAATTTCACGTGCGGTGTGTCGGCCGTGTGGGCGGGCGGTTTTGTGTTGTCGTGCGTGTTTCCATCCGTGGCGGGCGGTTTGACTCCGACTCGGACGATGGCGGGCGGTATTTTGTGTGATTTTTCGCCGATGGCGGTTTCGGTTTGTGTAATCGTAATGGCGTGGTCGGTGTTCAGGCGGTGTGTGCGGGCGGATTTTTGCCGCTTCCATGCCTGGCGGATTTATTTACGCCGGGTATCGTAATGGGCCCCATAGTTGTTAAAAATAGTTTTTTTAATTAGTGGTATGTATTTTAGTATGTATTTTAAATGTATGTGCTCTATTTTTTAGTCTAAGTATTGCTTTTGTTTTTTAATATATGTGTTAATTTGTTAGTAGTTATTAATTTTATTTTAAATTAATTTTGCGTTTTAGTTCCGTAGCGGGCTGTGGGTTTATAGGGGAATAGGGTGGGAGGTAATTTAATTATAATACATTAAATATTAATTTTTATTTATTAGTATTTATTTAATTTAGATTTTATAGTGTTAATTGTGGGAATTAATTTATTATTAATTAATTAATAATTGGCAGTTAATTTTTATTAATTAATTAATTGGTAAATATGTTAATTGTGTCTTTTTAGGAGCGGGTTGTGGGTTTATAGGGGAATAGGGTGGGAATTAATTTAATTATAATTAAATTATTATAATTTTTTATTAATTAATATTTATTTATTTGATATTTTTATAGTGTTAATTGTGGGAATTAATTTATTATTAATTATTTATTAATTGGTTGTTAATTATCATTAATTTATTGTTAATTATGTTAATTGTGTCATTTTGTTAGGAGCAGGTTGTGGGTTGATAGGGGAGTAGGGAGGGAAGTAATTTAATGTTAATATATTTATTAATATTTTTTATATAATATTTATTTAATGTTACTTTATAGTGTTAACTGTGGGAATTAATTTATTAATAATTATTTATAATTTGCTTTTTAATTGTTATTAATTAATTAATTATTTGTTAATTAATTATGTTAATTGTGTCATGTTTTTAGAAATGGGTGGTGGGGTTTATAGGGGAATAGGGTGGGAGGTAATTTATTTTTAAATAATTAATTATTTGTTAATTAATGCTAATTAATTAATTACAATTTAGATATGGCAATTGTGTAATTAATTTGATGTGTGAGTTGTGGGGTTTATAGTGGCAAATGGTGGGAAGTAAATTTTTGTAAATTAATTAATGATTTGTGGTTAATTGATATTAATTTATTATTGTAAAATTAGTTATGGAAATTGTGTAATTATTTTTAGGTGTGTGTTGTGGTCTTTATTGAGGTAGAGGGTGGACAGTAATTTAGTTTAAAATAATTAATCATTACTTGATCATTAATAGTTATTTATTACTTGATAAATATTTTTGGTAATTGTTTATTTTTGATTTTGTTTGTGGATTTTGGGTATATAGGCGTAACGTTTGGTTAGTATATACATTTTTATCTGTTTTAATGTTTCTATAATTAATAATATTTGTTTAATTGATAAATAATTGTGTTAATTATGGATGCTCCACTTTTAAAAAAAATTTAGTTGTGTGGTGTTAAAGGGTAGGTTAAAAAATATTATATTTATGTAATAAATTATGTTTTTGATTATAAATGATTTTTATTACAAAATATTTATTTGTTTGTAAATTACTTTAAAATTTTTAGAAAAATAATCTTTGTATGTAATTCTTTTAACATTATATTATGTTTCTATGTTTTGTAATTTTTTAATTTTTTATATATGTTTTGTTTTTGGAATTGTTATTACTTTTATCCTGTAGTTGATATTTTGTTTGTTTTTAAATTTAATTTTTCTTCAGTGGGAATAGTAACTTGTACCCCTCCGCTATCCAACACTTTTCCTACTGCTGTATTCGCAGGAATGGGAATAGTAATTTATACCCCTCCGCTACCCAACACTTTCCCTACTGTTGCAGTCACTGGAGTGGGAATAGTAATTTTTCCCCTCCACTATCCAAAACTTTCCCTACTGTTGCACTCGCTGGAGTGGGAATAGTAATTTTATCCCCTCCGCTATCCAACACTTTCCCTACTGTTGCACTAGCTGGAGTGAGAATAGTAAGTTTTACTCCTCCGCTATCCAACATATTCCCTACTGTTGCACTCGTTGGAGTGGGAATAGTAATTTTTTCACCTCCACTATCCAACACTTTCTCTACTGTTGCTCTTGCAGGAGTGGGAATAGTAATTTTTCCCCTCCGTTATCCAACACTTTCCCTACTGTTGTACTCGCTGGAGTGGGAATAGTAATTTTATCCCCTACGCTATGCAATACTTTCCCTACTGTTGCACTCACTGGAGTGGGAATAGTAATTGTATCCCCTCCACTAAACAAAACTTTCCCTACTGTTGCACTAGCTGGAGTGGGCATAGTCATTTTTACTCCTTCGCTATCCAACACATTCCCTACTGTTGCACTTGTTGGAGTGGGAATAGTAATTTTTACCCCTCCGCTATCCAACACTTTCCCTACTGTTGCACTCGCTGAAGTGGGAATAGTTATTTTTACCCCTCCGCTATCCAACACTTTCCCTACTGTTGCACTCATTGGAGTGGGAATAGTAAATTATTCCCCTCCTCTGTCCAACACTTTCCCTACTATTGTATTCACTGGAGTGGGAATACAAATTTTTACCTCTCTGCTATCCAACACTTTCCCTACTGTTGCACTTGCTGGAGTTGGAATAGTAAATTTTTATCCTTCGCTATCCAACACTTTCCCTACTGTTGCACTTGCTGGTGTGGGAATAGTAATTTTTACCTATCCGCTATCCAACACTTTCCTTACTGTTGCATTCGCGGGAGTGGGAATAGTAATTTTTACCCCTTTGCTCTCCAACACTTTTTTTACTGTTGCCCTCAATGTAGTGCAAAATGTAGGTTTAAAAAATATTAAATATTGTAATATTTTAATTTATAATATAATTTTTTAATTAATTTTTATGTTACAAGTGTATGTATATATATTTATTTATATTTTTTAATATATTTATAACATTTTAAAATTAATTAAAATTATTATTTATTGTTTTTAAGCAAATATATATATATTACATTTTATATATGTATGTTAAATTTTTTTACATTAAATTCATTACTTATAATTAACATTTACAAATAAATCTAAATAATTTTTTTAAAGTTTAATTTATTATTTAATTTGTTTTACATTATTTTTTATACATATAAAAAAACTATATTTTATACATCGATATTTTTACAACGATATTTTTTCTCTCGATATTTTTGTATTTACCATTATGAAGATAGGTGGTCGATATTTTTGACAATTATATTTTTGTCACGATATTTCTGTAGGTCGATATTGTTGTTGTTGATATTCTGTCAGTGATCCGCTCGAATAAGGGCAGCTAGCTCGGCAGCTTGGGCCGACTGATAAGGAACCCGTGATGTCTCTACTACCGTGCGCAGTGTGGTAATAGCGTAGGCTGCAGTCATAGTGCCATCTGGTAACTTAAAACAAGAGCCATCGACATATAGTTCCCCTTGTGGGTCAGACAAGGGAACATCAGTCAAGTCTACCCATCCTTTCGTCTCTTCCTCTGTTCGGAAGATGCAATCATGTTTGTCAACTTCATCACTCTCGGAAGGGAGGGGTAGTAACGTGGCTGGATTCAGAGTAGCACATCTTTTAATTGTAATGTGTTTAGCAAACAATGTCAATTCATAGCCGGTAAGACGTGCAATGGTGAGGTGCTGTGTCTTTGTCTTGTTCAAAAGCGTGTCCACAGCATGGGGTACCATAACTGTGAGGTCAGTATCAAGTACGAGTCCAGCCGATTGTCTGATTAAAGTGGCCACAGCCGCGCCCGCTCCTAGACAACTTGGGAGGGCTCTCGCAAAGGGATCAAGCACAGCAAAGAAATAAGCACATGGCCGTTGCTTATCCCCAAATTTTTGTGTTAGGACAGAAAGCGCACAACCAGCCATCTCGTGAACATAGAGCACAAACGGCTTGCCATAGGTAGGTGTACCAAGCACAGGAGCTGAACAAAGCACAGTTTTTGATTGCTCGAAAGACTGCTGGCATTCAAGCGTCCAGGGCAAAGGCTCATGCACTTCTTTCGTTGTTAGTGTAAGCAAGGGTTTAATTAGTAGGGAGTAATTAGGTATCCACTGGCGACAGTAGGAAGTGATACCTATAAAAGCGCGTACATCTTTTTGAGTTTGTGGAATGGACATTTTAACAATAGTACTGATACGCTCAGAGGTCAACCTCCTACCATCCTTCGACAGTAGGTGACCTAAATAGGTGACTTCCTGTCGATAATACTGAAATTTAGAAAGGGAAACTTTATGTCCATGATGAGCTAAACGCAGCAACAATTTAACTGTACTGTCTTTACAACCTTGTTCAGTGTCAGAAGCGATGAGCAAGTCATCAACATACTGCACCAATACATTACCTGAGGGAAGTGAAAGGGAATCCAACTGACTCTATAAAGCTTGACTATAAATACTCGGACTCTCTGTATTGCCCTGAGGAGCTCGGCAGAATCTAAAGCTCCTACCAGCTAGGGTAAAACCAAACAGATATCTACTATCTGGATGAATAGGAATACTGAAGAAGGCATTTTTCAAATCAATAACAGAATAGAATTTTGCAGTAGAAGGAATCATTGTCAAAAGGGTGGTAATATCAGGAACCACCGGAAACTGGGAGACCACAATCTTGTTAACTTCGCGCAGGTCAACCACAAAACGATAAACATCCTCCTGATCATCGGGGGAACCTGAGGGTGTCCGTTTAAGAATCAGAAGAATGGGACTATTACAAATATTGGCAGACGTCTCTTCAACTACACCTTTTTGTATCAAATCCAGAATAATCTGTAGAAGGGCCCGTTCTCCCGCCTGAGGTATCTTATACTGAGGAATACGAGGCAAAATAGCATTGTCTTTCACCTTTATCGAAACTGGCGGTATGTGCAACAGGCCTACATCTGTATCACCAGTCGCCCATAGTGTAGATGGCACATCAGCGAATTCAATGGGAAGATGGTGAGACAAACACTGTTTAGTACTCACATTTGGGCCCATCATCATATAAACACCTTCCGGAGAACAATAAATAGTAGCATGCAATTTCTTCAACAAATCCAAACCCATCACATTTTCTCCACAATTTGAGGTCAACAAAAACGGAGAATCCACAGTAAAAGGACCAACAATCAATGCAAGGGGTTGAGAAATGGGGCTTACAACCGGTACACCTGAAAAACCTACCGGAATATTATTGTGGCCAGACAGATCCGCCCCAGGGACCAAATGTCGAGAAACAGAACTCTTCGTCGCACCTGTGTCGACCAAAAATTCCTTAGTCGAGCCTTGCAAATCCACAGTGACATAAGGGCCATGCTGATCTACAGGTATCGGAACTGGTCCCTCACTCTGTCTCTGGCTGTCCTAGCTGTAAGACATACCTGTCACCTCATCCGTATCGTAATCATCATGATAATACTGTCCATCGTGAGGGTCATCAAAATAATTGGTATCAGAACGACCCTGTGAGACCGCAGCACTCTGTGCTCTATCGGTCCCACGACCTCGTCCAGAAGGACCTCGCTCTCTAGGGACTGCAACTTTCTGCAAAAGCACAGGACACTCACTACACCAATGGTCCTCCTCCTTACAATATGCACACTGATTCGGCCCCAAAGGTGTCGTGGTTGGCTGTCTACTAGTGCGTGGAAGCTGTCCGGCAGGACCACCACGTCCTCTACCATTCCCCCTAAATGCTTGCTGTAACAACACCTTCGTCTTCAACTCCTTATGCTTTTTATCTGTCTTCTCCTTCTCCTCTTGGTCACAGTGTTCATAATATTGAGACATATTCAGAATAACAGAGGGGGAAGAAGTGGACCAAGTACTCTTAGACGCCTGCCAACGAGTCGCAATTTCAGGAAGTAGATTAGAAACAAATCTGTCAACAAACAACCGAACTTCCCACTCAATAGACATATCCTGCCCACTATAGTCCAGAAACGTATCTTCAAACCGAGTGAAGAAATCAGACACTCTTTCATCCTTCTTCTGTCGACAAACCATCAGCTTATCCCAACTCACTTACTTCGGCGGGATAAGAGAATGCATATATGTAATAATACGACCGGGCAAAGCAAGTATCTCAGCTCGAGGCTTATCACCTGGCTTGCTTTCCTGATCCCATCCCTTAATCTGGTCCCAAGTGCCACCCAACTCCACAACATGATCCTGGGTATGAACCTGTCTCTAAATATCAACCGGAACAAGAAGGCCAAAAAACATTTCAATATCAACAAAGGTCATTACAGTAGAAGAGGCAGCTTCAGTCAACTCTTTGTAATAAGCAGTGGGATTCTTCCTCGGATCAGGCAAATGAGCCTTAAGGGATAAAACCTTACTTCTTTTCTACGGAGTATAAACCCATTGTTCCTGGAAACGGGCCGCCACACCCGGTCTGGTAACAGTACCACGCTGATCTGTTAACTCTGGTATTTCTGGGTGATATATAGGGTGAACCTCTCGCATCGGAAACTGAGACACTGGGGTAGGACTCTTCTCATGCAACCTATCCCTATAAGCAATTAACGTTGTAACATTCCCGAAAACTGGCCAGGCTCAAAATCACTAGCATACTCATTATCTCTAATATCATAGAATTTGCTGCGCATCATTTCCAAAGTGTTGCTGCCAAAGACCAATCAACGTAGTACATATATGCTTAAGAGCATGCTGCTGTACAATGGGCTCAAAATCTAGCATAACTGCCCAAACATCCTCCACACTATAAATGGGATTACGACCCCACTGCGCAGCCTGATTAGCTATTACTTGTTTTTCTTCCTCCTTCACCCCAGTCCGTACTAATGGGCCCAGTCGCTCCTTAAATTTCGTCCAATCTCTATCCTCAAATCCAAGTGCTGGCGTCTCAGTACTCAAAGAAGTCGGAGGATGAAAAACCATAGTAGGAGAAGCAACAGAAGTGGCAGGTACAATCGTCACTGGTGCTTGTACTGAAGGAGAGAGAACAGAGGATACAGGAGTCGAGACAGTAGGTGTGCTAATAGTCATAGTTGCCAAAGATGGCGAGGGCAAAGAAGGAGCAGGAGGTGCTGTGGCCAAAGCTGTGGAAACAACAACTGTACATACGGGAACTGTCGGAGCAGATACAACAGGCTGCTGCGACTGTAAAGGAACAGCGTGGTATATCCTCTGCGGAGCATATGGAGCCGGGGGTCGAGTGTCCAACAACTCCTACGCAAAAGTATCATTCTCCTCTTGGGCCAAATAAGATTTATCAATATGCAACCAAAACCTCCTATCTTCACATTCAACTCCTGTCTCTTGCTTTTCTCTATCATATGCTACAGCTTTTTGAGTCAGTGTCTGCATCTTCCCCTTTCGTGCATCTTTTTCCATCTTCAGTCGTCTCTGCCTAGCTACTTTCTGCCATGTTCTGAGGGAATCAAACATAGACTGCCTACTTCGTCTTTTAAATAACTGCTCCTGTAAAAACACAAAATCTTTTGCTCATCAAAAGTGCCCGTCAACGGCCACTGTAACTCGGCATTGTCCCTGGTATATTTGTGCCATAATGTACTAAACATAATAGGGCCAAGACCATGTTTCACATATGTATCAAAATTAGGGGTGCTTCTGGAGGCGCCAGCTGGGCTTCCTCTGATCGAGCATCTGCAGAACAACAACGACAACACAAAGAGAAAAACTTACTGATTCCAGGCATTTTCAAAAGGAAAACAAATTCATTGTTTTGCCTGGCAAAGCAATTGCAAGTGCTTTTATCAAACTAAAAGCACAATGGTACCATATCCACAAAGAACCAAAACAAACTCACCTGATATGAGTAGCATAAACAAACACGATTCTCCACTGCCGACTCTGCAGACCAAATGGTCAGATCCAAGGGTTCAGGAGTCCAGTCGGGATGACCACTGGGCGAGGCTCCGTCCAGCAGGACGGAAGGGGCAGCTGCGAGCAATCGATACTCCTCGTGCAGGGATCCCTGAACCGTCAGTCCGACCCGACGATGGCCTCGACCTCCCCACTGTCCGCGGAAAGGGGATGGGTCCCTGTTCGGGTGCCTACTGAAGGAAGTTGCCCGATTTGGGTCACTCGGGTCACTAATGACCACCTCTCAGCCTTCCATACCAAATGAAGAGTCGGTCAGACAGTAGAGAATACAAACCAATAATTGTTTATTTCAGAATACACTCAGAGCGGAGCCCAGTCTGACCAGTCGCAAGGAGTGCTGCAGAGGGACTGAAATCGACAAGCATAAAGATACATTTAGTGCATTTCGTAACTGGGCTAGAACACCCCTACAATGGAATTTTCCAGGCAGGTGCTGCAAGGCAATGGAATACAAAAAAAACAATCTCAGTGCTCATATCTCATACAAACTTTCAAAGTCCAAGGTTACTCCAGTTGGCCCCGTCACCAGACAAGTGGGAGAAGGCCGCTATCTAGTGAGAAAGGTATGCGCTAATAAGAACAGTCTATTCATTAGTGAAGCAAAACCCAAATGAAACCTTAGCAGAAGCCTTTTCTCAGAAATAGCAAAGGATTAGTTTTGATCATGATTCAAAATGGCACCTAAATAGAAAATGGTGCAGCGAATGCTAACTTATATAGGATAATACGTAAGCAGGAGCATTTCTAGTCTAACAAAAAGGTGTCCTGAAGCGAAGTCAAATGTAAACATCACTTCACCTCAGGAAAAAACACATTTCCTGTCTACAAACGCCAGCATGGTGGCTTTTCCTTTCCACGAAATGGAGAAGTTAAAAGGAGAATACGCCCAAATCAACTCTCCCTTTCCCCGCGGAACCCACCACAATCCCCTAAAAAAAACTTCCCTGATAAAGTCCCCAAACTAAGGATTGCTCGACTGAAAGAAACCTCATGGCAGCAGAGCAAATGGTTAGAAACTCAACACTCCCAGCAAGTCTTGGAGAACCTGGAGTAAAGTTGACTGTCAATAACAATAAAACCATGTCCTAAGTGCAGAGACATAACTGACCTGGTCAGTGTGACTGCTTTCCCCCAGCGCAGCTCCACCACTAAGTGCTTGCCCCCTGAGCTCTCTGTTTCCAGGGTATTCGAGGCCCTCCTCCACCCGCAGGCTCCTGCCTGCGCCTCATCCCTGGTGGTCCAGTGGGAGAGCACTCTGCTCTTCTGCCTTTGCCTCTCTTTGCCTCTTTCCTTTTGTGCCCTCTTTTTCTCTTTCCTTCGTTTTGCCGTTCTGTCACTTTTTACTTTCTCACTTCTCACTCTCCTCACTGTTCTCACTCTTTCCTTTGCTTTCCTTCGTTTCCCCCCATCGCCTACGTGGCCCCTCCCCCTCCAGTGTGTTTGTTTCGCTCCGGCCTCCCAGCTGACTCGTCCTCCCCCGATTCCTACCTAATGGCAGCCGTGCAGCGGCCGCACAGCGGGCACCTCGAAGGCAAGCCCGTCTGCGCCCGTCCGTGACCCGACTGCGACCAGCGCCAGGCACCCTGGTCCTATGACCCACCATCGCTACAACTCCTGCATCCTCAACGATCTCAACCCCAGACGCAACAACAACTGCCAGCACTCACCAGACCTGCTGACTGGGGGTGGTTTGCAGCATAGAATTTTTGTTTGATGTGCAATCATCACACACCAACTGGATAACCTTTGAGTTGAAGTGGCTTCCGTTGTCACTCCAAATCAAACGGGGTAAACCGATATGAGGGAAGAACTCCTTTAGGAGTGCCTTCGCCGTCTCCATGGCTGTGTTCTCTTTAGTGGGGTAAGCCTCAACCCATTTACTAAATGCACAAACAACCACTAACACATATTTCAGATTGTTGACTCGCTGCATCTCAATAAAATCCATCTGAAGGACCTCAAAAGGGAAGGAATGGGGTGCAAAATTACCAGGGGATGCGGGGGTGCCTTTACCAGGATTATACATCATGCATACAATACAGTATTTAACTAGGTGAGCAGCGACCTTGGGAATGTTGTCATTCTGCCATACAGGATCTAGCAGTCTACAAATACCCTTTGCACTGATGTGGGCTGGTCTGTGTGCCATAGTAACCACAGGGAGGACATATGCCCTACCCTCCTTCGACAATAGGTGACCTACATAGATGACCTCCTGTCGACAGTATTGAAATTTAGAAAGGGACACTTTGGGGCCGAATCCGATTCGGGCCGGAAAAAATACCGACCAACTCGGTACGGGACCATAGTCCGACCGACACGTACCGGCGTTGCCCGACCTGGGAAGTACGATGAAATGCATGTGAATCACGACCGACTCGTACGGAACTCAAGGCGAACGACCGACCCGGACGGAAACAAGCTATCCGGCCGGGAAACCACACGAATCGAACCGACCGACACGCACCAGGAATCAACCCGAACAAAACGTACCCGCGAACTCCGACCCGCGCAGTACGATGCAATGGGTGCAAAAGCAGACCGATTCGCACGGAGCCCAAGCCGTACGACCGACACGCCTACAAAACCCAGCCGAACAAACACAATACACCGCGACCGACGCGTACGCCGCATATGAAACTGAGCTGAAACACAGCGGGAAAGGCTCGAAGAGGCGCGCACGAGATAACTGCAACGTCCTACTCGGTCAGAAGAACGACTCCAACATGCACAATAATCACAAATGAAAAAATACAAAAAAGAGGGCCAAACAAGCAATGACAAAGCCAATAAATACAGGGGGGAATGGAACAAGAACACACCCCCAACTCCACCTACATAAAGGCCACAAATCCCTACCATGATCCTTTGCAAATTCCACTGACCTGCCAGCACAGAACACCAGCAGACAGCAGACACACACACAGCTCATCCAACACAAAAGCCACACACCATTAGCACCTCAACAAATAGCACCCTCACCCTCACACAGCAAAACCTACACACACACACCCTCACCTGCACACACACACACATCAATCACCACCACCACCCATCACCATGCCCCTAAAGAAGAATACAAAGTTCCTAGATAGTGAATTGGAAGTCATGGTAGACGAGATCCTGAGGGTAGAGCCACAGTTGTTTGGCACATTGGTCCAACAGACCCCCACGGCACAGAAAACCAAGATGTGGGCGAGGATCGTCGACAGGGTGAACGCACAATCACCATGTTTGCGCACAAAGGAAGACATCCAGAACAGGTGGTATGATGTGCGCAGGAGGGTCAGGGACCTACTGAAGAAGAATTACCTCCTGAGCCAGCACACCGGCAGTGGCCCTCCTGCCAAACCAGTATACCTCAGGCCCTGGGAGGAGAAGGTGCAGGCCATCCTACCACCAGTGAGCATATATGGACTAACAAACATCCCAGAGCCTGGTGAGTACACAACTAATATATACAATATTGTGTGCCAATACACACACATCACGGTCAAGGGGATAGTCAAACCATGCACCCCTAGCAAATCAACAGCAACCAAAAGATAATCATCCCAAGAAGTGTATGTCACTCAGATAAACATGTCATAGTGATATGTAACTGTGTCATGACATGTACAAACCCAATACCAAATAGAGCTAGGCAGTGGCACAAATCTAACTAACAAACACTGTCAGATATTTAGCCACCACTAGAACACCACCTCACAGGGAAGCTCACAGAAAGGAAGGAATCCTGTGTATGCTGGTGGTCAGTGTAGCCAAGAGCATGATGGGACTCGTAGTAACAGATAATGGGCAGCCTCACATTTGGACCATCAACACCACTCTGAACCATGCTCACAACACAGGGAGTGGATAAGGACTGACAATATGGCTGACACTGGGTACTGCTGTGGGGAGCACAAGGCCCTGCTGGGAACTGGGCACCAACAAACAACAGGACCACACTGTCAGCCATCTTGCCATTGCTGTCACACTCACACACAGTGAAGTCCACTCAAAAGGAAGGAAGTATGGGCATGCTGGGAAGGGGGGTGTAGGCAATAGCATGATGGGAGTTGTAGTCACAGATATTGCTCACCCACACAATTGGCCCATCTACACAACTCTGAACCATGCTCACATCACAGGGAGTGGATAAGGACTGACAAGATGGCTGACACTGGGTACTGCTGTGGGGAGCACAAGGCCCTGCTGGGAACTGTGCACCAACAAACAGCAGAACACCACTGCCTGACATCCTGAAAGCCAACTTGCACTCCCTGCAATGCAAGCACGTTGCATTGCGGGATATCTGGCTGGGTGGGAAGGAGGACTGACAGCACTGACCATAGTTACAAGCAGCTCTCCTCACACACCCCCTCAACACAAACTCCACATAACCCACCTGGGAGAATGCAATGCCTCACACACCAAATGAAGATCCCACAAAGAACCACCACCCTGGGTAATGCTGTGTGAAGCACAGGGACACTCTTGGGACTTGTAGCCAAACAAACGCAAGAACAACACTGTCAGCCTTCCTGTCAGCACAGGCACACTACCCCACAGGGAAGCAGTGTCAAAAGGAAGGAAGTACAGGCATGCTGGGAAGGGGGGTGTAGGCAATAGCATGATGGGAGTTGTAGTCACAGATATTGCTCACCCTCACAATTGGCCCATCAACACCACTCTGAACCATGCTCACATCACAGGGAGTGGAAAACAACTGACAAGATGGCTGACACTGGGTACTGCTGTGGGGAGCACAAGGCCCTGCTGGGAACTGTGCACCAACATACAGCAGAACACCACTGAATGACATCCTGAGAGTCAACCTGAACCCACTGCAAGGGTGGCATGCTTCATGGTGGGATAACTGGGCTAGGTGGAGAAGGATGGCCGGATGTCCACCAAATACAACCAATGCTGACCATGCACACACCTCAACATTCACATTGACATGCCCCAGGTATGCAGGACAATGTGCTACACCAATATCAACCTCTTACTGTGACAACTTAGGACAATGCAATGTACATGCCCGCATCCAGAGGTACAGTCACAACTGTCAGGTGTGTGAACCATTGATGCCTGTAGAAACATAACATACAATGTGTGTCTCATCCAAATACAGGTGATGATGATGGGGACACAGCAGCAGGCAAGGAGGAGTCCCTGTCCCAGGCTCCGGGGGACACTGAGCTCACTGGTGTGGAACAGCCTCTGCCCTCCTCGGATGGCGAAGACCTACCTGGCACCTCCGGTGTGAGTCATCATGCAGCACCAGCAGGACCAACATCTGCACCCCCTGCACCCACCCCTCCAACAACTGCCAACACACAGACCACCCCCGCCGACACGGACAGACCAAGGACCACCGATGATAACAGCACAGGGTCGCAGGCCCACCGTGGAGCAATGGACAACAACACCACTAACAACCCCCAAGGGGGCCTTGGGTCACCTGTGCGTGCCACCGCAGGTCCTGCACGTGTCGCCAGGGGTGGTGGGAGGGGTGGTAGACATAGGTCGCTGCTTGCAGAGGGGTCTGGACTGCATGATGACCCACAACTGGCACGTATCGCTGATGCGTACCAGGATAGCACCGGAGAGGTCAGACAGGTAGTGGGGATCCTCAAGGGCATACAACAGCAGCAGGCTGCCCATCATGCCCACTTGGACTCCCACATGTCCCGTGTGGAGACACACATGTCTCGCATGGAGTCCAAGTGGGACACATTGCAAGAACTCACAGCGGTGCATAGGGACATATTGACATGCCTCCGCCAGATTAGCACCAACATGGCCACACCTCCCTGTGTGCCCACAACATCTGGTGCTGCAACAACTGACACCGCCACAGGGAGGGAGGAGGACTGTGGCGGAGACTCCCCTGCACCGCCATGACTGTGGACTACACTCAGGACATTTCTGCTACCAAGACTTCCAACTCATCTGGGAACTTTGGATCACAATCCCAATGTACAGCACCCACCATCCTGTGCACTATACACACACACATTTCTGTAAATAAAATCACTATTACACCATACTTGCCTCTGTTGTAATTCAAATGTGGATACTGTTATGGTGAAGATGATCTGCTAAATTACACTGTGTATGCTAACTGCTACAGCAAGTACAACACCATCATGTGAGTCATGGTGACGTGACACATATGAGGGAGACACACCACTAGGGCTACACAACACAGAGACACCAGGGCCATCGGACTCATCGCCTACAGTGATGTTGCCAGGAAATACTGTGGAATGCACAGACACCACACCTACTCAGAGTCTGTGTCAACTAGCCCACAGGTGCAGTAAGCAAATGTCAGTCAGATGTGTGACCACAGACAACGCACATCCCAAAGTGAAGCACAGGTTTATTACACATTTGCAACATGTTGTTTCCACTACAAATGCAAGGTTTACCCACGTGGCAGTGGCCAAACAGTCAACAAGTGCAGAAGATATGAAGTCCAGGGGTGTGTGGCACATCACCTGTAGTGAAACTACTGCTGCCACCCTGAAAGCTGAATCATGGTGTCGGGGGATCCAAGTTGACCAAAGTACTCAGTAAGCACCCTGTGAAGGACAGACATGACACACAGTTAAAACCACTGAAGAACAGGATTGAACTGCAATACTCATGCCCAATACATGTCACAAGACAAGTACACAAAACCAAGTTAGCATGTCAAAACTGTTGGGGAGTACATACTACCTGTAAGGACACATTGCTGCACGCATCCAGTCAAGTAGCACATGGCCACACTCAAACAGCACCAGAGCACCACCCACACATATCATGCAAACTCACATCATTCACATTACATCTCCCTGGATACTCACATTCAGCTGAAGAAGTTGGTGATGAGCTGTGTGCGGACATCACCATCATCATCATCATCATCACTGGCATCGTGGTCCAGGCCAGGATCCTCCACAGGTGGCGGACGTTGGTCATCGTCATCCAGGATGAGAGGCAACTCCTTCCGCACTGCCAGGTTGTGTAGCATGCAGCAGACGATGACAATCTTGCACACCTTTGCTGGGGCATATGGGAGGGCCCCTCCTGTCTTGTCCAGGCAGCGGAAGCGGCTCTTCAGGAGACCAAAGGTCCGCTCAATCACTCTCCTGGTCCGACCATGTGCCTCATTGTAGCGCATCTGGGCTGGTGTCACAGGGTTCCTGAGGGGTGTCAGCAACCACGGCATGTTGGGGTATCCGGAGTCACCTACGGACAGACAAGTGCACATTAGCTGAGTAGGAAAAGTGGGCGGTATACTACAGAGCAGAACACACACAATGGTACAAAGTCAGTACACACCGACAAGCCAGGCACGCTGGTTCTGCATCTGTGCCATCATCCTCGGGATGCGACTACTCCTCATCACGTAGGCATCGTGTGCTGAACCAGGGAAACGGGCACACACATGTGTGATGGTCATATCTGCAAGACATACCACCAGAGCATTGATCGAATGGTAATGTTTCCGGTTCCGGTATGCCTGCTCATGTGCCTGTGGTGGTACCAAAGCCACATGTGTCCCATCAATGGAGCCAATGACATGTGGCATCCTCCCCAGGGCATAGAAGTCACTCTTGACGTCAGTGAGTTGTTGACGTGTAGGGAAATAGATGTACTGGTTCAGGCATCTCAACATTGCCTCCAAAACATTGTGTAGCACATGGCTGAACATAGTCTGTGACATCCCACCGGCAGTCGCCACAGTGTGTTGAAAGGTACCGGTGGCAAAGAAGTGTAGGGCTGCCATTACCTTCACCTTGGGGGTCAGCGCCGTAGGGTACGGCCGGCCAGGTTGCAAATGTGGTGCCAAGCGCACTGCCAAATCCTCAATCAGCTGCCTGGTGAAGCGGTACCGTCGGATGCTGTCACGTTCCACCATCGTTGCCAGGTCAGGGAATGGTCTATGGACAGCTGGAGCCCTGCAGTGCATAGGTTGAGGAAAGAAAGATTGTCAGTCACCCCACATATGTGCCATTCACCATACTCAATTTCACATGATACATCATTATGAGACACAAGTACTTGATGTGTGTGCCGTTCTGTTCGCACATAACTCGCACCTACATGGCCATCATCTGACTACTCAGTACAACATGTGTGTACAACAGGTTCCAGGTTGTGCTATGGGAAACCATTAGGCTGTGTCACAGTACCCATTTACTGCTGTCACGTTCCACACACACACCACAGTGACATGTCTGGACAGATGCGCCACAGGCATCACAGCTCATTGACAGGTAGATTCCCAGTGACCCTGTCTTGCCACATGGACACTGGCATTACATGGCGTATCATGTACACGTCAGAAAAACAAACATTACTCCCACAGGTAGTGGCACCTGTCGCCTACGCAGGACAGACATGGACGCCAGTGATGCACAACATCAAAGTCCATGCACAAACAACGTTGATGTGGAGACTGTCTCCCATCGTGCACATGGAATCAGAGACATCGGAAACACAACATGCACACAGACTGTGGAGGGACATCACTATTGTGGCAATGGGTCACCCTGTGACGTACATGCCTTCCCCCATGGGACCCAGGGGGTATGTGACATGTCACACACATACACAACCTGGAAATGTGACCATGCCACATGCTCCGAAATGAACTGTTGCACATCACAGTAGTCATGTGCACAACACACAAAGGACCCTGTCCCCATTCACACATGCACAGCCTGGGTGTGGCTGCCCACAAGTGCCACCACAGAAACCACATGTTAACCCCCATACACAGAAAAGGTAATGCAGCCTTACATGCCTTAGGAAACAGTGTGGACTGGGTGTGGTGTTGTAGGTGTGCCCCTGGGTCTCTGGCAGGTATATGTGGCTGGCATACGTTCACCAGTGACAAGCATGGTGACATATGCGACTGACCTGTACAGGTACGCGTTGTACAGCAATGGACCGATCGGTGTGCACGCACTGGCCATTGAATCTGTTGTGTGTGGGTACGCGTTGTACCCGGAATACGCGTTGTACAGCAATGGACCGATCGATGTGCACTCACTGGCCATTGAATCTGTTGTGTGCGGGTACGCGTTGTACCCGGAATACGCGTTGTACAGCAATGGACCGATCGGTGTGCACGCACTGGCCATTGAATCTGTTGTGTGCGGGTACGCGTTGTACAGCAATGGACCGATCGGTGTGCACGCACTGGCCATTGAATCTGTTGTGTGCGGGTACGCGTTGTACCCGGAATACGCGTTGTACAGCAATGGACCGATCGGTGTGCACGCACTGGCCATTGAATCTGTTGTGTGCGGGTACGCGTTGTAGAGCAATGGACCGATCGGTGTGCACGCACTGGCCATTGAATCTGTTGTGTGCGGGTACGCGTTGTACCCGGAATACGCGTTGTACAGCAATGGACCGATCGGTGTGCACGCACTGGCCATTGAATCTGTTGTGTGCGGGTACGCGTTGTACCCGGAATACGCGTTGTACAGCAATGGACCGATCGGTGTGCACGCACTGGCCATTGCATCTGTTGTGTGCGGGTACGCGTTGTACCCGGAATACGCGTTGTACAGCAATGGACCGATCGGTGTGCACGCACTGGCCATTGAATCTGTTGTGTGCGGGTACGCGTTGTACAGCAATGGACCAATCGGTGTGCACGCACTGGCCATTGAATCTGTTGTGTGCGGGTACGCGTTGTACAGCAATGGACCGATCGGTGTGCCCGGCCGGTCCATTGCATCTGTTGTGTGCGGGTACGCATTGTACCCGGAATACGGGTTGTACAGCAATGGACCGATCGGTGCGCACGCATTGGCTATGGCCTGGCATGGCAACGGACGCGTTTTCGAAAGTTTAACGAGTCTGATGCTGTGAATTCAGTTGGCCACCCACAACAATGTTGCAAATGCATGGGTGTCATGAAGTTGAACTTTTGAAGGATGCTGTGGGCGTGTGTAAGTGGTGCAATTCCATGGATTGGCCAGATTCAGAAGATGCAAACGACTTGGACCTATCACTTTTGACACATGGGACGGTATCTGCCTCAGCAGTACACATATAATGCTGGCTGTTCCCCTGAGAGCTCACTTGCCTGCACTACATGCTCCAGGACGACATCTGCCACCACCACTGCTGCTGTCTCTGCATCCTCTGGATCCTGCAATGGCACGTACTGTGGAGAGAGCCCCAGCCTTCAGCACTGAGGAGAACCAGGCCCTGCTGGACAGCCTCCTTCCACAGTACAGCAAGCTGTATGGGAAACCAGGGGAGCAGGTGAGTGTGCTGTCCACTGCCTTACAAATGTGCATGTTGTCTGACTAGCCAGACTTACAGTCTACACGCCACTGGCTAGCAGGCTCACTGAGTAGTTCTCACCCCCCATAGTGTGTAGTTACATGCACTGAACAGGTATAGTGCAGTAACAGTGCATTTAAACAAGGTTTGACTTCCCAGGCAATGATACCATGTAGTAACTGCTGGCAAACTGTTCATAGCCATCCTTGCACTGCCCGTGTACAACATGTGCCCCTGTGATTGAGACATGTATATCCAAATGTGTGATGCACGGATTTGTTGCATGTGTAGTAATGGTTTTACACTTTGTCATCCTCACAGGTTGAAGCAGGAAATATGGCTGGACATCGCCCGGGCAGTAAGGTCTGTGGGGGTCTACAAGCGCCGGATCCGCAACTGCCAGAAGAGGTGGCAGGACCTTCGGGGCTGGACCCGGAGGATCGCAAGGGTCCAGCTGAAGCTGTCGCCTCCTCGCAGGAGGGGCGGACACCGGACCCTGACCCCCCACATGCTCAGGATCCTGGCGGTGGTCTTCCCTGATCTGGATGGGCAGCTGAAGGGCAGACAGCAGCAAGGAGGGGGTGAGTCCATGACTGCACTGTGAGCTTTGTCTGACATGCTATGTGCCCTCCTCTGGCCTGGTTAAACTTCAACAGTACATCAGTTATGTGGTCCAGGACCCATGTCCCTCAATTGTGCACTGCCCACTCCTCATCTGATACCCAGGTGTGGCCCTTACAGTCAGGAAATTGTGTCACTTGGGTACTGTGTCCTTGCATATTGCTTAGCTCAAGGTGGGGGACAGCGTTTGTACCCGTAACTCTGTGTTGGGCTTCATGGGTGGGTCCATTGCTTACACAATGCCTGGGTTCTGACATGTAATCTGCGTGTTACTTTGATATGTGGTCCAATTGCTGATCTGATTCACCACATGTGCCTGGGGTATTTGGCACACACCCATGCTGCGGTTGTGAACAATGTTTGGGCCTCAGGAGTATGTATATCAAGTGTGTCACACATGCTTAGCCACCTGCCTACTGTCCAGGGCTCATCCCTCTTTCACGTGGAGCAGGACAGTCATGCCTACTCCAGGCCATACAATACACTCTGTACTCCCACTCCCGTGTATCAGCTGACACATTGTGCTCAGTGAAATGTTCCCTCAGGTGTCTGCCTCTGTGTCATTGTGCTGTGGCTTTGTTGTCAGGACTACTGGTGTGTTTATCGGTTAGGGCTCAGCATGCCACCGGAGATGTGACCATAGGAGACGATACTTGTGTGACATATAGGTGTTTGATCACTTGACCGTGCATACTGGGGTATGTGACTGTGCAGTTCAGGCAGCTGTTTCCGATTCACAGCAGATTGTGAGGTGCTCATGTTCCGAGGGTTGTGTTTCATGTCTCCCATATGTCCAATTGGTATGACGTGGACAAATGAGAGTTCAGATGATGTGGTTTGTGGGGGATGGACATGTGCACTTGTCAGCTACTGGAATTGCATTCCCCATGACCTAGGATTGTGACACAGTGCAGACTGTTGTTGTCTGGCTGCCCTGCCCATGTGACTGGAGACAGTGATGTATGACTTTGCAGGCATGCCTGTGCCATGGCGTTAAACTTCCTAAGAGTGATCCTGCAGGGGAGTGACATGTGCTACATGCACCCCATTGTGGCATTGACTATCAGGACATGGGTGCATCATGGTGTCTGGTGCTGGTATGCATCACATGCATTTCAAAATAGACTCTGGCCATCCCTTTATCCGGACACCTGTACTGACTCAGTGGCAAGAGTTGTGATGTGTGCATGTTCACATACTTCACCGTGTTCTCTGCACTGTCCAACTACTGTGTAGGTGGTGCATGTGTCCACACTGGTGTATTGCCCTCCGACAGACACCAGACCGATGGGTGCAAGGCCAGGAGGGATGTGAGTGCCATTGTTGACCATCAGACTGACAATTGGCTTCTCCTACTCTGTTTGGGCACTTTTGGCAATGTTCAACTAAGGATGCCAGGGCTTGCTCTGTAATGTGCTGTACATACTGTGGTTTTGTGCGGTCAGTGCAGGTGACTGATGTCTGTCTGTTTCCCTAATTGTTTGCAGATACATCCACGGCCACAGGAGGGGACAGCTCCACGGACCAGGAGGAGCCGCTGAGCCAGACTGGGTCAGCAGCCGATGAGTGGTCGGAGGGACCCAGTGGCACGGAGGGCGAGGGGAGCCACACCGAGGAGTCCTCAGCACCATCCACCTCAGCTGAGGACCACAGCAGCTCGGAGGATGACTCCCTTGTGGAGGCGGGTGTCAGCAGCCACCACACCCCAGCTACTATTGCTGCCACCACCCTCCCATCGGCTCCCATTCCAGAGGTCCGTGGAGGCTCCCGTGTTCGGGAGCGTGTCTCCTTCGTGCCAGGCACCGCAGCCCCTGCCCCTGTGTCCCCTGCTGCCCTGAGTGAGGAGTCTGTGTACCTCCTTCGCCAGCTCCATGTAGGGCAGACAGCAATGCTGAGTGTCCTCCATGCCCACACCACTCTGTTGACTCAGCTGGTGTCGTTTATGGAGGGCATCTCATCGGGCATGTCTGCCCTACAGAGGAGCAATAGGTCCATGGACTCCTCCCTGACGGCAGCAGTGTCCCTCCTCCAACAGTCCCTCACCCCTCCTACATCTGCCCCATCCACACTTCCTGGCACCCTACCTGTCCCAAGCACATGCACACCTGCACATTCACCCAAACACACAGACACGAGCAGCACAGACACACCCACTACAAAAACAAGACGTGCACGCAGGCATCCTCAGGGGACTGATACCACACCCACAGGGGATGGGGTACATACACACACACAGGCATCCACAGTCACTCCGCAGTCCTCCGATACCTCTCCCTCCAAGGCCCCTTCCCTTGCCTCACCTGCAACCCCACCTACACAGCAGATCTTCCTCTGTGACCTCGGCCTCTTCCCCTCCAATCCAGCTGATCCAGCATACAGGGGGAAGAGGAAGTCCACCCACACAGAGGGAGTGCCCCTCACCCCTGGACACCCTCCCCCAGGCGCAGACAGACTGAGGCCCCCATCCGCAAGTCCCCCCGGACCCGGAAGAGCAAGACCCCGCCACCACCCTGCAGCTCAACCACCAAGTCTCCTTCCTGCATCCCTCAGGCCCCCACTCCACAGGTTCCCCCACCACACCCTGCCCCAGGTTCCCCCACCCACATATACACCATCCCCAAAATGATCCGGCCTTCTCCCCCTACCACTTGCTCTTCCAGCAACACACCCCCGCTGCGCTTGTTTGTGCCACTGGTGTGGAGAGCGTGTCCTCCCCCTCTGTCCTGCCCACCTTACCTGAACCCCATTCTACTCCCCTGGAGATAGGCACTGCAGTGGAGTCCACTACCACCCTGTCTGACTTAGGCACTGCAGTGGGGAACCTGTCCACTCCATCTGCATGGCCCACTGCAGTCGTGCCGGCACCCACACCATCTGACTCAAGCCCCCCAGTTGTGCCGGCACACACCATGTCAGAGACCTCCACTGCAGCTGTCAGTGACTCTCCAGCACCCACCACCCCTTCCCTGCCTCCTTCTGGTGAGCCCTGATCCTGTCCCTGCGGTGCCTGGCCTGCCCCCCCATATGCCCCTCCGAGGGGAATGTCCCTGATGTGTAGCTGTGCAGGCATGCAAAGGGTGACATCTGGCACTGTCACCCTGTTTGGACTCTTGTTATGGACTGGCCATTGGCCTTTGTTATATTTCTGGACTTTCACTTCTTCGCACACAAATGCTGAATAAAGCTACTTTCTGTTCTCTAGTGGTTTTGCTTCTGATGTACATGATGTTGATGTTGCTAACCGTGCCCTTGCTGCACTGATGGTGATTTTTGATATCAGGGAAATGAAGTGTTACTGTGCAGGACCCCATGTGGTCCAGGGGAATGTGTCCTATCCTGGTGTGTATCCAGGTCATCCTTTGCAGCAATATGAGGGTGTCATGTGTTCAATATTTGGCAATGGGATTTCCTACTTTTATTTGCAATATCACATCTGTGGCTTACACCCCTGCACATCTGTTGTGCTTGCCATTGTTCAATTTGTCTATTTCCCTGACCGCGTGACCATCTCCACTGGACATGCAAGTTTGGGCATCAATGGGGAAGGACTCATCTGTGTGATCAGTGCAACTTGCTATACATGTGTGTTGGATCTGTGCAGATGGTGTCGGTGACACTCCCATGACCAGGCTGATGTGACGAGAGCCTTCATTTTGTGCTAATTGTTGACTGAGTGACCAAGTGTACTGCTGATATGATAGGGCCCTGCAGAGACAACGTATGGCACAGCTTTCCTTACACAGGAGTAGAGTGCCCTCATGGCAGTGTGTAATTCCGTGACATTGCCTGAGCCCAAGGTGTGTGTTGTGTGAGCATGTCTGTGTGTGTTCACTTCCATTTTGCAACACAGGCTGGGATCCCTAGTGATGTTCCTGTTTGTGATGCTTGTTGAGTTGACCTATGTACCACCCAAATCTTCGCACTGGGTTCTCTGGGATGTGGGTGCATGGCGCATTACTGGTCATCAGAGTGTCATCCATAGATGTGTTTGCTGTCAGGGCTGAGTTTGTGGGCAAACGCAGATGAGACACAGTCAGGATTCCCCTTGGCACTTGTTGGTTACACAAGTCATGTAATTTACAGTTTGTGTTAGCTTTCAGTGATTGTGACACGTGTGTGACTGCTGCCACTCCTCTGGGTCAGAGCTGCAATGTTGGAAGTTGTCTATGTGTGTTCTTTGTGGGTGACCTTGACTTCTTCATTGGTGTGTGACTGTGTCCGGGATCACATTGATTGTGGTGGATTTCACGTCATGCCCATGTACAGCGTAGTGTGCAGTGTGTCAGACATTCACGAGTCTTGTTGACTGGCCAGGTGTGATGGGTTTCTGCACCTTAGTTCCCACAACCACCCCTGGGATTGTCATGGGTGCATGTGCAATGTCACCAGTCCTTGTGAGCTTCACTGCTGCACATTGGTGGAGATCAAGGTGTGTGGTGTTGAGTGTGTGCAAATGAGAGTTGTTGCACGGCTAGACCCCTACCCCCAATTTGGCCTTGGCTGACAGGCCATGCTGATTGATTTGTGCTTGTGTAGGTGTGATGGTAGTTTGTTGCTCAGGACACATGACTGTGGTTCACAGTGTGAACGACATCTAGCTTTGACATCACAGTGGGATTATCATGCAGGCCACGGTCAACACGATGTGGGGTCCCTGGAGGTAGTGCTGTGGTGGGTCTGTCTCTTGCTGTGTTATTTGCTGTTCCGACAAGCTTGTGTGACATGTGTAATTTGGGCTCCCTCTCATCTAACAATGCCTATTTGCCCACATAGGGGAATCCGATCCATGAGTTACTTTTGTGTGGCACTGTATACACATCTGTGTAATTGTGATTCAGGCCTCCTCATGTGTTGTGTGGTTGCCTGGGGACACTGGCACACCCCCCATCACCTGTTGTGTTTGATCTGCAGTGTGAGGCTGCCTGTTTGTGTTTGTGCATCTGCACCACTGCATTGGCATATCTTTAGTGTGCCATTGGCTGTATGTTGTTTGTTGGCTTTCCCCTGCTGTGCCTGGGACTCCTAGGTCATCAGTCAGCCCAATGATCATGGTTTGTATGTCCCTTTGCTGCCATGGTATGGTATTTGTTCACCTGACATCTACAGTCTCCAAAGGATATCTACATTTGTGTGTCCATTGGTGCAGATATGTGGGGCTGCATTATGATGGTCACTTCTGTCATTGTGTTATTGAGGAATGTTGCCAATGTCAGCCCCCATGGGTGATGTTTGTCTGCACATGGCCAAAGGTATATCTTATTGGCACTGCATTGTTTGCCTCACCCAATGTATGTTGCTATGGGACACAAGCACTACTTTGCCACTGATGTATTTGTTGTTCTGTGACCAGGGATCATCCATGCTGTTTGGCAGTTGCAGCTTTTTCCATGACAACACTTACCTTTTGGTCACTGTGTTGATGGGGGTTTAGACCCCATTGCCACAGTGTTCAAAATGTGCTTCAGCTATGGACCCCACACTTACCTTTTGGTCACTGTGATGATGGGGGTTTAGACCCCATTGCCACAGTGTTCAAAATGTGCTTCAGCTATGGACCCCACACTTACCTTTTGGTCACTGTGATGATGGGGGTTTAGACCCCATTGCCAGTGTTCAAAATGTGCTTCAGCTATGGACCCCACACTTACCTTTTGGTCACTGTGATGATGGGGGTTTAGACCCCATTGCTACAGTGTTTAAAATGTGCTTCAGCTATGGACCCCACACTTACCTTTTGGTCACTGTGATGATGGGGGTTTAGACCCCATTGCCACAATGTTCAAACTGTGCTTCAGCTATGGACCCCACACTTACCTTTTGGTCACTGTGATGATGGGGGTTTAGACCCCATTGCCACAGTGTTCAAAATGTGCTTCAGCTATGGACCCCACACTTACCTTTTGGTCACTGTGATGATGGGGGTTTAGACCCCATTGCCACAGTGTTCAAAATGTGCTTCAGCTATGGACCCCACACTTACATTTTGGTAACTGTGATGATGGGGGTTTAGACCCCATTGCCACAGTGTTCAAAATGTGCTTCAGCTATGGACCCCACACTTACATTTTGGTCACTGTGATGATGGGGGTTTAGACCCCATTGCCACAGTGTTCAAAATGTGCTTCAGCTATGGACCCCACACTTACCTTTTGGTCACTGTGATGATGGGGTGTTATACCCCATTGCCACAGTGGTCATGGTCTGCTTGCATTGTGGAGCCCACACACATTTATGTGTGACACATGTGATAGGGGGTCACATTGTATGCTCAATGACATGTTCAGTGTTGTGGGCATTTGACACAGACTACACACGCTTGTCATGGTGTTGGTGGGATGTATTTTCAGACATTCCTTATGTTGGAGTATGCTGGTTGTGTCATGCATTTCCCGTCCTATGTTTAGGGGTGGTGTGGGTGGTAGGCATTCAACCCCCTATGAGTGGGGATGGTGGTAGTGGTAGGCATCCAGCCCCCCCTGAGTAGGGGTGGTGGTAGTGGTAGGCATCCATCCCCCTAAGGGTGGGGATGGTAGTAGTGACAGGCATCGAGCCCCCCCTGAGTGGGGTGGTGGTAGTGGCAGGCATCCAGCCCCCCCTGAGTAGGGGTGGTGGTAGTGGTAGGCATCCAGGCCACCCTGAGTAGGGTTGGTGGTAGTGGTAGGCATCCATCCCCCCTAAGGGTGGGGATGGTAGTAGTGGTAGGCATCCAGGCCCCCCTGAGTAGGGTTGGTGGTGGTGGCAGGCATCCAGGCCCCCCTGAGTAGGGGTGGTGGTAGTGGTAGGCATCCAGGCCCCCCTGAGTAGGGGTGGTGGTGGTGGCAGGCATCCAGCCCCCCTGAGTAGGGTTTGTGGTAGTGGTAGGCATCCATCCCCCTATGAGTGGGGTTGGTAGTAGTGACAGGCATCCAGCACCCCTTGAGTTGGGGTGGTGGTAGTAGTAGGCATCCAGGCCCCCCTGAGTAGGGGTGGTGGTAGTGGTAGGCATCCAGCCCCCCCTGAGTAGGGGTGGTGGTAGTGGTTGGCATCCAGGCTCCCCTGAGTAGGGGTGGTGGTGGTGGCAGGCATCCAGCCCCCCTGAGTAGGGGTTGTGGTAGTGGTAGGCATCCATCCCCCTATGAGTGGGGATGGTAGTAGTGACAGGCATCCAGGCCCCCTGAGTAGGGGTGGTGGTAGTGGTAGGCATCCATCCCCCCATTAGTGGGGATGGTAGTAGTGACAGGCATCCAGGCCCCCTGAGTAGGGGTGGTGGTAGTGGTAGGCATCCATCCCCCTATGAGTGGGGTTAGTAGTAGTGATAGGCATCCAGCCCCCCTTGAGTTGGGGTGGTGGAAGTAGTAGGCATCCAGGCCCCCCTGAGTAGGGGTGGTGGTAGTGGTAGGCATCCAGCCCCTCCTGAGTAGGGGTGGTGGTAGTGGTAGGCATCCAGCCCCCCATGAGTAGGGGTGGTGGTAGTGGTAGGCATCCACCCCCCTAAGGGTGGGGATGGTAGTAGTGACAGGCATCGAGCCCCCCTGAGTGGGGTGGTGGTAGTGGCAGGCATCCAGCCCCCTGAGTAGGGGTGGTGGTAGTGGTAGGCATCCAGGCCCCCTGAGTAGGGGTGGTGGTAGTGGTAGGCATCCATCCCCCTAAGGGTGGGGATGGTAGTAGTGACAGGCATCCAGGCCCCCTGAGTAGGGGTGGTGGTAGTGGTAGGCATCCAGCCCCCCCTGAGTAGGGGTTGTGGTAGTGGTAGGCATCCATCCCCCTATGAGTGGGAATGGTAGTAGTGACAGGCATCCAGCCCCCCTTGAGTTGGGGTGGTGGTAGTAGTAGGCAACCAGGCCCCCCTGAGTAGGGGTGGTGGTAGTGGTAGGCATCCAACCCCCCTGAGTAGGGGTGGTGGCAGTGGTAGGCATCCAGCCCCCCATGAGTAGGGGTGGTGGTAGTGGTAGGCATCCATCCCCCTAAGGGTGGGGATGGTAGTAGTGACAGGCATCGAGCCCCCCCTGAGTGGGGTGGTGGTAGTGGTAGGCATCCAGGCCCCCCTGAGTAGGGGTGGTGGTAGTGGTAGGCATCCATCCCCCTAAGGGTGGGGATGGTAGTAGTGACAGTCATCCAGCCCCCTATGGGTGTGTATGGCATTGGTGATGGCCATCCCACCCCTATGGTTCTGATGTTGCTAGTGTACGTCATTTGTGCATCCCTATGTGTGTGTGACATATTTCGGGTACGTGTCGTTTGTTTGTGTTGTTGGTGTTTGACTTACCGTCTGCGCCGTACGCGTCCGTGCCGGTCCCGGTAATAGATGTAGAGTATAGGTAGGACCTGCGCAATGGGATTCATGCTTGGATCGTCTCGTTCGGGTTTCTCGTGTCTTCGAGTCGTACTCGTAGCAGGCTTGTTCGTCTCGTAGCCGTGGATCGTCTTGTGGCGCGAAACGGAGCTTATGTACGGCTCGCCCGGATGCTCAAACGTCCCGGACGTAGCGACGGGTTCGGCGAGTACGGAGTGCGCATCGTACTCGTCAGGCCGGAAGGTGCTGTGTATTTGCTTCCGTACGACTCGATTCGGCGTTTACGGATCCGGCTCGGGCAAGGAACAGGAGCTGAATTGGGTGAGTACCGCTCGCTCGGAAACTGGGTTGTTATACGCATCGTACTTGTTCGTGCGGACGAATGTTCGAATCGGTCGGGAAACACGCATTCGGCTGGTTTTTTTCCGGACGAATACTGTTAGGTGCGCTTCCGGCTGGGATCGGAATCGACCCCTTTATGTCCATGGTGGGCCAAATGTAGCAACAACTTAACCGTACTGTCTTTGAATCCCTGTTCAGTGTCAGAAGCTATTAGTATGTCATCCACATATTGAAGCAATACATTACCTGGGGGAAGCGTGAAGGAGTCCAATTGGGCTTTCAGGGCTTGGCTGTATATACTAGGGCTCTCAGTATAGCCCTGAGGAGCGCAACAGAATCTAAAGCTTCTACCAGCTAGGGTAAAACCGAACAAATGTCAGGATGGATCGAGATACTAAAGAACACATTTTTCAAATCAATGACAGAGAAGAATTTAGCAGAGGAAGGAATCAATGTCAGAAGGGCAATAATGACAGGGACAACAGGGAACTGAGGGACCACTATCTTATTGCCTGTGCGCAAATCAATCACAAAACGATAAACATCTGGATGATCAGCGGGAGAGTCAGAAGACGCCTTTTTTAGAATAGGAAGAATAGGACTATTACACACGTTCGCCGTTGTCTCTACAACCACTCCAGACTCAATCAGATCTTGTATAATTCGCAGCAAAGCTTGCTCCTCCGCTTGTGGAATTTTGTACTGGGGAATACAAGGCAAAGTGGCATTGCCTTTAACCTTAATGGAAATCGGGGGAATTTGCAACAGTCCTACGTCTGTATCACCAGTGGCCCACAACGTGTGTGGCACATCTTTAAATTCAGCAGGGAGGGTGCATCTTTTGACAGACATTGTTTAGTGCTACCTACGTTCGGGCCCATTGTCATGTAAACACCTTCCGGTGAACAAAAAATTGTAGCATGTAACCTCTTTAAAGATCCAAGCCCATCAAATTTTCTCCACAATTAGACGCCAACACGAATGGTGAATCCACAGTAAAAGGATGGATAGTCAAGGCAAGAGGTTTGGAAATGGGGCTCACAACCAGCACACCAGAAAAGCCTACTGAAACATTATTTTGGCCAGACAGAGCTGCCCCGGGGACCAGCGAACGAGAAACAGAGCTATTCATTGCACCTGTATCCACTACGAATTTCTTAACCGAGCCTTGCAAATCTGCGGTGATATAAGGACCGCGCTGATCTACAGGTATCTGGACTGGTCCCTCACCCTGTCCCTGGCTGTCCTAGCTGTGAGACATCCCTGTCACCTCATCCAAATCATATTCATCGTGATAATACTGTCTCCCTCGAGGGTCATCAAAATAGTTCTGGTCTGAGCGACCCTGCGATGTCCTATCCTCCCGAACCCTATCTGGATCACTTGCCTCACGACCCCGTCCTCGAGCACCCTGTCCTCCATGGGCCGCTACTTTCTGTAATAACACCGGACACTTGCTACGCCAGTGCCCCTCCTCCTTGCAGTACGCACACTGATTAGGCCCTACAGGCACAGCGTTCCTGCAAGTACGGGGAAGCTGCCAGGCCGGACCAGCACCAAGTCCCCTTCTATTTCCCCTAGATGCCTGCTGTAACAACACCTTTGTCTTCAACTCCTTGTGCTTCTTTTCCACCTTCTCCTTCTCCTCATTCTCCCTGTGTTCATAATACTGTGCCATACTCAATATTACGGAAGGGGAGGAGGTAGTCCAAGTGCTCTCCGAAGCCTGCAAGCGAGCCGCAATCTCTGGGAGCAGATTCGTAACAAATCTATTGACGAACAGTCGGACACCCCCTTCCAGCGACAAATCCTGTCCGCTAATATCCCAAAACACTCCTTCAAACCGAGTAAAGAAATCAGACACACTTTCATCTTTCTTCTGACGACATGCCGTTAACTTGTCCCAATCTACTCTCCTTGGTGGAATAAGAGAATTCATATAAGAGATAATTCGGCCAGGCAAGGCTATTATCTCGGCCCTAGGCTTCTCACCAGGCTTCCTCTCCAGATCCCATGCTTTAATCTGATCCCAGGTACCACCCAATTCTGCACCGTGGTCCTGTGTGTGTACCTGCCTCCAAATATCAACGGGTACCAATAAGCCAAAAAATATTTCAATATCCGCAAGCGTCATCACTGTCGAGGGAGCGGCCTCCGTCAATTCCTTATAGTACGCAATAGGATTTTTCCTAGGGTCGGGTAGCTGAGTCTTAAGGGACAGCACCTCACTTCTCTTCCATGGGGTATAAACCCATTGTTCCTGGAACCGGGCCTCTACCCGGGGTCTAATAACAACGTTATGCTGATCTCACAGCTCTGTTAGCTCAGGGTGATATATAGGGTGGACCTCCCTCATCGGGAATTGGGACACTGTCTTTGGGCTCTTCTCAAGCAGCCTACTTCGGTAAGCTACCAACATTGCGACATTACCAAGAACCTCACAAGCGCCATGCCAGCAGCATATACATTGTCCCTAATATCATAAATAATCTGAGGTGCCACATCATTGAAACACTGCTCCCACAATCCAATCAAAGTAGCCGACATGTGCTTGAGGGCATGCTTCTGCACAAATGGCTCGTAATCTCTCATCACACTCCACACATCCTCCATACTATAGATGGGGTTATGAGCCCACTGAGCGGCCTGATTGGCTACCACCCTCTTCTCCTCATCGCCCACATCAGATCGTATCAATATCTGCCCCATCCGCTCTCTAGCGGTCGCCCAGTCCCCGTCCCATGATCCATGGACAGGCGTTCCGCTACTCAGTACCGTCGGAGAATGAAGGAAAAGGGAAGGAGTAGTAACAGAGGGAACGGGCACCAATGTCGCCAATGGTAGATGTAAGAGCTGGAGAGAGAGATGCCGAAACAATAGGCGTAGCAGGAAGTCTCGAGGTCATCGCAGGTGCTGAAGGCAAAGCCAAAGAAAGGACAGAAGGTGCGGTGGCCAAAGCAGCTGGATCAATGACAGAGGAAACAGAGACAGCAGAAGCAGAAGAAACGGGCTGTTGAGGCTGTGGGATGGCAGGATATATTTTCTGCGGGGCGTATGGGGGTGGAGGTCGAGCATCTAACAATTCCTCCACAAATGTATCGTTTTCGTCTTGAGCAACATAAGACTTTTCACATTGCAATCGAAACTTCCTATCAGCCCACTCTATTCCTTTCTCTGTTTTCTCTCTATCATATGCTGCAGCTTTCTGAGTCACTGTCTGCATCTTTTCCTTCTGGGCCTCCTTCTCTGCCTTCATTCGTCTCTGTTTAGCTTCCTTCTGCCATGTTCAAACATCGACTGCCTACTCCTTTTTGCAAACAATTTATCCTGCAGGTAATTATGTTTTTGGTCATCGAAAGTGCCCGTCAACGGCCACTGCAACTCGGCATTGTCCCTCGTATATTTGTGCCATAACGTACTAAACATAATAGGGCCAAGGCCATGTTTTACGTACATGTCGAAGTTCGGAGTACCTTCTGGAGGCACCGGCTGACTTTCTTCCAATCGAGCATCAGTAGAACAACAACAACAGCCCAAACAAAACAACTTACTCAAACAAGGCATTTTTAAAGAAAAAAAGTTCACTACTTATGCCTAACAGATACTTGCAAATATCTTTACCAAAGTCGGTCCTAAGACCTCATCAAATACACATCAAAGTGGTACCATGTTCATAAAGAACTCAAACAAATTCAAGCGCTTGTCCGAAGACGGTCCTCAGACCGCACCAAATACAAACCAAAATGGCGCCGTAGCCACCACAAACCAAAGCAAACTCACCTGGTGCACAGAGGTCAAACCAATGTATTCTCCACTACTGACTCTTCGGACCAAACGGTCAGATCCAAGGGTTTCGCCGTTCAGGACCCCAGCCGGGATGACCACTGGCCGAGGCACTGCCTGGTCAGACAGGCGGGGCAGGTGCGAGTACCAGACTCTCTCGTGCAGGGATCCCCGGTCCGCCTGTCCGACCCGACGTGGCCCCGTCCTCCTCACCCGTCCACGGGCAAGGAAGGGTCACTTGCCCGATGGGGTCCCTGTTTGGGCGCCAACTGAAGGAAGTGACCCGATTAGGGCCACCCGGGTCACTCGCGACCACTTGTCGGCCTTCCATACAAATGACGAGTCGGTTAGACAGTAGAGAATAGAAACCAAAGTTATTTATTATATACGCTCGAGCGGAGTCCGGTCTGACCAACCTCCTCATATTGTTGCAGAGGGACTGACTCCCGCCAACATGGTAACACAAGATATACATTTTCAACATCCCTAAAGACCTGCCCAGACTGGAATTTTCCAGTCTGGGAGCTGATAGACAAAGGGGGTACAGAGGTATGAGCTACGATCCTGAGGCTGGGTACATGCTATCTTAGTTTCAAGGTTACTCTGCCTGTGCCCATCTCTCGGAGAGTGGGAGCAGGCCTACCTACTGGGAAAGGCATGCAGTGACAGAACGATCTATTCATTAGTGCAGCGAAGCTCAACCTTGAATAAGACAGAGAAACAATTGAGGCTGTTTTCTGCTGAGGCAGGCAGTATGAAACAGAAGCTTAGTTTTGATCATGGTACAAAATGGCGGCTGAATACAAAATGGAGCAGCAAATGCTAACTTAACTCGCACAATGCCAGAAGGAGTCGACTAGACGCCTTTTGCAGTCCAACACGGCCCTCTCCCCTGTCAACACTGCCGCTGCACCTTCACCCACCTCTATACCCCAGCAGCATATCCCAACCTACCGGACATCACCGCTCACAAATCACTCAACTGCATCCTCCTCAACATACATTCCCTACACAAGCACGCCATAGAAATCTAGGACCTCCTCAACACCTACTCGCCCGACGTCACCTTCCTCTCGGACACCTGGACCAATGCCAACTTTGCACCCGACATCGCAACCGCCATTCCTGATGGATACAAGATCCTGCACAAGGACCGCCCCATCCGTCCAGGAGGAGGCATCACCGTCTTTCACAAAAGCACCCTCCGCATGACCACCCTCCTGGACGACCCTCATGGAGCATCTCCACTTCCAGATCCAGACCAGCCCCAAAACGACTATCCGTGGAACCCTCATCTACAGGCCACCCTGCCCGTGCTCCCTTTACGACGCCATCACCGACCTCATCGCACCCCACGCCCTTGCATCCACAGACTACATTCTACTCGGAGACCTAAACTTCCACCTGGATAACCACGATGACTCAAACACCGCCTCCCTCCTAGAGAACCTCGCCAACATTGGACTGAAACAACTAGTCACTGCCCCCATGCCCACTGCAGGACATACACTCGACCCCGTCTTCACTGGACGAAACAGCGTCTCCTACAGCCACACCACGGAACTCCTCTGGCACTGCATTGTTTGCCTCACCCAATGTATGTTGCTATGGGACACAAGCACTACTTTGCCACTGATGTATTTGTTGTTCTGTGACCAGGGATCATCCATGCTGTTTGGCAGTTGCAGCTTTTTCCATGACAACACTTACCTTTTGGTCACTGTGATGATGGCGGTTTAGACCCCATTGCCACAGTGTTCAAAATGTGCTTCAGCTATGGACCCCACACTTACCTTTTGGTCACTGTGATGATGGGGGTTTAGACCCCATTGCCACAGTGTTCAAAATGTGCTTCAGCTATGGACCCCACACTTACCTTTTGGTCACTGTGATGATGGGGGTTTAGACCCCATTGCCAGTGTTCAAAATGTGCTTCAGCTATGGACCCCACACTTACCTTTTGGTCACTGTGATGATGGGGTTTAGACCCCATTGCTACAGTGTTCAAAATGTGCTTCAGCTATGGACCCCACACTTACCTTTTGGTCACTGTGATGATGGGGGTTTAGACCCCATTGCCACAATGTTCAAACTGTGCTTCAGCTATGGACCCCACACTTACCTTTTGGTCACTGTGATGATGGGGGTTTAGACCCCATTGCCACAGTGTTCAAAATGTGCTTCAGCTATGGACCCCACACTTACCTTTTGGTCACTGTGATGATGGGGGTTTAGACCCCATTGCCACAGTGTTCAAAATGTGCTTCAGCTATGGACCCCACACTTACATTTTGGTAACTGTGATGATGGGGGTTTAGACCCCATTGCCACAGTGTTCAAAATGTGCTTCAGCTATGGACCCCACACTTACATTTTGGTCACTGTGATGATGGGGGTTTAGACCCCATTGCCACAGTGTTCAAAATGTGCTTCAGCTATGGACCCCACACTTACCTTTTGGTCACTGTGATGATGGGGTGTTATACCCCATTGCCACAGTGGTCATGGTCTGCTTGCATTGTGGAGCCCACACACATTTATGTGTGACACATGTGATAGGGGGTCACATTGTATGCTCAATGACATGTTCAGTGTTGTGGGCATTTGACACAGACTACACACGCTTGTCATGGTGTTGGTGGGATGTATTTTCAGACATTCCTTATGTTGGAGTATGCTGGTTGTGTCATGCATTTCCCGCCCTATGTTTAGGGGTGGTGTGGGTGGTAGGCATTCAACCCCCTATGAGTGGGGATGGTGGTAGTGGTAGGCATCCAGCCCCCCCTGAGTAGGGGTGGTGGTAGTGGTAGGCATCCATCCCCCTAAGGGTGGGGATGGTAGTAGTGACAGGCATCGAGCCCCCCCTGAGTGGGGTGGTGGTAGTGGCAGGCATCCAGCCCCCCCCTGAGTAGGGGTGGTGGTAGTGGTAGGCATCCAGGCCACCCTGAGTAGGGTTGGTGGTAGTGGTAGGCATCCATCCCCCCTAAGGGTGGGGATGGTAGTAGTGACAGGCATCCAGGCCCCCCTGAGTAGGGGTGGTGGTAGTGGTAGGCATCCAGGCCCCCTGAGTAGGGGTGGTGGTGGTGGCAGGCATCCAGCCCCCTGAGTAGGGGTTGTGGTAGTGGTAGGCATCCATCCCCCTATGAGTGGGGATGGTAGTAGTGACAGGCATCCAGGCCCCCTGAGTAGGGGTGGTGGTAGTGGTAGGCATCCATCCCCCATGAGTGGGGATGGTAGTAGTGACAGGCATCCAGGCCCCCTGAGTAGGGGTGGTGGTAGTGGTAGGCATCCAGGCCCCCTGAGTAGGGTTGGTGGTGGTGGCAGGCATCCAGGCCCCCCTGAGTAGGGGTGGTGGTAGTGGTAGGCATCCAGGCCCCCCTGAGTAGGGGTGGTGGTTGTGGCAGGCATCCAGCCCCCCCTGATTAGGGTTTGTGGTAGTGGTAGGCATCCATCCCCCTATGAGTGGGGTTGGTAGTAGTGACAGGCATCCAGCACCCCTTGAGTTGGGGTGGTGGTAGTAGTAGGCATCCAGGCCCCCCTGAGTAGGGGTGGTGGTAGTGGTAGGCATCCAGCCCCCCCTGAGTAGGGGTGGT
This sequence comes from Calotriton arnoldi, assembly GCA_963921515.1. Classification (NCBI taxonomy): domain Eukaryota; kingdom Metazoa; phylum Chordata; class Amphibia; order Caudata; family Salamandridae; genus Calotriton; species Calotriton arnoldi. Next base: position 181,833 of record CAWUFW010003924.1, on the reverse strand, counting down.
GGTAGTGGTAGGCATCCAGGCCCCCCTGAGTAGGGGTGGTGGTGGTGGCAGGCATCCAGCCCCCCCTGAGTAGGGGTTGTGGTAGTGGTAGGCATCCATCCCCCTATGAGTGGGGATGGTAGTAGTGACAGGCATCCAGGGCCCCCTGAGTAGGGGTGGTGGTAGTGGTAGGCATCCATCCCCCCATTAGTGGGGATGGTAGTAGTGACAGGCATCCAGGCCCCCCTGAGTAGGGGTGGTGGTAGTGGTAGGCATCCATCCCCCTATGAGTGGGGTTAGTAGTAGTGATAGGCATCCAGCCCCCCTTGAGTTGGGGTGGTGGTAGTAGTAGGCATCCAGGCCCACCTGAGTAGGGGTGGTGGTAGTGGTAGGCATCCAGCCCCCCCTGAGTAGGGGTGGTGGTAGTGGTAGGCATCCAGCCCCCCATGAGTAGGGGTGGTGGTAGTGGTAGGCATCCACCCCCCTAAGGGTGGGGATGGTAGTAGTGACAGGCATCGAGCCCCCCCTGAGTGGGGTGGTGGTAGTGGCAGGCATCCAGCCCCCCCTGAGTAGGGGTGGTGGTAGTGGTAGGCATCCAGGCCCCCCTGAGTAGGGGTGGTGGTAGTGGTAGGCATCCATCCCCCTAAGGGTGGGGATGGTAGTAGTGACAGGCATCCAGGCCCCCCTGAGTAGGGGTGGTGGTAGTGGTAGGCATCCAGCCCCCCCTGAATAGGGGTTGTGGTAGTGGTAGGCATCCATCCCCCTATGAGTGGGAATGGTAGTAGTGACAGGCATCCAGCCCCCCTTGAGTTGGGGTGGTGGTAGTAGTAGGCAACCAGGCCCCCCTGAGTAGGGGTGGTGGTAGTGGTAGGCATCCAACCCCCCTGAGTAGGGGTGGTGGTAGTGGTAGGCATCCAGCCCCCCATGAGTAGGGGTGGTGGTAGTGGTAGGCATCCATCCCCCTAAGGGTGGGGATGGTAGTAGTGACAGGCATCGAGCCCCCCTGAGTGGGGTGGTGGTAGTGGCAGGCATCCAGCCCCCCTGAGTAGGGGTGGTGGTAGTGGTAGGCATCCAGGCCCCCCTGAGTAGGGGTGGTGGTAGTGGTAGGCATCCATCCCCCTAAGGGTGGGGATGGTAGTAGTGACAGTCATCCAGCCCCCTATGGGTGTGTATGGCATTGGTGATGGCCATCCCACCCCTATGGTTCTGATGTTGCTAGTGTACGTCATTTGTGCATCCCTATGTGTGTGTGACATATTTCGGGTACGTGTCGTTTGTTTGTGTTGTTGGTGTTTGACTTACCGTCTGCGCCGTACGCGTCCGTGCCGGTCCCGGTAATAGATGTAGAGTATAGGTAGGACCTGCGCAATGGGATTCATGCTTGGATCGTCTCGTTCGGGTTTCTCGTGTCTTCGAGTCGTACTCGTAGCAGGCTTGTTCGTCTCGTAGCCGTGGATCGTCTTGTGGCGCGAAACGGAGCTTATGTACGGCTCGCCCGGATGCTCAAACGTCCCGGACGTAGCGACGGGTTCGGCGAGTACGGAGTGCGCATCGTACTTGTCAGGCCGGAAGGTGCTGTGTATTTGCTTCCGTACGACTCGATTCGGCGTTTACGGATCCGGCTCGGGCAAGGAACAGGAGCTGAATTGGGTGAGTACCGCTCGCTCGGAAACTGGGTTGTTATACGCATCGTACTTGTTCGTCCGGACGAATGTTCGAATCGGTCGGAAACACGCATTCGGCTGGTTTTTTTCCGGACGAATACTGTTAGGTGCGCTTCCGGCTGGGATCGGAATCGACCCCTTTATGTCCATGGTGGGCCAAATGTAGCAACAACTTAACCGTACTGTCTTTGAATCCCTGTTCAGTGTCAGAAGCTATTAGTATGTCATCCACATATTGAAGCAATACATTACCTGGGGGAAGCGTGAAGGAGTCCAATTGGGCTTTCAGGGCTTGGCTGTATATACTAGGGCTGTCAGTATAGCCCTGAGGAGCGCAACAGAATCTAAAGCTTCTACCAGCTAGGGTAAAACCGAACAAATGTCAGGATGGATCGAGATACTAAAGAACACATTTTTCAAATCAATGACAGAGAAGAATTTAGCAGAGGAAGGAATCAATGTCAGAAGGGCAGTAATGACAGGGACAACAGGGAACTGAGGGACCACTATCTTATTGCCTGTGCGCAAATCAATCACAAAACGATAAACATCTGGATGATCAGCGGGAGAGTCAGAAGACGCCTTTTTTAGAATAGGAAGAATAGGACTATTACACACGTTCGCCGTTGTCTCTACAACCACTCCAGACTCAATCAGATCTTGTATAATTCGCAGCAAAGCTTGCTCCCCCGCTTGTGGAATTTTGTACTGGGGAATACAAGGCAAAGTGGCATTGCCTTTAACCTTAATGGAAATCGGGGGAATTTGCAACAGTCCTACGTCTGTATCACCAGTGGCCCACAACGTGTGTGGCACATCTTTAAATTCAGCAGGGAGGGTGCATCTTTTGACAGACATTGTTTAGTGCTACCTACGTTCGGGCCCATTGTCATGTAAACACCTTCCGGTGAACAAAAAATTGTAGCATGTAACCTCTTTAATAGATCCAAGCCCATCAAATTTTCTCCACAATTAGACGCCAACACGAATGGTGAATCCACAGTAAAAGGATGGATAGTCAAGGCAAGAGGTTTGGAAATGGGGCTCACAACCAGCACACCAGAAAAGCCTACTGAAACATTATTTTGGCCAGACAGAGCTGCCCCGGGACCAGCGAACGAGAAACAGAGCTATTCATTGCACCTGTATCCACTACGAATTTCTTAACCGAGCCTTGCAAATCTGCGGTGATATAAGGACCGCGCTGATCTACAGGTATCTGGACTGGTCCCTCACCCTGTCCCTGGCTGTCCTAGCTGTGAGACATCCCTGTCACCTCATCCAAATCATATTCATCGTGATAATACTGTCTCCCTCGAGGGTCATCAAAATAGTTCTGGTCTGAGCGACCCTGCGATGTCCTATCCTCCCGAACCCTATCTTGATCACTTGCCTCACGACCCCGTCCTCGAGCACCCTGTCCTCCATGGGCCGTTACTTTCTGTAATAACACCGGACACTTGCTACGCCAGTGCCCCTCCTCCTTGCAGTACGCACACTGATTAGGCCCTACAGGCACAGCGTTCCTGCAAGTACGGGGAAGCTGCCAGGCCGGACCAGCACCAAGTCCCCTTCCATTTCCCCTAGATGCCTGCTGTAACAACACCTTTGTCTTCAACTCCTTGTGCTTCTTTTCCACCTTCTCCTTCTCCTCATTCTCCCTGTGTTCATAATACTGTGCCATACTCAATATTACGGAAGGGGAGGAGGTAGTCCAAGTGCTCTCCGAAGCCTGCAAGCGAGCCGCAATCTCTGGGAGCAGATTCGTAACAAATCTATTGACGAACAGTCGGACACCCCCTTCCAGCGACAAATCCTGTCCGCTACAATCCCAAAACACTCCTTCAAACCGAGTAAAGAAATCAGACACACTTTCATCTTTCTTCTGACGACATGCCGTTAACTTGTCCCAATCTACTCTCCTTGGTGGAATAAGAGAATTCATATAAGAGATAATTCGGCCAGGCAAGGCTATTATCTCGGCCCTAGGCTTCTCACCAGGCTTCCTCTCCAGATCCCATGCTTTAATCTGATCCCAGGTACCACCCAATTCTGCACCGTGGTCCTGTGTGTGTACCTGCCTCCAAATATCAACGGGTACCAATAAGCCAAAAAATATTTCAATATCCGCAAGCGTCATCACTGTCGAGGAGCGGCCTCCGTCAATTCCTTATAGTACGCAATAGGATTTTTCCTAGGGTCGGGTAGCTGAGTCTTAAGGGACAGCACCTCACTTCTCTTCCATGGGGTATAAACCCATTGTTCCTGGAACCGGGCCTCTACCCGGGGTCTAATAACAACGTTATGCTGATCTCACAGCTCTGTTAGCTCAGGGTGATATATAGGGTGGACCTCCCTCATCGGGAATTGGGACACTGTCTTTGGGCTCTTCTCAAGCAGCCTACTTCGGTAAGCTACCAACATTGCGACATTACCAAGAACCTCACAAGCGCCATGCCAGCAGCATATACATTGTCCCTAATATCATAAATAATCTGAGGTGCCACATCATTGAAACACTGCTCCCACAATCCAATCAAAGTAGCCGACATGTGCTTGAGGGCATGCTTCTGCACAAATGGCTCGTAATCTCTCATCACACTCCACACATCCTCCGTACTATAGATGGGGTTATGAGCCCACTGAGCGGCCTGATTGGCTACCACCCTCTTCTCCTCATCGCCCACATCAGATCGTATCAATATCTGCCCCATCCGCTCTCTAGCGGTCGCCCAGTCCCCGTCCCATGATCCATGGACAGGCGTTCCGCTACTCAGTACCGTCGGAGAATGAAGGAAAAGGGAAGGAGTAGTAACAGAGGGAACGGGCACCAATGTCGCCAATGGTAGATGTAAGAGCTGGAGAGAGAGATGCCGAAACAATAGGCATAGCAGGAAGTCTCGAGGTCATCGCAGGTGCTGAAGGCAAAGCCAAAGAAAGGACAGAAGGTGCGGTGGCCAAAGCAGCTGGATCAATGACAGAGGAAACAGAGACAGCAGAAGCAGAAGAAACGGGCTGTTGAGGCTGTGGGATGGCAGGATATATTTTCTGCGGGGCGTATGGGGGTGGAGGTCGAGCATCTAACAATTCCTCCACAAATGTATCGTTTTCGTCTTGAGCAACATAAGACTTTTCACATTGCAATCGAAACTTCCTATCAGCACACTCTATTCCTTTCTCTGTTTTCTCTCTATCATATGCTGCAGCTTTCTGAGTCACTGTCTGCATCTTTTCCTTCTGGGCCTCCTTCTCTGCCTTCATTCGTCTCTGTTTAGCTTCCTTCTGCCATGTTCAAACATCGACTGCCTACTCCTTTTTGCAAACAATTTATCCTGCAGGTAATTATGTTTTTGGTCATCGAAAGTGCCCGTCAACGGCCACTGCAACTCGGCATTGTCCCTCGTATATTTGTGCCATAACGTACTAAACATAATAGGGCCAAGGCCATGTTTTACGTACATGTCGAAGTTCGGAGTACCTTCTGGAGGCACCGGCTGACTTTCTTCCAATCGAGCATCAGTAGAACAACAACGACAGCCCAAACAAAACAACTTACTCAAACAAGGCATTTTTAAAGAAAAAAAGTTCACTACTTATGCCTAACAGATACTTGCAAATATCTTTACCAAAGTCGGTCCTAAGACCTCATCAAATACACATCAAAGTGGTACCATGTTCATAAAGAACTCAAACAAATTCAAGCGCTTGTCCGAAGACGGTCCTCAGACCGCACCAAATACAAACCAAAATGGCGCCGTAGCCACCACAAACCAAAGCAAACTCACCTGGTGCACAGAGGTCAAACCAATTTATTCTCCACTACTGACTCTTCGGACCAAACGGTCAGATCCAAGGGTTTTGCCGTTCAGGACCCCAGCCGGGATGACCACTGGCCGAGGCACTGCCTGGTCAGACAGGCGGGGCAGGTGCAAGTACCAGACTCTCTCGTGCAGGGATCCCCGGTCCTCCTGTCCGACCCGACGTGGCCCCGTCCTCCTCACCCGTCCACGGGCAAGGAAGGGTCACTTGCCCGATGGGGTCCCTGTTTGGGCGCCAACTGAAGGAAGTGACCCGATTAGGGCCACCCGGGTCACTCGCGACCACTTGTCGGCCTTCCATACAAATGACGAGTCGGTTAGACAGTAGAGAATAGAAACCAAAGTTATTTATTATATACGCTCGAGCGGAGTCCGGTCTGACCAACCTCCTCATATTGTTGCAGAGGGACTGACTCCCGCCAACATGGTAACACAAGATATACATTTTCAACATCCCTAAAGACCTGCCCAGACTGGAATTTTCCAGTCTGGGAGCTGATAAACAAAGGGGGTACAGAGGTATGAGCTACGATCCTGAGGCTGGGTACATGCTATCTTAGTTTCAAGGTTACTCTGCCTGTGCCCATCTCTCGGAGAGTGGGAGCAGGCCTACCTACTGGGAAAGGCATGCAGTGACAGAACGATCTATTCATTAGTGCAGCGAAGCTCAACCTTGAATAAGACAGAGAAACAATTGAGGCTGTTTTCTGCTGAGGCAGGCAGTATGAAACAGAAGCTTAGTTTTGATCATGGTACAAAATGGCGGCTGAATACAAAATGGAGCAGCAAATGCTAACTTAACTCGCACAATGCCAGAAGGAGTCGACTAGACGCCTTTTGCAGTCCAACACGGCCCTCTCCCCTGTCAACACTGCCGCTGCACCTTCACCCACCTCTGTACCCCAGCAGCATATCCCAACCTACCGGACATCACCGCTCACAAATCACTCAACTGCATCCTCCTCAACATACATTCCCTACACAAGCACGCCATAGAAATCTAGGACCTCCTCAACACCTACTCGCCCGACGTCACCTCTCGGACACCTGGACCAATGCCAACTTTGCACCCGACATCGCAACCGCCATTCCCGATGGATACAAGATCCTGCACAAGGACCGCCCCATCCGTCCAGGAGGAGGCATCACCATCTTTCACAAAAGCACCCTCCTCATGAACACCCTCCTGGACGACCCTCATGGAGCATCTCCACTTCCAGATCCAGACCAGCCCCAAAATGACTATCCGTGGAACCCTCATCTACAGGCCACCCTGCCCGTGCTCCCTTTACGACGCCATCACCGACCTCATCGCACCCCACGCCCTTGCATCCACAGATTACATTCTACTCGGAGACCTAAACTTCCACCTGGATAACCACGATGACTCAAACACCGCCTCCCTCCTAGAGAACCTCGCCAACATTGGACTGAAACAACTAGTCACTGCCCCCATGCCCACTGCAGGACATACACTCGACCCCGTCTTCACTGGACGAAACAGCGTCTCCTACAGCCACACCACAGAACTCCTCTGGACATTTCACAACTGTAGCCACTTCTCCTGCAAAAAACCCATCGTACACAAGCATGCCCATCGCCTCCCCTGCAGAAGCTGGAACAAAGTCAACAAAGACCAGCTAACCTCCGCCCTCGTCAGCACCCCCCATCGACTACATCAGAAGCAAACACCTCAGCATGAAACCTCCACCGCTGGATCATGAACTGTGCCGACACACTCGCCCCCCTCCAGAAATCCACCGGAAGATACATCAAGAAAGCAAGCTGGTTCACCCCTGCACTCCAAGAATCCAAACGCTCCTGCAGATGACTCGAAAAGACATGGAGGAACAACAAAACCCCGGAAACATGCGCTGCCTACAAAGCAGCCACCAGCGCCCACCACCAACTCATCAAATCCACAAGAAAGAAATCCCCCCAAGACAGAATCCTCACCAACGCACACAACACCAAAGAACACTTCTCTATCATCAAGGAATTCGACAAACCCTGCAGTGAAACAACAAACGTCCTACCCTCCCAAGACCTCTGCAACAGACTCAGCACCGTCTTCCGCCACTAGATCAAGATGATCTACGACAACTTCGACAATCAAGACTACCTCACTGCTCCAGCTCCCCCCTCATACCATGCCATCCAACAGACCCTGCTCAAATGGATCCTGCTCACGACAGAAAACACATTGAAGACCATGAAAAGTATCCACTCAGGAGCTCCCTCAGACCCCTGCCCACACCACATCTTCCACAGAGTCGCCTCTGCCATCACACCCGAACTACGTTGGACGATCAACTGCTCCATCGAGACTGCCACCTTCCCCATCGAATGGAAACACCCCGAAGTCAACCCCTTCTGAAGAAACCCTCCGTGGACCCGACGGACCTCAAGAACTTCAGGCCGATCTCCCTGCTTCCCTTTGCAGAAAAGGTAATCGAAAAGGCCGTCAACACCCAGCTAGCAAACTTCATCAAAGCTAACAATGTCCTGAACATCTCCCAATCCAGATTCTGAAGCAATCACAGCACTGAGTCCGCCCTACTGGCCACCACCGACAACATCCGCTCACTCCTCGACCAGGAAAAAATGGCAGCCCTCATCCTCCTGAAGCTCTCTGCTGCATTCAACACCACCTCCCACCGCACCCTAGCCACCAGACTCGATAACGCCTGCATCTGCGGCAAGGTCCTCGACTGGATCTGCTCCTTCATCATGGGCAGAACTCAGCAGGTCAGACTCCTTCCTTACCTCTCCGAACCAACAGAGACCAACTGTGGAGTGCCCCTGGGCTCCTCCCTCAGCGCCACCCTCTTCAACGTCTACATGGCCCTCCTTGCAACCATCGTCAGGAACCACGGGCTCAGCATCGTTTCATACGCTGACGATACCCAGCTGATCCTCTCCCTCACCAACAAACCCAACATCACCAGGCAAAACTTCCAAGAAGGGATGAAAGCCGTCGCCACCTGGATGAAAAACAGCTTCCTGAAACTCAACTCAGAAAAGACAGAAGTCCTCATCCTTGGCTCCACCCCCTCCACATGGAACGACTCCTGGTGGCCCTCCACCCTCGGAAATCCCCCTACCCCGACGGACCACGCACAAAACCTCGGCATCATACTAGACTCATCGCTCACAATGAACCGCCAGATCAATGCCGTCTCCTCGACCTGCTTCAACACCCTCCGCATGCTTCCCAAGACCTTCAGATGGATCCCAACTGAATCCAGAAAAACTGCCACGCACGCACTCTTCAGCAGCAGACTGGACTACGGCAATCCTCTCTTCACCGGAATCAGCAAGAAACTCCTTCGCAAACTCCAGACTGTCCGGAACGCCGCAGCCAGACTGATCCTTGACATCCCCCGTCACAGTCACATAACACAACCCCTCCGCGATCTCCACTGGCTACCAGTCGAAAGAAGAATAGCCTTCAAACTCCTCACCCATGCATAAAAGGCACTTTCCCAACACCAGACCCGCATACCTAACAGCCGCCTCTCCTTCCAAGCACCCAAAAGACACGTCTGATCACCCCAGCTCTCACTTGCCACCGTCCCACGTATCAGCAAAACTAGAACGGGAGGAAAGTCCTTTTTCTACCTTGCAGTCAAAGCCTGGAACACCATCCCCCTCCACCTTCGGCAAATTCCCACATTGCCCCAGTTCAGGAAGGGCCTCAAGACCTGGCCTTTTGGGTGACCCCAGCACTCAACGGAGCCGAAGCAGCTTGAGACCCTCGCAGGTGAGTAGTTGCGCTTTACCAACCCTGATTGATTGATTGATTGGCTGGATGATACCATTGAGCAGAGGGGCCAATAGCTTAATAACCCCTGGTAACTGATGAGTCCTCGTGGGCGCCAGCACCACAAAGAAACACAAAAGAAAGCTTGCAGCACTGAATAAGAGAGCAGCTTTTTGAAGGGGTATGTGAGATGGTGTACTTTTTGCTAAATTTCATAACAAATTTGAAAATTTCATTAAAAAATATCACAAATATTTTATGAAATTACACTTTTAGAGGTAAATGTGGTATCTTTTTTTGTGAGTTTTTGCAAGATCTCAGCAGGAGACTGATTTGAGCAGAAATTCTCTAGGCACTATTTTTTCACCAAACAACCTGCTACAGGTGAATGTTACATGAAATTACATGAAACTGCATGATGTGAAATTTCATGCCTATGCATGACACAAAGGGGTATTATTACAAGCCCCTATCACCTTCACAACGTCACTTTCAGTGACGTTGTAATGGCGATAGGGGCCTCGCCTTATTTACAAGGCAACGTTAAGTCACTTAATGTGGCTTAACGCTGCCTTGTAAATAAGTTTACCAGAAAACAACGGTTCCTGTGGACAATCAACAAATGATACTTAATATATAACAGCACAATCACAATAATCAAAGGCAAAGAGATGTCTGAAAGAGAAAAGGCATATAACATGAATTTTGTATGGAAATACATTGTTTTATATAATGTAATCACATTATTTTAAATCCAGTGCATTGTGTACCAAGTGATTGTGAAACCTATATTTCAAGGTTGTGACCCTTTGTGACATAAAAACAAGGTTTCATCAAAAATGTACAAAAGCGACCATTAAATCAATAAATAATGTGTGCTCGCAGCCTACTAATGCAATAATAGTAGCTGACAAATGGTTCGCTTCACTTAGTCGACGACGTTTCGACCCACTTAACAATGTGGGGTCTCATCAGGACCTAGCAATGAAGTGGCACCTAAAAAAATGATAACCATAGTATCAGTAATGGGGTATGGTGGAGAAAATAGAGAGAAAGGCATAAAAAAGGTAGATTTATAGTCGGTAATCATACCTGGGGATGACTGTCGGATATTGTGCTGTGCACCGTGTGGGGGTGAAAAGGAAGAAGGGTACTCACATATGGCACAGCCAAGCACTGTGGGGACGAGAAATGAGGAATATTTAAAATACATACGGGCACACGGGGTTAACACTGGATGTCACCAGCTGTGAATATAAGTAAAACTTACCCTATAGTGGGGAGGGTACTGACAGTCAGGAAGGCTCAAGGTAGAAAGCCTTAATAATTTCAAAAAGGCGATAAACTGTTGTCAGGGAATTCTGAAAAAAGGGGGAGTTCAGACACCCTAGTAAATACGCATATTGCACAAGTAGTCAATATATATAGCAGTCAAATCGGAAAAACTCTTACCCGTGGTAAAAAGGCTGAACTCTACATTAGCCTCAAAAGAAAATGACGACAATCCGTCTTTTAGTTACCTATAAATAAAGAGTGAAACGAGTGAATAAACAGTCACCCAATTTCCAACTTAATAAACCAGAATAAGGTGCGAAGATGCTCTTACCCGGTGTGGAGAGGATAATGGAATGAACTGGGCCGCCAAGGTCAGCTGCGGTAATTAATCACGCTCGCCTCGTGGAGAGAACTGCACCTGTCTGTCTCTCCTCGTACGATGACAAGACCGATTGAAAGGAAATGCTCTTGTTTTATGCTCACGCGGCGAGCCCGGCTGGCCATAATTAGCATATGCGAGCAGACATGACTAAAGGAAAGGACGAGGCACGAACAATTCCGTGTCCTCAGGAAAACGTAGCAAAATATATGGAAAATGGGCTGAATGGAGGGGAAGTACCCATAAAATGAATGGACAAAAAACCTGAAATAAAAAGTGGATAAACTTGAAATATGCATGAATTTTCCACGTGGTTCAGAAAAGGAATTTTTACTATGCCTATGAAAATTGTGCATAGAAAACCCACAGAAAGAAACACCCTTCTCGCATATAACAGCAATCACCCACGCCGTTTTGCAACTTCTGTGTGTGCTGCATTAAGCAGCACACATAGAAGTTACAAAGCGGCATTTAAAGATTGTTTATGTGCAGGAAGGGGGACCTTCCTCTACATAAACAATCTTCCCCTGAATGCAGACACCGTGACTGCGTTGGCGCTAGGCTGCTAAACGTAGCGCCAGCGCAGGGGGAAAAGCAGGGCTGCACCATATTCTTGTGAATATGGTGCAACCCTGTGTTTCAGAAGTAGCGGAGCGTGTCGTTAAGCCAAGGAAGCTAACGACACGCTCTGCCACTTCTTTGTAAATATGCCCCAAAATGTGGAAATTTCTTTGCCTGCCTACTCTAATTATTGCAAATAGACAGTCTCAAACTAGCGGTAAACAGACAGTTGTAAAACAGCAGTGAGAACATAGCAATGAACTATGGAAGTCCGAAAGGACTAGTTGCTCGCCAGATTCAACTCCGCTACATCACATTACCTCCTCGCCCGCCTTCCTCGCCACATTATAATTCATCATGTTATTACTGTGACACGGATGACTAGGACTCGGAGTAATGTAGATTTCCGGTAAGTAACCGGGGCATTACCTCCTCTTCCATCTTCCTCGCCACAGTAACAACATGATGAACTATACTGTGGCGAGGAAGGCTAGGACTTAGAGTAATGAAGATTACTGGTAAGTAACCGGAGCATTAATTCACTTTAAAATAATGTTGGCGCCACTCTTAATTTCTACGGAGTCATCAAGAATTAACCGGTGCCTTTAGTGCGTTCTGCAGATGGTAAATCTGACAACTTCAGTTCTGCTGACTGGGGAAAAAAAGACACTAAAAAAAGCAATTGGAGCAAAATGTGGCTCATTCCGACCTTCGCTTTCACTACAGGCCGAGTCTGAAATCATCTGGCAAAAAAGGGAAAGTGCTCTTGAAAGACGTATACATACTACATTAAATAATAATAAAATTAGAACTGCAGTGCCAGGACCCAGGGAGGAAACACACTGTATTGAACATATTCATCTGTCTGCTGCAGATTGCATACTGTGAGCAGCGATGCTGTCCAGCAAGATTTTATCTAGGAACTCCCATCCTTTTGGCTGAGTCTGCCCTGGTGGTACCACCCTAACATGGTGTGGATATGCGCCAATAATGAAGCATGTCATGATAAAGTGAGTGAGGTGTCTATTTCAATATCTTTTGATGCCAGGGCATACCTAGGAAGTAGCATCCTTGTCGGACTTTGTCCATCTCCTTTCTTCTCCTATTTCGCCCAATTGCTCTTGTGTGATCATTGTGCACTGTTTGACTGCTGGCAGCCAGGCAGATAGCAAAAAACTTCACTATTTACCTGGCTGCTGGTTATATAGTAGAGATTCAAGATTCTGCACAATATGACCGGCGGCCGTGCGAATAGCAGAAAAACCTAACTATTTACTGAAATAGTAGGAATTCTGTACAGTTTGGCAGGCGGCCAAGCAAGCAGCACAAAAACTTCACTATTTACCTGGCCGCTAGCTAAACAGCAGAGGTTCTGCACTATTTGGTTGGTGGCCATGCAAAAAGCAGAAAATGTCGCTATTTACTCAGCCGGTGGCTAGATAGTAAAGATTCCGCACTGTTTGATCAGCAGCCGTACACATAACAAGGAAACTTCACTATTTACCTGGCCACTGGCTATATAGCTGAGGTTCTGTACTTATTAGCCAGCAGTCAAGCAAACAAAAAACCTCTCTCATTACCCAGCTGCTGGCAAAACAGCAGACATGTACAATTAGGGAAGCATGCAATGCAAAAAGCAAATAAACGTAATTATTTATGTGGCTACTGGTTAAATAACATACATTTTATATTATTTGACCAGTAGCCTGGAAAATAGCAAAGAAATTTAAATATTTACCCCGTCAGCTGGCTAAATAGCAGAACTGATTTACTGTATTGCTGGTGGCCTTGCAGATAACTTGGAAGGAAATTTCTCCTGATGTATTATTATTTCATTTGCAAAAAGTAGTCGTAAATTACGCATATACTTTTTCCGAAGAGAATAATATTTTGCAAACCGACATATGTATATTCAGTCGGTTCACAAGCTACTAAACTGCAGGAGGCTGCAGAACGGCCTGCCTAATTAATATTTATTAGCCTGGTGCCAGTTTGACACCCTCTATCTGTAATCACAGAGATGGAGGCACACCATTATCTCTATGACTGCATTCCAAAATGTATTTTTTTTCCATGTTTTTTAAAAGAACCAGTGCTGGTTTAAAAAAACAGTTTAGGAAAACTTCTCCCCCCTAAGGCTGACAACATGATTTCCAAAGAGAAAGTGGTCCTGACGGGACCCATTCCCCATTGCAAATTAGTTACCAACCCAACTCGGAGGTCACTAGCTCATCAATGGTTTGCAACAGCAATTGCAATCAAACTATCAATAAATTCCTTTACAAATTGGAAAGGGGAAGGAGGAACCCCCTTTCATGAACCCTCCTATTTCCAATTCAGAAACGATCGCAAAAGTCCTTTAACTAGTCGAAAGAATTTTCCAACTCATCAAAAAAAGGTTTTGTACATAATGATAAGCACTTTTGTGGTTATAAACCCTGTGATCTCCGACATGAGGCCCTTCATGCTAAAACTGGCTTAAATGTAAGCACTAACATGTAGGTTGGCATTGGCAAAATGTTTAATTATACATGAGTAATCGGAGTAAATTCGGTAATTTTACAGTACTCTTGTAAGGCAAAATTACTACAAATTGTGTGATTATGCCCGCTTGCGTAAATAGGAGTAATTTGGGGCAAAACTCCTAGCACAGGGACAACAAACTTATCGAGCGCTCGTGGCTGCTGCCATTCCTGTTTTGTTGCATTTAGCAATGTTGTCACGATGTAAATAATAAAAGTGAGTGAGCTTGAACCATGCGTTACTGGCCACCTCCCTGACCTGGGTGCAGGCCCACATCCATTTGCCCTCCATATGCAGCATAGGTATGTCACCCGTCCACCGGTCCAGGACGACTGCCATGTCCGTCTTTTGATCCCACTTAAGAGCCTTATAGATGTGGCATGTCAAGCCTCTACTGGATCAGAATCCAGCAACTGGATCAGTGTCTGTGATTCTGCTGGCTCTGCAGGAAAATCTGTCCAGACCCCCGTGTAATATAGCATAGCTTAGCATACTGTAAAAACTGACCTGGCTGTAGCTGAAACAAGCCCTGCTTCTCCCCCATTGTGAGAAAAGAGCCATTCTGCTACAGGTTTCCAGCCACAGTGCATCCACACTCAGTCTACTGCATCAAGTCCATCACTGTTTGTATATGCCGGAATGCCTGTAGCCAAAGAAGGGGGAGCAACTTGACGTAAGGTGCCCTGCAGGTAAACATCCTTTACAATGACTGCATTACAACGCAGTCCATTACCCCACATTTTTTACTCTGCGAAATCTTTTACAACACAGGGCTTTACGCCGCAAACCATTACAACGCATTCCCCATTACAACGCCTGGTGGAGTTAGAATAGTAAATTGCATTGTAATGGACAATGCGTTGTAATGGATTGCTGTGTAAAGCCCTGCATTGTAAAAGATTTAGCGGAGTAAGAAATGTGGGTTAATGGCACACGCGTGCGGAGTAAAGTGTCATATTCCGCCCTGCATAATACAGGGGTGATCAACAGCTCCCACGCCTCTTCCACCTGCCGGACAATAAATGGGCAATCCCTTGGGACTCTCGCACCCTGCATGAAGCACCTTGGTAAGGTCCACACTGTCTCTCCACCCCACCAGCAATTTCTTTTCTCCGTTCGGGCCATCCACGCACCACTGTGCTGCGCATTGCAGCATTCTGGCTAGATAATACATTTGGAGGTCTGGCAGACCCAGGCCCCTGAGCTCCGTGTCCAACGTCAGTATCTCTAGTTTCCCTCTACTTCTCTTGCCAGCCCACGCTTGGGACACCAGAAGACTATTCAATTTGGTGAGCGTAGACCTTGGGATGCTATGTAGGGAGTTCTGTAACAGATACAGGCATCTAGGCTGCATCACCATTTTGCCTAAAGCCACCTTGCCCATCACAGACAGTGGCAATGGGATTCCAGAATCGGATAGACGCCTCTAGATTCTCAAGCACCCTCCCATATTAAGACGGCAGCGGGCATCCGAGGAGTGCACCTCCTGTATCCCCAGATATCGGAAATGATCCTGCTTCCGCTGGATCTCTGTCACAGGGAGACCAGCAGTGTCTCTGCTGTCCAAACCCACTAGCAGAAAAAGCACTGTTTTTTGCTTGTTGACATGTAAGCCAGACGCCCCACCAAATTCCGCCATAATACCCAGCAATACTCGTTCTGACCTCTCCTGGTGAGTGACATCTGCATATAAGGAGACAACATGGATGTTCTCACCCACCCTGATGCCCCACTCCGCCATATCCCGACGCAACTTAATCACAAAGTAAAAAGGAGTGGTGATAGAGGGAATCCCTGCCTTGTACCTCTCTCTATGGGCAGGCATTCAGAGATTAAATTCCCAGTTCGGAGCTATGCAACAGACTAATTCCCAGTCTGGGTCTCATACCCAGGACAAAAATATCGGCCCAATTCCCATCCTCCTCAACACCTCCCAGAAATATTCCCAGTTGAGCATGTTGAATGCCTTTTCAATATCCAGTCCTTCCAATGCAACCCCTAGGTCTGTATCTGCCACAGAGTTAAGTGCATGGGACAGTTTCCTCAGGTGCAACTGTGTTCCCTCCTAGGAATAAAACTACACTGATCCTCGTGGAGAGGGTGAGGTACCTCTCCGTGCAATCTAGTTGCAAGAGCCTTTGCCAGTACCCTTGTGTTGACCCCCAGCATAGACAGCAGCGTATAGGAACCAAGGTCTGTGTCCCTATCCGGCTTAGGGAGCCTGACAATCTGGGCTTCCCTCATGGACTTCGGTAGCACCCCCGCTGCCTTGTATCCCGGGGTGTCTTCATTAGGCGGGGGACCAACATGTTCAGAACACGCTTGGTAATATTCCACAGAGAGCCCATCTGGACCCGGTTATGTTATGTTATGTTATACATTTTTATAGAGCGCACGGCTGCCCCAGCAAAGGGGTGACCCGGCGCTGAGCGCAGAAAACTACAAAGCAAATCACAGAACGAGACAGCTTATAACGGAGGGAAGAGGTATGTTTTCACAACTTTCCGAAAAGGCAGGTAGGACTTTAAACTGCGAATGGAGATGGGGAGCGCATTCCAGAGCTTCGAGGCCAACACACGAAAGGAGCGCCCACCAGCGCGCGCCCTCCTGACCCTGGGGACAGCCACAAGATTCTGTCCCATGGAACGAAGTTGGCGAGAGGGGATATAGAAGGTATGAAGATTAGTCAAGATGCAAGGAGATGAAAAATTAAGGATTTTAAAAGTAACGCAGAGGGCCTTGAACTCTAAACGCTTGGCCACGGGCAGCCAATGAAGGCGGCGGATGGCATTAGAGGTAGGACACCTCCTCGGCAGACCAAGGAGGGCACGAGCCACTGCATTCTGAACCCTTTGTAATCTGACAATCTCAGACTGGTTGACCCCCAGATAGAGGGAACTGGCATAGTCCAGTCTTGACAGAATCAAGGCCTGAATGATAACCTGCCTAATAGGGGGATCAAAAAAGCCCAACAGGGGTTTGAGCCCTCGCAATAGCCCAAAACAAGTCCCTGCCACCTTCATGGTTTGGGTTCGAAAGCAGAGGGCAGTGTCTATCCAAAACCCTAAGTTTTTTACAACCTGTTTGGGAACAGGTGCTGACCCCATCGTGGCAGGCCACCAGTGTTCACTCCACAGCTCTGCATCTCTCCCCACCAGCAGTACTTCAGACTTGCTGGCGTTGAGCTGGAGACAGTTGGCAGTCATCCACTCCGAAATGGCCTCAAGATCGCTACGAAACTTACAAGCGTCCTGGGTAATGTCATCGGAGAGTGTGACCACCAACTGAGTGTCGTCTGCATACGACACTATCGTAAGCCCTCTGTTCTTAGCCACTCTTGCCAGCAGTTGAACGTACAAATTGAAAAGGGTAGGGCTCAAAGCAGAGCCCTGCGGTACACCCTGCTTGATGGCAATAACTCTAGAGGTAAAGGGGGGAGGGGCAACCTGGAAGGTCCTTCTAGAGAGAAAGGAAGCAAACCAATCCAGGGCGGAGCCCGTTATACCCGCCTCCTCCAAACGCGTCAACAGGATCTGATGGGAGACCGTATCAAACGCGGCACTGAGATCAAGCAGAATCAGTGCCGACGTGCGGCCCTCATCTAAGGCCCATCTCAGATGTTCGGTAACAGCAAGAAGAGCCCAGCAATGTGCCACATCTCAAACCGCCTCCTTTAGTTCATCCACCAGCATCTCCTCCTCCAGCTCCCTCCCCTGCGCCGCTGTAAGGCAGGGAAGCTGTAGGTCATCCAAGGAACTGCCAGCATCCGCCAGTCGGTCACGCACCACCTCACTGTACACCGCCGCCAGATGTTCCCGAAATAGGGAGTTAATGCTTGTCTGTGTCCTGGCCACGGTCTTTGCCTCTGCAGCAAAATCAATATCGGTAGGCATTCTCTCTTAACCTCTTCGGTGCTCAGGACGGCCCCCGGCTGTCCGACGTCACGGTGGGCGTGTGCGGAGGACAGCCATCCGAAACACGCCCACTCATTAATTCTCCCGCACAGCAGGAGAATTCGCACAGCGCCAAAGGGGTTAAGCAGCTACGTAAGCAGTCGCCCTCACCTATCCCCTTCTCTGTACAATGGTTGACAATACTCACACTGGGCAATGCAATCCAGCCTGTCCCAGATCTCCCCCACCTTCCCCTGGGCCGTTAAAAGCGCTTCCTGGGGGATTTTGTGTTTAAAATTATATTCCCGGGACAAATGTCCTCTCTTCCCACAATATAAACATAGATTAAGCTTACTCCTTTTCTCTTTTTCTTAGTTGGAAAGGGGTCCACTGACTCCCCCTATCTGCATGTGCACGCTCACATCAGGAATCCATAGTTCTAAGTTCCGATATACCAGAACACGAGGTATCTCTTTTTGGGGCTTTTCCTCCTTTTCTTCTCCTAACCTGTGGTTCAATTTAGCTACTAGATTGATAAAAACGGAGCAAACCTCTGGAGAATCCACAATCTGGTAAATGATATCTTTGAGGTCATCACGTAATCCTTGATTGTCCTCTTCTCATTTGGCCAATGGGTTTCTGCAGCTAATCTATTGAAGTTGGTCATGTAAGACAATATGTCCCTAGAACCTTGATTCGATTAAGAAGCTTGGTATCACTCGCCCTCATAAAGGTGCGTTTGGTGAACAAACTTCGCATCCTTTCTTTAAACAATGGAAAGTTTTACAAAATAGGATTATCATCCTCAACCAGAAAAAAGGCCCACGTGGCTGCATTTCCAGCAAAATATGAGATAACAAAAGCCACCTTGGTGGCGTCATCCAGAAAGGAAGTAGGTCGACAAAGGAATTGTAAATGACACTGATTCATGAAGAGGCTGTATTTAGAACTATCACCATTAAAACGTTCAGGGACTGCTAACGGTTCTGGACTCGGGGTCATGACAGTGAGATTTACTGTCTGGTTTCCCGGGATGCCTGTGAAAGAAGCCCCAACAAAAGGGGCAAACAAATGGCCTGTTTGTATGTATCCTCTCCAAGGATCCCCTCTAGGTTTGAACTGAGTTAACTTTTTTGAGTGCTGGTTCTCAGCCTTTAGTGTATGGACCTCATCTTGCATATAGGCCAAGGCTCTGGCTAATTCTTCCATGGTTAAGTGTAGGGGAGGCCTCTGACGAACCACCTAAAGTGGGTGTATCTATGGAATGTATGGGACCACCCTGCTCCATCTTCACCCAGGCAGAAATAAAAATGTGGGCTTGGCTCTCTGTCAAGATTCCAGTCACCTGAGACCCAGGATCTGCAGGAGTGAAGATAGTACACCCAATACCCCCTAAGAACAACCCCTGACACCCGTTTTTCCCAAGCACCGATGGTTTGTGCCCAAGGGGAACAGGGGTTAGGAAAAGGAAGGGACTGGATGAAGGAGGAGCCAATGCTCACAGGCTCCTCACCATCGCCGTCACACACTTCCCCCAGAAGTTCAAATATTCCTGTGACTGGATTTCTCTGAAAAGATACAGAGAAACAATTAGAAATTGCACACAGGAAATAAAGCCTGAGTCAATATCTGTTTTATCCCTCTAGCAATCACTCACCCATTTAGATCAGAATCCACACAAAAGTTTCCATGCTTCAAGTTGAACTCGCTGAAGGCACTCAGAGTGGTATTTCTGTAACCCCATGAGGCCACAATCAGGGGATGGAAAGAAAGGAAGTCCAAAATCTTATTGCAAGAAGAGGATTGTGACACCAGTATTTAGTAATGTTCAAACCCTTGGTAGCCTTGTATGAATGAAAAGTTGTATTTTTGGTTTGATTATGACAAACTGCTTGTTGGAGCCGGAGTCTCAGTGCGCTAAACTGAAGGTTGTTTGCTTTTTTTTTTGTTTCCTCTGGGGCGGAGAAGCTGTCCTGGCTATGAGGAAGGGGTGGGAAAAATCCAGATGCTGAGCAGTAGAGAAATGAGGAACCGATCAAAGAGCTGAAGGACTTGTAAGTATAGCCTTAGGGCACTGGTCTGGAAATAGGAGCAGGTTGCAGAGGGTGGGAGCCGTAACCAGAGAGCAAGAATGGAATTACGGGAAGTGAAGGAATGGAACTTGAAGCCAAGTGTGCCTTCTACTCAGGATGCTGATTTTAATTGTGCCACGTCCAAAAATGGCTGCCGGATCACACTTGAGTACGTATTCTCGCGATAACTTACATGTCATCTTAGCACCCGCCCCTAGATGAGAACCGGATGTGGAGCAGAATTGTCCATCCCCACAAGGTGTGCCATAAAACCAAAATGTATTCCAACAAAACACCCTGTATATCGGGGAGCGGTGGGAGGCCTAGAGGATCACATAATTAGAACAAAGTTTCTTTGTTTTTAAAGTGCGCCGCTGGTGCTTCTACCCCAACACCATACAAACGCAAGTCAATCGGGTCATAAAACATCTAGTCTTCCTCACTCTTAGTCTAGTTTTCCATGCACTGGTCTTTCTATTCCTGGTCCTCACAGTCCTGGTTTTTTGCCCACTAGACTTGATCCTTATGTTTGTGTTTGTTTCTGGCCCTCCTTGTTTGGATATTTATGTGCCTAATACTCTGGGTTCTGGTCCTCATGGCCATTCTGGTCCTTCAAGTCCCCCTTCTTCTAGCTCTACCTCTTTCTTTCTGATTCTCTTGACCATCATTCTATTGGTCTGATCATTTCGATCCTTCTCACCCTGCTTATCCAATTCCTAGCATCTAAGTTCCTGGACCTGCTGGTCCCCTTCATCTACCTGGCCTCTCATGTCCTCTTAGGCCTTGCCCTCTTAGACCTTTTCTTTCTGGTTTGGATCATCCTGGCCCTCTTGTCCCTATGCCTTGTCATCATGGTCAATCTGGCACTGCACCCAATACTCTTTGCCTGGGTCCTTCCAAGCCTCATCATTTTGGTCCTGGTCCTTCTGGACATCCAGGTCCAGACCCCTTAGTCTTACAGGCTCTGGCTGTTCTGGTCCTCCTGATCTTCCTCAACCTGGTCCTGCTATCACCAGGTCCTGTTCTTTCTGCTCCACATGGCACTCTGGGACACAGTCCTATGGTCATGGTCCTCCTGGCACTCCTGGGCCTGTTCCTGGGTCTCTTAGTGCTGACCCTTTTAATTTTACTTGCTTTGGTCCACCTGGCCCTGGTCCACCCGGTAGTCTTGATACTGGCCCCTCATCTTCCTTGCATATTCTGGTCCCCTGGCTCTATTTGCCATAATCCTCATGCTCCTAATCTTCCTAGTCTTCCTTAATCTGTCCCAGATCCTATTGCTATTTATCATTCTGCTTTTACTACAACTGATCATGCTCCTCCTTGTTCTGGTTGTTCTTGCTTTTCATAGTCTTTGTCCTTCTCAGGATTATGTGCCCATTGGCCCTGATCCTCTTGGTTCTGGTGCTTATAGTTTGGTTTCTCCAGTCCTATTTCTCATGGACCTAGTTCGGCAATCATCCTAGATTTGGTCATCCCAGTCCTTCTTATCCTATTGTGATTGTTATCATAAACCTTGCATTTTGGACATCCTGGCCCTTCTTGTTTCCTCTAGTCTTGACCCATCTGGATCTGTTCCTTTCTAGTCTTCTTGTCCCTGGTCACCTGCTCCTGTTTCTCCTCACCCTGAACCTCCTAGCCCTGGCACTGAAGGTCCTAGTCCATCTGGCCTGTCGTGTGTTGGCCCTCCTAGTTTTCATACTCCTGGTTTGGGTTGTCCTGGTTTTCCTGGATATGTTACTTTTTCTCTTAGTTCTCTAATCCTGCAGCCAATGATCCTCTCCCTCTTGATCCAGGTTTTTCTAGTTCGGGTCCTTCTGACACTGGTCATTTTGGTCCTGGTCCTCCTGGCCACCACAGTCCTGTTTCTTTAGTCTTCCAGATTCCGGGTGGCCTCCTTACATCTGATCCTGCTCACCCTGGTCCTGCTACCTGTAATGATTGTTCTACCCCACCTGGTAATCCAAGCACTGTTTGCCTAGGTCCTAGTCTTCATAGCCCCCTTAGCCTGTTTCTGGTCCTCCTGGTCATGATCCTTTTAGTTCACTTAGGCCTCTTTGCTCTGGTTTTCTGGGTGCATGGGTATGGATCCCCTGGTTCCGCCTAGTACCTGTCTTGCTTAACCTGGTTTCATGGTACGATGGGCCATTGCTCTCCAGGGCCTGAACTTCATAGTCCTCTTCAATCTTGTCCTGGTCCTCCTGGCCCCAGTCCTCCTGCTCCTTGCCCTCATGGTTCTGCAGTAACTAGTCCCCACTCACCACAGATCATCTGTGCCTTTCCTAGTTCTGATGTTCCTTGACCTATGTTCATTCTAGCCATAGGAATTTCTTGCCCTGGACTTCCTGGTCTGTATGGTCGTCATCCCCATGTACTCCTGCCCCAATTGCTTTGTATCCTGGGTCTCCTGTTTCACAGGATCCCGATCCTGGACCTTTTCATCGGCCTCATCGTAATTCTCGTCCATCAGTCCCCCTAGTCCCCTGGTTTATCTAGTGCCCTGGTTTGCCTGTTGCTAATCCTTCTGCTCCTGGTTCTCTTGCTCCATGTAGTCTAGTATTTGTCCTGGTACTTCTTTCTACGGTCCTTATATATATTGGGTCTTCTGGTGCCAGTCCCACTGGCCTTGGTCCCCTAGCCCTCCTAGTTCCTTCCTAGCCCCCCTAGTCCCCTGGTCTTCCTGCCCCAGCCTAGTCCTACTAGCCCCCCTGGTCTCCTAATTTGCCTGTTTCAACTTGTTCTTTATAAATTTGACCCTGATCCCCCTATCATGGCCCTCCTGTAATGGTCCTCCTGGGTTTGGTCTGCCTCATCCCTCTGACACTGGTCCTCCTAGTTCCCATGTTGAGGGTCACCCTGGTACTTCTTATCACTCTGGTTTAGGATCCCCAGAGTCAGAGCCTTATGGACCTTCTGATACAGGTCCTAAGGGTACGGGCCTAGACTTCCTCGTTTTTTTATATCCCACAGTCAAGGGACTCCAGGTCCTGTTAGCCCTGGGTGTTTATGGTCGTGATCTTCCCAGTCCTGGTCCATTCGTTTCTGGCCCCTTGGTCCTCCTTGATCTGATCTCTGTGGTCTTGGCCCTTCTGTCACTGGTCCTTTTCTCTATTGGTCTCCTGGTACGGGTTCTCTTTGGTCTGCCTACCCGGGTCTGCTACTCCTGGCCCTGGTTGTCCTCGTCGCTCTGGTCCTGGTTGCTGTGCTCAGACTCTTCTAGCCATTGTGGTTCAGGGCCTACTGTTCCTCCTAACCCTGGTCTATTAATTCCTTCAAGCCTTTGTCCACTGGGTTGAGGTTCCACCTCCTTCTGGCCCTCCCTGATCTCTCTCACCCTGGTCCCGGTACCCCTAATGCTATTTTTCCTTGTCCTGTTCCTTATCATCTATTTGTTCCTGGTTCCCTCTGGCATTGGTAACGCTGGTCCTTGTAGATTAGGTCTTCCTGGGCCTGCATCTTCTTATCCTGCTCCTTGTGGCTCCGGTCATCCTAGCCTCCTGGTGGTCCACCTCCTGGCCCTTCTTCCCCTACTTGTCATAATCCTCTTCCTACTGGTCCCACTCCATTCTTCTCCAGCCCCCTCCACAGTGACTTTAGTCAGGAACAGCGTCCAAGCCTGTCACACAGATTTTTATCTAATTTTTCTTTGGTTTCTAGCTTTCTTTTGCTGAGACAGCACTCTCAAGTACAGAAATTGAGGAAGCAAAAAAATGAGGATTCTGCAGTGACAGGGCCTTCCCCACTTAAAACACTCCTTAAAATGTTGAAATTCAAAACTACCATTCCCAAGATGCATTGTGCAGGTAATTAAAATATCAGTGTGTCTGAAGGGGCCACTCATGACATGGGACAAATAAGCATCTATGCCCTAAACCTACTGTGCTGGGTGAATAGTATGAACAAGTGTGTTTATTCACAGGCAGCAGAGAGAACTCCGCCTGTGAAATACCCAGGTGCATTACTTACCTGTCTCCTGCTTTCACTTCCCCATTCCACAGAAGCCCCATTACTGTGTCTCAATCAATTTACCTCCTGCTAGTGCCCCAAAGCTCTGTGCCTCCAATCACCAATTGGCTACTGTACGCGCCCCAGATACCACTTATCTGTCTGTATTCTCTGTTTGCTGCTGCTTATTGACTGCTGCTCTGTTGTACGGTTTTGAATACTAAGCAAGCACAATCCCCTTTAAAAAGAAGCCCAGAGGCCTGCCATAAGAAGCCCAAAGATAGCCCAGAATAAAACATTCATGTAGCATGCTTAAAAAACATACTCAGTATTCTTTCCAGATACCCAAATACCCCTAAGCTGCAACGCATATTATCTGTGTGCCATATCCTAAAGCTTCTGTTTGATTCCTGCATGTCTTATTTGAATATTAAAATAACATAAATGTTTTTATTAAAAATTGATTTTACAGGGAGCGTGGCCAACCAAGATGGCTGAGTGGATGTGATCCACGACGGCTCCGCTGTAAGTGTGTGAAAAAGCCCTTAATAACGACTCCTAGACTGATATACAGAGTGGCATCCGAGTAACTACATATCAGACCCTGCTTGGAAGCCGAGATTCCCCCATGGACAGCCTGGAAGATGGCAGAACCAGAGTTATACAGAGCTTACACTGCAACATTGAGAAAGCTGCGTGAATCTCCGATGAGCGGTGGAGCTATGGTCGGTGATCGAGCTGAGGAACTCAGCAAATAACCCATCACTGGCGCAATCGCAGGGCGGTGACGAACCGAGTGGGGCAAGAGACAAACTCAACCTCACCTGCAACTACGAAGCGGACGACAGCGGGCACAGCGGTATGGCGCCATGTTACCTTGGCCGGTGCAGTCCTGCTGGAAGAGGCCGGAGGGTTTTCCACGGAGGCAAGCCTAAGGCACGGTGAGCAGACAAGGACTTAGAGAGTGGAGGGGTGCCCGTGCAGAGCACCTACCCCAACCCCGGTTTGGGACGGGAATGCTGCCACAACAGGACCAGCTGCCTGACCTTAAGATGGCAGTATTATGGGACACAAGCTACTGCAGACCCCCTGAAGGTCTTCAAAGGGGGAGAGGAGCAGGATCCAATGCTTGCAGGGGGCATCACCTAGATCTCACTCTGATATTGTGAAGAACAGGTCACTCTGGTAACTGACCTTAACAGGGCGCCCCCACAGGTCTCCCCCTGGCTGTTCAGAACATCAGAATCACCAGAGGGCCTCATAAGTGGAAAGCTGATTGATTCCACCCTGGGAATAGTACCCCCCAACTTACAGAAGCTACAGGATGCGGCCAGAGGGGGCATAGGTGAAACGCTGTAAGACTGGGACCTTTTACCCATTCTGAGAGGAGGCATTGGACTTGAGCTGTCTCCCACGCCACACAGGAAGGTGGAGTCTGCAATGAGTGGTGGGGTGAATTGAATGCTGAACTAGGGCGGGTGATTAGACGTTGGACTATCACTGCCCCCACGTGTTACGTCTCTCAACTTTATGCCTCTCAAAAAAAGCCAACATAACAGAGTCTCCGACTACTTTGCGCCAGCGGAGGCGATAGGGGTTAACCCCCACGGGGGGCACGGAGGACAATATGGCGCTCACGAGGGAGGATCTCCTCGCTTCATTGTAGGACTTCAAACGAGAGATACGGGAAGACCTGAAATCCGATATGAATTCATCTTTGGAGGGGCTCTGTGCAGACATTCAAGGCAAACTCACGTCATTCCAGTGAGACATTGATTCAGTGGGTACCCACACACTGGACCTCGAGACCAAGACACAGGAACTTGAGCACCGCACGGACTGGATGGAAGCTACCATGAAACTTCAGGCATCCATACTGAAGTGTGAAGACCTTGAGAATAGATCCTGGTGAGACAACTTGGAAGAAGGTGCAGCGGGCCGTACTTGGAGGCGTTTGTAGTAGGTCTGTTTTCGGAGCTATTAGGACCGTCCGGAATGAAAGTCTAAATAGACAGAGTGCACAGAGTGGGTCCGCCGACCCAGGGAGAGGGTAATTGACACCGAGGTGTCCTAGCCAAACTTCAATCCTTTAAAATGAAAGAGACGATCCTCCAAGCAGCAGGGAGAGCTGGGGAGGTGTCCTTTCAGGGCTTTACCTGCTCTCTGTTTCAAAACATTGCTCCCTCCACCCTGACACACCGCCAGCAATTCCGCCGATCATGGACAAACTACGACAGGACTCCATTAAATATTGTTGGACATACCCTTTTGGTCTCACCTTTGCATTTCATGAAAAAAAACATCATGTAGTCAACCTCCCTGAGGCAGCAAGAATTCTGGGGTTGACGATCTCTGAGGACCAGCTACCCGGAGAAGATGCGTCTGGAGCTCTAGAGACTGAGAGAGAGAAGAGAGGCACCATGTAGTGGCGCTCCCAGAATCATCCTCACCAGCAACGGAAGAGCTGAGGCCCCAGACTTGGAAGACTACTGGCCTACAAATCTCCGAGATGAGTGCAAATTGACACGCATCTGCCCATCATGTCTCTTCTTTACCCCGGCAATACTGGACCCTACTGGAGAGTTTCTATGCGTGAGGCCGTGAGGGGGAATGGGAAGAGTAGTGGGCTCACAGTTTATTGTTTAGCACACACTGGCCATATTTAGAAGTTAATTTAAGAACTCTAGAAGTCTATGGTACAATTGGACTTTGGTAAGCCATTTCTAGCTTGCACTAGTGGATATGACCCAACCGTCAGATATGTTGTACTTCTCCACAGAGAAAATGTTAAAATGGGACTATGTTATCCCATTAGTTTATGTTTTGGGATTTTTGTTTCATGGCTTGATGGTACATGGGATCTCTTATTTGCATGGGCAACACAGAAAGGTGGAGAGGGTTGGGTACAGCGAAGGGATTAGGAGGTAGGAGGCGTGGGGAGACAGACCTATTGGTCGGGGCTTTCTGAGCGACCACGAGACAGCTATGCTACACCTTACTTGATGATGGTCATCACCTCACTCTAATGCAATATTAAAGGGCTTAATTCGCCTACCAAGTGGCATAAACTATGGAAATACGTGTTAGATCAGAGGCATGATGTGGTAGTCCTTCAAGAGACACACATGAAACTAACTGAAGACCATAGACTACGTCATAGGGCATACCCCATAATATACAAATCCTCTGCACCTTCAAAACACAACGGGGTTACCATTCTCTTTCACTCCTCGTTGAAGTTTCAATATGAGGGTTGTAGATCGGATAAAGAAGGGAGGGTGGTTATGGTTAACGGCTGACTCCATGACCGCATGTGTACCTTGGCCTCTATTCACACCCCCAATACCAATTAGGGACAATTCCGGAGTTCTATGTTATCAATGCTGGGAGGATTTGCAGAAGGGAAGGTGATTCTGATGGGAGATTTCAACCTCACTTGGGACCTAGGGATGGATAGCACGCACCCACACACACAAAGCCAACATCAGTAGCTTCCCCAAAACGCTGAAACAGGAGTTTAAATCCATGGGCTTGGTGGATGCGTGGTGCACTGTACATCCCACAACCCAAGACTATACCTTCTTTTCACATTCTCATGGCACCTATTGTCGATTGGATTATATATTTGTGAGTCAAGCTCTCACCAGCCCTACAAGTAGCCTCATTCCATCCAATCACAATTTCACACCATGCCCCAGCGACACTGACTATGTCCTGGGACACAGGCCCAGTGAGACATTGTTGCTGGTTTTTCCCTGGGTCCCTTGTACGCGACAAACTGCTACGGGAAGAACTGAGGAAGACCATCAGGGATTCTTATTTCCCTGAACGTTCCACATGATAGTACCCCAATGAACAACTGGGACGCCTTTAAGACGGTTCTTCGGGGTAAATGCATCGCCTTAACCGCAACACTCAATAAGCTAAGACCTAAAGAAAGACTTGAGTTGGTGGTGGACCTCCAAGCTGCAGAACGGGCACACAAAGAGAAGCCAACATTGACCCTCCAGAGAAAAATTACAGCACTAAGAGGCAAACTTAATGCCATATACAATAATAAAGCTGAACCTACCCTCTTAACCCGTTCCGTGCACGCGTCGGCCAACGGCCGTCGCTAGCACTACCTCGCTAGTGCTGCGCACGTCCGTTGGCTGTCGCGGCCCCGCCCACTCAATAGAACTCCCGCACCGCGGCGGAATTTGCGCCGCGGTTAAGGAGTTAAGACTTAAATGCACCACATATGAACAGGGGAACAAGGTGGGTTCACACCGAGCTAGGCAATTACGGATTAAACAAGGTGAGAAGGAGTTTATAGGGGACATTCAGCAAGACTCTGGGGAAGGGCAACCACGGACCTGAAAAAGGCACAAGCTTTTGGCCAGTTCTACAGAAATCTGTACACCATGGAGGGCTCGGAGGAGACAGCCCAGTTTGCCTACCTGGACAAGGTAGACCTCCCTAAGGTAACTCAAGCACAAATGAGCACCTGGGAGAGCCCATAATGGAAGAGGAGATATGGAAGGCAATAACACACCTTAAACTCCACAAATCCCCAGGCCCAGATGTGCTCAGGGCACAATTTTATAGGGCCTTTAGTTCGGAACCCCTCCAACCTTGTGCCTCTCTTTAACTCCATGACAGAGGGACAAGCAGTTACTTCATCCATGAGCGAAGCCCTGATTTCGGTCATTCCAAAACCAGGGAAAGACCCTTAAAAATGTGGCTCATACCGACCGATAGGGCTTCTTAATCTTGACGCCAAATTATATACGAAAATCATAGCCTCTAGACTTGAGGATCTTTTGCCAGACTTAATCCACCCGGATCAATCTGGATTCATCAAAGGCAGACAAACCAACGATAATATGTGAAGGGTGATCCACCTGGTCGAAAAAGCGACTAAAAAATCAATTCCAGCTGCCCTCTTGGCATTAGATGCAGAGAAAGCTTTCGACCGGGTGGTCTGGCCCTTCTTATTTCACACTTTGAAGAAATCTGGATTTTGTGACCAATTTATATCTATGATTAAGGCTAACTATGCACGACCTAGTGCTTGGGTGTTGGTTAATGGACTGAGCTCTGATCTCTTCTATTTGGAAAGGAGCACACAGCAGGAGTGCCCCCTCTCGCCGCTACTATTCGCCCTTAGTATTGAGCCCTTTGCGGCAAATATCGGTACGACACCCGCAATTCAAGGTATCACTTTTGGCACAGAAGATCATAAGATCTCCCTCTTCGCTGATGATATGTTGATGACCATCACCAGTCTAGGGTCTACCCTGGGAGCCTTACAGACGGAACTACTAAAATTTGAATTAGTATTGGGCTTCCGCATCAATGGGCCAGGAAAGAGATTGCATATCTTGGGCCAGGAAAGAGATTGCATATCTTGGTATTAAGATTACCCCCAAGATGTTTTCAGAGCTAACTATCCCCCACTCCTCCAACAATTAAAGTTTGAATTTCCAAGGTGGGCGCCCATATACATCTAATGGCTAGGTCAAATACACGTCATAAAAATGAATGTTCTGCCCAAATTATTGTACCTTTTTCAGGGCCTCCCGATCGATCTGGACAGAGGATTTTTGCTCAACCTGTGCTCCATGGTTATACGATTTACCTGGCAGGATAAAAGAGTGTGACTCCCATATAAGCAGCTCTGTCTGCTGAAGTCCTAGGAGGCCTGGCACTACCAGATTTCCGTCTCTACTACAAAGCCTCTCAACTGTGAGTAATCCAAGAATGGTCGGCAAGGGAGTTCGATAAACATTGGCTCCATATGGATAGGACGGTGGTGGGGTAATAGATCTAGGACCTTCTCTAGAAACCCAAGGCGGACCACTCACTGAATGCATACTAGAGTACCCCAACGACGACTACACTTAAAGTCTGGGATGAGGTCAACCGCACAGTTGCTTGGACCTCCTTCCCCTCCCCTTTCACACTGAGTCATCTTAATCCTGCATTTCCCCAAGTTTTACGCCCAGGAGCTTTCAATGCAGTGGAGAGAAGGGGGATGTCTTACTGTCTCAGATCTCTTCCAGAATTGGGATATCGTAACATTTGAGCATTGTCAAAGACACTTTTAGCTTCCAGCATTAGAACACTATCACTACACTCAACTTAGACATTGGGTTCTGGGCGCTGAGTAGAGGGAGGTGGCCACTAGAGATCTCACTCCTGTTGAGAGGTTTGTGAGGGCGGGGGGCGGATCTAAGGGAAACATATAATTCTTTTACTCCTTGCTGATCTTGACCCTCCACACCCCCACCAGTGACACATGGCCTTTTAGGAGCAGACGCTGGGCACGGACATCTCTGATGACCAATTGAGCAAGCTATGGAGAGACATTCCCAAATTCAATCATTCAATGAGGATATGGGAAGTCCACTATAAGATACTTTATGACTGGTACCTTTATCCTACCAAACTAAAGAGAATCTTCCCTAATACCTTGGATTTGTGCTGGACAGGATGTGGCATGTTGGGCGACTTTAGACATATCTGGTGGGACTGTTCCACAATTCGCCCATTCTGGTCTGAAATATTGGCCCAGATCAAGGTTATTTTGAGATACCCCTTACTAGATAACCCAGGCTTGGCGCTTTTGGGCCTGCGTGATAGATCTCTTAAATGTCAAACAATATGAGACCGATCAATTTTATGGTTGTGCTTTGGGGCAGCTAAAATGGCAGTGGTTGCAGCGTGGAAGCAAAAGCAAACCCCATTCATTGACGCAATGGCATTCACGCTTATGGCCAGCCCTCACGATGGAACGCATGACAGATATACTCTCAGACACCTTTAAGAATTTTGAATATGTGTGGGGCCCACTGGTGACCTACCTATCTCAGGGACTGCCACTAGGCGCCTGTCCGACACGAACGTGGGCTCTTCACCTTTTCCAATTCTAGCATAAGGTCCCAGAGGGCATCTCGAGAGAGGAGTGAGAAACCTCCTGGCTACACCCCTGACCAAGTTAGGCTACATCACTCTTCCCATTGGACAACACACGCTCACCCATGTACCTTTAGTTGAAGGGTTTTGATTTCTTCTTTACTTTTTCTGTTGGTGGGTGGTGGGTGGGAGTAGGGAGTTGGGGAGATAGTGTGATTTTTCGTTATAGTTAATGAAAAGGCTAGGCTACACAATAACTAAGGTTTCAAATAAGACAATCGAAAAGGGAAAAGCAAGTGATTCTTTCAATAGCATGTATGCATGGTGGGGGTTGGCTTGTGACAACATGCACTGTATCAATGTGGACCCTGAAAAACTCAATAAAGAAAGTTTTGACAAAAAAATGATTTTACTGTTTATTCGTCTATAAACAGCTTAGCTTTTATTAATGCATTTTCCTTTGTACAAGCTATTGTACATTTGTATATCCACTTATTTTCGAATGATTCACAAGTTACATTCCCATTACAAGATGGCCACCACCCTACCATTGCCTGGAGTCCCTTTTTTTTTATGGTCGACTAAGTAAAGATCTACTTCACACTATTTATCGGGCCACCAATCACACTAAACATCCCCTCTACTAATTAGCCAATGACCGGCAAAACAGCAGAGATTATTTACTGTATTCAGACTGCTGAGTAAATATCAGAGATTATGTACTATTTGGCTGGTGGCTGGGAAAGTAGCCACTTCCATATCTATTTTGGGGGCTGGTCCCCAGTATTAACATTATGAAAGATATTGACTGTTAGAAAGTGGGTCTCTGGTTGGCACGCCTTCCAAGCAAGAACCACAATACTAGTCACAGGAAGTCACAAACACACCCTAATCAGGTGTAACATTGAATAATCTATGGTGCAATTCATGGTGTACGTATACAGCCAATGGCCGCACTGTAATTTCAGTGTCTGCTGTCCTTCCTTCTCTTCGTCACTACTAAGCTACTCTGTGTGCACCCTTATTTCCTCATTCGATATTGGCTAAGCTCTGCATTTTCAGCACTTTGGGGTGACCACTAGGTAATATTTAAGCACTTTAGAACACCTTAAAAACAAAGGCCCTAATTACGATATTCTCCGATCGACACCGTTTCGGTGAGGGAACCGCCCGACCATAGGTCGGCGGTTCCGCACACCTGATTACGATGCGACAGCATATGGGGCGGTCACAAACTTCCATTTCTCCATGAGAGCTTGAGCTGCGGGTGAAAACCGCCCACAGTACAAGCTCCCATTAAGAAACGGAAGGTTGTGAAAATCCCTGCACCGTGTAGCAAGAATCTCACGGTGCCTGCCACACAGTGCAGGGATTTTCCAGGGGGGCACCATAGCTGTCCCCTAGGCCCAGATGCGGCGGACTAGGGGGGAAGGGGGCCCTGCTAGGAGCCCCCAATGTTGCTTTCCAACTGCCTTTCCATATCAGAAAGGCCGACATGGAAAGGCTGTCGGTAACAGACATCATAATCCCGACGGCGGAAAGCCGT
Organism: Calotriton arnoldi; assembly: GCA_963921515.1. Taxonomy (NCBI): domain Eukaryota; kingdom Metazoa; phylum Chordata; class Amphibia; order Caudata; family Salamandridae; genus Calotriton; species Calotriton arnoldi. The sequence goes on along the minus strand of CAWUFW010003924.1, from coordinate 149,518 downwards.
CCTTAAGGTATTATAAGGAGTTTCTGACCGATGGAGCCCGTCGGAAGGCTTCGGTCGATCCCTCCTACTGCTGCCTCCGACCGCACACATCCTAATGCGTCAGTCGGACTGCAGCAGTAGATGCGGTTCGGAACGCAACAGACAAGCTGTCGGTTGTGGTCTGAACCGCATCATAATGAGGTCCTAAATATAATAACATTCTGGAATCTCCCCAAAATCTTATGAATTTCAATAGTAATGATAATAATATTGCATCATAAGATATTAGTGCATTTTGCAAGAAACAGGAACACAACACATAGATAACAGCAAAATTAAAACACATAAGTAAGGGGACTCTGGTTTGCTTTATATACAAACCCAATGAATGTAAATAAAGAAAAAGGTGGATTTTTAATATTAAGTTTCCATTCGGTCTGGCATTAGCCAAGACCTTTTGATTTTACATAAATGTAGATATAGTATATTTAATTATAAGGGCTTTCAGCCTGCACTCTTCATTCACTGGGCTGTGTTGTGTCATTCATGGGGGCAATGGACCAGCCAACTTGAGCCACTGGCTCCTTACACTGTGAGTGAAGGCATTCTGCTCCTGCACAAAGTGTACTTCATGCACAAAATGTTCCTTGAGTGCCTGGGTCTGTTCTGGCGATGTGTGCTTATTGTTTTTTTTAGTTTATCCTATGAATATATATTCACTGATAAAAACAAAGTTTAGAGGAACGTTATAGTTAGGTGAATTTGTCAATGCCACCATTAACGTTTTGAACTAGAAGTTCACGAGTTATAGTCAGCAGCACTAACTATAACTTGCGCCCCCGCTATGCACTGCTTATGACCTCACATATGAGATCACTCATGACATGCTCTGTGACATCAGTGATGACATCTCAAATGACATCATTGATGACATCACTGATGACATCAATGATGACATAATCCAAGCTTCGTTTTACCACTTATTGCTCTATGAATTACTTGTTTCCGGTCCAAGGAGGACCTGCCTGGCAGTTCGAGCATAGGGAACAAGGTCAAGACTGATTTGCATATGACTGGGTCCAACCTTGATTGGCGTGGTGAGCAAACAAAAGATGGATTTGGGCCCAGATCTCTGTACTGGGGGTGTTTGAAATTGTTCAGCATTCCGTCCATCATTTGTTCTTTTTGCATCTATAAATTACTATGGCATTAGAGGCCTGACAGTAAGTAAAAAACAGCTCAGGAGAATATCAGGCATCAATAGTGCCATCACAGATACAACTCCCTTAGGTGTAGAAAGCAAGCATTATGTGGAGCATTGACCCTATAGCATATACTTTACAGGTAGCATAGTTCACATTAACAATCAACCACAGATATATGGGAAACCCTTGTTGAGTATGGTGTTCAATCTGTATACAACTGTTTAGAGAAAGCTAAGGGCCACATGTTCGAAAGGTTTTAGCGACCGCTAAAGAGCCTTTTGACATGTACTAATGCTATTAGACGAGTCGGTAACCTATTACCGACTCACAAAATAGGGTTTGCGAGTCGATATATAGAAGGGGCGTTTTAAGGGCGTCCCTTCCTAATAGCGAGTTGCAGGGGGATATAATAATGTTTTGCAACCAGAATGCAGTCGCAAAACATTTGCAGTTTACCGCCTACTTCAAGTAGGTGGGGACCCCTTCCCCTTTGTGAATAGCAGCAAAAACGTTTTTTAAGAGCAGGCAGTGGTCCCATCCCCTTGGGCTCGGCATTCTTTTGAGGGGGAGGAGGGTGCATGTGGCCCCCCTTCACATTCCAATTTTGGCCCCAAGGACCCCATTCTCCAGCGTAATTTTCATGAGGGGGAGGGATCGCATTCAAATTGGGGCATTTTAAAAGCAAAGGCAAGCGTGATTACTGTGTGTTCTTAACCTGTGTTTTAATGTAATTTTACTTTGCATGCTGCACTTTAACTGGCCGTGTTGAGTGTCAGGGAGGGTGTAACTGACTAGACGCCATTTCGGTGAGCATTCTAGTTGTTTCTACCGCTTTTAGATAAATTAAGGTTGATGATGCGGACATGTAGCGTGCGAGCGCAGACGGCGCACTGCTAGGGCGCCAAAGGTAAGCTGATCTGCCCCTGTCTGTGCCCGCATGCGCCCGTCCGCGGCCGGGTGTTTCGCCAGAACCCCTGCCCGATCACCTTGCACCCAGATAATCTATTCGGCAGAAGACCTACATCATGTACGACAGCGCCTAGGTAAGAGCTGCGCACATAGTATGAACCCCTGTGAGATTGCTTCTTTTGATACTTATATGTGTAAAGTCTGTAACAAACACTGGGTCTGCATAGGAAAAACATCACAAAGGCAAAAAGCACTAGAAGGGGAAATTAACCCAAATTGGAGTTTTTACTTAATAAATTGTAGGTCTCTACCCAAACACAAAATGGAACTTTTCACTCTCCTCAAGGAATCTCAGCCAGATCTTCTATTTTTGACAAAAACCTGGTTGAAAGAAGATTCCATACCCGATATTACGGTCATCCTTCCACAGAATTGTACAGTATTTCATTCTGGCCGGCAAAATAAAATAGAGGGTGGGGCCACCATAATTTTTGAAAAAAACCTGAACGGTAAATTCTCCTCTATCCCTAATCTGGGATGTCAAAGTCTTGCATTTATTTTGACCTCTCCCATACATTCACTATGTCTGGGATATTAATTTATCGCCCACCCAGGCCTTCTGCTCAATTTCTGCAGGTACTACCCAACATAGTGGCAGAACAGAGTTTGCAAAAGGCTAATTATTAGTACTGGAGATTTAAATTTACACTTTGAAAATTCAATGTGCACTGTTGCAAATAATCTTACCCAGGACCTCGAGGCCATCCAACTCACTCAAAGAGTATTGATGCCCACTCATAAAAAAGGGCACCTACTCAACCCTATCTTTTTAAACATACCTGAACATAGAATAGATCCTCCCCGTGTGCTGGTCTGACCATCACTCGATACCTTTTCATCTAAACAAAGTTGGAAACAAATTTGCACACAGCCAACAGTCTAGGTTATGAAGAAGCTAGGTGAAATTAGATGCAGTAAAATCGGAATCTATTTTATCCAGTTCAGTTCCCAATATCAAAGGAGATTTAGCAGACATTTACACCACATTTGAAAACTGGATAGAAATTTTGCTAGACCAGTTAAATCCAAACAGAACACAGAAATGCTGTTGTACAAAAGCTCGTGCCCCATGGTTCTCAGAGAATCTTCATCTCTTGAAAAAGGAATTTAAAAAGAAAGAAAGAAGTTGGAGGAAAAAGTAAAAAGATGTATAAGAGCATGGTAAAAAAATATCATTATGCCATAATGAAGGTCAGGGTCTCCTTTATAAGTCCTAAAATTGAAAATGCAGCTAACACTTCAAAATAACTCTTTAATGTGGTTAAAACTTTTATGATGTCACCTACCCCTCAAGCTAGACACATAGGGGCCGATTCACAGAACTAATCTGAGATAAAATCCTAACTTTACGACTTTCAGTATTCACAAAAGGCATTTAGTAGTAGTAAAGTTAGGAGTCCTAACTTTACTACTACTAAATGCCTTCTGTGAATACCAAAAGTAGTAAGTTTAGGATTTTATCTCAGATTAGTTCTGTGAATTGGCCCCATAGTTTCGGAAGCCAGATTCAATATGTTAGCAAGCTATGTTCAGAAAAAGGTCATCAACATCTGTGCCTCTATGCCTAAGGTTGCACCCCCAAGCACCGCTGCAATTCCAATCTGTCAGCTACAGAGGCAGGAAAATCTTTCAACCTTCGCTGAAATTAAATTAGAAGACATTACAAATCTTCTTACTTCAATCAATTCTGGTTCTCCGCTAGACGCTGCCCCTCATAACAACTTACTCAAAGGTAGAAATACAATTTGTCCCATTATGGCTAAAATACTTAGGGGCAGATTTTCAAAAAAGGCACAGTTGCAAAGTCTTCCTGTGTGCCCTGTGCACCCCCATTTTTTGCTGACTGGTACTGGTGGTAACTGACTCAGACTGTTCCTGGGCTCTGTGTAATCAGGCCCAAGGCCAGTGCTATGTTGAAAACACAGTGAAAACATGCACATTCATTAGGGTACACTATATGTAGGGTACACCTATAATTGGCATGACCTACCCTAAAGTCCCTAGTATATAATAGGGCAGGGGGATTACAACTACCTTTAGGTCCACAGTATATAATAGGACATGGCAGTTTAGAGGCCAGCAGCCTTTGTTGCACTTGCATGTGTGTACTGCTGATAGCCTGAGGTCATTTTAAAAGCAGCCCTATGTTGTTGTACTGCTTTTAAATGTAAATTGTGCCCAAACTCGACTTTTGTGGTAGGGACACTTAAAAAGTGATAATCTACATTATTGTTACATATTAGGTACCCCCAGGGGTGGAGGGCCATGTAACTATAAGCAGGGCCTTTATAAAAGATTTTTTATATGCCCTGGTGATGGAGAAATTGCACATTTCATTTTACCCATTGTAGATACCTAGCCCCATGGGCTAACATTGCAATAGTTTATGAACGCATAAATATTACTAGGAATTGAATGCAGATATCATTCAAGGGCTTCAGAGAATGTTATAGATAAATCCAGCAATATGCTATTGCTGAATTTATCCTACATTGTACAGAAAATAAGTTATAAGACTTTCTTGTCTGTAAGCCAGCATTCACCCTTCCTGCAGTCCTCCCTGATTGATCAGAGTTAACAGGATTAGCTAGGCTGCTTTGATGAAGTGATAAGTGGCTCAACCAGGGAGGGGCTATCTGCTGGAGAGAGCTCTGCTACATAGGAATGCCAGAGCAGGGGGAGGGGTTGTAAAGCATGAAGTTTCAAAGGAGAAATAGGACAGGCAGGGAATACCATGTCCATCTGACCCAGCCAGATGGCATGCTTAAGGAAGGAATCTGCAGATGTTGGAGGTGGGGGGAGCTATGGAAATGAGCCAAAGAGCTATGGAAATGAGCCATACTGGAGGTTGTTTTAGATATTTTTTGCTCCTCTGCTGAGATTTCAGCCCTATTGTATTTTGGAGGAATAGTGCTTTCTGGGAGAATAATATGCCACACTTTGGAGGAAGTGGTCATGCTCTGGGGTGTTGCCTTGCATCTGATTGGACAGGAGTCCTCTCCTGCTTGACCCCAGCGAACACTGAATAAATATGTGAGAGGAGCAGGGCCTCTCAGATCTGGTACTTGAAACTAAGAGAAGAAGAAGGATTGCCAAGCTGGAAACTTGATTTGCACCACCAGGCCCTGCATTCTAACTGACTGCGCCTGCTGCATTATCTGGAACAACAGCCCTGTGGATGTACCTTGCTTCAAAAGGATTAAAGAGTGGACTCCCTGCAAGCTACAGGTTAACAGGGCTTACCTGGACCATCACCACCAAGAATCCCCTGCCTGGAGTGTGTCCAGTGGATTTGTTAGGGTTTTGTCCAGGTGCATTGTGATAATTGTGGTCTCAATCATTCAAGGACCATCTTGGAACTTCCAGACCCTTGGATTGTGTTTTGGGCACGTTGGACCCTCAAGAGGAACTTCAAGAAGTTCCAGAAGTTTCGAGCAACTTTGGAAAAAAGCTCCATAAGGTGACTGACTCAACCGCAAGGGCCAAGCCGGCCGCCACCTTCAACCCCGACCTGGATTCCAGGTTCATCCCGCTGTTGAGCTCCCGAGGTCTGACTTCCAGAATTTGACTGATAGCTCCCTGAAAGTCAAGCCTGCGAACCGTCACCGAATCCGGCCTGGTGAAGAGCAGCGAGGACCCTCGGAGGAAAAAGCTCCAGAAAAGGTGAAACTTTGACCAAGGCCTACCGTGAGGGGTATCCGAGCAGGGCTCCAATGCGGACAGCCTGAAACTTTGACTATGTCCCGGTGGAGCGCGACCAGAGGTTCCAGAGTGGCGCTTTAGGCCCAATGAATTGATAATTCTTTAAAAATTCTTATCTCTACATTGGATTTTTGTCATTTTGGGGTCATTTTAAAGATATAGGGCCTCATTTATAAAAAGTGTTGCATCGCTGTGTGAAAGCAGCGATGCAACACTTTTCAGTGCGCCCTCCTGACACGATGGATGCACCGTATTTATTGTATGGTGCACCATGTCGCAAGGAGTGACAGATATGTCAGGAATCCTGACGTATCTGTCAGCACAAAACCCACAAATTGCTGGAGTTGTGTCGTAAGCATGACGCAACTCCAGCGATGCATGGGGGAGGCCTATTCCCATTGCACTGCATCACCCGTATGCCTGCTGTGAGGCAGGCATAAGGTTGTGACGCAGTAGCGTCCTAGAAGTGGCGCAGTCAAACCTGATATTTTTCACTACGCCACTTCTACGAGGCTTTTTCACGTGGAAATGCCCACCCTGCATACATTATACCTGACGCATGTATAATGTAGCACAGGCATTTACAAAGTGATGCATCTGCTTAAATATATCTCTTTGTAAATATGGCGCAAAGTGGCGCATTATTTACTCCACCCCTGTGTCACAAAATTGATGCAGCGGTGGCGTAAAAGTGTTGCAAGCCTTCATAAATAAGGCCCATAATATTTTCTATTTTTATAAATTGGTGTGGGATATTTATTGTGTGTTGTGTCTTAATTATTTACTGAATTGGTGTTTTTATATGCTTTACATACCTGTCTCGTAAGTTAAGCCTGCCTGCTCGCAGCCAAGCTACCATGGGTTGAGCAAGGGAATAATTTATAGAGACCTATACTGACCCCTAGACCGTGTTAGTGTCCTTATTGCCAGTGGTAGATAGATATTTACCACTACTAATAACCCACTTTCCAACAGGCCGACAATGCAGCGCAGCCCCCAAAGAGGCTGCGCTGCATTGTGTGAAAGGGAGGGAGCAGGAGAGTGCCATATCTACAGAGATATAGCTCTCTTCTCCCCCCTGCCTAGCGCTGGCACTGATTTCAGCTGCCATGCACCGGGCACACACCTTAGCACCATATGCTAAGGTGCGTGCCTGAGTTTAGCATAGGTTTTCTCCAGGAAGGGTATCCTTCCTGTACAAAATACTATGCCTAGTCAAGTTCAAACACTTTTCCCACTCTGTATCTGTGCTGCACAGTGCAGCACGCATGCAAAGTAGGAAATGAAAGGAGAAATGAAAACATTTCTCTTCTTAACGCCTCCTTTCAGATGGTGTTAACTTTTGGAGCTATACCCTTTCTACAGTTGTTTGTAGATAGGGTTTTGCATCAAAAGGCATGGGTGGTTGCCTGGGAACACCCATGTACCACCCATATAATGCCCCCTTGGAGCTAAGAAAGGCAAAGCAATGCTTCATGCTGCTTTGAGTTACTTGTAGGGTACTTTCCAATGCAAAACAAGTTTTGTGCTGAAAAGTAAATTGGTAAAAAAATATTTTGTGCCGGTTAGTGTCATTTTTGTCATGCTAACCCAGGGAAGAAGTTTGAAAATCTACCCCTCAATCTCTCCCTGGGGAGAGGTGAAGTGCGTCTGGCTTGAAAACATGCCATGCTGAGCCACTTCTTAAAAAGCCTACTCTGGACTCCTCCGTACCAGAAAGCTAGGCCAATTTCTCTTCTCCCATGTATTGGCAAAGTGATAGAAAAATTTGTGAATAATAACTTTCCACATTTTTAGAGGGAACATGGAATCTTGCACCCAATGCAGATAGGCTTTCAGGTAGGAAACAGCACAGAAACAGCACTGCTATCCGTGACTGAAGAACTCAAAGGAATCTGTGGTGATGCAGGCAGAATCATCAGTGTGATGGCACCTGGAATGTTTACAAGCGTTCTTGCCACGAGTGTTCTTGCCGTGGCAGTTGCTGCTTGTGCCTTGGATGTGCCAGCTGGGACGGCTCTCTGTATCTCCCTAATAAATACTTCTACAAATCTTCACTACAGTGTACCTTCGTCATCCTTTCAGTGGCGACAGAAGATGGGATGCCACTCGGACCGACCAACGAGTGTTTTTATTGGCTGCTGGAAAAGGGACTGAATTCGCTTCACCCAGTACCGGTTTGAACCCCTTGACCTGTTCTCTCAGGGCAAACACTAAGTACTTTTCCTGCTTTCTTACCAAGGCACGCACGTTCTTGAGGGGGTACAGAGAGCGTCCAATTTTTTTTTAAGCGCTTCATTTACACGGTGGTTCTTGTTGACGTCTGTTGTTTTCCTGGAGTTTGCTGTGTGTACCTGTGATTGCCTGGGTGCTATTTGCGCATTTTTCGCAGTGAAGAGGAAGGCACAAAGACTTTTTAAACTTGTTAGTGGCTATCTGTGCGGCTTACCGGTCAAAAGTGCGGCTCGCGCACTGTCTCGAGTCTGAAGCGCGTTCTTTGGAACTTTCATTTGCCACGCCAGCTGCATGCACCATTCGTCTTGCTTTGTTCTTGCTGATCAAGCGCTGACACTCTCTACGTCATTCGAAACCAACGCGGTCACAAATCACGCTTTATTACGCTACGTGGCGGCCATCTTAAGTCTACTTTTTTCCGTATGCTGTTAGCGTTGTGGTTGCCTAGCAACGATTATGGAAACCTTTTGCTTTGAAAACTCCTGCGTGTTACTTCTGTGACACGCACACAATTCATCACTATTTACTCACGGTTTATTTCTTGCTTCCCTTTCGTTCTGCAAGTGGGAAAACGTGATCATTCTCCCATGCGTCACGTCTGTGATACACACACACGTTATTTGCTCTACTTATTAGCGATTCTTGGTGTGTCACGTCTGTGATACACACACGTTATTCATATTACAAAGCAAAGAAAGATCTTCAATATTTCTTTTTCTCTTCTTGTACCAAACAGCGTGGTTACAGCCATCTTAAAGGTACAACTCAACGAAAAGATCCCTGCATCATCTTTGTCAACATATACTGAGAGATATCTTGGACGCACTGGACAAGCAAAAAGGTTTTTTTTTTCTCTTTCTTTATTCTCTTTTCTTTTCTTATTCTATTTCTTATTTATCTTCTTTCCATTTTTTTTTTCCTGGTGTTACTTACTGTTTCATTTCACAGGTATTTAACCATCATGCAGAGTGTTACAGCTCCAGCTCCATTTCTGCAAGAACCGGGAGAACCACCACTAAAATGGAAATTGTGGCTCAGGTGTTTTAAGGCTTATTTGCGTGCTATTGACGGTCAAAGGTTTAGACCTGAAAGAAAAAAAAATCTTATGCATTATCATTTAGGGGTTGAAGGTCAGAATGTATTTGATCATTTACCACCATATAACCCACCTGAAGGCGAAGATCCAGATGAATTCGATATTGCTGTAGCACAACTGGACAAGTACTTTACGAAAACTAAAAATATTGTAGTACACAGGTACAAATTCTTTACCAGAATGCAGAAACCTTCTGAAAATATTGACACTTTCATCACAGCATTGAAAGTCCTTGCTTCTAGGTGTGAATTTGAACATTTTACTTCACAACTTATAAGAGTTCAGCTTGTAGCCAGATGGCATTGTAAAAAAATTCAAGAAAGGTTGCTTACCTGTAAGGATCCTTCTTTAGACAAAGCAGTGGATATTGCTAAAAGCATTGAAAGCTCTATGTAGGATGCAAAACAATTAGAAACCGCTTTGTCTAACACTACTGTTTCAGGTGCTGTCTCCACCAAACCTCCTGTTGTCAAACGTGACGACACCAGGAGGCAAAATGTGTTCAGAGGTGGGAGAAATTTTGTGCAGAATAGGTTGTTTAATCAGAAACTTAGTTGCTTCAGGTGTGGTTCACCTTTACATGTCTCATCGTTTAAGAATTGTCCAGCTGTTAACCAACAGTGTGAACGGTGTGGAAAAATGGGTCATTTTGCCAGAGTTTGTATGGGAGCTAAAAGGAAAAGCATAAGATGTGTTTTGAATGAGCCTGATTGTCATGATGACGATGATATTGCAAATCAAGAATATATTGTAGTTGTGAAAGACTGCAGTGAGAAACAAAAACGCTTCTCATTGTTGATCCTGAGGTGGATGTCACCATTGAAGGAGTTAAAATTCAACTTCTTGTTGCCACAGGAGCACATATTACTATTGTGTCACAAGAGAAATACCTTACGTTTTGGACAAAGAAAAGTTTATTACCACCTGATGTACTTACTGTGGCTTTTGAAGGCAGCAAAATTGAGTTGCTAGGTTATTTCTGGGCTGCCATCAATGTTTTAGGAGAATTCATCAAAGGCAAGGTGTACGTAGCAAGGAAAGGTATCAATGTACTTGGGTTATTACAACAAGCTGATCTTTGTTTACAAGCGTTCTTGCCACAAGTGTTCTTGCCGTGGCAGTTGCTGCTTGTGCCTTGGATGTGCCAGCTGGGACGGCTCTCTGTATCTCCCTAATAAATACTTCTACAAATCTTCACTACGGTGTACCTTTGTCATCCTTTCAGAATCCTAGACTCCAATGGAACAGCATCAGTGATCTTTTTAGATTTAGTCTCCACGTTCCATATGGTGTCTCACCCATTTCCTCATTAAAAGACTGGAACAAGTAGGAATTAATGGCTCAGCCCTTAAATGGCTTACCGCTTTTCTGGAGAAAAGAAGCTTCCAAGTGAGCAAAGAATCCTTTTGTTCTGACATTTTAACCCTAGCATATGGGGTACCTCAAGGATCCTCGTTAAGTCCTACTCTGTTTAATGTTTATGTGCAACCCCTAGCAGACACTATAACAGAGCATGGTTTCTCCACAGATACTGATACTCAAATCATCATCTCTCTTACATCTGATACAGGAGTACTTTCCTCTAAAGTCAATGCATGCCTAAGACATGTCACTGACTGAATGACCAGCAGTGACTTAAACCTCCATAGAGACAAAACAGATGTTTTGGCAGTAGGGCATTCTCCCACTCTCTGGTCTGAACTTCATTGGCACAACTATTTAGGTGAACCTCCCCACCTAAAATTAAAATGAAAGGTTTAGGCTTTTGGATAGACAGTCATCTTACTATGGAGGTCCAAGTAAGGAAACTCGCCTCCTCCTGCTTTGGCTAGCTCCGAGCTCTAAGAAAAATATTGAGTTGGCTTTCCCCTACCACTCAAACAACTGTCGTCCAAGGCCACATCTAGTCCCGCCTCAACTAAAGCAACTCAGTCTATGCGAAGCCCTCAGTACGTGGTCAAGCGCTTGCAGATAGTTAAAAACTATGCAGCGCGCGTTTTGTTGAAAATTCCAAAGCTCCACTCCGTCTCTTCTTCCCTTGTCTCCCTGCATTGACTGTCCGTATGTAAAAGAATTAAATTCAAGTCCCTTTGTATGGCCCACAAAATGATACACAATAAAAGTCCCCCTTTACTTTGAGATTGCTAAACCATTACATTCCCAAAAGAGCCCTGCGTTCCGCAGATCTGATGTTCTTTTCTGTACCTCGAATCAACAAAGCGAGAAGTGGTGGATGCTGTCTCGCTTTCCTCGCAGCTAAACTCTGGAACTCTCTCCCTTCTTCCTTAAGACTAACCATTAATGATGTTAAATTTAGGAAGCTTCTCAAAACGTATTTCTTTGAGTGATTTACCTACTGTGCGAGCTATAGGTCAGACATGACTTCAGCGCTAGGAAGCCAGTCGGGTAGCCATGCGCTTTATAAATGCCTTGCATAGCATAGTAGCCCCCCGCCCTGGACTGACTTTGGTCCTGGGAACCACATCCCCGGGGCCCAGGGTAAATGTTAGAGGAAGCAGGGCATGTGGCCCCCCTCCCTCGGCCGATTTTGGCACTTGTGACCCCATCCCCCGGAGCCCAGTGGCATTTGCAGGGGGAGTGGGGCTCTATCGGGCCCGGTGACCCCATCCCTGGGGCCACTTATTTAAACTTATTTAAACAATGGGGAGGGGGGCACGTGCCCCCCCTTCCCGAGCCTTGTTAGGCCCTTGGGTCCCCATCCCCCAGGGTACTCTTTTATATAATGGGGAAGGGGATGCAGGTGGCTCCTCTCCCCAGGCCGATTTTGGCCCCAGGGACCCACTCCTCGGGCCTGGCATTCTTTTGAAGGGGAGGGGGATCCACGTGGCTCCCCCTCCTCAAGCTGATTTATCCCAGGGTTAATTATCATGAGAAGTGTGTCACGAGTCCCCCCCTCCCCGGGCCAGCTTCAGCCCGAAGACCCCATCCTGGAGGCCGGACATCATTATTAGGGTGAGGAGGCATGCGACCCCCATCCCCAGGCCGATTTTGGCCGTGGGGATTCCATGTCCCAGGGCCTAGCTTAAATGTTAGGGGGAGAGTGGCATGCGGCCCCGTCCCTAAGCTTTGTTAGGCCCTGTGGAACCCATTCTCGAGGGCCACTCTTTTAAACAAAGGGGAGGGGGACCTCCCTAGGCTGATTTTGACACCGGGGACCCCATCCCCCAGGGCTCAGCGTTCTTTTTTGGAGGAGGGAGCTTGCGGCCTCCCTCTTCGGCCGATTTCGGCCCTGGGGACCCCATCCCCTGGGGCCCGTCATTCGTTTGAGGGGGAGGGGGGTGCGCCTGGCCCTCCTTCGCAAGCAAATTTCGGACCTTAGGACCCCATTCCCAGGAATAATTTTCATGGTTAGGAGGGCCGATTTTGGCCCCGGGGACTCCATCTCCCAGGGCCCGGTGACTCTAACTATAAGTACCTGGTGGCGACCACCACTAGGTAATGCATATATATATATATATATATATATATATATGGAAGCACCCAGCCTCCAGACCAGGGCTTGTGTGGGGGCGTCACCGCTGTACCAATTCCTCTGCTCCCAAAACATTGCTCACGCCAGTTTAGGAAAAACGAGCCACGCCAACGGAGTTGCTTCAGGCAATTTTACTTTACAGTAATATATAGATATAGACACATATATTACCTACTGGCGGTCACCAATAAGTAGTTATAGTTAGGACCATGTTTCCTTAGATAATCGTTTTTTTGACTTGTCTATATCTTTGGCGTAGTTTGATGAATCTTTACTAAAGTTTCCAAAAAAGTGTCATATTGAGTCTTTTTGTACATGGCAGATTTTGGGGTGATCAATTAAGCGGGGGCCGGGAAAAAGGGGGGGGATCAAAAAAAGTGCATTGCCCACGTTAATTCCCAAAGGAGCTTTAGACACGCCTAAAGCACGAACCACTAGACCGAATTACACAAAATTTGGCAGGAAGGTAGATTTTGGTTTGCAGATCACGCTTTCAGTTATCCAGTGCAAATCCGCTCAGTGGTTGTTGAGAAATTTATGAAAATAAAGTAAGGATATCTGCGATTACGGCTAATTCGCAAATAATAATGAGTTCGTGCAATGGGAAATGCTGAGCCCTTTGGATGCTAACACTTGAACCAGGAAGTGTTGGCAGCCATCTTAGGACTCGGCTTCAGCCGAGTCCCAAAAAAAAATGCAGAAAAAGAAAAGGGGACAGGGTACGGATAACCTAACCCGGTAGCCTTGCTCCTGGGACCCCAGTAGGGCAAAAAAAGCATTAAAAAGAAATGTCGCAGCGAATAAGCGAAATTCGCGGCAAAAATAAATAAAAAAAACAAGTGGGGGCTACTGCGCTTGTTTTGAAAAAGGCCTCCGGGTGGGCCAGGTCCCGTGGGCATGCAGTGATTTTACAAAAAATGGAGGGGGTGCATGAGGCCCCCTTCCAAGGGTTTACTTTGCCCCGGGAACCACCTCCTCTCTGGGGCTTAAGAACATTATAATGGAAGGGCCTCGTGGACCCCCACCAGGCCCGCGTGGCCCTTCTCCTGAAGCCATACATGGCTCAGGGGACCGCCACACCCCCGGGCTGGCTCCTGCATTGCACCAGGGTACGCACCCGAGGACATAGCTGTTTGCTTTTGCTTGGCGGGAGCTTTGATAGCTACCGCCAAGCCAAAGTAAACCCACCGGTTCTAGCAGGCGGGAGCTATCAAAGTGCTCCTGCCCACTGGAAGCAGGCAGGGAAAGAGATGGAAAAGATGGAACAGATTGCTCTTGCACGCAGGGAGCTTCATTTCGAGCAGCTCCCTTCGTGCTAGAACAATGCCGGCTCCCGCAGGAGGCAGTGAGCCAGCTGGGACAGCGGGGGCCTTGAGGATTCCTCCACGGTCCCAGGGGAAAAAGAGAAGAAAGAGGCAAAATTAAGGTCAGAAACAAGCAGAAAGAAGCAGAATAAAGTTCAGAAATGAGCAGAAAGAGACAGAATAAAGGACAGCAACGAGTAGAGAGAGGCAAGATAAAGGTGAGAAACAAGCAGAAAGAAGAAGAATAAAGGTCAGAAACGAGCAGAAAGGCAAAATAAAGGTGAGAAATGAACAGAAAGAGGCAGAATAAAGGTCAAAAATGAGCGGAAGAGGCAAAATAGAGGACAGAAACTAGCAGCAAGAGGCAAAATAGAGATCAGCAAGGAGTAGAAAGAGGCAAACTAAAGGTCAGAAAAGAGCAGAAAGTGGCAAAATAAAGGCCAGCAACAAGCAGAAAGAGGCAAATTAAAGATCAGAAGTGAGCAGAAAGAGGCAAAATAGAGGTTGGAAACGAGCAGAAAGAGGCAAAATAGAGGTCAGCAATGAGCAGAAAGACCCAAAAAGAAGGCCAGCAACGAGCAGAAGGAGGCAAATTAGAGGATAGAAACATGCAGAAAGATGCAAAGGCAAGGTCAGACGAGGAGAGAGAGGCAAAATAGAGGTCAGCAGCGAGCAGAAAGAGGCAAAATAGAGATCAGAAACAAGCAGAAAGAGGCAAAATAGAGATCAGAAACAAGCAGAAAAAGGCAAAATAGATATCAGAAAAGAGCAGAAAGAGGCAAAATAGAGGACAGAAACAAGCAAATAGAGGCAAAATAAAGGTGAGAAACGAGCAGAAAGAGGTAAAATAAAGGTGAGAAACTAGGAGAAAGAGGCAGAATAAAGGTCAGAAATGAGCAGAAAGAGGCAAAATAGAGGTCAGAAATGAGCAGCAAGAGACTAAATAGAGGTCAGAAACGAGCAGCAAGAGCCAAAATAGAGTTCAGCAATGGGCAGAAACAGGCAAAATAAAGGTCAGAAACGAGCAGGAAGAGACAAAATAGAGATCAGAGACAAGCAGATAGAGGGAAAATAGAGGTTGCAAACAAGCAGAAAGAGGTAAAATAAATAGAGGTCAGCAGCGAGCAGGAAGAGGCAAAATAGAGATTGAAAACAAGCAGAAAAAGGCAAAATAGATATCAGAAACGAGCAGATAGAGACAAAATAAAGGTGAGAAACGAGCAGAAAGAAGCAGAATAAAGATCAAAAACAAGCAGATAGAGGCAAAATAGAGGACAGAAACGAGCAGAAAGAGGCAAACTAAAGGTGAGAAAGGAGCAGAAAGAGGCAGATAAAGGTGACAAATGAGCAGAAAGAGGCAAAATAGAAGTCAGAAACGGGCAGAAAGTGGCAAAATAAAGGTCAGAAATGAGCAGAAGAGGTAAAAAAGGTCAGAAACGAGCTGAAAAAGGCAAAATAAAGGTCAGAAACGAGCAGAAAGAGGCAAAATAAAAGGTCAGCAATGAGCAGAAAGAGGCAAAATAAAGGTCAGAAGAGAGAAGAAATGAGCAGAACCCACTCAGGCACTCATGCACCGACTCACAGAATAACTCAGAGGCTCTCACAGCCACTGACAGACCCATTCAGACACTCATGCACCCACTCACAGACTCACACCCCACTCACAGACCCACTCAGAGACTCACACACCCACTCACAGACCTACTCAGACACTCATGTGCTCACACAGAGACTGACTGACACACTCATGGAGGCACTCGCAATACCACTCAGACACTCTGACACTCACTCACAGACCCACTCAGACACTCACTCAGACACTCATGCACCCACTCAGACACCCACTCAGACACTCATGCACTCACTCATACACTCACTCTCAAACATTACAGGTTACAGTTAGGAAATAACACTAAAAAACTTATCTATTCACTAAAATACAAATGTTACAGGGATGTAGTTAGGAAATAGAATTTTAAAACCCTTACAAATTCACTGAAAAAAACAAAGGTTACAGGGACGTTATAGTTAAAAAATAGAATAAAAAAACCATAAAAATTCATTGAAAAAACAAAGGTTAGAAGGTCGTTATAGTCAGGCTCAAATTTCACTAGTACAAAACTATAGAAATTCAGCAGTTATAGTTACCTGAGCTAACTATAACTTATGCCCCCGCAATGCACTTCTGAGGACCTCAAATATTACATCACTCATGACATGGTCAGTGACATCACTGATGACATTTCAAATGACATCACTGATGACATCAGCCACAGAACCACTCACACCCCCACTCACACCCCCATAAACCTCTCATAGACCCACTCACTCACCCACACAACCCATCGTATACCCATTCACAGACCATACAAGTACTAACACAACCTCTCACTCATCCATACATCCACTTATATACCCACTCATACAGCCACTCACACAACCACTCACTCACCCATACAGCTACTCATGCAACTAGTCACTCACCCATACAGCTTCTCACAGTCACACACTCACCCATTCAGTCCTACACACCCACTTATTCTCCTATACAGCTTCTAACACAGCCACTCACTCACCCATACAACCACTCACACACTCACTAACACACACACATGCACACACAAGCACTTACATACCCATTCACCCATCCATACAAGCACTCACACATTTGCTCACTCACCCATACAACAATTCACACAGACACTTACTCTCCAATACAGCCACTCAAACATCAACTCATTTAACCAAACACCCACTCAAACAGCTACTCACTCACCCACACAGCCACTTACACACACCCAGTCACTCAGTCATACAGCCATTCAGACACCCACTCACTCACCCATACAATCACTCACACACTTACTCACTCACCCCTACAGCCACTGACAAACCCACTCACTTACCAATACATCCACTCACACACCCATACAGCCATTCCGACAAGTACTCACACATGGATACACAGTCACATAGCCACTCACATAATATATGTTAGAAGTAGCATCACTCATTAGTAGTGCACCTAGTATACTAATTTAACTTTTGTAGTAGCTTAGTATATATGTTTAGCAATCAACTCTTAGAAAATACTTGCACTCACTGGATGATGTCATTAGTGATGTCACTGACCATGTCATGAGTGATGTAATATGTGAGGTCATAAGCAGTGCATTGCGGGGGCGTAAGTTATAGTTAGCTCAGGTAACTATAACTGCTGAATTTCCATGGTTTTGTATGAGTGAAATCTGAGCCTAACTATAACGTCCCTGTAGCCTTTGATTTTTTTCAGTGAATATAGATATAGTATAATAGATTTTAATCCTTTTTAAAGATGGTCACCTGTATTCCTGCATATGTGGACCTGCACATTCACAAGCGTAGTTATTTGAATGGGCTTCCAATCCATTCAAAGATGGCCGCCTGTGCATGCTCATGCGTGCCCAGGTCTGGCTGAAAACAATCATTTTAAGGCAACTTCCTAGGGGAATATAGGAAAATCAGTGTGTAATTGTGTACATAAAGTACTTTGGGAAAGTAGCGCTTGTCAAAGCAGGACAAAAAGGAAAGATAACTTTATAGGGGATTTGGTGGTTTCGGCCTTGACATATCTGTCAATGGTTGTAGCAAATGATGGGTTTGATAGAAAAAAGCTGTGTAATGGGTACACATCAGTTCCAGCTCCCCATGTTGGAACCCGAATCATATGCTAGCACCTACTTATTGCCCACCTGTAGCCTTGAGAAGACCAAACACTGACCAAAAAAACAAATTTAGCATGTGCGATACATTTTCTGGCCCGCTTTGCACTGCATCTCATTGCAGGACCCTTCTCATGTGCTCACTGACACTTTTCTTGCAGTATCTCCACCCACACCTCACCCCGCATCGCCTGCATGCTTCTCAACACCAGATCTCTCTGCAAACACATCACTGACGTCTGGCACCTCATCAACACACACTCCATGAGCATCCTCTTTCTCACCAAAACTTGGCTCACCCCCACCATTGCAGAGGCCTTCCCTACTGGCTACAGGATCGGCTGCCGTGACAGGCTCCACAAGCCTAGATAGAGGTCTTGCGATCATCCACAAAGACACCATCACCTGCACTACAGCAATGGACAAACCAACTGTGCTTATGGGACACATGCACTTCCAACTACATTTTAGCCACTCTACGTACATCTCAGTCACCCTCCCTTATCGACTGCCAGGACCCACCCTCACCAACTTCATCACTCCTATTGCCATTAGATACAGCAACTTCCTAGTGTTCGGCGACCTCAACATTCATCTTGATGACCCAACAGACCGCAATGCCACCAACCTCCTAGAGAGCCTCATCAACATGGGACTCACACAGCTTGTACAAGGCCCAACTCACATCGCTGGACACACTCGAACCAGTCTTCACACCCAGCAACAAGATTGCCTTCAGCCACCTCACCCCACTCACATGGATGGATCACTCTATCGTACACTTTTACATCAACGCACCCCCCCTCAGCAAACCAAAGCAGCCATCAACTTCAGCCGCAACTGGAATAACATAACAGAAGCAGACTGAACCCACACCCTCAGAGCCAACCAGCCTATCCTGATATGCAACCTACAGAATGACATATCCACATTTAACATCTGGATCTCAGACTGTGCGCACACCTTGGCTTCCATGAAGGTCAAGCATACAAGAACTCATGCTCAAGCATGCCGGTACACAGAAGATCTAAGAGACTCCAAACGCTATTGCAAACAACTAGAAAGAAGATGGAGAATTAGCCGAGATAACACCTCTACAGACACCTGCAAATTTGCACTCAGAAGGTACCACACACAGATCAAAGAAGCAAGGAAAGCTGCTCTCAGTGCTCAGACTAGAATCCTTCTTCAACTCCATTAAAGAACTCTTCAACATTGTCAAAGAATCACCAAACCTACAGCAGCCTCCAATTGCATCATTCCCACATAGGTCCTCTGCGACGACCTTTCTGACTTTTTCCACAGCAAAATACTCAAGATCTAGACCAACTTTGCACTCCAACTCACTGTAGAAGACATCATCATTGAGCCCCACCACCACCACCAGAAACCCCCACCTTCTAAAGAACTGGAGCCCTCTCAACACAGATGACACCGCCAGAATCATGCAGACCATCGATTCAGGGTCCCCAACAGACCCCTATCCTCACCACATGTACAATGGGAAGCACACTAATCAGTGCCAACTTTACCACCAGCAAAAACCTTCAGGGTAGCTGGAAGCACATAGATGTCACAGCTCTCCTGAAGAAACCCATGGCCAACCTGAAGGATCTCAGCAAGTACAGACCCATCTTGCTCCTTCCTTTCCTAGGCAAAGTCCTAGCAAAAGAGATCAACAACCAACTCCCCACCCATTTTGAACGTCACCACCTCCTGGATTCCACCAAGTTAGGGTTCCGCAGAAACTACAGCACGGAAACCGGCCTTCTGGCAGCAACAGATGACATCCGGTCCATCATGCACAGAGGGGAAACCGCTGCTCTCATCCTACTCGACCTCTTGGAACCCTTCTACACCGTCTCCTATGGCACCTTCATCATCAAACTCCAGGACTCAGGAGTCAAGGGCCCACCCTGAGTTGGATCACCTCCTTCCTCTCCAACAGGACCCAATGAGTTAGACTCTCCACTTTCACCTCTGAACTCCAGAAGCTTGTCTGAAGAGTACCCCAGGACTTCTCCTTCAGCCAACCCTGTTTACCGTGTACATGGCATCCCTCGCCCACATTATAAGAGCCCAAGCATCAACATTGTTTCCTATGCCAATGACACTCAACTCACCCCCTCCCTCACTGACATGAACCACACCTCCAGGACAAATTTCACCTCCTGCATGTCCAACTGGATGCAAGAGAACTACCTTAAACGCGACAAGGACAAAACGGAGATCCTGATTTTTGGAAACAAGAGCTCCCCTTGAGACTCCTCCTGGTGACTACCAATTTAGGTTCCATCTCCACCCCCGTAGACCACGCTAGAAACCTCAGCATCATCCTTGACGACAAACTCATGATGAACAAACAAGTCAGCTCTGTGATCGCATCCTGCTGCTTCATCCTCAGAATGCTTTGCAAGATTTTCAAATGGCTCCCTACGCACACAAGACGCACGGTCACCCAGGCCCTCATAACCAGTAGATTTTACTATGGCAAGGCACTCTACATCGGCATCTCTAACCAGCTAACGCAAAGACTCCAGACCATATAAAACACGATCGCCAGACTCATCCTAGATGTCCCTAGAAGTGCTCACATCACTCCCGGCTCACTGGAACTACATTGGCTACCCAACCAGAAACGTTGCAAATTCAAACTGCTCATTGATGTCTACAAAGCCCTCCACAACCCCTGACCAGCATACCTCAACAACCGACTGCAACTCGACCAACCTTCCAGACAGCTACCCTCCACCTCTCTCTCCCTCACACGAGAACCCCGCATCGGCAGAAGAAAGTCAGGAGGGTGCACCTTCTCCTTCATAGCTGCCAAAAACTGGAATGAACCTCCTCAACACATCAGGACTGCTACTCCACTTTTCAATTTCTGCAAGGAACTGAAGATTTGGCTGTTCAATTAGGAGCACCGCCCGGCTTACGTTCCTGCTCCAGCACCTGGATACACCACTGGGTGATAAGCTGTGCAATACAAATCGACTTAAAGTAACGTAACATAACATAATGAAATGTGTCTCAATCCATTACATAAAAACCCTCAATTTGCTGCTATTAGCACATAATATTCAAAATTCTAGTGCACCCATATGGGTTTACCCGTAAAGAAAAATGTAAAAGTAATCAAACATATATTATATTTTTTTGCCATAATGTAGTTGTTAGAAATGACTATATTTTGCGTGGTGTTCCCCAGATATTTGCCTTTACTACCATATTTTTGCTAAACCAGTTTATGTTGGCTTTAGGACTCTGCATACTTTACCCCTGCTAATCTGTGGTAAAGTGCTTACACTCTCCCTCCCAAACATGGTAAAATCGGCATACATCTAATTGGCACATTTAATATCCTTAGTATATGGAACTGTGTGTGCTTACATCCTGTAAATTTAATGCTATAGGTGCAGCACTCATTGTTGTATACATTAGAGTAGCACTGCAAAACATCTCAGCCCTTGCAGCCTGTGTGTGCAGTTTTAAACTACCATTTCCCAGGGCAATATAAATCATTTGCTAAGCTTAAACATTGGTACTCCGATAACCACAGGAAAGTAGATTCTTGTTAGTATAGCATGGTGCTGGCTCCAAGCAGAAATATCCAAAACAAGGACACAATGAAGCATGAGATCTTGTTGAAGGGATTCTGCGGAGTCACACAACTATGCTTGGGATCATGGAACCTTAGTAGGTGGGAACTGAGTCATCCTACCACCTGAGTACCCAGGAGCCCGGGGACCAACTAGCTATAGTATCTCACTTGCCTTCCTACTCACTCACAGAGGAACAAGTGATTAGACACCCCAAAACACAACACTCCCGATCCTCTCAGGAATCGCGGTTGTAGGACACACCCTTTCGCTCACACTCTCGTACCAGTCCACAATAGGATCTGACAGAGACACGAGAAAAGTTTAAAATGTTTATTTTAACTATTGTGCTCTAGTATGCAGTATACGTGCAACAACAAGTAGAAAAATGCCTAACACAAATATGGTTAGCATAACTAGTAGTCCGCAAATCATAAAAGGTGCTGCCATTATATACAACAGTGTAGTCTAACCTCCCTCCCTGTCTCCAGAAGCAAAATTATTATATATCAGAAGATCTCTGGGTGTTAGCGGCATACCCTGTACCTCAGTCTATAGATGGAAGATCTGCATCACAGGTGCTGTCATGCTTCCTTCTCTGGAAAGATCCCTCTCCAATTGTCTGTTACCCACCCGTGTATACCTATATGACCAAAGTACATGTTTCCAAACAACAGCTGCATCTGCATGTTTTGTCTAGGTGCTAGAGCCTGACCAGAACAGACTAACAAGGGACATTGTTGCATATAGTATGTGCGTGGCCCAGATTGCTTAAAATTTGCAGCATACTATTAAATCCTTTATTCCTTAAAGCAGGGGTAAGATCAGCCCGCCAGGCCCTTATCTTATGTTTATCGGGCGAGTCCATTCCATTGTTATGTCAAATGATAAAAATTTTAGCCAGTGTTGACAAATTATTGATACTTGCTTTTTAAGGATTGTCTTAAGGAATTACGAATCACATTGGCTGTTTTAAGAACGCTGACATCTTGAACGATTAAGTGCCCAAATTGCCACTGGAATTAGGCTTTATAGGAAATTTGTAAAAATACTGATGCACTTTTTTTTTTTTGGCTTATTTGCACAATGTAACCTTTGGCTTAACATTTTTTACGTAAATCAATTTTAGATAACAGGTTTTAATCATACAGCGACACCTTATTGCTCATTTGCACATCGGAATGAAATGATTCAGTTCATGTATATTGGCACTTTATCGCATATTTGCACAATGTAATATAACGTTGATTGCTAGTTTTCACTGCATATTTTTGGGAAAGCAACGATAATTCGTTATCAGTTTTAAGAATCTATTGTGTTTGTTTAAAAGAGATGTTTATATGTGGTGTTAGTGTTGTGTTACGGCATGTAACCATAGTAACATTCCTTTGTTCAGTCGCATATTGTCTAAAGAAACTGAGAGTTGTGCTTCTTTTATCATCGTGTTTTAATGTTTTAATTGCAATGATTTTTTATTAATTAAGCAATAAAGAATCAATCAATCAATCAAGGGGCACTGTTGTTCGACCCTGTCTGCAGTGTTCAGACTAAATCGCAGAAAAGAACCGAACACAAAAACAACAGCATGTTCTGTGTGAAAGTTACAGTGTGGCACAAAGCAAAATAAGTTTGTGTAGTAACGTGCGCAAAGCGGAAGACAGTCTGCCACAGGCTCATGCTAACATAGGGAAAACGACAATGGCCACCTGGACCACGTGACAATCTCAGAACTTGGCTTTCATCAGCCTTCCTGAGTAGTCGTCAGGAACAGACAAAAGGGCAGCAACGCTTAGAAACTTTGATACCTTTACCTTTAACAAAAGAAACCTATGACCCACACCTTACTCCTACCATCTACCATATGTCATCACTCAGGAAGAACAAATCAGCTGCCCTTTGCTAAAAAGCCCCTCACAGAATTTCTTTGGGTAGCCTTTTCTGCATTCTCCCTCACTACAGTTCTGGGTCTCCACCCTCCACCCACAGGGATGCAGTCTATAAATGCCCACTGTGTAGGGAATATGTATCTATTCTCTCCAACACATCATGGAAAATGCATCCCAATGGCACATGCACTTAGACTTTCATCACACAAGGAGTCTTACTACTACTACACAGTTGCTATGGACCCACCACACATACACGCACACATGGAATGTCAGAGCAAAGATCTGTGGGCCACACAAAATTACTTTTTAGCCTATCTGAAACGATCTATCCAGAGCCTCTATTACCCTCTCCTCTGCTCAACAGAGTCTTCTTATGATCCCGTGCTCCTCTTTGCTGATTGTCATAGCCCTTCAACCCCTTTGTTAGCCATTAACCATCTTCCTGACTCCAGACAGTTTCTCAAGATTTTTCTGACATCCTTCACAAACCACACTGGTTTTGCAACCCATCCACTTTTAAACTCCTCTGCAAGTTTCAGTTCCTAAGCCTTCAGACCCCCTTCCTACTACTGTGCCAATATCAGACAGCTTTTTATTCACTTTGCATGTTCTGATTCTTCAGCAAATACTTTCCAGTTCTATGTGTGGGCTGAAGAGGTAGGGGGTTTCTCAGGGTTAGCAGTATAGGAAGCATGCATGAATAAGAACCATTTACAAAAGGGATATCCTAAGACATGTGACCTAGATTAACATGTGTCTTCCTCCTCCCGATCATCTTCCTTCTCTACTAGGTCCTTCTGTGCTTTAGGCGTTGATCCTCCTCCTAGTCCTGTTCCAAGTCCTCCTTTTCAGGGCTGTTTTGGTCCGCCTGATCCTCATCCTGGTCTAATTAGTTCATGTCACCCTGGTACTGCTTTACTGAATCTGGTGCTCCTGGTTGTAGTCTGTCCTGACATTGATCTTACTGGCCCGTTCCTGGCTCATCCTTGTATATGCCTTTTCTGGACCTCCTGATCCTGGTACTACTGATCCTCAGCCTGATCCTGCTGGTCTGCTGAATCCATATTCACCTAGTCCTCTTGTACTGGTTCTCCTAGGGCTGGCAATCTTAGTCTTCCTGGTTTGGTTTGATTCCCCTTGCCCTGGTTGTCCTTGTGGTCTACCTGGTACTGCACCCACTGGTCCTCCTTATTAGGTCGACTTGGGCTGGGCCTGGTCATTTTGGTCCTAGTCTGGTCCCATTGATCTTCTTAGCTCTGGTTGTCCTGGTTCCCCTGATCCTCACCAGCCTGGTCCTAATACTCCAGTTCCTAGTCCTCCTGATCTATTTGGAACTTTAGGTCCTGGTCCCCTTGGTTCTGACCTATGTGGTCCTCCTAGCCTTGTTGCTTGTCCTGCTTTTTCGTCCCCCATCTGGCCCATAGTCTTAATGGCCCTAGCCCACTCGCTCCTCACATGACTAGTTCGCTGGGTCCTCATCCAACATGTCATGATACCCTTAGCCCTGGTCATCCTGCTCATTGTCAATGTCAACTTTGTCCTGATCTTCCTTTTTCTGTTTATCCTGTTCTTAGCCACATGGCTTGGTCATGGCTCCTGTCATCCTGGCATTTCCTTGTTGTGTTCCTCCTTTTCCTCCTTCTCCCACTTGTCTTGGTATGGCAGGTCCTGATCCCCTTGGGATCTGTGACTTGAGCTTTCTTTTTCCCCTAGTTGTGGTCCCACCAGTCTTCTTGACCTGGTCCTACTGGCTTTGGTTGCCTGTACATCACTTCTTGATTCTTCAGGTCCTTTTCTAGTCTTCCTCACTCTCGGTCTGGTTTGCCTAGCAATGGTCTTCCTATTCCTGGTCCACAGAGTCAGACCTGGTTTTGTGCCCACTAGACTTGATCCTTTTCTTACTGCTCTGCCTTATTTCGGTCGTTTGTAGGGGTGGGCGATATATTCTGCTCTGGTGGTGGATTTGGCAGAATTTTGGCCACTGTAATGCAAAATTCCGCCATCTGCCGCGTGGTGGAGTTTTTTCTCTCGTGCCGAGCTAGAAAATGGTAAGTTGGTGAGCGCAAGTGAGATTTGGCATCCCCAGTGCGATTTTCGATCGCTAGAAGGGCACCCAGTGAGATTTCTCTGACACAGGCAGTCGTGGACAGTCACGACCGTTCGAGGTCAGAAATCTGCCGATTGAGTAGAAAATCTACTTGAGCAGCAGCAAAATCAACTTGAGAAGCTCCACCCTCTGGTGCGCTGCGTGGTGCAGTTTGTGCTGATTTATCAGCGCAAAACAAGCTCCCGGCGCTAAATCACACCACGAGCAGCGCGACGTGCCGCTAGTTCCACCCAGGCCTATTCTTTTTATGCCTAATCCTCTTGGTGCTGATCCTTCTAATCCTCCTTGCTCTGGTACTGTCTGCCTGGCTCTGGTCCTCCTGGTATTCTTGGTACTACCCCCTCATCTCCCTTGCTTATTCTGGCCCCTTGGCCCTACTCGCCTTGTTCTAGTCTTCATGGCTCTGGTCCTGATCCTTCTGGCCCTGGTCGTCCTGCCCTCTGCCCTCATGGTTCTACACAAACTCATCATGTACCTCCTATATCTGGTTCTCCAGGGCCTTGCCATCCTGCTGCTCATCTTCTTAGCCATCCTGTTCCTAGCCCTGTGGCCTAGCCCTCCAGGTTGTGATCATCCTGGTCCTGATGTCCCTGGTCCTTATCTTCTTTACCATAGTCCTCCTGGTCCTGTTACTGAGGGGCTTGATCTTCTTTCCCTGATCTTCAGGATTCCTCTAGTCCTGCGTTTCTTGGTCCTGCTTAGAACTTTTCCTACTGGCTCTGGTTGATTGTGTTGCTGGGCTCACCTCCATTGGCATTCCTGGCCATGGCTGTGTTATTCTTGTTTTTAATAATCCTTGTCCTGCTCGAGATTATGTGCCCATTGGTCCTGATCCTCTTGGTCCTGGTCCCTATAGTGTCTCTTGGGCTTAGTTCTCATGGACCTGGTTCACCAACCATCCTAGCTTTGGTCTCCTTGTTATTGGTTGTTTTGGCCCTTCTTGTCCTATTGTGCTTGTTATCATAAATCTTGGCTTTTGGCCATTCTGGTCCTTCTTGGTTCCCCCAGCCTTGGCCCATCTGTCTCTGTTCCTTTCAATTCCTCTGGACCCTGGTCACCTTGTCCTGGTTATCCTCACCCTGAACCTCATAGCCCTGGTACCACAATTCCTTGTCCATCTGGCCTCTTGTGTCCTGGCCCTCTTAGTCTTTGTCCTCCTGGTTTAGGTTGTCTTGGACCTCCTTGATCTTTTCCTTGTCCCTGTTACTGCAGCCATTGATCTTTGCTCTCTTGATTCAGGTTCTCCTTATTTAGGTCCTCCTGAGCCTGGTCATTTTGGCCCTGGACCGCCTGGCAGCTGGCACTGTCAAATCCCCTTGCTCTGCCCCACTTGGTAATCCAAGTCTCGGTCTCCTAAGTCCTAATCTTCATGTCCCTCTTAGCCCTGGCATGGCCATGATCCTTTTAGTTCACCTAGTCCTCCTTGCTCTGGTCTTCTGGGTTCCTTTGGTACTGGTCCTCTTGATCTTTCTAGTACATGTCCTGCTTATTCTACCTGTCCTAATTATACTGCTTTCTTGGTACTACTGGCCGTGGCTTTCCAGCTCCTGATCTTCGTAGTCCTTTTCAATCTAGTCCTGATTCTCCTGGCACTAGTCCTCCGGCTCCTTAACCTCATAGTTATGCATATTATCCTTAGAACGTACCAGCCCTGTACTTCTTGATCTGTCTGGTCATCATTCTAATGTTTTCCTGCATCTAGTCCTTTGTATCCAGTTTCTCCTGTTTCATAGGCTCCTGGTTCTCCTGAACCTTTTCACCCCTCCATCCCTAATTCTCATAATTCAGTCCTCCTGGTCCTGCTCCTTTGGTTTATCCATTCCCCTGGTTTGCCTGTTCCTAGTCCTTCAGTTCCTGGTTCATGTAGTCCTGGTCTTAGCTCTAGTACTTCTTGGTCCTCATATATCGGGTCTTCTGGTGCTGGACCCACTGACATTGGCTCTCCATTCTCATTTTGTTCTCATCCTCATTTGTCCACAATTTAGATTATATCTGTGGGGGCCGGGGGGTGGCCGAGTTAATTAAAGATATATGCTGTCAAGCAATGTTTAAAATGGCTATATATGAGTATTGGTGCCAACTATACCATAGTACGTACCTCTTGTTAACGAGAACTGCCAGTACTCTCCCTTTAAAGTATTGAACCCCCGCTGGGAAGAACAGTCATTCGTCCAGACAAATTAAAGAAGTGCAAGTACTTAGTACCGGACTGTACCTGCCCATTTAGAGCATGGATCTCAAGCAAAAAGTAGATAGGTGCCATGACCAAAAAAGAGGCTACCAGAAATAGCGCCTATTTCTCCATTATTGATTATGCATCGGTTAATTTATCAGAAGAAGTGCATCACAGCAAATTAGAACATTAGAATTTTGAGAGCTCCATGGAAGACAATAAAAAGGTAGAGCTCCAATAATGGCTATTAGAACATTGGAATGTTGGGAGCTCCATTGAAGACAATGGAGTGCTCCCTGCTTCTACGGGCCGGTAAAGGCCCGCAGAGCAACATTCCAATGTTTTACAAAGGCCTCTCGGAGCTCAAGGGGATTTAAATCCCCTCAAGCTTCGAAAAGTCTTTATTTTATTTGTTAGAACATTCTGCCCTCTAGTGGCAGAATGTTCTAATAGCCTTATAGCCCTTCGTAGCAGGGCTATAACGGCTATTAAAGTCCCTCACCCTTGTTAAAGTCCCTCGCCTTCGGCTCGGGCCTTTAATGCGGGAGCGGGCCTTTAATAGCCGGTATAGCCCGCTACGGCGGGCTATAAGGCTATATTAAAGACTTTTATTCCAACAGTGTTTGGATTTTTCTTTGTCTCTCTTTAAGGTAGACCATTCTAGTGGGTGGAATATTCTAATAGCTTTATAGCCCTTCTTTGTGGTGCTAAGCCAGTCGTTAAATGCCCCCTCCCTCATAACTCGGGTAAGGGGCCTTTAATGGCCATTGCAGCACTCAGCAGCGGGTTACAAACCTATATAAAATAGCCTTGCCCTTACCATTAGGTATGATAAGGTGTGATTCAGTGTCACAGGTTTGAGATCGACCTTTATATGGAAATATGCTATGGGATTTCTAATATGTGAATTTAAATTAACATATATGTTTAATAACAATTGCAAGTGATTGTTAATTACTTATCACAGCTTTAGAACATGAGCGGGGATTTTTTTGTGGATCTGTCTTTGGGTTCAAGCAGGAGTTTTACCCTGATCCTGCAGGTCATTAGTTCAAACAGTTCAACAGGGGAGTTTGGTCAAGGGAGCAATTGGCAGTTCAGTGCTTAATTTGTGGTAAAATCAGTGCCAGGGCCCTGCTCAAGAGGTTACTGCAGCTTGTAACACACATTACCCCAGCCAGTGCTGACAATGCCAGTACCTACATGTCTACTAACCATCAGACCCCTGCATGTGCGACAGTTCTGACTATTCTTGCCACCTAAAGCTATAAGAATGGCCTGGATGGCTGGTATGATTAATTTTATTGTGTATTGAATTATTAAATACACTGTTGATGGGCTCACCTCAGTAATAGGCAAACAGCACCACCATGTAATGGACTACCATTAATGCCGGTGTTGAGAATTAGGTGCCGGTGCCTAGCAAATACTGGCTCAAATTAAGCCCTGCCAGTTCCTCTATAGTGCCTAATGATCGCACCTTCTACACATATTTATATTTAAGAAGTAGTGATGCAGTGTCATCATCATATATTTGCGCTTAATGAAATGTTAACCTGTAACACGCATAACCATTACTTATATGTGTGCACATGTTATTTTACACTTAGATTTAGTGATTTATATGTTGTGTTTAACTTTAGATAGGGTATATGCATCTTAGCATTGACATGAGTGGGCTTCAGTGCCCGACTTCGGGCCCGATTCCGATCCCGTTAGGAAAGCCCTCTGAACGACTCGGTTTCAGAGAGCTTTCCAAGTGAATCGCGCTCCGGGAGTCCGTGCGACCGATTCCGATGCATCCGTATAGTGATGGACTCGGTTTGCTCGGACTCCCATTAAACTCTATGGGAGCCTGTGTACTGAACGTGTACCACAGGCTCCTATTGCAAAAAGTGGTGGGTGGGGAAAAGCGTGCACCCTGTGGTGGGCACCCCATGGTGCCCGCCACACTGTGCATGCATGGAAAGGGGGGACCCATGGGTACCCCCACTGGACCGATTCAGATGGCCCTGGATGAAGGGGGGGCTGCTACAGCCCCCCAAAGTCTGATTCCCACAGCAGTTTCGTCTCGTCAAAACCGAGTTGATACGGCTGTCAGAATCGTACATCGTACTCGCTCGTTCGGAAGCCGGCTCCATTGCGCGGCATGATTCGGCTGCGAACGACGCAGACTGCCAGGATCGGGTTTGGAAATGATTCGGTCAACGCGGACGAGATCTTCGCATCGTATTTGGTTGTTCGGAACGGGGGACGATTCGGTCGGAAACATAGGCTCCGAATCGGAATTGCTCGTTCCGGAACCCGTCTGGAGGCCTTCCTAACCAGATCGGAATTGGGCCCCTTATCTTGAAAAATATAAATGTTGCATTTCTGCTTGCTGTGCATAACTCTCTTTTTGTTTCAGGCACCAGAGACACCATGTTCTCGTTGGAATTGTTTCTGTCATCCTACTGTGTAAAGGCCATGCTTATTGCGAATAGTTGGTTTGAAGATGCTTCTTAGCACCTGCACGGGATGGGAGGCAGAACAGGAGACTATTCTTTAGTGAGCTGGAGTGAAGGCTGCGGTGATGGAAGAAGCTGGCAATATGTTATTCATGAAAAGGAGGCCGACACAAAGTACAATGGAAACATTGGTTTTTCATTTGTTGTTACTCAGTGGGAACCTGTAGAATTTATCACTTGGATGAAATTTCATGTTTGAACTGTATGAAGCTGTCAAGGACTCCTGGCTGCACACCCCTCAACATCAAGGAATATCTGCCTATGGAGGTAGTGTACAATGCACATGAGCAGGCATATGTATGCAGGCATATATATAAGCAAATGTCATACACCAGGAAAGAACAGACAGGCACAGGGTAAACGCACGGAACCAGGATAGAGAAGGCAAAGCAACCTTAATGTGAACAAGCAGAAAACTGAACCAATAATAGACAAACACACAGAGTTACCACTAGGGTTATATACAGGTAAGACTCAGTAAGACTCAGAACTTCCCGCAGCAACTGGGAATGTCAATGTCTCTGTGCAGATTACTCATACAGAAAGTCACCCTAAAAACCCCATAGAATTGAGGCAGCAGAGGTGATTCCGTATCTGGCACTAGGGGACTAATAAGGATTGTACTTACATACAGGAAACAAGCCAGCAGAGACACAGTGGTGATTCCTAAGAAAATTGAAACGTCATACTGTCACAGTGAAGGCACTTAAGACTTCATGTAACACAAAACAAAGGATGGGGCAGGAATTGCCTCCTGGAAATCAGGAGCCAACCCCTGTACAAAGATAAACACTTATACACTGCAGAGGACAAAATAGCACACCTACCAGACACAAGAGCCCAAGAGGAAAATGCAGAGCAAGCACTTGAAATGAACCAAAAATCTTCAACAAATAGTCAAGGGAAGGGCTTTCAGGCAAAAACTGGAGAACAAACAGGCTAGCCAACTACAAGGATTCTAGGAACTATAACAAGCAAGAGACTGGAAGTTCTAGGGAACTAGAGATGGCAAGAGAATCACTGAGAAAGAGAGCATAAAAAGGGGCAAAATGTAGGAGACTCAGGACAAAATACAAGAGCTATGGCAGAAGCAAAAGGAATAAGTAAAGGGAATTACTAGCAAGAACAGAAGAAGCAAATTAGGAACAATTAGAAAGGGGGCAGCTCAGGGGCTGCACCAGACTATAGAAAAGGGCAGACAAAGGAGTAAAGCAAAACCAATGTAGGGCTGGGAGAATCTGCTACACAGGAACAAGACGTAGGCTCTGGCTGAAGCAAGGCGGGAACTGGACAGGAAAACAGGCAGCATGAGGTCTGGTACACAGAGGATCACATTTCAATGCAGGAACAAAGAACTTCCCCAAATGGCAGCTCATAACCACTTACAACCAGTTCCAGGCAGCAGCAATTAGGCAGTACAAGACTAGTCACAGGTGAGTGCAATTTCCATCTCTCCCAAGACCTGGAGGAGAAAATCCAGGGCTGAGGAACAGCAGGACTACTTCCTTAAAAAGCAATGCACAGTGGATGCTGGGTCTTATTGAATACTCTACAGTTCATTATGGAACCTGAAGTCCATAGAAGCAAAGGTAGGTTTTTCAATGCATATAGGATTGCAGTGGGCAGCAGGCAGGAGTCATACAGGGACTTTTTTTGAGTTTTAGTGGTGATTTCCAGGCTGCAGTTGGTCCATGTACAACCCCTTCTCCCCAGAGGCGGAACAATGGAATCGTAACAGAAGCTTTTTAGTTAGTTAATATACTTGCCTCTGTCCACCTTTGCAAGGAGAAGTCTCTTTCCCTCTCTTGAGAGACAATGCTCCTTATATTTATGCTCATAGATTTACTTTCTAGAGCAAGAACCGTTCTCCTTTTCTTGATTGGTGCCTTCATTTAGTTCTACGTTCGATGTTATATTCCCTTACAAGTGCTTCTTCTTAATTCCCTGTCTTACTCACAACCAATGTTCCCTCTAATTTTTCTTTCTGTTGTGCGGCAATAGAATGTTGGTGTGCACACTTTTCTTGCTGGTGTGCGCAACTGAGTGATAAGATGTGCAACAAGGCAAGTCGATAAGCTACCACTTAAAGGTAAGTAACAAGTATTGGCACTGCCAATAAGTCTTGCTTTTAATTTAGGTTTAAATCTTTTATTGTTTTATTACCATGTTTACAACGCTTTTATCGACATCACATTTCGCTGAATGTAACATTTCGTCCTACATCGTCCATTGCTACTGTGAGCTATAGTCGCCTTGATGCCCATTCTGCAATTAATAAGGGATGTCCTTTGCTTTACAGGTGTTATAATCATATACCCTCTTCCCCCAACGTAAACTTGTAAACAATCCCTCCCTCCCCGTCCCCTCCTCCCTTCCCCGGTATTCACAGTGTTCTACATCGATACTGCTTGGTACACAGAAGCGTAGCATCGGTCGGTGTTACGTGGGATCATGGGGTTTAATGTGTGCTTGTTAGCCTAAGTAAGCGGAGGTATTTCGGGCACGTAATTTTGTTAAATTCCGAGGCCAGAAGGTTAAGGAATGGCTTCCACACCTCCTTGAATGCGCCTTCCGAGTTCGTCAAGGTGGCATTGATTCGCTCCATCCCCAAAATAAACCACAGTCTGTGTAGCCACCCTAGGGTTGTTGGTGTTGTTGGCGTTCCCCAATGTGACAATATGTTCTGGATCGCCGCGCCTATTGCAATTCCCATCTGTCGCCCTCTCCGGGATTTTAACGGGTAAGTCAGTGGGTTGGGTAAACCCAGTATCAAGTATGCTGGAAATCTAGGTATCTGCGTGTCGAATTGTCGATCTACTTCATCTAGTACTTTAGACCAGTATGTTGTTAGTATTGGGCACTCCCATAGTATGTGTACTAAAGTGCCATCCTCCCCACACCCCCGCCAGCATGTAGGGCTTCGGTCTGGGTTCCCTTTATTTAGCCGCATTGGCGTCAAGTACCAATACGTCGCTATTTTTGTGGCAGTCTCTATGCTGGATGCATTTTGCGTGGTGTGCCGGGCCCTATAATACATTTTTTCCCACTCCTTGCGGGATAAATCTCTTCCTAGCTCTTTGACCCAGCGCTTCTGGCTTGGGGTGGGTTCTGTGGGAGCTGCGGGGCGAAGCATGGCGTATAACTCCGAGATCAATTTCTTGTCAGTGCTTTTGGTGAATAGCCATTTCTCATACCTCGTCAGTTTCCTACTGACCTGGGGGTGTACGTTAGGTTGGAGCAGCCAGTGCCTCAGTTGCGTGTATCGCCGCTCTGCCTCTGGTAGTGTATAGTCTTGCCGTAGTTGTGGGAACGGTATGATCCCTTTCAGATCAAACAAGTGCCCGCCGCTTTGCAGGGCGTGGTGTGCCATGCCTTAAACGCCGTATGCTCCACCCCCGGGGAAAATTCTTTATTCCCAAACAGTGGCGTCATCGGGGAGGGGAACGACGTCAGCTCCTTTGTGACTGCTGTCCTATCCCATACCTCCATCAGGTACTTCGTGATGGGCAACCTGTATAAACTTTGTGGCCTGTCTGCTTTCCATAGGAAGGGTGCCTTTCATAGTGAGATACCGGCTAGGGCCCTGTCTTGGATAGCCATCTTTTTTCCGACTCTTCTCTATTCCATTCCACCAAATACCTCATCTGGGCGGCATGATAGTACTCTATAAGGTTTGTGATCCCCAATCCCCCCTCCTCCGGCGACATGTACCCCAAATCCCGGCACATCCGTGGGCGCGATCCGGCCCAAATAAAGTGGAGGATATCCCTCTGCAGTGACATTATCGTCCCCTTAGGTGGAGAGATCAGGATCGTTTGAAACATATACAGTATTTTGGGCAGGATGGACATTTTGACGGCAGCTATGCGGCCTAGTAGTGAGAGGCGGTGGTGTCTCCAGCTCTCCAGCTCCTTTTTAATCTGACGGGTCAGTTGGGCATAATTTAATTGGACCGTTTGCTCAATGCTGGAGCCCAACGCTATTCCCAAGTATGGGATTGACTCGCTTGCTAACGCTACCCGGGTGTTTTGTCCTCCGACCGGCGCCTCCCTCGGGATCCCATGAAGGTCGAGGATTTGTGATTTGCCGACATTCACCTTGAATCCCGAGGCCTTGCCAAAGGTTTCCAGTTCTGCCAAGAAAGCTGGCAGCGAACTCTCGGGCGACTCGAGGGATGCTAAGATGTCATCGGCATATAAGCTTATCAGATGGTCCTCCCCCCAAACGGGATACCCTTGATGTCGGGGTTGTCTCTCACCCTCTGGGCCAGCGGTTCGATGTACAAGGCAAACAGGAGGGGTGAAAGCGGGCACCCCTGTCTGGTGCCCCTTTGAATCGGGAAGGGGCGGGAGGATACTCCATTCACCCTGATCGTAGCCGCAGGAGAACTATAGCAGCCCTCCACCCATGATCTGAAGCGCTCCCCTATGCCGAAGTGGACTAATGTTTTAGACAGGAACCCCCAATCCACTCGGTCAAACGCCTTCTCGGCGTCGACCGTCAGCAGTATCGCGTCGCGATGCGTCCGGTGCGACTTGTCGATCAGATGTAGGATCCTCTTGGTGTTATCGCTGCTCTGGCGATTCTGTATAAAACCTGCTTGGTCTGGTTCAATTATGCCTGGCATCATTGGGGCTAGTCGCGTGGCTAAAATACTCGTGAACAGTTTCAGGTCTACATTGAGAAGGGAAATCAGGCAGTATGACCCGCATAGTGTTTTATCCATTCCCGGCTTCGGAAACACCACTATGGTGGCAGTAAGCATAGTGGTGGGAATAGAGCCCGGTCCCCCGAAGGAATTAAAAAGTCTGGTCAATATCGGGGCTAGGAGAGGACAGAATGTTCTATAGAAGATTGTCGAGAATCCGTCCGAACCCAGAGACTTAAGGGGTTTAAGACGTGAGATCGCTCCTATCAACTTCTTTGATTCGTATTGGGGCATCCAGGCTGTCTGCCTGGCTCGATATCAGCCTAGCAGTGTGTACACCCTCCAGGTAAGAAGTCGCGCGACAGTCTGTCAGTTCCTCCCCTTGTATAAGTCCGCGTAGAAGTCTCGGAATGCTTGTGCAACGTCCTCATCTGACGTGTGTGCTACCCCCCTTCTGCAATGATTGATTGGATCTTCGTCTGTTGGCATCTTGCTCTGAGTTTGCTTGCCAGCAGGCGCCCAGGTCTATCTCCCCCTATGTAGTAGGAGTGTTTTAAACGCAGTGCCGCATATTCTGCCCTATCCAATTCTAGTCCAGCCATTTGTGCCCTGGCAGTTTTTAGTTGCTGCCATACTCTCGGTGCCCCGGTGCGACTATGAACCCTCTCTAGTGCTTTGATCTGATCTGCAAGCTGCTCCCTTTTCTCCCTGCGCGCTTTGTTTTCTGCGGCTGAGATAACTATCAGCTCCCCCCGTACTACCGCTTTCAGGGCTTCCCATAGGGTGGAGAGAGAAATGTCTGGGGAGTCGTTCAGCTCTAAGTAATCGGAAATGCATTTAGTAAGTTGTGTCTGGACTGCCGGCTTATGGAGCATACTATCCCGCAAGCGCCATGTCCCCAGGTGAGGTCGCTGAGGTGGGAGCTGTATCGTGGCCTTCACTGCGTCGTGATCGGAAAGTGCGGCTGGCTCAATTTCCACTTCTTGGACTGCTCTATTGATATCAGATGTTCCTAGGACGTGGTCAAGCCGTGCATATGTCTTGTGTGCGTGAGAGTAGTAGGTGTATTGGGAGGACTGTGGGTGCCGCTCCCTCCACATGTCTATCAGCCCTACAGATTGTAACCACTCTTTCCCCTCATTTGACATCTCTCCCGCCTGGCTGAAACGACTTCCAGATCTATCCTTGGCCGCGTCCATGACAGTGTTAAGATCTCCCCCACGACCACCATCCTAGAAGGGGAAGTCATAACTTCCGAAATGGCAGTCTTCAGAAACCTTTCCTGACCTGAGTTAGGGCCATAGAGTGACCCTATTGTGATGAGGCTACCCCCGGCCATGACGGTGTATGCTAGTAACCTTCCCTTGATCTCTGCCATTCTGTCGCGGACTTCCCCCCTGAAGTGCCTTGAGACTAGTATGGCCACCCCCGCTTTCTTATCTGCGGTAGAAGAGAAGAATTGATGAGGGAATGCTCGTGTTTTGAGGCGGTGCCAATCTTTGGACATCAGATGCGTCTCCTGTAGGAGGCAGACATCTGCTTCTGAGTTTTCTAGGAATGAGAGGATGGCTCTCCTCTTGATTGGGTTATTCAGTCCTGTCACATTTAGTGTGAGGACTCGTAACGTGTTATGTGGCATCGATCAGTGTAGTTGAATCCTTCGTCTTCCCCCCCGCGTAGGCCCCGCCTGAACTCTGGTTACACTGAGGCCACTTCTGTAGTACCATATCCCTGAATACCTCCCCTGAGCCCGCCCCTCCCTAACCCCAACAAGAAAACGAGAAATACTCCCCCATAGTCCAAGACCCGCAGATCGAGTCCGCGTGTCCCTGGAAAAATTCAAAGTTGGGTGCATGTAGTGGCAGTGCGAACCCCCCCTCCCGCCCGGTCCCCCCGCCCGCCACGCTACTCTTGGTGCACTTATCTGCCCCCTTCGAGCTATTCTGTCTTCTGCGGGGATCACTCGGAGGCCAGTGATTCTATGACCCCTAGTCTTTCGTGCGCCATTGTCTCTGGGTCCGGTCTGGTTGCGCGGTCCTTGTTGCGGTCTCCGCGAACCCGTTGCCATCGTTCCCGTGGAGCTGTGGGTCCTAATGTCCTTCCTGGATCCTCCTGTTGCAAGTTGTCTATGCCCAGGACCCTGCAGGCGTCTTGTAACGATCGGAGTTGGAGCAATTTGCCATCCCACCGGAAGATTAACCTGAAGGGGTGCCCCCAGGAGTATGCCACCCCCTGGCTGTGCAGGTGAGACGCTATGGTGCGAAAGTCTCTTCGCTTTTGGAGCGTGATCGCTGCCAAGTCCTGAAAAAGTGCAATAGGATGGCCCCGGAACCGAAGCAGATGTTTGTATCTGGCTGTTTTAAGGATGAGCTCTTTGAGTGGGAAGTCCGGGAGATAGGCAAGTATGTCCGGTGGTGGGGCCGGAGCTTTGCGTTGCAGGCCCACCCTGTGTGCTCTCTCTCTCTATTTTGATATCAAAGTCCGCTGATTCCCCCAGTATGTCCCTGAATAAGTCCTGTAGGTAGAGCTTAATGTCCAGGCCTTCTTCTTTGGACTGAACCCTCTTCACCCGAATGTTGTTCCGTCGAGAACGGTTCTCCAGATCCTCCGTGTGTGCTTGGAGGTCTATTTGCTAGGCCCTCAACCGGATCACTTCTTGCTGGAGCTGCTCCACCTCCTCGTCGCGGGACTGTTCGTGTTCCTCCATGCTGGCCTCTCTCTCCCCTACGGCGTCCACATCTCTGCGGATCTCTTTCAGCTCTCCCGCGAATTCCTTTTTGAGAGAGTGGAGGTCGTCCCGTAGCGTGGTAAACAGCGCTTCCAGGAATGAGCGGGTGACCGGTTCACCATCGCCTTCTGAGTCACAGCCTGCCGAAATAGGGGGCGGCACCCTGTCTTTGCCTGCGGCGACGTTGCGGGCTTGCTCAGCATCTCTTTTAGGGTCCTGTCCTTCTTCACCCTTGCGGACGCCATGGTGATCTCTGATTTGTGGGGCCTCCCTCCCGCGACCCTCCAGCTCCTAGGCCGAGCTCTGGGGCAACTTTACTACTGCTAGGATGAGAGGGCCCCTGAGGATCCGTGGGGCCTACCCCGGACGTGCTTCGTGTCGTGTCGTGTATGCTCCTTCCCTTTGATTCAGGCCTTCCTGAGCCGGGTGGATGGCCTCTTCCTTTTGCTGGGTCAGGGTCCCTTCTCCCGTGCCCCGGTGCCCTCTCCGAGGTCTCGGCCCAAACCGACCTGGGAGACCTCCACTCGCATTACCTCCGGGGGCCGCGGTAGCGCCACTCCAGTTGCCAAGCCCGGGGGTGGCGCGTCTCCCTCTGCTGTGCCAGGTGTGCTCGCGGGGAGTCCGCCCACCTCACCTCTGCGTTACTGTCGTCCTCTCTGTTGCCGCTCCTGCACACCGCAGCTTCTCCTTCCTGCTGGGCCCTGGGTCAGCCCCGCTCGCCGGCTGCTCCCTCATGCGGCGCTACCGGGCCCGCCCTGCCACCGCCTTAGCTCTGGTGCGCCGGTTGCCCCCTGCTCCGCTCCCAGCCGTGTCTGGGGCCCTCGTGCTGACCACGGGGCCGAAGGGAGACCGCAGTCCCGGACCTAATGCTGGGGGCTCGGTCAATGTCACAGGCCGGCCTCCCGCTCCGCTCTCTCACCTCCGGGATCCCAGGGAACCTTCGTCTCCGCACCTCCTCCAGCCCCCTCGCTTAGTGGTAGGTGCCACCCAGCTCCCGGCGGGCCGATATCTCATCCGGCCGCCTCCCTCCTCTGTCGCCGGTCCCTTGATGCCGCAGGCAGTACTGCCTCTGTCTGACCTGGCATCGCCACCCTCGCCTAGGACGGCTCCGCCATCTTGCGTCCTCGTGCATGCGATCTCTCAGCTGCTGCGATTGGCCGATCCGCTGCGGTAGCCGCTCCTGGCTGACCTCCGAGGTCTCCCGCAAGCTCTGGGACTGCTTGGGGGCTACCTGCGTTGCTGAATTTGTGGCTGGTTTTGCGGCGGGGACAGGACCGGGGAGACGCTTAAGGCACGTCTTGCCTGGTCGCCATCTTGGCCACGCCCTCTTGCTTTTAATTTAAAGTTACTTCTTAGCCACCGATTGGTTTAAGCACTGAATTAGTCATCACACATGCACCCTGTCAATCATCCTTGCACTTGTGCATCCATATATCACTTATTCATTCTTGCATTCACCACCTTACACAACCACAATACAGCACATACACAAGTTGAGCCGCATTTGCAAGATAAATTGAAAGAAAAAAAGTAGAAAAATAAAACATGCTATTGCCTAAAAATGGCAGACATGTGCTTGCAATGACAAAGTTAAACAAAGCAGCTCGTTTCTTGCCCTCTGTTTGTGCCTTCTCTGCTCGTTTCTTGCACTCTTTTTGTCTTTTCTGCTCAATTCTTGCCCTCTTTTTGTGCCTTCTCTGCTCGTTTCTTGCCCTCTTTTTGCCTTTCCTGCTCAATTCTTGTCCTCTGTGCCTTCTCTGCTCGTTTCCTGCCCTCTTTTTGCCTTTCCTGCTCAATTCTTGCCCTCTGTGCCTTCTCTCCTCGTTTCTTGCCCTCTTTTTGCCTTTCCTGCTCAATTCTTGCCCTCTGTGCCTTCTCTGCTCGTTTCTTGACCTCTTTTTGCCTTTCCTGCTCACTTCTTGCCTTCTCCTGCCATTTCCCTCCGCCCCCCACCCAGCGCCCCACCCTCCCCAGGACACCTTCCTTGGCGGAGTTCAGAAACAAACTCTAGACCTGGCTTTATGACAGAGACCTTGCATCCCAGCACCCAGATATCCTTAGGGGTGACAGTGCTGCACTCTACAAATGCTGATTGATTGATTCAAATAAAGTTAATTAAAAAAAGGTTCTGATTGTTTGAAAAATGTTGATTTGTAAAGTTTCTAATGGAATGGATGAATACAATATGTATTTATCTTTAGCTCTTAATTTTCACAGTCGACTGGCCTGAGGATATTGTAAGGGGTGGGTGGGGTGCAGCTGCCTAGCTGAATGCACTGTGGTGCATCTCCTTTTTAGAAAGGACCATCTGATTCCACAGTGACCTAACTGAAATGCCCCAGAGGGAGACATTGCCACTTCTCTAGAATGTACTGGCAGACAGCACGCTGTGGCTGGCTTGTCGGGAATGGCCTTCAGGTTTCCATTGGAGGCTCTCTGGAACTGGCTCTGAGGTGAGTGGGAGCACTCGGTGAACTGGTTTGTGGGTAAGGGCCTATTGTTTGGGAAGTCCGCTGCGAGTCTTTGCTTTCTGGCTCTCGTTCCGAAGTACTTGACGTTTTGTTTTTATAATCAGGTAAGTAATATTATGAAATCATTCCCCAAATGTCCCTAAATGCTTGATGACCTTTCAAGTACTTAGTGCCTGGGCATGTATTTTTAGAGTGTACTCTCTGCTAAGCCTAAAATATTTGCCCTATTTGTTCATCTTTTGCTTTGTCATGTGTATCCTGTTGGCAATAACCTGTTGCACTAATAAAAGGTATGAAAAGGGCACTCGCATGTTCCTAATCTGTCCGGTGCCCCACAAACCCTAGAACTGACCCTGATGCTGTGTCCGTAATCCCTGCCTAAGTGTCAACAGCACATACTGCAGAGCTCCTGGCAGTTTAGAGGAGCGCTGGTTGGAATAAAATCTAACATATACAGCAGTTTCAGGCGGGAGACACAAATGTGAATGGCAGCATGCAGTAGGGAGCATTTTAGGAGACACTGCAGATGTAACTGACTAACAATAACAGCGGAAGGTGCTGTACTGGATGAAACCAGCTTACAAACAGTAAAAGCACGTGTGAAGCCACAGCCGAAGCCAGTGGCCACACAGTGCAACAAAAAACAAAAAAAGAGAAGAACTGGAGAAATCAAGAGGTGGCCTGGTGGGAGGCAGTGATGTAAGGTGCATCACGCTGGTGTAGAGCGTTTAACAAGTCACTGCAGAGGTGAATGGCCAGCAAAAATAGCATAGGCTGATGAACAGAGACCAACCAGCATAGAGTCTGATAAGGCCTCAGACAAGCACGTGTGACACCATAGCCAGACAGAGAAGGAGAAAACAAAAGGGGGAGGAGCCGGAGGTCTGTGGACTTGGCAAATGGGACTCCGGCTATAGAGAAAACTCTGGGAATTCTCTCCTGCTGTTTAATGATTGCCCTGTAGGTAATTAAACGTCCTCCATTAGCATTTCTAAAGACAAACAAGCATTGGCATAGCCAATAGGTCTCGCCTTTGGGATCTTATAAGTGTTTAGCCATGCAACACTTGATGTTGTTGCACCAAGGATATTGTGCTGGATAACTAAACACTTATAAGGTCCCAAAGGCGAGACCTATTGGCTATGCCAATGCTTGTTGGAGTTTGGCAGGCGAAGCCTAGGTGCGGGGGAGGGGTGCAAAGAGAGCTACAATTAAACAACTCCACAGCTTCAGAAGAGGGAGGGCGGAGAGAATAGGAGCAGCCTGTT
The DNA here is from genome assembly GCA_963921515.1 of Calotriton arnoldi. Lineage (NCBI taxonomy): Eukaryota > Metazoa > Chordata > Amphibia > Caudata > Salamandridae > Calotriton > Calotriton arnoldi. The sequence continues at coordinate 108,444 of CAWUFW010003924.1, read as the reverse complement.
GGGACTTTACGTCGTGTTTTTATTTGATCACTGTTGTTGCTTTGTGCTGCAATCGATATTTAATAAAAAGAAAACATTCTAATTAGGGAAATATAAATGTTCCTTTTGGTTGCAACGTTAGCAATGCGATGTGTATTGTTTTTGGCCCAGATGTACGCAGTGATAAAAAAAAGTTACACATAAAGCAGGGCGGTATCGTAGAGGATGGGAAAGCATGTCAGCATTTCCTGTAAAATCATAGCTGCTATGGAGATTGCTGGTTTTAAATGTTAAAATGAAAAACACAGCCTTACCTCGTTCGTCCTAGCTAACAGCATACGCCTCTTGCCGATTAAGTCCCTGAAATTTAAAGCGCGTTAGTGCGTTGGGGGGGGATCTTAAACCTGCAGTCAATTGAATGAAATCTCCGCCTCCAGCGGGGCTTGCCATGGGCTCGCGATCATCGGGTAATGTCCCGAGCTTTTGTTAATGTTGCTTGCACATGGAAAGTACACAGAGTAAGTAGGTAGATTTACGCAATATTTGCGTTGTTAGAATGCAGTTGTAAACGAAATATCCCACAGAATCATAAGCAGCAGTTATATGACCTTTTGTCCCCACCCAACACGTTTCAGTACACAGAGTCCCTGTAGTTTAAAGCAAGTGAGTGAGTGTGTGTGTGGGGGGGCTTCTTAAATATGAAGTCAACTGAATTAAATCCCCACCTCCAGCGAGGAGAGATTACGGGGCTGAAATACGGGCATCTGGTTGTCCACGCCAGCCAAGTGCAGTTTACTGTGAAGCCGTAGGCATCACTCTTCTCACCATGCCGTCATGATCAGGGACACGCAGACGGAGAGCCTTTTTAATGTTGCTTGCATCTGTAGGTAGTTTTAGGGAGGTGTAAACAAAATATCCCAGAGAAAAGTGATAGAAAGACTGAAAATGCACCTTTGGCCATCTGCTTGGAAGCGGTGTTGTGCACAGTGCCACCTCGCATGCCTCCTGCTCCGAGTACCCCTCGACTGAAGTGCCAAAAGTTCCCTCCCAGCGACCAGAGCAAAACAAATTGAGGCACAAATCACAAAGCGGATGTCAAACCAAAGCCGTTTGGAGCAGAATGGGACAAGTGAATTATGTATGTTTCCCAGGAGATCTTTGGGATTTTGAGTGGGTCGGTGGGAGGGAGGGCCGATGATCAGTGTTTCTTGTGAAACCTACATCCTGCCTCCGAGAAATCTGAACATCTGTCGGTCTTATCAGTATCTTCTCAAAGCTAGCGCCAAGTCAGTATTTCAATTGCAGGCTGGTGTCACCTACATTTCCTAAACCGAAGTCTTAAACGGGCCTTTCTGCAGCAACTAACTGGATGGGGGTCCGAAGAAAGTGACATTATCCCGAATGTTACTTTGGATCGCAACACGAAGTCAGTTTGACTGCTTCGTTTCGGACTGCTTGGGGGAGGGGGAAAGTGATGTGATCCGAGCTTTAGCTAGGAGCGGGCACGGTGGAGGGGGGGGGGGGCCTGAGAAATGTCTTTTGAAAACATCATTTTGAAGTCTTCGAGCAAACCAACCTGTTATACAGCTTAGGAAAACTGCTTCACAAACCGAGTGAGTGCTTGGCCATCCGATCGCGAGCGTGAATGTTTGGCTCGCGGCCGCGAAAGTGAAAGTAATCGCGAGGGAAGCCAGATGGCGAGGGAAGCCATATGGCGCCTGATTGCGCGTGCACCCTCGCGTGAACGCAAGCTGGTCGCCAGCAAAAGACACTGCTGTTTGCACTTCCAAAACCCGCTTACTAAAACTCTCGCCAGAGCAGCGCATGCGCTGGCTCAGGCAAGACCTAAAAACACGTCTTTAAAAAAGCATTTGGAAGCAGCAGCATCAGCATCAGCATCAGCCGCACTTCAAAGGCTCCAGTGAAGTATTTACTGAATGTAGTGGAATCCTTTGTAGTGCGCGCTGACTGTAGGTGTCTGCTTGGAGGGAAAACTAGTGTGTGTGTGCCCGCTCAGGCGCGCAGTTTAGAGGGAACCATGCGCACAACCCTAGATTAGCATTGGGTGGTTTCCCTATATGGGAACAGAATTTTACCTTACTTTGCATATTCTGTCTTTAATAACGTGTACTTGCATTTGCCGATTTAAACTGCCTGTATTATATTCATACATTGTGTATTCAGGTGACAATCGAGCTTTGCTAAATTTATTCGGTTTGAGATTGTAACTTTACTAATTTGCTACTAATAGTTGCAAAATCGCCCTTCACTGTATTTACTATGGGGTACATTCTGCTTCACTGGCATTGAGATTTTGCTGAATTTATGATTTTAACCTCAGTTTGAGATAAAGGTACGCCCCTAGTGTACACAGTGGAGATGAGTTTTGCCAGGTTTGCTCAGTGCATACACCACACTGATCTCTAAACGCCATCAGCAGCCTGAGATGGCTAAAAGCTTTATAGAGAGCTTCACAAATTCCTGACGTTCGTTACATTAAATACATGAATTCTCTGCTATTTTCATCACTTTTCATACTATGATATACGTGTTGCCTTTATTTTTTCAGAGTTATTGATCAACATTACATACAAAGTAGTTATTTGGGATAGTATTTCTGCACAATGAATCAAAGCAATTATTGATGGAGAATGAATCCATGTTGTCTTGGATGCCCTTAGGAGCATGCTTGTGCTTCTTCACTCCCATCAAATGACTTTTTTAAAAGACTTGATACAGCAGTTGCCCAAATCCATGTAGCAGCTGGCAATGCTCACTTCATCTTTTTGGCACAGTCCATTTCTGCATTTTCCATATGAAACGTAACAGAGTAGAAATTGTACAGGGAAACCTGTGGCATAAACAGGGATGCACAATTAGTTATTATACCTCGGATAATGTTTTCCTTGTATATTTTGATTAGTGAGTAATTAATTAATCAATATTTTACACCGCTAAGAGCATTCGCCACCGTGCACAAAGGTTTCTACTCCTGTGTGCTATGCAGACCTTTAGGTCCGCTTAGAAACAATGCGCTCTCTCCCAGTGCTCCTGTCAGCTCAGGCCCAGCGTTGCCAAAAGCAAGTGTGTGTATCTTAAAACTGAACATGCACACTAGACTATTTGTCTGTGCCAAAGCCTATTTCTTAACTTACCCACACAAGTCAAGACAAGGCTCCCTTCCTGTTGCCCTCAAAACAGGACAGGTTACCCCTTTTCTAAAAAAAAACCTCCGCTGATGCGAACGACCTCAACAACTTCCGCCCCATCACCAACCTCCCTTTTCTTTTGAAAATCACAGAAAAATGTGTTGCGAAACAACTTTCCCTACATATCACAGACAATAATATTCTTGACGTTTTCCAGTCTGGCTTCATTCAAAATTGCAGCACTGAAACAGCCCTGCTGCAAGTGATTGATGATACGCTGCATATACTCGATTCTGGGGAATCGTGTCTTCTGATTCTTCTAGACCTCTCTGCAGCCTTTGACACTGTTAATCATAACACCCTCCTTAACACTCTTCAACAGAGAATGGGCTTGGAAGGCACAGTGCTTAAATGGTTTGCCTCTTTCCTCTCGGACAGATCCCAAATGATCAAGATAGCAAACAGTCTTTCGTCTCCATTGGCGGTAGGTCAAGGCGTCCCTCAAGGTTCTATCCTTGCACCCACTTTGTTTAATCTCTATCTGGAACCATTAGGGAACCTCCTAAGTAAATCTGGGATCCACTACCATCTCTATGCGGATGACACTCAAATCTACCTCAAGGTGTCTTCCGCACACAATCTCTCACTACTCAACTCTACTCTCAACTCTATTCACAACTGGATGTTAGCTCACCAACTCATTCTAAATCCCTCCAAAACTGAATTCCTCCTCCTATCTACCTCTCTCTCTCTCCCCTCCTCCTGTTCAATCTTGGATGGATCAGATGAATTTACTTAACAATAAACCCATCATTGTCGACAGCGCTAAATCTCTGGGTGTCATACTTGACAAAAGACTCAACCTAATCTCCCACATCAACTCTATTGCTAAGAATGCGTGTTACCAGCTGCGCCTTCTCTGGGGGATTCGACGGTTCTTCCCGGAGCAAGACCTAAAAACCATGGTCCAATCGCTTGTTCTCACTAGACTTGATTATTGCAATTCTCTTCTGACTGGCCTTCCCAAATCCCACCTCTCCCCTCTCAAATCCGTCCTCCATTCAGCAGCTCGCTTTATTTCGGGGTCCAAACGAAGTGACCACATCACTCCTATCCTGTCTTCTCTTCGATGGCTTCCCATCGAGGCAAGATCTATTTACAAAACTGCCTGCATCACCCACAAAGCCTTGCACACTTCCTCCCCTCGTTACCTGGCGAATAAACTGAACGTTTCTGGAGGCTCTAGACCTTCTCGGAATGCGGAAAAGTTTCTGCTTGAGCCCCCCTCCTTCAAAAGGGAAAGATCGATGGCTCAATCCTTCTCAGGTAATGGGGTGAGAATCTGGAACTCGCTTCCTCCATTGCTCCATGCCACCTCCTCTACCCGGATCTTCAAAGCCGACCTCAAATCTCTTCTCTTCCAAAGACACTTTCAGAACTAATACACTCATTTTCAGGCCCCTCAAGGAAGTTTGTCCATCATTGTAAATTTGTAATATTTTCTTGTACATTCCTCATCCTAGCTTGCTGTGTTTGATATTGTGTTTTTGCCTTCTATGGTTTTACCTTACCTTTTCTTGTCTCCTGTTTATTTTTGTAACGTTTTAATCTGTAATATTCTCCTCATGTAACGTAACTGGTTCTATTGTACAGCCCTCTGACACCTTTAGGTAAAGTCTGCGCTTTATAAAAATGCATAAAATAAATGAGCCGCCTCCCCACAGTTGTGATGCGTAAAGAATCAACTTGTTGGATTATTCTCTTAGTGCATCAGAATAATTAAATCACGTTTTCCTGAAATAGTTAAAAATCTTCTAATAAAACAGGAGGCTTAATATTGGCGAGGCTGAATAGGAGAATTACAGTTTCATCAAACCCACATCCCTCCTGATTGGGATGTGGGTTTGAAAACTCTCATTACTGTCAAGCAGATACATGCAATAGAAACAACTACTACCAAGGTGTGAGCAAGGGCCGGCCTATGTATTAATAGGTTAGTTCATAAATTCTGGCCTTCATTAACAATAATGAGGTTCTTTGCAAATTGCGACTCACTTTAATTAGTGGGCATCACAGGGGTGGTGGCTTGCTTGGATCAACAGACCACCATGTCTCTGATCGCCTTTTAGTAAAGTGAGCTTACATTTTAAAATGCAGCCCGTTTTCATTAAAGAAAATGGGGCTGCACTAAAAAAATAAAGTTTATATATTTTTGAAAGTTGGTTTGAGATTTGGCAGTGGTACTCTGGGTCCTCCAACCAACTTTTTTTAGCATTCACAATGGTGAACGGTCCCTCCAGGTCTGCTTCCCTTCTACAAATGGCTCACTACCCTAACACAGGAGTCAGTAATTTTTCAGTGTTTTGACACAAGTCATACAGATTCAGGATTTGGAAGGGACACCGTTCCAAATGCTAAGTTTGAATTGGGCAATCCCATTTTAGGAGTTGGTAAAGGGTTACCAATTCCTAAAATGGAATTCGTTAATAGCAGCAACAAAAAAAGATTTGCTGTTGCAATCACCACTTCAGAGTGTTGGAGACTGAAAACATTGGTTGATATATCCGGTCCTTCTTTATTTGTATATTTATTTACTGATTATGATCTATTGTAGTGCAAAAGACAGAGCCCCTGTATAAGACAGTGAGTTATTAGTTGTGATGGACGTGGGTCCTTCTCAAGTAATAAGTCTGCAGTCTGCCTTTACTGGAAATTAAGTACCCCGTTATAGCATTTGACTCTCTCAGGAAAGTGAGGCAGAGTAGTCCAAGGCCTACTCACGGGAGTTGGTGTGGGCTACTACCCCAGTGGGCCGGCACACATCAAGAAATATCCAATAAATCTTTGTCCAGTCAGTGATTTTGCTGATAAAAAGGAAAGTACTTTTTACGCACATGCTACTCAATACTACACATTATTTTACATATACAGGATGATGGGTGGAAATGCCAATGGTGACACCCTCCTAGCACTTCACACCCCTATCGTGTACCAAACCCTATGACCACACTACCTCTCACATATATTAGACACAATAGAATGTGGTGTAGTTATCAAAAGGAAAACATACTGGCTTTGTCAGAGAGTCAGTAAAATCAAATTTCTCCTTTAGAAATTTATCCTATTGCCACCCAATCAATCAGTCACTACGCACACAAATCTTCATATATATCCCTTAAGTTAGAAGGAGATCCAACAATCAAATTAGTACCACAACACTATCGAAACTTTTAGAAGTTTAATAGAGTATTTCATAAACATCATCCATTATTTTTTGTTATAAAAACAGTAAATTCAAGTGATCCAGAGGTACAGATCACTGTTATACAATGGAAAAAAGGGAGCAAAAAATCATATAAATCTTCCAAAACAAAAATAGGAAGATGGAGAAACATATAGGACACCAAACATATGTGTTTTTGTTAATACTACTCTGCTAAGCACATTGCCCTCGATACATGATATACTCCAAGGTGAATATCTATTATATCAAAAAATGGCATCAGATTTGGTAAGTTTAAGAGCGCGGGCGCATTTTGGTGAGCTTCCACTTATAGCCACCTTCCTCAGAACAATAACAATTAATCTCCCACAAATTACGACAAACGTGTAAAACTGGGACATATTGTTCCCACGTTTTGCTCAGGGCCTTTTTTCAATCAATCAGAGGTCCCCAGCTTATACTTGGGGTCTGTTTGAGACCTGCTAGCGTGTTTACTGGTTCACCCACTCCCCAATTTCAATTAGCTCTTACACACCTTCATGCTTTGGACCAGACTTCACTGATGTCTAGACCTTTTTTTAAAAGAACTCGTGGCTTGCAGTAAGACGGATCCATGGGATGGGCGGCTATTCTGCATGTCTTTATTCCTGCCACCAATGGGTGTGTGGTGGTATACCACCTCCTTCGTGTTATGTCCACCCCGTGCTTATCTTTCACAGGTTTCTTTATTGTGCCGTTTTTGGCCACTCGTCTTCTTTAATGTATATGCCCTGCATACGTCGATGGGCTTATCTGTAATTAATTACACATAGCAGGTTTGAAACAGACCCTGTGGAAAGTGGATATAAGTGGAAGCTCACCAAAATACATCAACGCTCTTAAAGTTACCAAATCTGATGCCATTTCTTGATATAGTAGATGTTCACTTTGAAGTATATCATGTATCGAGGGCAATGTGCTTAACAGAGTGGGATTAACCAAATAGACAAATGTTTGGTGTCTTATATGTTTCTCCCTCTTTCTGTTTTTGTTTTGTAATATTTATATGATTTGTTTTGTGCCTTTTTTTATATTTCATTGTATAACAATGTTTTAATCTACATTACTGTGTTCTGTACCTCAGGATCACTTGCATTTACTGTTTTTATAACAAAAAACAATGGATGGTGTTTATTAAGTACTCTATTAAACTTGTGGAGGTTTCCATAGTGTTGTGGTACTAGTCTGATTGTCGGATCTCCTTCTGACTTGAGTGATATATATGAAGATTTGTGTGAGGAGTGACTGATTGGTCGGTGGCAATAGGATCATTTTCTAAAGGGGAAATTTGATTTTACTGTTCTATAATGGTGCTCTGTCCCCGTGTGTGGGGAGCCCTTTCTCTCATTATTTTGCCAGTGTCACCACCTTAATAAAAGCAGAAATAGATCATAATAAACTAATGTGACACCATTAAAACTGTTCTGGATGGTGCCATCTTACAATGATATTCATTAGAACATGAAATGATTCACTGTTAACATTGTGATCGTCAATAAAGCATTCTAATCACCTTCATTAATACACGTAATGATTCACTGTTAATAAAACATTTCAACTACTTCCCTAACATCATTCTCCATAAAGCATGTCCATGACCTTCAAGAAGTGTAATGATTCAAGTTTAACTTCTTCATTGTCAATAGAAGATTTCAATTATCAGCAAACTGCGTGCTTGAGTCTTTTTAGCTTTTACACATGCTGCAAAGCAGTCTTAGACTCCATCAACAACGGTCCCTGCATTGTAGAGCTTTAGCGCTAACACCCCTGCTCCAGGAGGGCTTACGTCCTGGTAAAACGTCTCTGGAAGGAGCAATTTATCCCCTTGTGAGGCTTAGGGCAACATCAGCAACCACTACATGGAGCTTCCATGGGGGTCTGGCAATCCCCCACATTACTTTGGAAAATCTCCTGGTGGTACCACTCCCCTCTATAGGTGCCACCAGCTCAATTTGCACATTTTTAGAGCTCCTAAGTTGCCTTCTGGGGCTGTCCCCTGGCCTAGCTGATCAGGCTGCAGTGTTCTTTTGGTGTGGTACTGTCCCAGAAAAAACTGCTCCTTCCCTTTTCTTTTTTCTTCTTTTGTAAATCATGGGTACGTGGCCCCAATCAGGCCCCTGGGTGTGTCTTTGTTTAGGGCTGTGGATGGGGTCCCACAGCCTGCTACCCCTGCTGGCTCCCCACATGCACAACTTCATTCCTGTGAGCTGTGGGAAAGCCGGCTTCTTCTCCCTCTCTCCGCCCTCATACAAGCATAGGCTCGAACAAGAACTGTCTCTCTTCCTGCCTGCAGTCAGTGTATAGGGAAGCTGGATAGCTGGTGCGCCCGCCACACTCCCCACACACGGGAAGGGACTGACAGGAGCTTCGCCTTCCCTCTTGGGTCCCTGGGGTGATAGCGGCCTGAGGAACATATCAGGTAAGAGCAAGGCAGTAGTCCCTATTTCATTGGCCAATTATTTTCTATTCCTTTGACCCAGGGATTAGAGATGCCCAGGAACATCACTAATAAGGACAACAGGGGGTGGGGGGAGCATGCCTGCCCCCCTCCACTGCATTCTTCTCAATGGGGGTTTAGACATCCACAGGGGAGTTTCTGAGAGTCTGAGCCTTCAGGATGGGTATGCTACTCGTTTGCTGGCCAAACTCAGTCCCCTGGGGTGATAGCACTTCTTCCTTTGCTTTCTCTAGCCTCATTTGGCCAATTTCGACAGGGAAGGTCTTGTTCTGCTCCTGGTGGCCTGCTCCAGCCACCAGAATTTCTGTCTTCAAGCCTTCTAGCCTCTAAATAATTACAATTACTGGTGAGCCTGATTTTTACTGTTTTCCCTCCTCACACAGGACGTGTCCTCCATCTGGGCCTGGCTCTTCTCTAGGGCCAGGGAGCTTCCTCAGCAACAAGTCAGGTTTGGGACAAAATGATAAATTATTTAGTGCCAGAAGGAGTGAAGCTATGTGGACAATAATGTCAGATTGATAGTTTACTAGATCCTCAAGAACACTGCCTGGGCAGTAAGGACTTTGTCAATGTGCTAACCTGAAACAGAAAGTCAGCTGGACTACAACCACTATTCAACCCACTGAAAAGTACTTCAGTGAAATGCGCTTCAGGTAACGAATTTGTGAAATATCGCAGGGATGGTTCGTGGAATCCAAATCCCCCTTCCATGATATTAAGGCACCCGCAAGACCACTAGTAACAATGGACATATATTAAACATTTATTTCGCTTTTTGCAAAAGTAGGTCAAGTGATTTTGCATTGACAGTCTCAATCTCCTGGCAGAAAGTTCCTTTCTACCTTCTTCACGCTCTGTTTCTAACTTATATAAAACGTTATCTGGGTATCTGCGTTACACTAGGCAGCCAGAAGTGCAACAGTACTAGGAGAGAGCAGAACTGTGCTATATCTTTGCAAATATGGCACAGTTCTGCTTTCTCCCTTTCTCCCTTTCACGCATTCCTTGCTGCGTAGCATTGCATGAAATCCGAGCCCAAATGTTTCCTTTTTTCAGTGCAGTCTCATAATTTGATGATGGTGACATTAGTCTCTCGAGAAATGAAGACGATGAGACCCTATGTGAAAAAGGAATTCGAGTTGAGGGACCAGCTAATGAAGATGAAAGTGGAGCTGTGGAGGCTTGTAGAACAGCACCAAACCGATCTGTGAGTGTTGACCTTGTTGTTGTTGTAGATTATGAAGTACGCCCACATTGAAATGCAACACTGTTGGCAGTCTGACTCTCACTAGAGCCAGTTTTCAAGGTGGCAGAGGAGGTGCCGTCGTTATCCTCATATACCCCATATTTATTTATTACTAACTACTTTGCAGTACAGTATGCTTAATGCAATTTAATTGATCGAATCACTTCTCTAATTTTGAATAACTATCAGTGGTTATTGTAATGGCACATCTATGTAAATTGTTTCAAAACAGTTCATGCACCAGTAAGCATGTCTCGCCCGAGTTTGAAATTTGTGAAATGACAAAGCCCAGTTTGCACATATAGGTTCAATAATTCTCCTCCGAAGTAAAATGCCATTATTTCCCCAGATTGTTGTTCATTCGGGTAGAAATCACTTCCATTCATGTTGGTATTCCTGCAAACTAGGAGAAAAATAAGAATTGCACAACCAACTATAAACATTGTAGTAGAAAATCAACCAAAAATATTCTTAAAGCCCATCAGTTGACCAGATCCTGTGGTTTTAATTTAAAGATGTGGATTATGCCTGTATAATGAATGGAAGATGGTGTGATATAAGTCAGACAAATGTGTTGGAAATATTGTCTGCAATAGTCATTGGATTTCAGATATAGACCGGGTTCTTTTCAAGGCAAAAGTTTCTGCCGCAGAGGTTAAAGACACCTCGTTCTGTATTAAAATGCCAACATACTTTTCAACGTATTAAAGTGCATATTTACTATGCCTATCTTGGCCATGAAACACTTTCAAACCATTTCCTCAGAGGAGGATACACTGTAATACAACAGCATTTTACTGTTTTTTGCACAGTTAACATGGAGGTAAAACCCGGTGTCATTCCATAGCAGCTTTAACTTGTTCCAATTTGATAAGACCTTTTCCTGAGGAGTGTGTGATAAGACGGAATAAATGGAGTAGGTGCTGAGAGGAATTTACAAGCAAGGCTCATGTGCAAAGGGTTAGAAGCCCAGTGCAGAGTTATAGAGTCACAGAGGAGCGAATGTCCTAGTGCTTGTGCATGCAGACTTTCTTTTAAATATAGGATTGTATTTTGCCCAGCAGCGGAGCTCAAACGGGAGCTTCCAGGCATGGAAAAGAAAGGCATTTGATATTTTTTCATACCAGTCTAAGGATGTGTGTTTTTGACAATCATAAAAATGAAAGGCAGTAATTGGCAAAGAGATTACTCTATGTAGGAGCGACATAAAATGTAAGTATTCCGCTAAAAAGAATTGGATACAATTTTCCATAAAAGAGATACACTCTCTTCTCTGTAAAGGGAGAGTATTATACTTCTTTTTTAGCCATTGTTATCTGTCTTGAAGTCAAATTATAAAGATCAAACACAGCACTTCAATTTATGAGCTGCCAGGGCACTTTATTTGCCTTTAAAGTTTGCAATTCAATGCCCAATTCAACAGTGTCATATCTCGCATCGGAGCTTGTCCTTGCTCAAAAGATGCAGGTCTTCTTTTACGAGGTTAAAGGCAAAATAAATTATAGTTGAAATTGTGCATACTTGTTATGAGAGTGTTTGAAAACCATTAACCTTAAATGTGATCTGTAGGATTTCGTTGTTAGTTTCCTTAATTTTGTGAGCAGATTCTCTATCAGAATATGTCTGCTTTTCATTTATAATGCATATATTAAACTAGATATAATTCGCTTATTTTTTACAGAGTTTGGACCTAGGAGGAAATCACTCAAATTCATGTCCTCACGGATCTTTGACAAGTTCTTTCATAGCACTTAGGCTGGAATGTGGCAACCATTTTTGGGATAACATATCAACATTGTACATGGTTACTGTCATAAAGGAACATATGTTCAATCAGGGATCTGTTTGCTAGTAGACCAGCAGCTTTAGAAAAAACAACCTGTTCATACACACATCAGTATCTGCTGGCCACCAAGCAAATGCAGTCAAATCATAAGTTCCATTCTACATTATTTCATTCTGTTCAGCATCAGTAATGTTTTTTCTCCATGCCAATCTGTGGTGGTGGACCGCGGACCGCAAGACTGGCAGTCCGCCCACCGCATCAAGACTGTGGTGGTTGGACCGACACAGAACCGCTGCTGCCGCCAGGGATCTAGAATCACTGGTGGTAGTACAGCGGTCTGCGGACCCTAATATGCTGGTGGTGCTGCTGTGGCACCATCAAGCATATTGGAGTTTCTTCACTGCCGCACTTTTCATGGCAGTGCGACCGCTATGAAAGTGTGGCAGTGAGGAAACAAAGGGGGCCGTACAGGGCCCCTTGTTGCCTCTGCGCCATGGGGTGCATGCAGGGGGGCACATGTTGTGCCCTCCTGTGTGCATGCACCCCCAGTTCTTGCAGGGCATGGACTTAGTAGTCCATGCCCTGCAGGAACCGCCTTTGACGCTCCCATTGCAGTGCCTTTTTCAAAGGCACAGCAGTGGGACTGCCAAAGAACCGCTCGCCAGAGTAAAAATAAGTCATATTTTGGCGGGTGGTCTTTAATGGCTTTGGCGGTCTCGGAGCGGGGCGACCACTTGGTGGCTCAGCTCAGAGACTGCCAAAGTCATAATAAGGCCCTGTGTCTTTTTGTCTCTAGTAGACATAATGCCCATGCATGTGGTTTGCTGAATTGTATTGTTCAAAAACATAATTTCTCTGGGAATCATGCTTGCTCCAAGTAGAGACTCTATACCTTTAGTTTTGCCAAATTCTTTTTTATCTATATTTTTTTTCTTTCAAATATGAATAACATTGGATTGCAAGTGAATCAATAAAGTGAGCAGAATAAATGAACCTGTGATTGGTAACAAGGATTTTTTAAAGTCGTTTTGGTTCCTGGGAGAAATAAAAGCAGATGGGACAGACCTGTCATCAGTATTGAAAAAAGGGAACCTTTCTGGAAACATCGGAGGCTACTTATAGGTGGGGGCTGACAACGCTCCCATTGTGTATAGTTACATATTTGTCAGGACTGTTTGGTTTATGGACGCAATGTGGTCCAAAATGGTGACAAATCACAGCTCCTGGTGATTTTCTGCATTTAAATGTTGATCTTTATTGTTGTAGTCAACTCATCAACAGCACTGTGTCCCATGAACATGCAAAGGGGCTATGATTATAATGTCATCTAGAGATAATTTCAAAACATAGGAGATTTGAATCATTTTACTCAGACCTATAGTCTGATAACGATCATTTTTCCAAACAACACATCTCAGCACAGGATAAGCAGTGATGTTCACAGCAGGGTGATCCCAAAAGGCTGTGTGAGTATAAAAATGCAGTTGCAAATCCTGAACCACAGGAAACAGAACTGTCTCATTAGAAACATAGTTTGCATGTGCAAGAAACAAAATTATAATCAATATTATAATCCCCACATTAAAAAGAACAGAACTCTAGTAGCAAGCCAGGTGAATGACCATGGTGGGGAAAGATTTCTGCAAACACAATAAAATGATGGACCGAGTGCTGAAACTTTCCAGACATCCCAGTCACAGATCTGGGTTTAATCCATCATCATTCTTCTGCTTACTAAGCCACCCCAGTTTGGACCCAGCCATATGCAAATCAGTCTTGACTCCGTCCATCATCTCCTTGTGTTTGCTTTGTTTGCCCTAAGTTGGCAGGGTATGCCGAGACGTGGGCCCCTTGCTCACTTTGCCACTGGATTCAAGCTAGCCTGGCTGATGAGGGGTGTTACCCCGAAACCGGTCCCAGGATGCTTGTTTCTGGTTCTGGGAAGACCTGGCTTGGCAGTTCGGCTGGACTGTTCCCATGAGGCACAGGGTCAAGACTGATTTGCATATAGCTGAGTCTGAACTGGGGTGGCGAAGTGAGCTAAAGAACGATGATGGATTCAACCCAGATCTATGACTGGGGGTGAGTGTCTGAAAAGTTTCAGCGCTCCATCCATCATCTCCTTGTGTTTACTTTGTTCGCCCTAAGTTGGCAGGGTATGCCCAGACGTGGGTCCCTTGCTCACTTTGCCACTGGATTCAAGCTAGCCTGGCTGATGAGGGGTGTTATCCCAAAACTGGTCCCAGGATGCTTGTTTCCGGTCCAGGGAAGACCTGGCTTGGCAGTTCAGGCTGGACTGTTCCCATGAGGCACAGGGTCAAGACTGATTTGCATATAGCTGAGTCTGAACTGGGGTGGCAAAGTGAGCTAAAGAGCGATGATGGATTCAACCCAGATCTGTGACTGGGGGTGAGTGTCTGAAAAGTTTCAGCGCTCCATCCATCATCTTGTGTTTGCTTTGGGGAAAGATATATGTCATGAAGCCAACAGAAAGCAAAAAGCCATCATTAATGTTGATTGACTGGAGATGGAATTATTATTTCTTTTCTTTCAAAATCTCCATCAGAGGCATTGTCATATAGCTAAGGGCGGGCGGAGCTGGCATAGTGCCTCTACGTGTAGTTCCACGGAGTTTGAAAAAAGCTCAGTGGAGCTATGCTCTGCTCCGCTCCCTCCCCCCTCGCAAATTAATTAAAAATTTAAAAAGAAGGCACTTACCTGCGTGGCTGCCTCCTCCTCTGCCTGGCCGCTCTCCTTCCTGCTCCTCGCCGTCCTTCTTCTATGAAAAAAACCTACGTTGTACGTCTTGCACGTGCGCAAGACGTACAACGTAGTAGTATTTGGTCTGTGGACCATCAGACTCGTAATCAGCCCCACAGTGAGGGAACAAGGGCAAGTAATTGAGCATGTATTTCTGCAGGCTGTGCAGTAGAATCAACTAAAACATGTGGGCGCAGTATATGGTACAAAATGTACCCAGGGTTTGTATGTTAAGTGTCACTAGTGGACCGCAGCACCTGTTGTACATCCCCTACAGTGACAATGTAAAACATGGCTATAGACCTAGCATTGTAGTCTGACTGTGCCAGTTTAAACACTGCAATTTCATCACGTTGAAAGGAGGAGCATATGCACTTTACCTCTGGTTAGCAGGGGTAAAGTGCACAGAATTCTAAAACCAGCAAAAATATAGGGGCCAGCAAGAGGTGAAAAATATGGAGTGACCACTCAGAAAAGTCAGATTTCTTACAAACACGGTCTTCTACTCATGTATGAGTAGAACATTTATAGTGATGGAAAGGAATACCACTGCTCTCTTTAGCAATCATAAGGCTGGGTTCACATCTCTTTTAATAACCTTGTGTGTACCATCGAGTATTTTCATGTCACTGCATTGCTCTATACAAATGGGGAGTGGTTGGATTAGAGTAGTTTTTATATTTTAGTCTACAACATGATGGGATAGGGATCCCTCTTAGATACTGCTTTTAAAAAATGTTTATCTTCTATTTTACATGATCTGATTTGTTCTATTTGTAAGGCTGATTTTAAATTATTGATGTTGATGGTCAACCTGTTTGTATAGAATAATGATTTTGAACTGAACTGAGTAGAACATTCAGAGTTTGTGTCATATTTTGTATGTATTTAAAAACTCTTGTGTGGCAAGTGGAGGGTTGTGTTCAGACTTTATGGCAGTAACATTTAAAGAAGTAGCACTCTGCACCCAACTCAGGTGTGGAGTGTGAGAATTAGGAATAATAGCTTTTGTGCTGCTTCTAGTCTAGGTACAGAAGAAAGTATGATGATTTTTTCCCCTGGGCCGAAGGCTATTCCTTCAGTATTGTAGTGAATTTTTCTTTAGTAAGCATATAGCATTCCTAAGCAGAGGACTAAAAGTGTGATCTGTAAGCCACGGGGGCCGTCTGTCCTAAATTTTACACTATTTATGTGTAGCCAATATTTTGGGCCTGATTCACAAAGGTATTTTATTTATTTATTTATTTATTTCTGTGTTTTATAGAGCGCGAACTTGACCCGTTAGGGTATCAGAGCGCTTTACAGGAAAACATAGCATTGCATAGACAGGCTTAGAATCACACGGTAACGGATCGATTAGGAGGGGGGGGGGGCAGGATACATACAAGAGAGAGGGCACGTATTTACAGATTACATTCACAATTACTCAAGACGAGACAACATATTTACAGGTTACATTTACAATTACTCAAGATAAGTTCCCAGAGTTCTTGGTGGGGTGATTAGGTAATCCGAAGGGAGGCAGTAGGCAGCCATAGATCAGGGCCATAGTGGTGGTTGAGGCTAAGGTTAAACGAGAAATTTACCCATCAGGAAGGTTTTGGCATCCTTTTTGAAGCGAGCCAGAGAGGGGATTCTTCTGATGACAGGTGGGAGAGAAGGCCCGATTGTAAGTTTTTTTCCTCCGAAAGCGTGCAGGTAGGAGCAAGAGGTCTCTGGCCGACCGGGAGTTTCTGATTCCTCCGGAAATCACAAGTTTCTGTGCAAGGTATGCAGGGGAGTTAGAATATAAAGCCTTGTGCGTGATGCATGCTAGTTTGAGCTGTATTCTTGCTTCAAGGGGAAGCCAGTTCAGAGCTTTCAGGTGTGGGGAAATATGGTCGAATTTCCTTGTGCCGGTAAGTAGTCTGGCGGCCGCATTGAGGCAGGCTTTTAAAGGTGCAAGGGAGATCTTGGGTAATCCCGAGAGGGTAGAACAGCCGTATTCCAGTCTAGAGATGACAAGTGCTTGGACCGCCATTTTTAGGTCGGGAGCATCGAGGAAGGGTTTCAATTTCCTAAGGTAGCTCAGGTGGAATCTGGCTGATTTGGCCATCGAATTGATGTGGTCCCGCATGTTCAGGTTGCTGTCAAGGGTAACTCCCAGGGATTTGGCCGAATCTACGATTGTCGGTGGGCAATTTAAGGCTGTGATAGCCTTAATCCATGATTGAATCTCAGGGTTGGTATTGGGAGGTGAGATAAGGAGAAATTCTGTTTTCTTTGCGTTGAGTTTGAGTTGATTGGATGTGAGCCATTGGACAGTGAGTTTCAGAGCTTCATTCAGGGAGAGAATCTCTTTGAGAGATGAGGTTTTGATGTATATCTAAGTGTCATCAGCGTACATATGGTAGGAAATGTTAGCAGTGCGTAGTACTTCGGTGAGCGGTTCTAGGTAAAGGTTGAAGAGGGTGGGGGATAGGGTTGATCCTTGAGGGACTCCAACCGTGACTGGGGATGGTGCCGATAGGTTGCCGTTGATTAGGAATCTCTGTGATCGGTTTTGGAGGAAGGACCTGAACCATTCAAGAACAGTGCCCTCCAATCCCATCCTGAGTTTGAGGTGATCGAGTAGTTTTTCATGGTTGACCGTGTCGAAGGCCGAGGATAGGTCCAGGAGGATTAGGAGACAGGTTTTGCCGTGGTCAAGGGCTTGGAGGGCATCATCAATGATGTGGAGCATGGTGGTTTCAGTGCTGTGCCCAGGTCAAAATCCGGATTGGAAGTCATCGAGTAGGTGGAAGTTGTTGATATGTTGACTTAGCTGCTGTTGCACACACTTCTCCAGAACTTTGGCTAGGAGGGGGATGTTGGATATGGGTCGGAAGTTGTCAGGGGAGGCTGGATCCAGCGACAGCTTTTTCAGAATGGGGAGGACTTGGCCGGTTTTTAGCGAGTCAGGGATCATTCCCTGCCGGAGAGAGGCGTTAATTATTGCAGTCCACCTTGGAATAATGGATTGGGCGACGGCAGCAAGGCAGTTGGATGGGAGCGGGTCATTAAAATGGTTATTCGGGTTTAAGGTAGATAGGATTTTGGAGACTGAGTCTTCGTCACAGACTTTGAAGTCAGTCCAGTGAGCATGATTTTTGGGTGGAGCCTGTGGGGGCGTTGCAGTAGAAGGAGGCGGGTCAGGAAGGGATTGCAGGTATGTGATGGAGCTGAGTTCGTTTCCAAGGGCTGAGATTTTGTCAGCGAAGAAAGGAGAATTCCTCTGAGGATATAAGAGGATTGGTGGTTTCTTTCGATGTTTTGGCCAGTTTATTAGATTGGTGTTTGACCAGTTCGAAGAGCTTGTGCGGTCTGTTCTTGGCCTTCTCTAGTTCAGTTCTGAAGAATTCTTTTTTAGAATTGAGTATGTTCCTGTTGTAGACATTTCTGGCCTGGCGGAGGAGTTTTAGATGAGTGTCAGAGGGGTGCTGCCTCCAGGTTCTTTCGGCTTGCCGGAGGGCTCTCCTCTCATTGTTGAGGGATCCCGAGAACCAGGGGTTTCTGTCTTTGATTTGGGTTCTTTTCAGTTTTAGTGGGGCCAGGTCATCTAGGATGTTCAATATAGTCGCAGAGTAGTGATCTTTTAGGCCATTGACTGTTGTGATGTGCGGGGGGGGGGGAGGTCGGATTTGCAGCGAGTCTCGAGTTCCCTGCGGTCCAGGTTCTTGATGTCTCTGATCCAGCGTTTGGGAATCACCAGTTGCGGTGCCCTTGTCTTGTGGGTGCCAGGTAGAAGGAAGGTGATGGCGTGGTGGTCAGACCAGTCACATGGGTCTATGGAGATAAGTTTGACTGTTGATTCTTTGGAGATGATCCAGTCAAGAGTGGCCCCTTTTGAATGAGTCGGGAGAGAGCAGGCTTGGGTCAGGGCTTGATCGGCCAAGAGGTCTTTGATGGCGTTGACATGTGGATCCTTGGGATTGTTCCAGTGCAAATTAAAATCACCAAGGAAAATATCATTAGCGTTGGTGGAAATCTTAGCTGTGATGATTTCCATGAGGTGGTCGGTGAAGGAATCGATCATGCCCGGGGGGGTGATAAAAGATGTGCAGGTTGCACAGTTGGGTGGAGTTGCTGCAGATATTGAGGGCGAGGTATTTGCAGGATTCGGAGGAATCCGCCAGAAGTTCCGTGACAAGAAGGTTAGAGCGGTAGATGCAGGCGATGCCTCCTCCTTTCTTGTTGGATTGCCTGTCCAGCCTTGCGATGTTGTAGTTGGGAGGGACTAGGAGGTCCAGACATGCAGATGAGGATTAATTGAGCCAAGATTCTGTTAGGATTGCTAGGTCGAGATTTTTGTAAAGGATGAGATCAGCAATATCAGCGGCGTGCTTAACTGCCGATCGGCAGTTGATTAAGAGGCCAGACAGAGTAGAGTTGGAGGGAGTTTCGGGAGTCTGGGCAGACAGGTGAACAGGCGTAAGGTTACTTTTGACCACAATTCTGTTGCGGAGGGTAGCTGGTCTGTTGGGGTTGATAGTGACCATGCAGATGGCCTGTTCGGCGTTCACGTCAAGAGGAAAAGGGGTAGCTGGGGCAGAGTTGTAGTCCCGGAGGATGGTAAGTATTTCCGTTTCAGTGAGGTCTAGTGGACTTGGAGTGGCAAGGGTAGAGTTGTAGGAGAGGACAAGAGCAAGGGTTTCTTCCTCTGAGAAGTGATGTGGTTGCTTGCGGGGCGAAGATGTCTCAAGGATAGTGGAAGAGGTTGTTTAGGGAACTCTGTGATAAGTGGGGGGTGGAGTTTGGCAGGGGTATGAGGTTGGCGAAGGAGAGTTCAGCGAGGTGAAGGAGGTTCATAAGATCCAGGATGGAAATATGAATGCTCTGGGTTAGTTTGGCAGCTCTGGAATGCAGAGATTCGATGTCCATGTGAGATGGAGGCGCTGGAGGGCAGGGGGGCAGTGGTTCAGGAGCAGTTCTATCGGCATGTATAGGTGAGAGGGTGGAAGGGCTAGTTCGACCTGTGTAGTAGGTCATTGGAGGCGTATCATTCTCACAGTAAAGGTGGGGAGCTAGTGGGGGGGAGCTAAGGGTCTCGGGGCATTGCTGCTGGCAAGGCCGGGAGAAGTGGTAGAGGGGTTGGGGTGAACTATGAAGGAACCCCTTTGCGGGTTAGAAAGAGGGCAGGGCGGGCAAGCACTACCTGTATCGTAGGTCTTTGGGGGCGTACCAGTGACAAGGTCGACTTGGGGGCTAGTAGGGAGGCGAACAAAGGTCTAGGGGTGATCCTGGTGGCGAGGCCAGGAGATATGCTGGAGTGGTTGGGATGGTCTGTATTGGAGGATCTTAGAGGGGTTAGTGAGTGGTTAGACACGCTGGATGGGCTGGACGAAGGCTCATCGGGGCGGGAGTTAGTTATCCTGCCATTGTCGTGCACGTGGTTTCTGAGGAGGGTAAAAAGGTCTGCAAATTTATTCAGGTTATTGGTTGAGGCTTGGATCAAGACAATGCCGCTTTTGTAAAGAGTGATGGTGAGGTCAGCTCGCAGGGTTGGGGAGGGTGCTATTGATAGCTTAGTGCCGTGTGGAATGTTCTTTGTTGCACGAACATTGAGGAGGTGAGCAAAGGTTTTGCGCCAGTAAGAGGTTCTTCTAGAGTAGAAAATGAGGTCATTAATGACTGTGCCGTTGTCCGCGCTGTAACGCAGGTCAGAGATCAGTGTCTCAGGGTGACTTTTCAGGGTGAAGTGCTTGAAGGTTTTTGCGGCGGTTTTGGAGAGGTTGTGGGGGTAAACCAGAGTGTAAGAATTTTCCCCAGTAGCGGACAGGCCAGGACTTGCCATGCTGGCTCGGGTGGGGTACTCAATGAGCGATGAGGGACAGTTACGCAGCAGAATGGACTGCCCACCTTGCGAGAACCAGAAGTGTAGAGTGGCAGTACCACCGGAGAGCGCACTATTTGAGTAGGAGCCTGGTTGGCAGCTCGCGAGAGGATAGCTGGTGGGGAAGAGGATAATTGGTTGGCAGCTTTCGAGGAATAGCTAGTGAGGATGAGGAACATCAGGTTGTCTTAGGAGCTCCGCCATTTTAAGGTCAGGCTATGAAAGGCGATCGTAATGTCTTCATATCGCCGCCTGTTAGAAATGGGATTTCTGGTTGGCTAAGGCTTGCGCCAAAGCCAGGCAGAGACCACCACTCTAGTCAGGGCGAGGGAGTTACACGCCAAAGATAACCCTTGCTCACCCCCTTGGTAGCTTGGCACGAGCAGTCAGGCTTATCCCGGAGGCAATGTGTAAAGCGTTTGCGCACGCACACAGCAACAACATACCAGGCACACCACAAAAGGAACTCCACACAAGGTTATATCAAAAATAGCCTTTGTATTCTCATAACACATTAGAATAGTACTCACATAATATACATGGTGCCACCTGGCACTAGGTCATATTTACAAGGGATTATTTACACCTGGCAGGGCCCCCTGGACCACTGTCAGAACCATCACAAAGCGAACTTAGTAAATGTAGAACTTATAATAAATGTAGCACAAATTGTAGATGTAGAATACAACCAGTAGTCACTGGTAACCACTGTACTCAGCATCATCCTGTAACATAAACCACATTATGCACAGTATCACGTAGGCGCCAAATCCATTGTATGCCAACCTCATCAGTCTAACATATTAGACCCTAACCTCCTAAGTATCACTCACATTAGGGGCATAAATCACAGTGGAGGATAACCTCCCAAGCATAAACCATATTATGCAAATAACCTCATACATAAACCACAGTTAGAGGCATGAAACAGGGTGCGTAAATCATACTACTTGAATCACATTTCCTAGCACCACATAAATCACATTAGGGCCTGGCGCCCTATAAACCTCACAGTCCCCCTGGCCAACTGGCCTTCTCAAAGGGGGCTCAAATGCCCTGTGTCCAAAATGTCAGGGCTGCTGCCAAGGCAGCGGAAGTCAAGGGTGCGCAATTTGCGCAGACCTAAACGTTGCAGCTGGCACTAAGTGCTGCGCAGCTGTGAATGTATGGGGCAAAGGAGTGCATCTCACTCCTAACTCAAGAGACATGTCCCCAAAGAAAGAATGGCCTAAACGTAGCAGCTGCCCACTACTTGCTGGGCATCTGTGAAGCAATTAGAGGCCTGGGCACCACTGTACCCGTCTGTCCCCCTCAGGGACTCTATAAACAAAACTGCGCCAAAATGTTGCAGCTGCCCGCGCTGGTGCGGCGCAGCTGTGAATCCATAATGGGCCCTGGCACAACTGTGCCCTATGGGCCTCGCTGGGGCTCTCCAAACAACTATGGCCCCATCGTTGCAGCTGCCCTCTGCGAACGGGGCAGCTGGGGTAAATCAACTGAAGGGGCCCTGGCACATCTGTGCCCTCGGGGCCCCACTGGGCTTTTCAATAAAATTGGCCCCCACGTTGGAGCGACCCGCTGCCAGGTGGGGCTGCTCATATATTGTGCGTCGAATCGGCACCAACAAAGACTGGCACTCGCAGTGTTGGGGGAGCAACACTGTGCCTCACAAGGCACCATAACACGGATGAAGCCCCTACTCACCGGGGCTTGCGTGGGGACTCTGCTCCTCTCTTCCCGGTCTCCTCTTCACCCGGTCAGCAACACGCGGGGCTCTCTCCAAGTGCAAGCTTACTCAAAGGTGTAAATTACCTTTGTGAATAAGGTATTGAATAGTTTGTGAATATTAAATACTAGTATACTTATTCAAAAGTGTAACCTTACTCAAAAATGTAATTTCCCTCTGTGAATTAGGTCCTTAGTCTCTAACATGTCTGTTTTCAGTCCATGGAAGATAACTGTGTGTGCTTGTGTCTAACGTTTTTCAGAAAACATAGGAGTCAAAAATGCATTAATTGTTCTAACCAGCTATATTGCGTTTAGCTCCTGGCTTCAAAGGATATTGAGCTTGTACCTGGGCCTCACTCCTTAAGGGAAACACATGTGGAAGGGAAACATCGTTTACAACGCAGACAGAACTACGCAGTACCATTACAATGCAGGCTTTACAACAAACGCGTCGTTACCACACGTTCCATTACAACGCAAGACTTTCTTTAGAGAATGCATTGTTGGATTTTAAATTCAACACCTTTCCTACTGTTGCACAGACTGGAGTTGGAATAGTAAAATATACTATTCCAAAGTCCAGCACTTTCCTAAGGCAAGTCGTTGTAACGACTTGCGTTGTAATGGAACGCGTGGTAACAATGCGTTTGTTGTAATGCCCGCGTTGTAAAGGCATGCGTTGTAAAAGCATGCGTGAATAAGTTATAAATCCCATGTGGAAGGCTAATCATCTTCTGCAAGATTAGTGCCATAAGCATCATATAAATGAGGGAAGAATATAGCATTTATTTTGCACACTACATCACCTTCAATTTGTATTTCGACATCATGAATCCTGTTTGGAGGATTTACATGGCCATCCGGCTTCTCACCTTCATGTATGATTTTCATCATCCATCTCCACAGGAAGTGACACCACTGGTTTCCAGCCGAAACCGCCTTTAAAGGAAGACGCCAAGCAGGAGGATTCATTTCCATCATCCATCTACACAGGAAATGACATCACTGGATTTCCCATAATCCATCTGCTACCTTCCCAGACACTTGGAAACATGCAACTCTCCTCCCATTGCTGAGGAAAGCCTTTGGGGACTCTTCAATGCTTTCCAACTACAGGCCAATCTCCCCGCTACCATTCCTGGTTGAGGTCTTAGAGAAAATCAACAGATACCTCACCAAATACCTCAATGGCCACCAACTCCTCGATATCACTGAGTTTGGTTTCAGACTCAACCACAGCACAGAAACTGCCATGGATGACCTCCACATGGCTCTGGCCCCCATCCTCCTGGACCACTCCGCAGTGTTTGACATGGTCTCCCACCTGATCCTCATCCAGCGCCTACACAACATGGGATTCCAAGGAGACACACTCTGATGGATCTACTCCTTACTGACGGGAAGAACCCAGTCAGTCAGCCTGGCACAGTACACCTTAGATGCCTGCGATCTCATCTGCAGAATTCAGCAAGGATCCTCCCTGAGCATGACCCT
Organism: Calotriton arnoldi; assembly: GCA_963921515.1. Lineage (NCBI taxonomy): Eukaryota > Metazoa > Chordata > Amphibia > Caudata > Salamandridae > Calotriton > Calotriton arnoldi. The sequence goes on along the minus strand of CAWUFW010003924.1, from coordinate 84,731 downwards.
CTTCAATGCATACATAATCCCTCTAGCCAGCATCATCCGCTCTCATGACATCAACGTCCTGTCCTAAGCTGACAACACGCAACTCATTCTGTCCATCACGGACAAGGCGCCGGTACCTGAATCAAGTCCAATACCTGAATGACTGAAATCGCCCACCGGAAGAAGAGTAGCTGTTGGAAGCTGAACACCAACAAGACTGACATCGTGATCTTCGGGAGCTAGGACTGACACCCACCTCCAACACCCATGCCAAGAACCTCAGGATCGTCATCAACAGTAAACAAGTCAGTGCTGTCATCGCCTCATGCTTCCATACCCTGAAGATGTTGAGAAAGATTTCCAAAAGGCTCCCGATCAGCTCTTGGAAAACCATCACACACGACCTCTTCTGGGCTACGGAAATACCCTCTATGCCAGGGTCAAGAAAAAACTAATTAAAAGGCTGCAGCCCATTAGGAATTCAGTGGCCAGAATTACTCTCAATCTCCCATGCCGCACTCACATCGTACCACACCTAAAAGAGCTCAACTGGCTCTCCATACACAAACTAGAACAATTCAAACTCCTCACCCACACTTTCAAGGCTCTACATAAAACTAGCCCTGCATTCCTTAACAATCGCATCTGCTTTTACAAAACTTACAGATATCTCCGCTCAACTGGACTCATACTTATACATATCCCATCCATATGGAAAACCAGATCCGGTGGTCGAGCCTTCTCCTACCACTACACATAAGAGCCTCCTCCTCCTCACTTCTTGAATTCCGCAAGAAGCTGAAGAACTAGCTTTTCGAGTAGTTCCACTGGGACTTAGCTCTAGCTAGACTCACACCTGCTCAGGGCCAGGATACCATCCTAGGTGATAGTGCGCTCTACAAATCTGCATATCATAACATAAAATAGTAATAGTCTTACTTCTGCATTCAGCAGATTTGCTGTTTCAGGATGTGGTGTATGCTGAGCCAATATGGGACAGGCAGCCCTGTCATTTCCTAAGAGGTCCATTCTAATGTTTTGAACCACGTGGGGTGACTGACCACCAAACCATGCTGGATGTTCTTAATATCCTAATGGGAGTCATGGTAGGGTGCATACTTTGCCGTGAGTGCAGCAGCTCTATATGTATGAAAATTCCCAGTATTGGAAACTACACCATCAAACTCCACCCATGAGCAGATTGTCTCAAAGGATATGCTGCTTGTGCGTTTACAATAAAAGTTTCAGTATCCCCCGTGTTAGGGACACCTCTGGCAAGGAGATGTTGTGTGAATGGTGCCCTGAAATGTACCCCTAATGGAACAGGAGAAGCTTGTGCCATTATCAACAAACAGATTCAAAATATGAGATATAAAACTGATATCGAACAGGGAATAATCTTTTGTAAGTCAGGTGCCTAACATACCCACAGCAGAAAGGAAGTTCCAATATTACAATGGATGACTCCACTATCTGTAATAATTGCTTTCTTGAGCGTGTCATGTATAATTACTCAAAGATCTAGAAGAATATGCCTGCGGCAGGGCGCCCAAAATGATATGTTTTCTAGATCACGAGAAAGATTAGTGGACCCTAAACCCTCTTTCATGATAGAAAACCACATTCAAGAACACTAGGAAACAATGAATAGAATTTAAAGATGTAATTGATAATTAAAATCCTATCCTAGTGCACACAATGTGAACAGTAACTATAATAAGAACCAATAGAGTAGTAGTTACTACGTTGATGAGTAATGAGGACAGCAGAAAATATTCCAACATATTGGCTGTTTAACTTAAGATCAACCCCACCCTCATATCTTTGGCTTACTAAACTAAACTCAGAACTAAAAGAAAAGCCTAATTTGATTTTCAAAGATGATTCACACTCTCAAACCTGCTTTTAAAAATGAACTTATTGTTCAGTATATTAACTGAGGCTGCTATTCTCATCTCTGCTGGAAAGAAGGCTGATTAGCCCCCATGAAGTGAAAGCTGAATGCGCTTCCCCTTGCCCTCAGCGAATTTAGGTGAAGTGATTCTGCCTGGACTGTCTCCTCTAAGTCTCCTAGCATGAAGTTCCTCTACCCATTCACACTCTGTTTTTAATTATATAACATTATCTGGCCAGTGTTGAATCTTTCAGAATAAACGATTATCAAAAATGGCATGAAGCCCTTAAACTTATTTTCATTCTATGAAACTGTGCTGTTTGAACTATAATAATGAGTGAAGATGGAAATTATCAGCTTCCATACAACTTTGTTCACAATTTGACAATTATTTTAGAACAGAGAATGCAGCTCAAATTAAATAATGTGAATATATTCGAGCATACTTGAATATCACATTGCAAGGAAAAGTGACCGTAAACATACATACAGTCTATATTTGTCATTCATATGTAAATAATTAACAGATGTAACCTAAAAAGGGCAAAACCTAGAAGAGAAAAAACTTGATGATTATAACAAGATGAGCAATCAGGATCTTGAGTTAACATAAGATTGGTGCATCACCCTAATGCCTAGGTCTAACTATGGTGAAATGGTAGTTGGTGCAGATTCCGCCCTTAGTGTACGATAGAGTAAAGCACTCTACATACTTCAGTGAAGAACTACAGAAGTTCATACTCACTTTTAATGCAAACACATATTGTAAGGCCTGCCAGGGTCAGCACCAATCCGTGAAAGGTCCCCTCTGTGACAGGCTTATTGCGTGCAGATACCAGGCTGAATTAGACAGCAGTCTCACCCGCTCAGCCTGCACACATGTAAATACGTGTTCTCATGCAACCAGACTACAGCCTCTTCCCTAGTTGTGTAGCAGCGAATCTTAAAAGGTGTAGATTAGCAGTTATCATCCCCAATCAATTTCAACAGAGCTTACAGTTAGAAAGACTCAGTTAGTGAGACTTATGGCAGAAGTCCAAAAACCAGGTAGTCCAAAAAGTTCAATATCCAGGGGGATAAAATTGTGCAGAACCCATTTCTCACACCCTGGTTTTCAGAAGAACTAAAAACACTCAAACTAGAAGTGCAAAAGCCAGAGAGATGTTGGTTCAAAGTCTACTGTCCAAATTAAAAAAAATTGAATTTTCCACCTTAACAGCTACCTATAAAATCAAAGTTAGTGAAGCGAAGAAAAACTACTTATCAGCCCACATTTCTTGAGCCACAAAGCTAGCTAAAGAGTTATCTCATATAGTGGTGGAACTACAATCTCCGACTCTAGCCACTCACTAGCACTCCCCACAATGAACTCATTCATTCCTTCCTGAATAAGATTAAATTAATGTATGAAAAGTTTCAGGCTTGTGTAATTGCTTCACCTGACAATATTCCTCTAAGTCTCAACCTCACCAAAACCATGTCTGCCCTCACCTCCTTTAAACAAGCTGTGGCTCATGAAGCTTTTCTGTATGTCCTACAAGACCAAACTTCTAGATCTGTTTGAGTGCTTGCCATGGCTTGGCATTTGTCCTACAGCCTGAAACCCTGCCATCACTGAACCCTTCTGAAAAAAAACCTTCAATGGACCCTGGGGATCTCATCAACATCAGGCCAATCTTCTTCTCACCATTTCTGTGTAAGAGTTTGGTAAAAAATTGTCTTACAAAAGTTTCAGCAATTCATAGATGAAAACAATGTGTTAGAACCTTTCCAGTCAGGTTTCAGGCTGAGACAAAGCACTGGTCCTTTTGGTTTTTGGATGATCTATGTTGCATGATAGATGATGATGGTGTGGGGCCATGGTTTTGTTAGACACCACAGATCACTCCATCTTGATAAAATCATTAACTAGAGCCTCCCTTCCAACCACCGTCCCCTCTATGTTCAGGAAAGCCATCAAAAACAGACTTGTTACCCAGTAGTTTTGAAAACATCTCCCACTTAGCGGTTATGTTGCATTCTTAGCCCCAACAAGCTCTACGTTACCTTATATTCTACATATAAATATAACACACCGTGGTGTGAAAATATAATCACATACTACTTACCTCAGCAGTATTGTTTTACTTGAAGTGTATATAAATCTGCACATCACTGTATACCGATATATTTTAAAATCAAATATGGATGTTGTTTTCTTTTGATCTGAAATGTCCTTTTGCCTCAATTACACTTGCTAATCTCTACTATTCAAGAAACCATGTTTTTAGGGAATACATTTGCACATTTTTTGCACAATGTAACTTAGTTGTCAGTGTAGTCAACTGCAAACTGGGTTTTGGGAGATTAATGAACTCAGTATTGTATTCAAGAATTATGTCTTCTCCTCAAGGATGTCTCGCACTTCACCCAGGAGAAAATCTTGGCACCTGCTTATTAAAAGTTTTAGCTGATAGTAATATGTTTCTGTCATGTGAATCAGTTCCATATACTTGTATTGAGAGAAGACATAAATACTGTACCAAATTCCTTGTATTTTAGCATTAGACTCCAACTAACCATTTTCTTGCGAGAGCTACAGTCAGTTAACATAGCATTTTTGTTGTATTTATTTGCTGTGCTGCTTGCTATTTTAGCATTAAATGCAGTTAGACTGGTAGGCTTCTTGACTTGTTGTGTTTTGTTTTTACAGTGACCTGGAAGTTAAGCCGCTCAGGACCAAAGCTGCTCAGGACCAAAGCTGATTTGCATGTGGTGGCTCCACACCTAAATTTCTGCAGTGGGCACATAAACAATTATAGGCTTTAATGCAGCTTGAGTAATTGCCCGTGCCTAACACCTTTGCAAGCATTTTTCTTCTTTTGATGCAACATTATCATCTCTCAGCCTAAGAGGTGAGTGATTTACATGGAATTCCAAAGGTACTTTGAGCTTGACTCTAACAATGTCTTAAACCAAGAGACTCATCTCATCAAAATGTACAGCACATTGCTGGATAGACAAGGTTTTCAAAGTCTTAGTCATTTTTAAAGAATTGTAGAATTTGAAATAGGGCACATGTAAAGGGAACTAATTTTCATGAGGGCATGGTTTTTAACACTAAAGACAGGGTGAGAATAGCAGGTACAGGAACATGTAAAACTCTATCTTAGAAATCTGTCTTGGGAACAAGGCAGACAGAGGTACCTGAAGAAATTACAAACCCTAATGGAAATTTAGGCCTCAGCAAATAATTGCTGTAACATTTAGGTGCCTTTTGGTGTCTGATGGTGCTTCACATTCTATTGCTTGTAGGGCGATGCATAATTGGTGGTTAAAACGAATTCATTCAGGAGCTTATATAATGGGATGCTCAATTGTGCCAAACGTCTGGGATCATGTTTTGCCTTGTTTAAGAAGTATGCTGAAACTAAGCAGGTTTTCTCAAGTTTTTTTCCATATTTTTATTTGCTATAAGGAAAACGCAATATGAAGCATAGTAAATATGTGCTGAAATATCAAAGCAATTTCCTACATGAAAACCTTTCCAAACTCATTGCATCAGTGCAATACACAATTTGCACCCTAAATATGAGCCTGTGTAAATTAAATAAATCATTAGTAAATTCAGAACTATGCACAATTTAACACTGCTAAATACCTATATAAGCTACTTCTTATTGGAATGGCAACATTAAGAAAAAGCAGAAGAGTTGCATTCGATTGGAGTAGATATTCAATACTTAGGTGAACAGCATGCATAATATCAAGCTATAATCATCACCAACTAAGTAATTTCTCCCAATAGTTTCAAACACAGTCCCTTAATCTTGGTTGCAGAAAAAGCAGTATTTCAAATGATGCAGTTTAGCAAATGCCATGGATCTTCTATCCTTGGCTTCTGTATGCTTTTCTATTTTCCTCCCTGACTAATCACTATCAACCTCCTAATCCACCCAAAAATGCCTTAGGGCCTTATTACGAGTTTGGCGGTCCTCCTGTCAGCCCGCCACTGCCGCACTGATTGGAGGACTGCCAAGCCCGTCGAGCGCCCATCTGCCAGATTTCAACTGTAATCCATGGCGGGCGGGCAGTGATGCGGCGGTCTCATGGCGGCACCTGTACAAGGCTCATAGGTGAGCTTTAACTGCAGTTGCTGCTGTGACAGCACCTGCAGCACGTTCCTGCACGGTGTGGCTTGCATGCCACACTGTGCAGGAAAAGGGGTGGAATTCCAGGGGGCACAACAAATGCCCCCCGCATGCACCCCCAGGCCCAGGAGCGCCATGAAAGTGGCGGTGGACAGGCAACTCATAATAGACATGGTGGTACCGCGGTGGCACCACCAGCAAATTGCTGCCCCTTCCGCTGCGCGATCGCCGTGGGGTCCTAGCTCCCCGGCGGATGCCTCGGTCCTGTGGTGGTCCGACCGCCACATTCTGAATACTGCGGCAGACCTGAGGTGGTGGCGGTGGTCAGACCGCCCCACGAGTGTGGAAGTCCTGTGGACCACTGTACTCGTAATAAGTCTCTTAATCTGAGGACATTTTTGGGAATACTGAAGATGATACTGTTTTACATTCAGAATACCAGGTGGATTATTTCTTTCATGTTATAAAAAGAAATATAATTCTGCCGAAACTGAGTAAAACTGTGGTTATCAGTGCCTCTTTACAGCCACGTTTCCAAATTTATTAGTCGGCCAGGCTCATTTTAAAACTAGGAGTGTGCAAAATACGTGTGATTTGCTTTTGTATATTTATGTTGAATTTTGGAAAAAATATATGAAATTACACATAATTATGGGGAATGCAAATCCATCATATGATGCTATTTTAGTCCTTACATCAATTTTTGATGGGAAGACGCATTTTGTACCTAACAAATAGCACAAAAAACATAATTGCTGTGAGCAACCACTTGTCTTTGTGTTCAGATTGTTTTACGTTGTTCCTGCGCTCCTGCACTATAATATTACTGTGACAGTGGCATAAATATGCAATGCGGTGTAATAGTGTAATTTTGAGAATTTCGAGTAACAAGCATAATGTGAAAATCTCTAATTACTCAAATTACACTGCGTAACATAAGTTTGTGAATAACTCAATAAGAAGAATGTTTTTAATGCTTACATTAATATTGTTTACTTTCATCCAAAGTTAAGGGAGAGTGTGTAGAAGGTACAACAGCAGACAGGGACAGTGGGTGTGCTTATCTGGCTGTGTTTGGCTATATTAGGGAAACAGGTACTAATAATTTTGTAAAAGACTAAGGTCCAAAAATCTGCAGTTTAGTGATCCTGTTTTATTGTTGCTTGATTTCGCTCACACCCTGTATGTAAATGTTCTGCTAAACTGTATTGTTGTAATGATTTTATTAACTTACCTATTTATGCACCGCACCCCTTGATTTTAACAATAATAATATGCTTTTTATGTACTTTTATGGTTTTGTGCGGAATAAAGATTTTTAAATTAAAGTAAGAGATGTTAACAGCTGCTAATGTCATTCACTTTCATTATGTTCTACAGACTTTGGCTTGGAGCCATTATTGTAGTGCTGGCAGTAAAACCATTAGTAATTCTTTGCAGCATGAATGTTAATTGTCAATCATGGGTGATTTTTATGGTCTTTCTTGATAGTGCAGCTGTCGCCAGACCATTATCTGAGAATCACCAGGAGAAGGACTTTAGATCCACCCACATGTTGGAAGCCAGGAGTACATGTTTTGATTGGACAGAAGTTGTACACTTCCACCAAAAGGTGCTTGCCTTACACCAAGCTGTGATCATTTTGTTTATTTATCCAGCTGCCTGAGCTTGAACACATGACATTGTAGTGCTATTAAAGTGTCGTAGATGACTAGATCATTTATAGTGTTTTTCTCTGGCAGCAGCACAGATTAGAGGAGGACAGTCATTAACCTACATGGATTTTAGGTCTGGCTTAACAGTGCAAATGTCACCTTACCTTTTAACCTACACCAATATTTTTGCACAGTTCTTTGCTTCCACAAAATGACATATCTATTCCCATGCTATTTACTTGTAAGGCTTTACATGACCATACATCATTCCTTTGAAGCCAGATCAATTGCAGTTGCCAATGTTTGTTGAAAAATTAGCTGGTTCCCCACATCTCTCATATATTCGTTTTTAATGATTTTATAAATGTTCACTGATCTACTGGGAAGCTCAGCTTTGAAACAATGTCATCAATTAAAACAAATTAGATCCAATATGGCCAATTTAAAATAGTTTTTTTCAGTAAGTTTTAAAGTACAAAATAGCTTGTTTCTTATCACACTGGAGATTCGGTCTTCATGAATCAGGAAGGGCTTTATTGTATTATTCTCCCAGTCTAGGGGAAATGCATATTTTGTGTTTATTTCAACATTTTTAAGCCATACCTGATCCATCTAGTTTTGTAGGTGGCTAGTTCCAAATAAATGCTGATTCCAAGAGATGGACATCAGCTTGATGGCTCTTAGCACATTTTGCAGGGGCCTTCTTTGGAGACCTTTGCATTCAGTGTAGACTTAGGGCCTGCCTTAGAGTGCAGTGGACAGGTTACTCTATCACAAACATGACGGATATCCCGATTGCCGAATTACAAATGCCATTGGATATAATGCACTTGTAATAGAGCAGATGGGATAACGGAGTAACCCGTCCACCAAACGCTAAATCAAGCTCTTAGATTTTGCAAAAAGCCTCATGGATAGCAGCAGAGTGAGACAGACAGAAGAGGTGGATGCTGTTGAATATCTAGCCTCAGGCATCAATAGGTCTAACTCATCATCTAAATTTGATTCAAAATAAAGCATTTATGGTAAGTTTTCAAAATTAGGTGTCTAAAACACATCTTTTTATAAGGATTATAAGTTTAATTACCAAAACACTTCCTTTTTAACACACCACTACAGGAAAAAAACACCTAAAGTATATAATTTATAGTACACACCAGCATTTTTATAACTTGTAAGATATATGATTTAGGTGACTCATATCCTTTTTTATATTGTTGTGATGTGCCTTGTGTAATGGGATGTAAGGTATGGCTACTTTTAAAACTTATGAGAACTGTCTTTTAAGTAGTATAATCAGCAACATGTAATTTTATTGTCAAGGAAATTATGTATATTTTATCACTATTGATTTGTTGTTTACTACGCTCTATAGTTGATGAGCAACATAAATATAGTACGGTAACAGGACCAATTGACATAGGTAAGTAGGTCAAACTACATGAAGAAGATGCGGGTATGCATCAAACTTTGAAAATCATATTTGCGATTTTCACTTCCAACCCCAATGAACTAATCCACTGTCTCCCCTGTTCACACTCATGTACTGTACTGCTTCATCTTACCATTATATTACATGAAGCAGGGGCTAGCATTGAGTAGCGGGTAGATTACTTTTATGTTGAGGTCCACTTCCTTATTCAATTCACAGCAGATAGATGTCCTGATTGACACCAGAACGCTGACATATGCTGGCAGCTAACTCTAGTTTTATGCAGATCTAACTCTTGGGAGTGGTGAAGGCATGTAGGCGTCAGAGCCTAATTTCATTTTAATGGTTTCATGACGCTAAGATCATTACAACAAATGGCCATATCAAAATTAGGATTGTTATTCTGTTCACAAGCTGGCAGAGCGGCATGCCCTTTTCTCTTATAATGTAATCTCTTCTGATCAATTCATCTGATATCCATTCCAAAACGTTCCAGCTGCATGGTATCAAATCAAATTTTCAGAGGTGCAGAAGAACATATGTTCCCAACCAAACCACATTAATAAGGGCATTTGGGCTAAAAACACATGTTGAACAGTCCATTTTACCAAGATGTTCTTTTTATGCATCTATTTTATCCATTCCACATCATACATCCGAGGGGGAAAACGACCGTAACAACGCGGTCAAAACCCTGCAATACATTTACATCGCTGCTTTTACAACGCAAGTCGTTAAAGCGACTTGCGCTGGATGGCGCTATAGACTAAGGAATAGTGTGATTTACTATTCCAACACCTTCCCTACTGTACGTAGGCTGGAGTTGGAATAGTAAATCATACTATTCCTAAGTCCAGCGCCCTACAGCGCAAGTCGTTGTAACGACTTGCGTTGTAAAAACAGCGATGTAATGTACCGCGATCTAAATGATCGCTTTGTAACATCATACATCCGGAAGAGGGTGATATAACCTGGCTGAAATTCCCTGGGGAACTATATTTTTCCTAGTCTAACTTTGTGTCCCTTATTTAATCCATCTTGGAAATTAAAGAAGTAGTTACAGGAAGTATGGGAAATATAGTATTCAATAACAATGATTTAGTTCAGTTATGTTGAACCAAATCATATTCCCAGAATAACCACAAAAGATAAATTTGCATGCAGTGCATTCAACTGTAAATCACTTACATAGCCAGTCTTAATCCACTTATCATTGAGAAAGCCAAATTGTTCCCAGGGGATCATGTTCGAGTCCATGGTGAAATGATAAGGGCACCGCTTAGTAGTTCTCAAAGTACATTTTTGTATGTTGTCTTTTAAGTCTGCTGCGCGTTTATAACTTTTTATTTCTCTTTGGTTCGTTCTTGTTTTATGCTTCTCAATTCACAGTCTGCTGGACACTTTAGATTTGCTTGGCTCCACGTTAATAGACATGTCTTGGGCATATGTTATTCCGCCTGCAGTTGATTTCTGTAGATGCCTCAGTTCATTTCTCAGACATCTTTTCCCAGTTAAAGCTGCCACTATTAGATTTATCTTTTTTTGGACTTTTTTTCTTCATTCGTTTTTTAGCCTTAATTTTTTTTTCCTTTGTGGTTCTTCTCAGGCTTCCATTGCCACTTTCCTTTGATTCTTAGCATAATTATGATTTCTGGCAGAATTTCTAATTGCTTTGTCCAGTTATTCTCTGGTAAGGTCTCCAGGGACATAGCTATCTCTTTCAGTGTTTTTTTGCAGTTTCATTTCTTTTCCTTTTGGACATAAGATATTTTCATAAATCTCTTTATTTCCCCAATTGCCCTTTCAAAGGCAATCTCCTTGATATCTTCTTCCACCTTAAATACTGCACCACTCTTTCTGATTTTAATATACTGCAACTTGATCTTTACCTTGATACATCCTTACCACTTACCTTGACTATTAGATTTGCTACCAGGAATGCTCAGCACACATTTACTATGGTGATGGACGCAGAGTATGCAACAATAGGAGGAAGAGGCTGGAGACAAGGTTTTTAATAGGGCATCAAGTCTGTAGATGTTCTCTCATACATTCTGACAAGCCTTCAGGCAACGAAAGAGTCCATTCTTGGTTAGGAAGAAGAAACTGTGGGTCAGGCGTGCATACATGAAAAAAGAACCAGGCTGGACCATGTTGAAGTAAGTTTTACCACAAGACTCAAGTTAGGGAAGTATGGATGAAATTAGAATCTACAGCAGCTTTCACAGGATTGAAATAGGAGTCTTGAAATGATTCTTCATGTTCCTACCAGCAGTATGTTGGAGCTTCTTCATTGGCTTCCAGGTCAACTATACACTGTTTTGGGCTTACAGCAGCTGCCCAGCCATTTGTAGCAGCTCCACACACGCAATTCGTAATCTGGACATGTTAGTGAGCGTCGGCATGATCCAAGCACAAGCCTGCATAAAGATGTATCTGGTATGGGACTTTTGAAACCTGCAGCATAAACAAGGATGCTTAATTAATTTTTATGCCACTATTTTTTGTATCTCTATTTTTTAAACATTTTTATATTTAAAGTGTGTGTTTTGTAATAAAGACCCTGTTCATGCTCAAGTGTAACCTATAAAGAGCATTTCACTTCCATCCAAAGGCATTTCCACATTTTTTAATATTCAGAACTTAGGATTTCAGATCTCCGCTCCAGGCCGAGATGTGCCAAAATGTCTCCAGCCACATGTGCTCAGTAAAAATGGTATGCCCTTTTCCCCTCTACACAGCTCAAACTATTATAGGTAGGCCAAACTCTGAGAGCTCAGCAGGCTGTCATTTCACCCTGTAACAATATTACAAACGAACTCCTTGAAATTCAACAACATTAGTACAGGGCAGGCTGTTCAATTGTGTAAGTGTTAGTTATGAGCTAAAAACATCAGACCAGGGCATGGAGGTATCATACAACAAAACGCTCTTGTCTTGTGCCTTGATATTAAGAACTTTCCCTGTTCTTAGGGGACTATTTAGACATTGGTGGGCTGTACTCTATTCCGCTAGTCCAGGGGGGGATGTACTACAGCCCGCCATATGTAGAGTTCTCCACCAGCTTCTGCTCCTCTGGAGGCACAGAGATCTTGTGTTGAGTTCTGGGCTTATATTCCACCTCGAGCATTGGGCATTGAGACCCAGGTTCTGACAATGCCACCAGCTGCCCTTCCTCAGAGCAGTAGAAGGAATGGAGCCAGAGGGAGTTCAGTGGAAGGGAAGGGTTGTGCCTGCTTGTGGGGAGCATATTGTCCTCCTCTGTGCAGGCTTTTGGCCGGTGAGAGCCGTGTCTGCCCTGGGCCCATGGCCCGGGACTTTGCATCTGGTTTGGTGCGCATTTGTAACAGGCCTTACTGCTTGAGGGAAGGTGCACTGACTGGAAGGAGCACTGTGTGCTCCCCAGTGATGCTGTGGGGGTTGGTCAGTGCCCGGACTGAGATTCTGTCTGCAGCCTCTCCCTCTGCCCATGCCACTATTTCACCAAATACACATCCGCTCCCAGTAAAACAAGGTATGTCCAGAGTTTGTGGACATAGGATAACCAGCTCCAGAATTTGCAAATCCAGTATCTCCAGAGACACTGCGACACTCATAATAGCGAGGGGTGGAAGTACCCATGGCGTTGCGTTCTGAGTGGAATTCTGCCACTCTTAATCAATGACTTTATGTGTGAGTGCTAACACCTTTTTACACATATAACCTTCCTGACATTAGAATTCTGGATATGCTGCTATTTCATTAGTGTGGAGTCTGCAGGATCTAAGCAGAGGGTTCAAGGCTGGAGAGCACACAGACAGTTATGTCTCAAGGGCTCAGTGCCTGAGGCAATAATGGGAGAATCTTTCCACACAGGTGAAGTGCCTCAGAGCAGGAGAAAGATACAAAATTGATGTTGCCTTGAATGGCATGTGGCCCTGGCACACCATAGCCCCTTAGACACTGCTGGTTGCTTAGTGGAGTAGCCCAGCCTACGGGGTAAAGAGTATCTTGTGCTTGTATGAGCAACATTTGTACCTTCCAGCAAACAGGAGTTTAGTTTTTTTACCCTTTAGCTTGAAGAAAGTTGTGCCCATCCAATGCTGACTCTGTAAGAGTCCATCAGATGAACTGCAGAGCATGAGTTGTGTTGTTCTAGATGCACAACCAGCTACATGACATCTGTATATCTATCAAACAGCACAATGATGTAATATTAAGCTTAGTCTGCACTCTTGTAATTGTTTTAAATCATAGGCAAGATAGACAAGCCCTGAAGGACCTCACATTGTATAGCATAACTTTCTTTTGTTAAATCCCTAAGTTTCACCTTTGATCACACTCTGAATCTAGCTTCCCATGTCAAAACGTTGGCAATCCATCAACTTTCTCCTTCATACCATGAGAAAAATCTGACATCTGCTGACTCTCTACCATTTAGGATCTGGAGTACGGAATTTCTATTCTCGGGGAGGTCCCTCAGTTGTCCTTCTACCCCACCATAGCAGTTTTCTGCACCATGGCTCCTTCCTCAAGATACTCCTCCCTATCTAGTCTCAAATGCTCACCATCACTGGTGGGAAGAAAGAGCCTTGGAGTAAGGACTCTCTCCTTTTTATAAACACCTGTGTTGTACACTTGACACTGCTACTAGTTTCAGTTGTACTACTGAATATTGAGCCTCAGATTATTGTGGTTCAAGAATATCGAGGATATCGAGAGGCAAAATATCGAAAGGTAAGTGCATATAGGGAAGTATAGTTTACTATTCCTATCGCCACATCTACGTACCTAGGTACATATATCTGGAGTTAGGTATAGAAAATCTAGACTTACATCCTTGTGGATATTTTTTTTTCAGATATTATGTTCCATCACTATTCTGGGGTCGATATTCAGGGTACACAGCACTAGCTTCTGGAACTCACTCTCAATATCTGCATCTGTTGATCTTCTGAAAACTGCTAAAAGTGCAGCTGTGCCTGTAACAACTCTGTTTGATTTTGACTTTTCTTCATATTGTCCCCTAACGGCTTTCTCCTTTTCAGGAAATGTCTTCTTTTTATTTAATCTCCCTGGTTACTTGTAATATGCACTCACATAGACAAGGCATAGCAGCTCTACAGAAAATAAAATAAGATCAAAAATAAAATAAATAACTTTGGCAATGAATGAATATATGAATGAATGGATGTGAGTTTTCTGAAGTGCTATGTTTTACTTAAGTGAAAAACTCACATCCATTCCCTGAAGGGTGTCCTGGGGCTGGGAAAGAGGCCTCAATTAAAGATAAATCAGATTATTGGGGTGGTAGGGAAAAATGAGTTCTAAAGGACTTCCACAAAGAGAAGTAGTTAGCTTGGAGTCGAAGGACAAGAGGAGAAGGTAATGGTAAGAGGAGAGACTGAAAGCGGTCTTCAAGGAGTCAGGCGCAGCAGGCAAGGACAGAGCTGGAGATGCCACCTTCACGTAACCTGGTCTGATGGATGGACTGATGCACTGTATCACACTCAGTGACCAGACTGAATTGTATTGTAACATTTATATAGTGCTTTCTCAATCAATCAATTAATCAGGGAAATGTAAGCGTGCTACTCACCCGTGAGGGTCTCAAGGCGCTGAGGGGGCGGTCCGCATATCTGTTTAGCCGAAGAGCCAGGTCTTGAGGGTCTTCCTGATGGTGTTCAGGGAGGGGGCGCGTCTGATGTCTGCCGGTAACTCGTTCCAGGTCTTGGCTGCAATGTGAGAGAAGGATCTTCCGCCTGCTCTGGCTCTGTGGATGCACGGGGTTTCGGCCAGTGCGAGGTTGGAAGATCGGAGGTTTCTTTTGGGTACGTGGAAGTTGATTCTGTCGTTGAGGTATTTGGGTCCGTTGTTGTGTAGGCATTTGTAGGCGTGAGTGAGGTTTTTGAAAGTGACTCTTTTCTCCACGGGGAGCCAGTGGAGACTTCGTAGGTGTTGGCTGATGTGTTAGTGTCGGGGGATGCCGAGGACGAGTCTGGCGGCGGTGTTCCGTATTGTCTGGAGTTTGCGGAGTAGGGACTTGTTGATGCCGGCGTAGAGTGCGTTTCCATAGTCCAGTCTGCTGGTGATGAGTGCATGGGTGACTGTCTTCCTTGACTAAGGGGGGATCCACTTGAAGGTCTTACTGAGGATGCGGAGGGTGTTGAAGCAGCTGG
Source organism: Calotriton arnoldi (assembly GCA_963921515.1). Taxonomy (NCBI): domain Eukaryota; kingdom Metazoa; phylum Chordata; class Amphibia; order Caudata; family Salamandridae; genus Calotriton; species Calotriton arnoldi. The sequence goes on along the minus strand of CAWUFW010003924.1, from coordinate 69,483 downwards.
AAGTGACGGCGCTGACCTGTCGGTTCATGGTGAGTGATGAGTCGAGTACGATGCCGAGGTTCTTGGCGTGGTCTGAGGGGGTAGGTGGGCTTCCGAGGGCGGTCGGCCACCAGGTGCTGTCCCATGCAGAAGGGGTGGTACAGAGGACGAGGACTTCTGTCTTCTCGGCGTTGAGCTTCAGGCAGCTGTTGGTCATCCAGACTGCGACGTCTTGCATTCCTTTCTGGAAGTTGAGTTTGGCAGTGGTGGGGTCTTTGGTGAGGGAGAGGATGAGCTGGGTGTCATCGGCATAGGTTCCGATGTTGAGGCCGTGTTGTCAGACGATGGCTGCGAGGGGGGCCATGTAGATGTTGAAGAGGGTTGGGCTCAGTGATGAACCCTGTGGGACTCCACAGGTAATTTTCGTGGGGTCGGAGAGGAAGGGTGGGAGTCTGATCCTTTGGCTTCTTCCAGTGAGGAATTATCGGATCCAGTCCAGGGCTGTTCCTTGTATGCCTGCGTCGTGTAGTCTGGTGACTAGTGTGCGGTGGGAGACGGTGTCGAAGGCCGCTGATAGGTCGAGTAGGATGAGGGCTGTGGAGTGGCCTTGGTCCAGGATGGTGCGAATGTCGTCTGTGGCGGCGAGTAGGGCGGTCTCTGTGCTGTGGTTGCTTTGGAATCTGGATTGGGACGGGTCGAGGACGGTGTTCTCTTCAATGAATCGTGTCAGTTTCCTGTTGACTGTTTTCTCTGCAACTGGGTCAGCTGTGGGCTTCTTAAGCAGGGGTCTGACTTCTGCGTGCTTCCAGTCGTCTGGGAAGGTGCCTGTGTTGAAGGTGGTGTTGATGGTGCGTTGTAGTTCGGGTCCGATGGGGGCCGCGGCTCTGTGGTAGATGTGAGGGGGGCAGGGGTCGGTGGGGGCCCCCGAGTGGATGCTTTTCATGGTCGAGGCAGTGTCTTTGGCCGTGATCGGTGTCCAGTTGGAGATGGTGGGCTGGCTGGTGTTTCTGGGGGGCCGTCTGTGGCGCCTGGTGGATGGTCGATGAAGTTGTCATAGAGGTTTTTGATCTTGAGGTGGAAATAGGTTCCAAGCTTGTCGCAGAGGTCTTGGGATGGGGTGATGTCTGTGGCTTCGCTGCGTGGGTTGGTGAATTCTTGAATGACACTGAAAAGTTCCTTGGAGTTGGTGGAGTTGGCCAGGATTTTGTTGTGGATGAAGTTCCTCTTGGTGGCTCTGATCTGGTTGTGGTAGTCCGTCATGGCATCCTTGTAGGTGGTGTGGTTTTTGGTTGTCTTGGTGTTTCTCCAGTTCTTCTCCAGGCGTCTGCAGGTGCGTCTGGCTTCTTGGAGAGCGGTGGTGAACCAGGTGGCTTTCCTGGGGCATTGTCTGTCGGGGTTGCGTAGCGGGGCGAGCTCGTCTGCGCAGTTGGAGATCCAGGTGTGGAGTTCTCTGGCTGCGTCGTTTGCGTCAGGTGCCCAGGTGTGGTTGTCTCGGGTGAGGGTGGAGTTAAGTTGCTCGTCGGTAACCTTGCTCCAGTTCCTTCGAGGTGGGCGTGGGGCTGGTTTTGTTGATGGCGATGTGTACGCAGTGGTGGTCGGTCCATGGCGGCTGCGTTGTGTGGCTGAATTGGACGCTGTTTCCTGCCGCGAAGATGGGGTCGAGGGTGTGTCCTGCTCTGTGGGTCGGTGTGTTGACGAGTTGTTTAAGTCCAATGCTGGCAAGGTTGTCACAAAGGATAGTGAAGTTGGGGTCGCTGGGGTTGTCGAGGTGGAGGTTCAGGTCTCCAATGAGTATGTAGTTTGTTGAGGAGATGGCGTGGGGTGCGATGAAGTCGGTGATGGTGGTGGCGAAGGGTGTTCGGGGGCCGGGGGTCTGTAGATGAGGGTTCCTCGGAGTGTGGCTTTGGGGGTGGTCTGGATCTGGCCCCCTCCTGGGTGGTTGGGATTGTCTTTCCTCTGGATCTTGTATCCGTCTGGGATGGCGATGCTGATGTCGGGGCGGAGGATGCGTTGGTCCAGGTCTCTGTGAAGAAGGCGCTGTCGGGCGAGAGAGAGTCGAGTAGGTTCCAGATTTCCATGGCGTGTTTGTGTACGGAGCGTACGTTGAGGAGGATGCATTTTAGGGTGTCGCCGGTGCTGGCGTCGGCGGTGTTGGAGGCCGGGGTGGCGGTGAGGATCTGGCGGCAGTGGAGGCAGGAGAACTGGCCGTGGGTCGTGTTCAGCGAGGCCTGTTGGAATTCTCTAAGTCTTCCAGGGTTGAGTGCGAGGAGGGTGGTGGTGTCGTAGCGATGGGTAGTGGGAGGTCCAGGGTTCCTGGCGCTGGCCGCAGTCGGGTCGCAGACTGGCTTGCCTTTGGCGCGCCGGCGGCGCAACCGTGCAGCAGCCGCCATTAAGTAGGGGAGGTGGGAGGGAGGAGAGGCTGAGAGGCGGGAGCGGGGGAATTCCGGGGGGGAATACCGGGGGGAGGGGCCGCAGGGGCAGCAGTGGCAAAAGGCGAAAGGAACAGGCAGGCACGAGAAAATAAAAACAGTGGTGGAATTAGAGCAAGACACAGATGGGCACAATAACAGTGGCACAACAGGAAAAAATTAAGAAGAAAAAACGGCTGAGAAAGGTTACGGTGGTTGCAGGCAGTCTGGTCCCAATTGGAGCGGGCAGCAGGCGCAGGAGCGGGCAGCAGCCTCGAACCTCCCAAGGAGGAGGTCGGGGTCTGGAGGCAAGAGACGGCACAGCAGAGCTGCGGGGAGAGAGTGGACCTAGACCGAGGGTCGGAGGTCTTACTCCTCAATGTGGTGTGCTCTGCTTACCCCCACAGATAGCAAGCTACACGGTGTAGGGTGTGTGGGTGAAGGCTGCTGTTTTTGTTTGTCTTTTGCCTATGTGGGATGTTTTTCATGTTTTTTTTATGTCGTGTTATGGGGTTCAGCGCCTGGTGGTGTAATAGTTGAGAGCATGTTCGACATGGAATGGAGATGATCAAAGAAGTCCCAGTAATTCATATGGCAACATGCGCTAGGCAGGGATGCTGTGGAATAAGAAAACGGATACCAAATGAACAGGAATGACACTTGAGATGTAACAGGATTTGCCCCTTGTGTCATGTTATCATTAGTGGCTTTGGGTTCATTCAGGGCAGTTTCAGTAATGCTGGCTGGACGGAAGTCCAGCTGCCAAGGGTCCTAGGTGTTTGATATGCTAGTTATAGCTTTACGGAAATTCCGTGTGCTCTGAACTAAAAGAAGTGTGATTGAGTCTAAATGACATCTTGATCTAAGACGTCCTTTCTGGGGAAGGGAGCAATAACTCCTGCTTTCCATTTGGGTGGAACCCCTCCAAAAGGCAGAGAGAGGTTGATAATCACTGTAAACCTAGAAATAATCACAATGGAAAATAACTGCTGTATTGACACTGGAGGGATATTGTCTGATGAGCCCACTTGGTTTTTATCAAGAAAGCATGCTAGGTCAGACAAACAGATAGACAGACAGACCAATAGACAGACCTATAGACAGACAGACAGTCAGGCAGTCAGACAGACAGGCAGGCAGGCAGGCAGACAGACAGACAGATAGACAGATAGATAGAGAGAGAGAGAGCGAGAGAGAGAGAGATTTTAAGCCATAAAGATGGATACCAAATAGTCGTAGAACTCTTGCGGCGAAGTTCAGAAAGGATATGAAAGCTTTAAACGTGAATGAATACACGTGCAGGTCTATTCAGATTTAGCTAGATGGATTACTTTCTTCTAATACAATCACAGATGTGTTTTTATAGAGTTGGGCATCCTCAGCAGTTTATCATTGATACCATTTCTGTTCCAGCTGATGGGTAAGAAGATATTCTTTATTATGAGAATCTAAAGTCCTTATGTTTTGTGGCCTTCCAATCGTGTTGCAGGCTTGTTTAAAGGGGACGTCACATATGAGGTCCTCTTTAATATCCAGATTAAAATCCTCAAGACCAATGTCAATATTAATGAAGTGACTCTTCTAATCAAAAGAAAATTTGAGAGTTTCTAGTACCGGGGTTAACTTTGGCCCACGCATGTTTAGCAGTACCCCTTCCTCCGAGGTGCTTTTTAATCAGGAAAGACACCTTAGAATGAAGTGTCCAAATTATGGATCACTTATTAGAGATATCTCTAAGATCAGGAAAAGAAAACATTTAATCAATTGCGTGATCTTTTTTTTTTGGGGGGGAGTTTTATATAGCACGAACTCGACTCGACGGTATCAGAGCGCTTTACATGAGCACCAGTTGCGTTACAGATGGACAGATTCATTTTTTTTTGTTAGGCAGGGGAGATTAAGTGATTTGCCCAGAATCACAGGATGTTGAGTGTCCCTGCCGAGACTTGAACCCAGTTCCTCAGATTCAAGGTAGAGAGCTCTAGCCGTTAGGCCACATTGTCTCCCACAAACAGGGCAGGGCCCACAAACAATTGAATCAGGCTAAACAATTTAAGGGTGTTGACAAATTTCATGGCTAGCTTGTTGGACTGATTGCCATTATGAAGGTTAAAATCACCCAGGAAGAAGATTTTTACAGAATGCAAGACAATTTGGTCAGGGAATTATTTAGCAGCTCTAAATCTTTGCAAGTTACACCTGGTGAAGAATAAATAACCAGGAAAGTAAAAGTGATTTCTGGTGAGAACAAAGAGTTAGCAGCTTGGGAGGATCAGAGTCCCATATGGAGTCAATCACACAATGTAGGTGTTTGCGACGCAAGCCTGGTCTCAGCGGAGGAGTTTGCATCCTTCGGGTACTGCCAGTGCTATGTCTGAGTTTCCTTACTGTGTAGTAAATGCATAAACCAGCTTTTTGTAACTGAGAAGGTAAAGAGATATCACAGTAATATTGGTAGGAAATGAACATTACGTAATGCACATAAAAAGGTCATTTTATTGAAAACTTGTGGGAGATGAAACAGTATTTCATAAGGCTTTTGCCCCTGTGGGAGGGGGCCTTGAATGGGTCTTATATGTGTAGCCCCAAAAGTATCTACTGCCATCTTGGATTTTTGGTCTCGCAACTCATTAGTCACAACAACTAGATTACATTTAACTAAACTTTAGTGTGTGACCAGTCAAAACTAGTCAATGGTATGCCAGTTCCTCTTTTCAAATCCATTGCTTGACTCACTTGCACTTCATAGCCTTTCATTTAATTTAAGAAGTTTCCGTTCTAGTGGCAAGAAGGCACTCTGCATGTTTAGCAGTACCCCTTCCTCCGAGGTGCTTTTTAATCAGGAAAGACACCTTAGAATGAAGTGTCCAAATTATGGATCACTTATTAGAGATCTCTCTAAGATCAGGAAGAGAAAACATTTAATCAATTGCGTGATCTTTTTTTTTTTTTTTTGGGGAGTTTTATATAGCACGAACTCGACTCGACGGTATCAGAGCGCTTTACATGAGCACCAGTTGCGTTACAGATGGACAGATTCATTTTTTTTTGTTAGGCAGGGGAGATTAAGTGATTTGCCCAGAATCACAGGATGTTGAGTGTCCCTGCCGAGACTCGAACCCAGTTCCTCAGATTCAAGGTAGAGAGCTCTAGCCGTTAGGCCACATTGTCTCCCACAAACAGGGCAGGGCCCACAAACAATTGATTCAGGCTAAACAATTTAAGGGTGTTGACAAATTTCATGGCTAGCTTGTTGGACTGATTGCCATTATGAAGGTTAAAATCACCCAGGAAGAAGATTTTTACAGAATGCAAGACAATTTGGTCAGGGAATTATTTAGCAGCTCTAAATCTTTGCAAGTTACACCTGGTGAAGAATAAATAACCAGGAAAGTAAAAGTGATTTCTGGTGAGAACAAAGAGTTAGCAGCTTGGGAGGATCAGAGTACCATATGGAGTCAATCACACAATGTAGGTGTTTGCGACGCAAGCCTGGTCTCAGCGGAGGAGTTTGCATCCTTCGGGTACTGCCAGTGCTATGTCTGAGTTTCCTTACTGTGTAATAAATGCATAAACCAGCTTTTTGTAACTGAGAAGGTAAAGAGATATCACAGTAATATTGGTAGGAAATGAACATTACGTAATGCACATGAAAAGGTCATTTTATTGAAAACTTGTGGGAGATGAAACAGTATTTCATAAGGCTTTTGCCCCTGTGGGAGGGGGCCTTGAATGGGTCTTATATGTGTAGCCCCAAAAGTATCTACTGCCATCTTGGATTTTTGGTCTCGCAACTCATTAGTCACAACAACTAGATTACATTTAACTAAACTTTAGTGTGTGACCAGTCAAAACTAGGCAATGGTATGCCAGTTCCTCTTTTCAAATCCATTGCTTGACTCACTTGCACTTCATAGCCTTTCATTTAATTTAAGAAGTTTCCGTTCTAGTGGCAAGAAGGCACTCTGCAAGCTGCCCTTACCGGGTCCCGTGCCGCCTCCGCTCATGGCCGGGTCCCACTGCTGGAACAGGAAGAAGGCATCCTCCCTCCCCTTCCCTAAGCCAATCACAATGCTGCAATGGCTGTTTTTGGTGATTGGTGCGGACAGCGCCCAGCCGGCCATTTTCTCTATGTAGGCTGCATGCAGCCTACATAGAGAAAATCCAGAGTGCGCATGACTGGTTTGGTCGGCCCCAGAGGGCCGACCAAACAGTCAAGGCCCACAGCATTGGGCAAGCCACTCCTCCTCGACCCGCCCGCCCCCAGCCAGGCATACCCTTCTGCTTTCTCGCAGCGCGAGAAGCAGAAACAAAATGGTATTTAAAATATTATGGAGGAGGATCCGCCCCTGGGTGCGCCTGTTCCTGACCTGGTCTGCAGGGGCATTTGGATTTGCATCTGTTGGGAAAAATGGCCACTGGAAGAGCTTGCTGAAGGGAACTGTGTGCTGGGAATATATCCCTGACCAAAAGGGAGATATTGACCACGAAAACTCTGAACGAAGTGGACTGAAGTTGTACATCAAAATTCAGCTTTCATAAAAATGCCCCTATTATTTTTCAACTATGAACTAAACCATCCATAATCAAACCAGGAGTTGGTTCGATATCCAAGCTCCCAACAGCAGTACTTGAAAGTGATTTCAGATCCTTCCGTAAGTCCACAGAATATTTAGTTGAAGGTATCTGTCACTGGAGTGACTTTCTTTTGCCTTTCCCTACTCAATCAATATAAACCCAGCCCCCTGATATAGCGCCATAAACAAAATTGTTGTCCAGAGATTTTCATTTCTGATTTGTGTTTTTGGATCATTAGAGAATTAATTTAGCTTGGGTAGACAATGCTGATCCCGGTCAAATTTTCTGGTTGACATTTTTAAACATGGCGGCTGTGTTGCAGTGATGATGTAATATTTCAGGAACCATGAGACCTATATACTTCATTTTGGTGTCAAAACATAAGTTTTGGGAGTCAACTAGTCCTATAGAGAGACAGAAAATAACTTCTCAGAGAAACTCTTCCAGCATTTTCGAAGATGGCGGCTATAATACAGGACGAAAAGACATATATAGAAATGAAACAAATAGTAATGGTTTTTAATCCTTTTATGTATAAACCCAACAAGTTTATGATCTGAATATGAAAAAAATAATGTTTATCACTCCTGTTTACATACATTTTCATAATTCACTTTGTACATGTACTTGTAAGTTCTGTGGGTAGAGGCTTTAGAAATTTCATAGGTTTTAGCACCCCATCAATGTCTTCCCAACCTAATTCACATGGATATTTCTCTACATATGCATGATCCTAAACATTTACACATCTTCTGATCAAGTAGAATGCTCTTTTAATGTGTCCACACACAGAATATGACGTTGGTGTTGGAAAGTGGCTTATTGGTAGGGGCAAATGTAGGTCTGCCACTGGCAATAAGGCCACTAACCATTGGTAGGACTCAGCATAGGTCGTAGAAAATTATTCCTATGCTCAACCCTTGGTAACGTGGCTGCGAGCAGAGAGGCTTAACTTCAAAGACAGGTATGTAAAGCATTTAAAAACACCAATTCAGTAAATAATTAAGACACAACACATAATAAAAATCCAACACCAATTTATAAGAATAGGAAATATGTTTATCTTTAAAATGACACCAAAACGACAAAAATCCAATGTAGGGAACCGGAGATATGAATTTTCAAAGATTTAGCAAAATATAGCACTTAGAAGCTTATAGCACCATATTGGGATACAGGCTCGCGATAGACCGACCCAAAGTCAAAGTTTCAGGCGGACCGCGATGGAGCCCTGAGCGGATACCCTACGCGGAAGGTCCCGGTCACAGTTTTTACCTTCGGACTTAGAAACTTTTCTGGAGCTTTTCTCCCCGAGGTCCCTCGAAGCTCTCAGCCAGTCCGCATTCGCTGAGGGTTCGCCGGCTTGCCTTGCGATGAGCTCCAGGTCACCTTTCTACATTGGGGCTTAGAAACTTTTGCGGTTCGGCCTCTGGAGCGTTCCAGCGGGGCAAACCCAGGATCCAGGCCGACACGCGGTTGAAGGCAGGCGGCTTGGCTTTCGCGGTTGCTCCCGGTCACCTTTTCTACGAGCGGACTTAGAAACTTTTCTGGAGCTTTTTCTCGCGGGGTCCCTCGATGCTCTTCACCAGGCCGGATTCGGTGAGGGTTCGCCGGCCTCGGATTTCTTCTACTCCCGGTCAAACTCTGGAAGTAGGATCGGCGGAGCTTTTAGCGGGACGAACCTGGATGGCTTGGCTGGCTCGCGGTTGAAGGCAGGCGGCTTGGCTGACCAGGTTGAGTCGGTCCCTCTATGGAGATTTTTTCCAAAGTTCCTCCAAAGTTCTCCAAACTTCTTGAACTTCTTCCTGAAGTTCCTCAAAGGGTCCCAAAGTGTCTGAAACTCACTCCAAGGGTCTGGAAGCTCCAAGATGGTCCTTGAAAGTTGAGGACTTCAGTTCCCACAATTCACTTGGACGTCACCCTTACAAATCCACTGGTAGTTCCCCAGGTTGATGATCCTTGGTGATGAGGGTCCAGGTGAGCTCTGTTAACCTGTAGCTTGCAGGGAGTCCACTCTTTACTTCTTTTTCAGCAAGGTAGTCCACAGGGCTGTAGTTTCTGATGGTGCAGGCTTCAGAGGTCAGGCCTCAGAATTTGCACAGCAAAACTTCTCAGCTTGGCACAATGTCTTGCTTTCTTCAGTTTCAAGCAGCAGATCTGGAGGGCTCTGCCCCTCTCAGATACTTATTCCAAGTTCTCTGGGTCAAGCAGGAGGTCACTCCTGACCAATGGGAGCAGGGTAACTCCTCAAAGATATGACCACATCCTGTAGAGTGTGGCATTATTTTGTCCCAGAGTGCATCAAATCTTCCAAATCCATAATGGCTGATTTTCCAGCAAGGAGGTAAGAGCTGGCTAAACACACTCCTAGGATGGCTAATTTACTTAGACTCTCCCCCCTGCATCTGCTCATACCTTCCTTAATCCTACCATCTGCCTAAGGTGGAAAGTTCAGAGTTGTAAATGACACTGTTCTCTGCTCTCCTCTTTGAAGAACATAGTTTACGACTCCTCCCCCTGGCCTGGCATTCCTATGGAACAGCACACTGCCCTGCCAGCAGAGCTGGTTGACCCCAGGGGCTCTTTATCACCTCTTCAAGGCAGCCTGGCTAATCCACTTAACTCTGACCAATCTGGGCAGACCACTGGAAGGCTGAATCTGGACTTACAAACAAGAAAGTCTTATAACTTCTTGTATGTACACTTTAGGAGAAATTCAACAATATCATATTGTTGAATTTATTAACTACCATTCGTGGAAGTCTTTGAATGGGACTTCTAGCCCTCTCCTATCAAGAGTTATTAGTTAATAACTTTCTACCATGTTAACCTATGTAGCAGGGAATTTGCAATGGGAAAAATGACTTGGGCCATTTTTTCAGCACCAGGACTTACAAAAACATATTTTATAAGTACTTTGCTTATATCCACAGGACCCCCACCCCATGGGAAAACTAGGGGAGACGTTAGGGGTTCTGAATCTGTAGAAATATTGCAGATCCTCACTTCACAGTGCTCCTAGCATCAAAGTCGAATTTGGGCAGCACTTTACCTCAATGTGGGGAGTGAAATGTGAAATTTCACTTAACCCAGGGCATATAAAACTCATTTTATAAGGGTCTACCTTATAGATACCTGCCCCCACCCCTGGGACACCTAGGGGAGTCCCTGGGGGTCCCTAATATGCCATAACATTGTAGGTTATCCATTTGTAAGTGCCCCAAATACCAAAATCGAGTTTGGGCACAATTTACTTTTTAAAAGCAGTCCTGGCACCCAGGGCTGCTTTTAAAACTGACCTCAGGCCTCAGCAGTGCACACATGCAAGTGCAGAAAGCTGCTGGCCTCTAAACTGCCATGCCCTACTACATACTAGGGACTGATAGGTAGTTTCAATTCCCCTGCCCTATTATATACTAGGGGCTTATAGGGTAGGTCATGCCAATCACAGGGGTACCCCAACCCATAGTGTACCCTAGTGTATCTAGGTGTTTTCACTGTATCTTAAGTGTTTTCAGCATAGCACTGGCCCTGGGCCTGGTTAGGCAAAGCCCAGGGTCAGTCAGAGTCAGTTGCCACCAGTACCAGTCAGCACAAAGTTGGGGGGTGCCCAGGGCACAGGATGACTTTGCAACATAGCCCCCCTCCCCCAAACGAAAGGTGATGGGTTACTAACCTACACCCTGGTAGTCCTCATCAGCTAAGTGGAAAAACCTGGAAAGTCCATCTGCATTTGCATGGGCAACCCCAGGTCTGAGTTCCACTGTAAAGTCCATTCCCTGTAGGTAAATGGACCACCTTAACAGCTTGGGATTCTCCCCTCTCATCTGCATGAGCCATCTGAGAGGCCTGTGGTCAGTTTGAACATGAAAGTGAGTCCCAAACAAATATGGTCTCAACTTTTTCAGGGACCAAACCACAGCAAAAGACTCTCTCTCAATGGCACTCCACCTCTGCTCTCTGGGAAGAAGCCTCCTGCTAATAAAGGCAACTGGCTGATCAAGGCCCTCTTCATTTAGCTGTGAGAACACTGCCCCAATCCCTTGCTCTGAAGCATCTGTCTGAACCACAAATTATTTTGTGTAGTCAGGGGCTAGTAGCACTGGTGCTGAACACATAGCAGCTCTCAGAGTGTCAAAGGCCTTCTGACACTCTGGGGTCCAAGCCACCTTCTTGGGCCTCTTTTTAGAAGTGAGTTCTGTTAGGGGCCCCACAATGGTCCCATAATTTTGAACAAACCTTCTATAGTACCCTGTCAGTCCAAGGAATGCCCTGACCTGAGTCTGGGTAACAGGAGCTGTCCAATCCAAAATAGTTTGGATTTTAGCTTGGAGAGGCTGTACATGGCCCCCACCTACCAGGTGGCCCAGGTACACCACAGAACTCTGCCCTATTTGGCACTTGCTTGCCTTAATAGTCAGACCTGCCTGCTGCATGGCCTGAAGCACTTCCCTTAGGTGGCTTAAGTGATCCCCCCAGGTAGAACGGTATACAGCTCTATCATCCAGGTAAGCTGCACTGAACTGTTCCAACCCAGACAAGACCCTGCTCACCAACCTTTGGAAGGTGGCAGGTGCATTCTTTAAGCCAAAGGGCATTACCTTGAACTGATAATGTCCCTCTGGTGTGGAGAATGCTGACCTCTCCTTTGCTCCATCAGTGAGGGCAATCTGCCAGTAATCTGAAGTCAAATCAAAAGTTCTCAGGTACTTAGCAGCCCCAAACCTATCAATGAGCTCATCAGCTCTAGGTATAGGGTGAGCGTCAGTCTTTGTGACTGCATTCAATGCTCTGTAGTCCACACAGAACCTTAACTCCTTGGGTCCCCCCTGAGGATTAGGTTTAGGCACCAGCACCACTGGACTGGCCCATGGACTCTCAGACGGTTCAATTACCCCCAATTCCAGTATCTTAGCAACCTCAGCTTTAATGCTGGCTGTGACATGGTCAGACAACCAATCTGGGGCTCACGGTTCGATCCCCAGCACCGGCGGCAGGTCAGCCCAGCACCATGTGACTCTGGGCAATAGCTCGCTTAATCTTCCCGACGGCCCCCAGCGCCGGGATGCCTTCGGGTAGCTGTTCGCGCTTTACAAATACTGGATTTACATTTTTTTTTTTTTTACAACCTGTACAGTTTATGTTTGACAGGTAGGCTGTCACCAGTGTCAATGTAGTGCACACACCACTCACTGACGCCTGGGGTCAAAGAGAACAGGCCAGCAAACTGCTCCAGCACTTGCTTACAGTCTCTGTGCTGCTGGTCTGTCAACTTGGGAGAGAGTATCACCCCCTCCACTGATCCATCTTGCACATTAGTGGAGAGGAGGTCGGGCACAGGCTCAGTTTCCTCCTTCACTCCCTCATCAGTGACCAGTAACATGGTCATGTCTGCCCTGTCATGGTGGGGTTTCAATCTATTCACATGCAGGACCCTATGAGGGTTCCTGGGGGTGTCAAGGTCAACCAAATAGGTAACCTCACCCTTCTTTTCTAAGATTGGATAGGGCCCACTCCACTTGTCATGGAGGGCCCTGGGAGCCACAGGCTCCAACACCCACACCAATTGGCCTGGAGTATACTCAGGCATAGTAGCCTTTTGATCATACCAGTGCTTCATGAGCTCCTGGCTGGCCTCCAGTTTCCTGTTTGCCTTGTACATGTACTCTGCCATTCTAGATCTCAGGCCTAGCACATAGTCAAGCACATTGTCCTTTGCTTCTTTAAGAGGCTTCTCTAAAGACTCTCTCAGCAGGCTCAATGGCCCCCTCACAGGGTGTCCAAACAACAGCTCAAAGGGACTGAAACCAACCCCTTTCTGTGGCACCTCCCTGTAGGCAAACAGTAAGCATGGGGGGAGAACATTCCATCTCCTCCTGAGTTTCTCTGACAACCCATTTATCATGCCCTTCAGGATTTTGTTGAATCTCTCAACAAGACCATTTGCTTGTGGGTGATAGGGGGTGGTGAACTTGTAGTTGACACCACACTCATCCCACATAGCAGTCAGATAGCTGGACAGGAAGTTTGTGCCCCTATCTGACACCACCTCTTTTGGAAAACCGACTCTGGTAAACACACCAAGCAGTGCTCTAGCCACTGCAGGAGCATCAATGGTTCTAAGAGGAATTGCTTCAGGGTACCTAGTGGCATGGTCCACTACCACTAAGATATACCTATTCCCTGATGCAGTAGGTGGATCCAGGGGACCAACAATGTCTATCCCCACCCTTTCAAAAGGAACCCCAACCACTGGCAGTGGTATTAGGGGAGCCTTTGTCTTGCCCCCTGCCTTGCCACTGGCCTGACATGTGACACAGGAGCTGCAAAACTCCTTTACCTTTTCAGACATATGGGGACAGTAGAAATGGTTCACCAACCGGTTCCATGTCTTTGTCTGTCCCAAATGTCCTGCCAAGGGGATATCATGACCCAAAGTCAGGATGAACTCTCTGTACCTCTGGGGTACCACCAACCTCCTGGTGCCCCCCTCCTTGAGGTTTCTGGCCTCAGTATAAAGCATTCCATCTTCCCAATAGTTTCTATGAAACCCACTGTCATTCCCTTCCTCTTGCTTGGAAGCAATCCGCCTCAACTCAAGCTCTCAAGGGTGAGACAGTCACGCTGTCCCCTACTGAACTCTTCTCTGGAGGGTCCACCTGCTCCTGCCAGTTCTGCCAAATCTGACAGCTCTAGCAGGGATGGAGTCCCTCCCTCAGAGGTCAGATCCTCCCCATCAGGGTTAGATTCTGCCTGCACCTCTGGAGTTCCCTGGGCTGGCTCACCAGGCCCAGTACCCTTGTCCTTGGGTGCTTGGCCCTTTGTTCCAGGGTCCAAGTGTCCAGCCCCTCCCTTCTGGCTAGTCTGTGACCTAGTCACAGCACATACCCACTCAGGGAGCTCCAATATTTTCATATGGAGTCCTCTCTCCACCTCTGACCACACAGAGGCTTCAAGATCATTGCCCAGTAAACACTGGACTGGGAGCAGCTTTGACACAGCTACCTTCATAGGGCCTGTCACACCTCCCCATTCCAAATCCACCACAGCCATAGGATTGAGTTTGGTAGTGCTGTCTGCATAAGTCTGCATACCTCTCTGGAGGCACCAGCTCATCCAGGACCATAGTTACACTAGCCCCAGTGTCTCTGATAGCCTCAACCTCAGTCCCATTCACTTTAGGCCTCTGCCTGTACTTGTCCATGTTTGGAGGTAAGGCAGCAAGGTTTGCAATATTCACCCCACCCAGGGACACTAAGGTTGCTTCCACCACCTGACTACCCCTCTCTGGGGCACCACTCTCCACCCCTACACTGACACTGGCAATCCCTGTGGATGGCCCCTTAGGGGGGAGCTTCTTGGAGCAGACAGCATCTCCCTGTTTGTTCCCTGGCTGGTTACAGTCAAAGCACTTACCCACTTTTGAGGGATCAAAGAACCTACCATTCTTTCCCTGATTCCACCTCCCTTTGGATTTGGGTTGGCTCGGGGCCCCCCCCTCCTTGTGCAGGTTTTTGTGGGTCTTTGGAGGACTCCTTCTGGTTTTGACCTTCTTTCCCTTGGGCTTTCCCCTGGGGAGGGACCTGTCCTCCTTTCTTCTGGTCACCCCCCTGGTGCTGTATAGAAACCCGGGTTCTCACCCACTCATCAGCTGCTTCACCCAGCTCTCTGGGGTCTGTCAGCTTAGAGTCCACTAGATACTGGTGTAACTTCTCTTCTGCACAATGAGTCAAAATATGTTCTTTCAAAAACAAATTATACAATCCCTCATATGTGTCAACTTTGTTACCAACAATCCAGCCCTCCAGTGCCTTCACTGAAACGTCCACAAAGTCTACCCAAGACTTTGAACTCAATTTCTGGGTGCCTCTAAACTTCACCCTGTACTGCTCTGGAGTCAGACCAAACCTCTTGACTAAGCATGCCTTCATCTGCTGGTATGATTCTGCATCCCTCTCCCTTCAGGGTCAGGAGCCTTCAGAGCCAGGAGCCTATCAACTCCCACAGGAGTGCACCCCAATACCTAGAGTGGACCCTACTCATTCTAAGGGCCCTCTCAAAAGCTGCTAGCCACTTGTCAATGTCATCCCCCTCAGTGTACTTGGGTACTATACCCTTGGGAAGTTTGTGATCAAATGCACCACCCCTGGACATTTTAAAATCTTCATCATTTTTACTGCCACCATTTCTTTTCAATGCCTCCTCCCTCTCCCATCTCTTCTCAGCAAATTCCAGTTTCCTCTGCTCCAAAGCTATCAAAGCTAATTGAGCCTTAAGCTGTCTCTCTGCAAGGGACGGTGGTGGTCCCTGAGTAAGGGACCCTTCCCCACTCCCACCATCTGGATTCATATGGCTCACACTAGAGAAAATGGAAGCGGCATCATCCTCACCCTCCTCTTGGATGAGGTTGGGGGGGACACCCTCTATCCCCCCTTGACTCTCCTCAGCTGCCCCAGCCCAGGCCTTTAGGGACTCAAGCAACCCTGCCTTCTTAAGCTTCCTGAAAGCAGGCAGCCCCCTAAGCCTACACTGTTCCCTAAGATCAGCCATCTTAAACTGGGACAGTTTAGCCAGGTCCAGCACCATGGTTCCCTAGTTTTGGGTCACAAGAACTAGGCACAACAGACTTAGAACAATTTGGAAAAATCAAAACAATGGATTAAAAACAGTTTAGTCCAAATTCCAAAAATCAGACTCAAAGGTTTTGTTCTAAGGCAATTTAGAGGATTTTTATAATCTTAATTCACTTTACTGAAAGGTGTACTTTTAAACACAAGTCCTCATCCACACCGCTGAACACCAAATGTTGGAAAGTGGATTATTGGTAGAGGCAAATGTAGGTCTGCCACTGGCAATAAGGCCACTAACCATTGGTAGGACTCAGCATAGGTCTTAGAAAATTATTCCTATGCTCAACCCTTGGTAACGTGGCTGCGAGCAGACAGGCTTAACTTCAAAGACAGGTATGTAAAGCATTTAAAAACCCCAATTCAGTAAATAATTAAGACACAACACATAATAAAAATCCAACAACAATTTATAAAAATAGGAAATATTTTTATCTTTAAAATGACACCAAAACAACAAAAATCCAATGTAGGGAACCGGAGATATGAATTTTCAAAGATTTAGCAAAATATAGCACTTAGAAGCTTATAGCACCATATTGGGATACAGGCTCGCGATAGACTGACCTAAAGTCAAAGTTTCAGGCCGACCGCGATGGAGCCCTGAGCGGATACCGCACGCGGAAGGTCCCGGTCACAGTTTTTATCTTTGGACTTAGAAACTTTTCTGGAGCTTTTCTCCCCGAGGTCCCTCGTAGCTCTCAGCCAGTCCGCATTCGGTGAGGGTTCGCCGGCTTGCCTTGCGATGAGCTCCCGGTCACCTTTCTACGTTCGGACTTAGAAACTTTTGCGGTTCGGCCTCTGGAGCGTTCCAGCGGGGCAAACCCAGGATCCAGGCCGACACGCGGTTGAAGGCAGGCGGCTTGGCTTTTGCGGTTGCTCCCGGTCACCTTTTCTACGAGCGGACTTAGAAACTTTTCTGGAGCTTTTACTCGCAGGGTCCCTCGATGCTCTTCACCAGGCCGGATTCGGTGAGGGTTCGCCGGCCTCGGATTTCTTCTACTCCCGGTCAAACTCTGGAAGTTGGACCGACGGAGCTTTTAGCGGGACGAACCTGGATAGCTTGGCCGGCTCGCGGTTGAAGGCAGGCGGCTTGGCTGACCAGGTTGAGTCGGTCCCTCTATGGAGCTTTTTTCCAAAGTTCCTCCAAAGTTCTCCAAACTTCTTGAACTTCTTCCTGAAGTTCCTCAAAGGGTCCCAAAGTGTCTCAAACTCACTCCAAGGGTCTGGAAGCTCCAAGATGGTACTTGAAGGTTGAGGACTTCAGTTCCCACAATCCACTTGGACGTCACCCTTACAAATCCACTGGTAGTTCCCCAGGTTGATGATCCTTGGTGGTGAGGGTCCAGGTGAGCTCTGTTAACCTGTAGCTTGCAGGGAGTCCACTCTTTACTTCATTTTCAGCAAGGTAGTCCACAGGGCTGTAGTTTCTGATGGTGCAAGCTTCAGAGGTCAGGCCTCAGAATTTGCACAGCAAAACATCTCAGCTTGGCACAATGTCTTGCTTTCTTTAGTTTCAAGCAGCAGATCTGGAGGGCTCTGCCCCTCTCAGATACTTATTCCAAGTTCTCTGGATCAAGCAGGAGGTCATTCCTGACCAATGGGAGCAGGGTAACTCCTCAAAGATATGACCACATCCTGTAGAGTGTGGCATTATTTTGTCCCAGAGTGCATCAAATCTTCCAAATCCATAATGGCTGATTTTCCAGCAAGGAGGTAAGAGCTGGCTAAACACACTCCTAGGATGGCTAATTTACTTAGACTCTCCCCCCTGCATCTGCTCATACCTTCCTTAATCCTACCATCTGCCTAAGGTGGAAAGTTCAGAGTTGTAAATGACACTGTTCTCTGCTCTCCTCTTTGAAGAACATAGTTTACGACTCCTCCCCCTGGCCTGGCATTCCTATGGAACAGCACACTGCCCTGCCAGCAGAGCTGGTTGACCCCAGGGGCTCTTTATCACCTCTTCAAGGCAGCCTGGCTAATCCACTTAACTCTGACCAATCAGGGCAGACCACTGGAAGGCTGAATCTGGACTTACAAACAAGAAAGTCTTATAACTTCTTGTATGTACACTTTAGGAGAAATTCAACAATATCATATTGTTGAATTTATTAATACCATTCGGGGAAGTCTTTGAATGGGACTTCTAGCCCTCTCCTATCAAGAGTTATTAGTTAATAACTTTCTACCATGTTAACCTATGTAGCAGGGGATTTGCAATGGGAAAATGACTTGGGCCGTTTTCCCAGCACCAGGACTTACAAAAACATATTTTATAAGTACTTTGCTTACATCCACAGGACCCCCACCCCATGGGACAACTAGGGGAGACTTTAGGGGTTCTGAATCTGTAGAAATATTGCAGATCCTCACTTCACAGTGCTCCTAGCATCAAAGTCGAATTTGGGCAGCACTTTACCACAATGTGGGGAGTGAAATGTGAAATTTCACTTAACCCAGGGCATGTAAAACTCATTTTATAAGGGTCTACCTTATAGATACCTGACCCCCCACCCCTGGGACACCTGGGGGAGACCCTGGGGGTCCCTAATATGCCATAACATTGTAGGTTATCCATTTTTAAGTGCCCCAAACACCAAAGTCGAGTTTGGGCACAATTTACTTTTTAAAAGCAGTCCTGGCACCCAGGGCTGCTTTTAAAACTGACCTCAGGCCTCAGCAGTGCACACATGCAAGTGCAGAAGGCTGCTGGCCTCCAAACTGCCATGCCCTACTACATACTAGGGACTGATAGGTAGTTTAAATTCCCCTGCCCTATTATATACTAGGGGCTTATATGGTAGGTCATGCCAATCACAGGAGTACCCCAATCCATAGTGTACCCTAGTGTATGTAGGTGTTTTCACTGTATCTAAGTGTTTTCAGCATAGCACTGGCCCTGGGCCTGGTTAGGCAAAGCCCAGGGTCAGTCAGAGTCAGTTACCACCAGTACCAGTCAGCAGAAAGTTGGGGGGTGCCCAGGGTACAGGATGACTTTGCAACAGTCGGCATTTACATGTATTAGTATAGAGGTAGGTTGTACTTTATCGAACAACAATTACTGCACCAACTATAATATTGTGGCTGGGGTGGAGGGGTGGGGGGGAATTACCCATGACCACCATATGCAGAATTTACTGTCACCTTCCCAGTCCATTTGTAGAATGCATACTGAAAGTTATCCAAGTGAAATTTCTCATGCCCTAACTTATGCACACAAGAGTTACAAGGTAAATTTGCTAACTGTTTGGACTTTGCCCAATGTGCCTCATTCTGGTACCTTTTCATCTTACAGTGGTCAATGAGATAATGTTGGCTCAATTGGAATTTGGTTTGACGAAAACAAGTGCTAGCGGCAACAGCTAACTTTCTAAAGTATTATCACAGAACCCAGTCACATCTTAAGGATTATTGGGGCCATGGGAAAGATATATTTGAGGCCCTTTTTTCCAACATCTTTGAATTTATTCCCAATTCTTAGATAATTCAAGCCCTTGTGATGTAACTGTTAGACCTGTTAGCCCTAGGGTGGTCTTCCCCCAAACATTATGCCTTCACCTTCCTATCTTTGCTGATCTCGTTTTTGCTGGCCTTAGGACTCTGTGTTCTTTATCACTGCAAACCAATGCAAAGGTGCTTGTGCTCTCTCCCCTAAACATGGTAGAATTGGCTTATAACCAATTGGCACATTTAATTTACTTCTAAGTCCCTAGTAAAGTGGTACTCCATGTACACTTGACCTGTAAATTAAATGCTGCTCGTGGGCTTGCAGCACTAATTGTGCTATCCACTTAAGTAGCCCTGCAAAACATGTCTCAGGCCCGCCATTGCAGCCCGTGTGTGCAGTTTTAAACTGCCATGTCGACCTGGCAAAATAAACCTTTTGCCGGGACGCCCCTTTGCTGGGGCAGCTGTTTGCGCTATATAAGTCACGGTAACATAACATAACATAACATAACATGGTCAAACCTTCCCTTTTAATACATATAAATCACCCTAGTGTAGGCCATGAACAGCCAAGAGGGCAGGGTGCAGTGTATTCAAAAAGTTGGACATGTACTTTTAAGTTTTACATATCCTGGTACTGAAAAGCTCTCCCATAGGATAAAATTGAGTTTCCTTATCACGTTTAATAAGTGCTGGCATGCGCGGGCTCAGGAAGAGGAAGGATCGGGAGAGGATGCGGTGGGGTAAGTGGGGATGGGTTTTGGCTGGGCCGAGTTTGGGGGGGTTGGGGTAATTTTTAAGGGTTGGGGAAGTTGGGTTATTTCAGGGCTGGGGGGTTGGGGACGTTTTTTTCGGACCCTTTAAGTTTTTAGGACTCGGGGGCAGGTCAGGATAGTTTTTAGGGCTTGGGGGGTCGGGAAGTTTTAGGGCTTGGGGGGAAGGAGGTTGGTTTTCAGGAGGAGGGGGTAGTTCTAGGTCTCAGCGCGGGGAGGAAGGGTTACTTTTTTGGGATTGGGGGGCATTTTAGGGCTCAGGGCAGTGGGCAGAGATCGGGGTACTTTTTTGGACTTTGGGGGCATGTTAGAGCTCACGGTGGGGGTCTGGGGTCGGGGTAGAATTTTGGCCTGAGGGTGTTTTAGGACTCAGGGCGGGCGGCAGGGGTCGGGGTACACACATATATTTAAATATATATCTATTATGGGGTTACACTTACCTGCTAAGTTTTTACCACGCGTATGCCTTTGCCATACATGCCTCAATAACGCATATTTCATTGTAAAGGCATGCGTGGTAAAGGCATATGCGTGGTTAAGACTTGGTTGGTTAAGACCACGTTGAATCCACATGCGTAGTAATCACATGCGTGGTTCCGTCACACAACCCACACATATCACCACCACTACTCCTACCATATTCTATCCTATTACACTTTGCATCTCCACCTCATAAAATCCCCCCTCTTCATAAGCAAACTCCATGGAATTTCCACTTACCATAAGCAACCTCAGAAAGACTGCACACTACCAGCAGGCCGACCCACTCCACTGGCATAAAATGATCCTTCATGGTCAGTTAGTACCGCGTAAGTCTCAGACCCCGAACATGAGGTGCCCACAGTGTTATTATGCAGTGTGTGATGCATTGTGAAGTAGCTAGGCACAGCTGAATTGTGCAATCCACCATATCGAGTTACACGCACCTAGAGAAATGACAATACAAATTAAATACTCTAATACTCAAAAGTCAGCTGGGTGGGTGGAAAGAGATCCGGGGCCTCAGAGGTAGAGGCATCGATCTGATGAGGGAGATGTGATCCTGGGAGGGGCATTTAACACCTCCAAAGTGGGGCAATATAAGTAAGTTACAGTACAAGACATTATAGAACTAACTCTACTCAGATGCCATGGTTGGAACTCCATCCCTTAGAGCAGAGGTCTTTAATCTGTGGGGCGCGACCCCCAGGTGGGCCATGGAGTCCTGAGAAGGGGGTCGCGCATTCCCCAGCTTCACTTGTACCTGCAATACAAAACGTTTGCTATCCTTTTGGAAAAAGACAGCCATCCTGGGACGGCTAATTTAAATCGTTATCAGCTGCTTGCCTGAATGAAATGCAAATGTGCCTTATCAGTTAATCTGCAAGTGTAAAGGATGTTTGGGAGAGGTTCTGGCTTTAATTGATCAAATCACTCCAAGCTTTGTGATGACAAAGATTTGTTTTTTTGGGTGTAAGTGCAAAGAGTTAACAACTGGGCTTGGAAGTGCGTGCTTTTAAATCTTAACTGCATTTACACAACCCTTAGTACCCCTGAAGAGGTGTTGACGGGAAAGCTATGTAAAAAACTGTTGCCTTACATATGCTCTTGTATTACTAAAATCTTAATTTTGGAAGCAACATTTTATTGTAAAACTATTTGCACACTTTGCAGCATTCTATCTTACACTGTGTGTAATGCAAGTAAAAATAATTAGCACTAAAAATACACATCACTATTCTACACTGCACCAATCAAGATTTAATTATGTGGCTCTCTGGTTACACACAGACCTCTGCAGTGCATTAATTAATAGAGGTTTCATAATGTACTACAGTGCATTTCCCACTAACAACTTTTTAAATTTATTTTTCATTTACGCTGCCCATTATTTTATATGTAGATACCTGATGGTGAAAGACCTAAAAAGCGTACAGAACATTTTGGGGCTTATTTTTGAGAGGCTTGCATTGCCAGAGCATCACATTTTTGGACGGTCCGGTGGCGCAAGCGTCTCAACCATACCTATGAGGGGGTGCAAAGTCACCCTGCATGGCTTTGCATGGCCTCATAGATATGGAGTAAGACATAGCAGCGGAAGTCACTGCGCTGCCTTACTCTGCGTCAAGGAGGTGTTCCATGGGCTTTTCATAGGGTTCCCATGCAACACCCATGGATTTTGATGCTGCCCCATATTTGCAAAATCAATAAACCTGGGGCAGCTCCAAAAACGGACGCCTCCCCAGTGGAAGCGTAACGAGGAGAAATGTTTTTATTTCTCCTTGATTTTTTCCTCTTTCCATGTGTGCTGCATTCTGCAGCTCACATAGAAAGAGGAAAATGCCTCTCTGGATTATTTTTGTGAAGGAAGGTGCCCCTTCCTGTACAAAAACAATCCCGCCTATGTTGGTGCTAGGCAGCAATTTGTGCGCCAACGCAAGGGAATGCACTGTATCTCATAAATACAGTGCATTTCTTCCCTTTCACATTGGCATAGGGCAGCGCAGCAAGAAGTCTTGCGGCGCTGCCCTACGCCAATTCCTCATAAATGACGCCCTGTGTTTTTATCTACACCTTTGACTACACCCCCATGCTCACTGACCTTTGGTTTGCTAAACACTGTTTAATATTATTTCCCCACCGCAAAAATTATTTGCTGAGGGAATTGGGGGCGTTTATGGTTGTCGACGATGAGGAGATCCAGGTTCTAGAAATCCTTGTCAGAAGAGCGTCCTTACGCTTAAAAAGGTTTGACAAGGGGGTCTCTGCACTTGCAGACCTCACGGATGAGAGCGGCCACTGTTGGGGCTGTGTCCCCTTTTCTTGAGTTCACGCGAGAGTTCGTGACGTGAAGATTAGTTTGCTTCCCCTTCTAGCGAGTAAGACTGCAGGCTGTCCGGGGTCCACGAAGGAGACCCTTCCAAGAGGGCGGCCTCTTTAGTGCCACATGAAGGCACAGGAGGCAGCCTCCCAGTGTTGGGGACCACCCTCAGGGGTCTGTGCCCGCGTCACGTCTGGGGGGAGTGGGCGGGGGTGGAGGTACATATACCTCTCCCGCCCACTGGGTGCCCTCTTTGCCCACTACCCTGATGCCATTTGGTGTGTCCCGGGGACCTCAGGAGCTGGACTTTCGGTGAGTGCCCCCCCGCTCCCACCCCTGTTCCCCTTAGGCAGGGCTGCTGAGCCCGGCTGCAGTCCGTTGGGGGGGGGGGTGGGTAAGTCAGCTCCCGGGGCATATGGAGCAGCGGCCCCTGCCGAGGTCGTGGGCAGAGCAACCAGGATCCCCTCCGCTTTTCAATTTTCAGTGGAATCGGGCCCGGACTCCGGCCCGCTTGAGCCAGATATTGCTTGGGTTGGGGAGGGCAAGGATCCCACTCCCCTCTCCGGTGCCACTGCCACGAGGATTGCCCGGTCAGGGCTTAGCCGGTGTAGGCCCCATGCTGGGCTGGCGGGGGAGAGCTGCAGGCACCGCGAGGCTCCCCCTCACCTGGGACTGCAACTATCCACAGGCCTGGGGGGGGGCCCTCCCCGGCTTGCTAATCTCTGGGGTGGCAGCGGGACTTTAGTTTTTCACCCCCCGCCTATCCCCCTCATTGCTCCTTACCCGCAGACTATGCCCAACTTACAGCTCCTGATCTGGTTTCCAAAACGAAAAGGAGCGTAGGGTTCCAGGTTTCGGGTGCACAAAGCTCCTGCCCTGCACTCTGGGATGTCCACATGTTGCACGGCTCGGGAAAGGTTGGATGCGTTTGTTTTCCCTGGGGGAGGCCTCGTGTGTTTCTCTTCACAGTTGGAAGTGAAGCTTACGCTGTTGGGACCACAGTACTTTAAAATTAATTGTGCTGTTCCAATTTTCAAAAGTAAACAAGCGTCAGGTTACAGGTTTCAGGGCGCAAAGCTCCTGTCCGGCACCCCGTGAGGTCCACGTTTCATGGTTGATGCGTTCTCTGTCCCTTGGGGAGACCTTGTGTGTTTCTTTCCGCAGTTTACAGTGAAGTCCAAGCTGGTTGTAACCCAGTGCTTTTAATTTAATTGTTTGTTGCAAATTTTCAAAGGTAAAAGGAGCATAGGGTTGTAGGGCTCGTGTGCGCTGAGCTCCCGCCTGCGCCCCGTGATTTCCACATGCTTCACGGTTCCGGGAGTGGTGGGTGCATGCTTTGTCCCTTGGGGAGGCCCCGGGTGTTTCGTCACAGTTACCTACTCGGTTTGGAACACGGCATTAACATTTTTGTGTTCCGATTTTCCAAAATAAAATGAGCATAGGGTAACGGGGTTCGGGTGGTCAATGCTCTTGCCCTGCACCGGGTGATGGACCACAGTTTTGGAATGATTGGAGGCGTGCCTTGTCCCTGGGGAGGCTTTGTGCGTTTCTCTTAACATTTGACGGTGAGACCGACCCGGTTCGGAACACAGTGCTTTAAAATTATATGTTAGGTTCCTATTTGCCAAATCCGCCGGGGATGACTTTATCACTCATTTGGAGCTTCATGGAGTTGCTAGGAAATTCCTGCTACGCCTCTGGGAGCTCCCAGTCGAGCTGGGCCCTGGTACAACACCGTCACCAAGCGTTGTGGGCACCAGCGAGATCAGGGGGTCGAGGCATGTAGTCACGGTGCTGTGGAGCGTTTCTCCGGTCAGGGCACAGAGAGGAAGGTGCAGCGCTCTGGGCCTAAACTGGCCTCCTTTTGATGGCGCCTGGATGTGTCATTGTGGTTTTGCACTGTAGTGGGGCAGGAGACACAGTAGAGACACAGTAAGGGAAAAGAGCTTTGATGTGTGTTCGTCATACCGTCCAATTAAGAGTGACTGTATAAAGTTAATGCCTAACAACAGAAGAATTGAAGAGCACTGACGAGTGTGCAAATTGAATTCTGTTGTACGTTCATTGGTCACCTGTATCCAGCCTCATATCAATATACATTTATGAAACGTGATATGGTACATGATGACGGTGACATCAGTAGAATTTTATGAAAGGGAAGCTTGGCAAATATATGAAGTGTACGAAGCAGTACTATCCTCTCAAATGACATACCTTTAGTGTCCAGGGACTTATCCATCCCTCTTGGTCCTTGGCTAGGGAAGGGGTGGCGCGATTTGCCGCCACTGTCTTCGCCGCTCACCGGGATTTGGCGTGCAGGGTGCATACGTCTCGTTACAATTAATAGGTGTATCATGTGCCTCACATACAGGCTATTGGGCCACATTCAGGTTCACTGTAGTAGCACAGATAAGGATTAGGAACGATACAATTACCCTGAAATAAACCATGCTGTGCCGACATATTTCCAGCTTAGATTGCTCTATTGTGCACAGAGGCAGGATTTTTACGGAGAGGTTGTTCTTGGCTCCAGGGCCTATAGCTCTCAGCCATGGCGCGTGCGGTCGCCGAGCCGGCCGCTCCGCCCTCCTATCCAACGTAGCAACAGCGGTTCTTTGGCAGCGGGGGAACATTGGAACGGCGTGGTTGATGACCCGCAGCCCTGCCGGTTCACGGGCCTCTACCGGGGTTGCCGACAGGTGGTATCCGGGTCTGGAAACGGCGTTTGTTGCTGGCCGTGAGCTGTATTTTCCCCTTGCACCTCCTCGGAGGTGGCTTGTCCCTGCTCCATTTGGGGCACCTCCCCCATCCCACTTTACCAGCTGGGTGCTGCAGCTCGCCTGCGGGGCAGCGCTATTGCATAGGCGGGGAGAGGGTGACATTGGGTCAGGGCACGGACGAGTGGCACCTCGCAGTGTTGGATGCCGCTAGCCGGGCGCCCTGCATCCGTCCGTTCTGCCTTATCTTTTAGGCAGACACAGGATCCATCTACAGTGAGTTGTCCTGCCTGTCCAAATCTCGGGCTGGGGTTTGGGCCAGCCCTCCTGCGGTATAGTAACACACCGGGGGAGCAGAGTGAGCAGTGCGGCCGAGGAGCTGCAGCTCCAGGGCCTGGTGTTCAGTTCATGGCGCGGGCGCCTGGTCTTTGCATCGCTGCGCTTTGAGAGGGGCTGCCTCGCACGTCAGCAACACGATGCATTGGGTTTGGTTACCAGTGAGGCCCCTTTTCACTCCCTCAGAGAATACACTTCGCAGGGCTTTTGTTTGAGCCTGGCTCAAACCTGTTTCGGGCTCTGTGCGGGGAAGTCGTAAACTGGTCCGGCGCGTAGACCTATCTACAAGGGTCAGTACTCAGAGCCAGCAGCTCTGGAATTCTTAGCACATAAATAGTTACTATTCTGACAGCCCATAACCCTAAGTTTTTCGCTGAAGGTATACCTGGAATATGCTGACACCTAGGCATGGGCAAAGTGGGACCTGGCCCAGGGCCCCAGCCTCTGAAGGGGCCGCCTGACAGCTTTTATATTTCCCTAGCAGATTGTTTCAATTACCGTTTGCCTCAATTGCATTTTAACGTGTGCGATGTACATAACCCCAGCTTAGTTTGCTCCATTGTGCGGACAACATTAAGAATTATTTAGAATGTTTACACCAAATAGGCCAATTGTGATAAGATGGTTGGTCAACTTGTGGGGATTGTCCAAAATAAGGAGCTTCTCACCCACGTAGATGTCCGGACAAACGTGGGTAGTGAAGTAAACACGAAGTGGAGACCCATAATTCATAGGAATGTACAGGTTTAAAATGCATCCCGGTAATGGTGTTGTAGGGATTCTGCACATATACAGAGCTATGCACAGGATGATAGGACCTCGGAATATAGTGGTGATCCAACCATAAACCTTAGCACCTAAAACCCCAACCCGACTAGCCTTAGCGTCTCATTAGCAACAAGGTTACCAATGATTAGACAACCCAGAACACGGTATCTCTCTCTCAGGACTCGCAGTAGAAAGAACACCCTTTCATCACTCACTCATACCTGTCCACAACGTGCGTAAGAAGAGACACTGTATATGTTAAAATGTTTATTTCAACAACGTGCTCTAAGATACAGTACACGTGTCAGTACTATCAGCATAATGCATAAGAATAATATAATCAGCATAGTTACAACACCATAGAATACAAACGGGGAAAGCATTTCATAAAGCAGTGGATATAGGGCTAAATGACCTTACCACCCTCCCCGTGCTAGTAGCTAGTTTATTATAAAAATAGAAGACCTCTGGGCATTGTCTAGCGAACCCCCATACCTCAGTGTCTAGATGCAAAGTCTACATCAGCAGACAATCACAGCTCTTCTCCCTGGAAAGGTTTGTCTCCAAGTGTCTCTAAAGCGTGAAAACCGCAATATTAAAAGCACACTAATTTCTCCATGGCAGCTGTACATAGTGTTTTGTCTAGGTGCGAGGGACTGGCCAGATCAGCAAGAACAAGGGACGTTGTTGTTCGACCTTGTACATGTTGTGCAGACGTAGCCCAAAGGGAACAGGAGAAAAGGTGAAAGACAGAAAATGCAGACAGTTCTAAAATAACATGGCAGGAGCAGAGGCCGATAGAACAACGGCTCAGAGTAACGTGCGCAAAAAAGGCATCATGGCAGCCAGGCCTAAGTCAACGTAGCAAGGCAGGCCAGGAGGCCACAAACCACAAGACACCCTCCCCTGGGCAGTCCATCGGCCAAGACAAAGGACGAAGACAGAGTTCAAATAGACTGAGCAGAACAGAAACGTCTGTTGTGGATGCAGTCCCCATGAAGGACAATGAATGGGAGAGGGGGAAAGAAAAAAAGTCTTCGAGATGAACAAAAAAGAAAAAAATATATCCAGCGAGGCAGAGCACAGAGAGCGAAGGCCTTGTCAATCCAACAGTGTGTAAGTGCAGAAAAACGCCACACCTTCTAAGAGGACATCATTGGAATCGTCAGAAAACATAGACGCCATCCAGTCCAATAAATCAAAGCTGCAGGCATGCTCCTCGCAGGAGGGAGCATCCAAAAGCAATGCGGGACAACTTGCGTGATACTCAATATAACTCTGTTGTAGGAGATTCTGAGCAGCCGCCCAGATATCCCATTGTGCCAAAATCCCCAGTGCAGCCGCACGCGTCATGCAGCCTGCAGCGGAACAGTCCCGTTCATGGGCCTCTAAGGGACCCACCAACTGAACAAAATCCGGAACAGACAAAGACGTATTGGAGAGGCAATAATCCATGGTCCATGAGAAAGGACAGCGGATGCAAGACATCACCGGTTGCACGCAAGTGAAATACGCAAAGCGAAAAGATAGGGTATAGGACACACTCAGAGTCGCCAACGGCAGGATGCCGAAGCCAGCGAGGATGCGCTCACGGAGCAGCTGGAGTCGACCTGGGCCGAGAAGGGCCCATCGGGGAGCAGCCATTGCGTAGAAAACAGATCAACAGCAGTACACCAGCCGCCAAGGCGAGGATCAATGGGAAGCCACCAAAGACGCTGGAAAAAATGGAATGAATAAAAGCTGGTATCACACCAAAAATAGTTTGAAAGGAGGTCACAAGGCCGGAGCCCACAACCTTAAAAAAGTGTACCAGACCTTCAGTGCGAGATGCATTAAAAACACGGTGAATCAGTTCACCGAAATGTTGTGGGAGGTTAGTGTTCAAAAGGGCCTGAATTTCACTGTGGGTACTCGCCACCTGGAGAATGAATGTCTCCCGGGCGGATGTGAGCAAAACTTCTTGGTTCAATAATAGCGCCTTTGTTCTGCTCAATTTATTGAAATCCGCCTTCATTGTAGGCATGGAAGGCCAAATAGAATTATCTATGATGTCGTGAGGGGGAGGAAAAAGCACATTCTTGCAGCAGACAACCCTGTGGGAAACAGTAACAATATAGGGTATGCCGGCCTGCATGCCACAGCAGTGTTCGTGATTCAAAAGCAAATAGCTACCATTAGAAAGCAAAGTAAAAGTAGGAGAAATAGCAGGAGCAGGAATACCCTTCAACACACAAGCAAGATTCGGAGCAGAAACGTTACAAGCTCCGTGCAATTTAATGTGTTTGCAAATAAGGGAATGACCCACAGTTGAATCGCATGACTCCCCCGTGAGAAAAACTTCCTTCCCGTCTCTAAGGCATTTATACATGAAAGGCAGGGACCACAGTTCATGCAGGAAGGCACTACCCAAGGGCTGGAAACGGCCCACAGGATAATGTTTCATACACAAACTAAATTCAAATAAAGAAAAAGGCAAGGCGATAACCCCATGAACTAGCCACACAGCAGAATCGAATTCCGCCACAGAGAATGGTAAAGGTTCCACTTTCTCGATATGTAACAGAGTGTATGCTGCATCTTTCATGGACATGAACTGCTGTTTGTCAGTTAAATTAAAAGGCAGAAATAATGCAGAGGTGTTCAAAAAATGCCACAGAACTTTACCCAACTTAAGTGTTTGCAAAGTCCAGGCAAACTGCATAACTGAACGCAATTGATTCTGACCATGATACAACACAGAAACATCATCTTGTACAATATCAACAACAGAGGACACAATATTCTCCAACGTGTAAATGCGCGAAGACAGGGTATTAATACTATTGTCAACAACAGCAAGCACCTTTTCCAAATTTGCTTGGTCTATCTCCCGTAGACGTGAAGCAGCTTCCATTTGCGACAGCTTCCAGAGTTCATTATAAGCTTCATAAATGAATCTCTTAGGTCGTGGACCACAAGGTCCCAGAATAAAGTCGGACAGATCAATGTTGCCTGATAAGAGGGACAAATGTTGTTTAACAGAGTCCAGGGAAGAGTGCTGCAACCACTGTTTACATAATTTACCAACAGAATATGTTGTGACAGTACGGGAGTCAGAAAACCTTGGATCTGGCCTATCCTGTTTGTAGCCAGGGACTGAGTCGTGAAAACGCAGCTGGCATGCATTAGACAATATGGGCCAAGCCAACCAGGGTGACTGAACAAGCGTAGATACATTAAACGAATTGTTCTGAAACAAAGCCTGCAAAGTCGCAAGGGACATATTGAAGTTCAAGCTGTCGTTGGGAGTGGAGGACAGGGATGGAATTGAAGGTGCGTTTAATTGTTTGGTGGTAGCCAAACCCCAACACGTAGTCTGATAGATGGAAGTATTCAGAAATACAATTTGGGCCGGGATAAGGCAAGCACGGTGCAAGGCTTCAGTGCCTTGCACCTGCCATGGTTTTGAGCCCCATATTGATTTCAGATCCACATTGTCCTTCCAATACTCATAACCACCCACAGCCAAGGCTCTCAAAAAGGAACCCGAATATAGCAATTTGGTGTGGGTCAACATTATTTTCTGAGTGGATGGGGCGTTCAATTTAAAATAATAGGACCCAGGGTTCGATCTATTAAAATCTGTGAAATATGTAAATTTATTTCTAAGAGTCTGGGAGCTACCAGGTAAAGGTGTTGGGACAATGCTCCCATTGGGTGTAGTTAAAAGGACCACGCAGTGCACTTGGTTTATGGACAAAGTGGTTGCCCCAATGCTGGTAGCAATACAAATCAGCATAATTTGCAGAATTCATGTACAAATCTTCAGCATTAAAGGAAGCATAATATTTTAAATCAGTAAACAATGTTTCAACTGCATGCACATCCCAGTCGTCAGAATGAATATTACTTTTCACGACATCACCCATTGAAACTCGAAGGACATTTGGTACATTAATAATTTCTGTCGGTCCATGAATTTGAAAATTAACCGCATCCCACACGATACCATCAGCAACTGGAAAGGCTGAAATGTTCACAAATGTGTGGTCACGCTTCATGATGTGAGATGAAGAATGTGGAGCCAAAGTTCCAGCGACACTGTTCACAGCTGAGCGTTCTGGTAAATAGTGACCATTGATGAGTAGAAAAAGCACTGTGACAAAGCCAACGGACATGAACAAAAAAATTAGGAACAGCACCAACCAGATGTATGTCCAGGGGGGAATCAAAAAGTTGTCTCTGAACCAGGATACAAAAATACTGAACTTGGACGGGACAATAGATGAGGTGGAATCCGAATCAAAAGAATAACGGGTTGGGCTCAGTGGCGTTGTTGGTAAGTGTGCCACCGATTCGTTATCGGGATAGGTATACTCATTCTCGGCGATGCAGGGGGAGACAGGGTTCTCGAGTATACTTTCAGGCAAATCAACCATCTCAATTGCAACATCCGTGACCGTTCGGGCAGGAGGGCCACGAACACAAGTCCGGTAAATGGCAGGACAAGAGACCACTGGTGTAACACTATTCAGGATCGGCCAGATGTTGTAGCTTGACATTTTCCACTGAGATGTATCTGTTCTCCTTGCGACCAGGAAGCGGTGGTAGGATTACTGTACGTGTCCCCTTCAAGCCCAGGACTGGAACCGGTGCACAATAAGAGGGGCCGAATTCTTTTTTGTTCTCCACCTTCTCTCGAACCAGATCTCCAATCTTCGGAAGCCAGCCGGCAACCGGAATCTGCAGTGCAGGGTCTGTGGCTGAAGGTAAATGTGCGATTGCAAGTTTGTCTCGGGCTTCTTGTAAGTCCTGTAACATAGTAGAATGGTTATCTACATCAAAGATGGCGGATTGCGCCGCCATGTCTAGACCATCAAGGTCAGGCACAAACATTCTTATGCCAAAGAGCATTTCGTATGGCGTCCGTCCACCCAGAGGTCTTCTCAGGAGATTATTAAGTGCACGTTGTACGGTATACAAGTGGGCCAGCCAGTTCCTGCCAGTACCTAAGACTCTAGCTGTCAAGGATTGCTTTAAGTCACGGTTCATTCGTTCAACGATCGAGTTGCCCTCAGGCCGATACGGAGACGAACATTTCACCCGCACCCCCAGTGAACCCATTGCGTCCTTGTAAGCCTTAGAGGCAAACGCTGGACCTTGGTCAGAAGGGAAGGTGCCACAGGTGAAAATTCCCACAAAGACACGCAAATCCCTGATGACATTTCGAGCGTCAGCACTCCGTTGTGGCCAGACCCAGATGAAACGTGTGCACGAGTCCACTGCCACTAAGATATATTTATAGGCAGTGTCTGAAGAAAATGGACCGCAGTGGTCCAGGTAAACACACCCAAAGGGTCTGTTAGAAATGCAGAGCAGGGTCTGTGGTGGTCGTGTGACCGTAGAAGGCTTAATCTGTTGACAAACGTCACAAGAAAGCACATAAGTACGGGTGTCTTTGTATAAACCACGCCACCAGTAACGCTGCTGCAAGATGGAAACAGTCGCAGATACTCCAGCATGAGCCGAAGCCATGCCTTTGTGTGCAGCCGTTATCAAGGAAAGTCTGCGGTCCGCGTTGGGGATCAGCCGATCACCAACGTCGGGTATTGTTACATAGGGAGCCTGTTCGGGACCTAACTGATAAGAATATTTGGAAGGAAAACCCCTAGGGTAATTAGCGCCTTCTTTCGATGCAGCAATAGCTGCTAAAATATCAGTATCAATTTTAGACATGGATCTAGTAACTGCTGCTACTGAACACGTGACTACTGCTGATTTGGCAGCTTCGTCTGCCAAACCGTTACCGACAGCGTGTGCGCCCACCCGCTGATGGCCAAGGGTGTGAACCACCTGTGTGAGGGGCAGACGTTGTTGCAAATCTGCCACTCAAACCCAAAGCATTTTATGCTTAATTGTGCTACCTTTGGCGTCTCTATAGTCGTTGTGCGACCAAAAGAACAGATTGTCATTGTACGATTGAACACAGTAGTAAGAATCGCATACAATTAGAGTTGTCACATCCGGATTAGCGAACTCAAGTGCGAGCACCAATGCCCGCAGCTCGGCCAATTGTGCAGTACTGTCTCCCAGTGCCTGAGTGTGCACTACAGTAGATTTGAACTGTCCGTTCTTAAAGGTACCTGCAACAATAGCACATGCGGCTGAATAAGCATGCTTGGACCCCGTGGCCGGTTGTGCCGAACCATCGGTGTAGATCACACATTCGTAATCCTCAAGCGGTAGCAATGACAGAGGAGGAGGATGAACGAATTCATACTGTAAAAACTCCTGAGTCTGTAGAGATAAATCAAAGATGAAAGTGACATCCGGAGACGTCAAAGAGGTTGCCCATTGAATCCAACGGGGTGCAACGCTTTAGAGTTCGGAACACTTGCCTTTGTCACTGCCTCCAGGGCAGGATATGGTGTTACCACCAGAATGCGCTTTCCCTGCGACAGTGTGCGTTCCTTCAGAATCGCCATTTGCACTGCTGTTAAAACTTTTCCACAGAGGAAAAGCGCATTTCCGCGGAAGTATAAAGATGTGACTTGTATGCGATTGGAACTGTGTCACCTTCGTTAAAGGTTAAGTACGTGAAACCAACTGCCCCTGGAATTATTCTAATCACCAGGTTTGTGTGGTTATCACGAGTCAACAAGTATTTAGACTCAAGAAGGTCTGTCTGCAGAGACTGCAGAATGGAGGTATGCTCCGGAAGCCAGCATGACTTCGAAAAGTTAGGTTGTATCAAGGCATACAGTGGCTTGATACGCTGGGCATATTCGGGAATGTAAGTACGCCCGAAGTTCAGAAAACCCAGCAAAGACTGAAGTTTTTTCAGAGTAGTAGGAGTGCACAAAAGTGCACATTTCTCTAGGAAATGGGGGGCTAAGCCCTTACCTTCATTGTTGAGCTCATAGCCCAAGAACAAAACGGTAAATTCAGCAATGTGAGATTTGGCAAAGTTAAACTTGTAACCTAAAACCGCAAATTCGAGAATAATACGGTCCACTCGGGAAAGATGCAGGAATAGTTCGTCGTCTGTCAGATAAATGTCATCGACGTACGAACATGCATCTGGGTCTATGCCGTCTATCAAAGAGACAACACGGGCAGCGAATACGCCTGGACTGTTCTTGTAGCCCATAGGTAAACGCCGGAATTTGAATAATTTACCACCGGATGTAAAAGCGCTCCATTGGCTACTCTCCGGGGCTAAGTTGTGCGTGTAGAATCCATTGGAGAGGTCAAGTGTCGTTTTATATTTTTTACGAACAAGACTGTCTACAAGCGCAGAACTGTGGGTATTTTGCACCGCAAAGGTCCGACAATGAGAGTTCAAATGTCGGTAATCCAAAACTAAGCGGTATGATCCATCGGGTTTAGAAACCGCGAAAAGG
This sequence comes from Calotriton arnoldi, assembly GCA_963921515.1. Taxonomy (NCBI): domain Eukaryota; kingdom Metazoa; phylum Chordata; class Amphibia; order Caudata; family Salamandridae; genus Calotriton; species Calotriton arnoldi. The sequence continues at coordinate 35,665 of CAWUFW010003924.1, read as the reverse complement.
GGATTGTTCATAGGTGACACGCATGTTTCAATAACTCCCTGATATTCTAACTGAGTCAGAATTTCAGAAACGGGGCCTTTGGCTTCCCGTTTGATGGGATATTGGGGTTGTGGCTGTTGCAGCGACCGCAAAGGTATTTCATGGGGGGGAGAGTCCTCATCCCAGCCCACGTGGTTGCGGTATAACGCTGGAGCCAGGGACACAGCCCTTTCAGCTGCAAGAGCCTCCGCTTTGTCCTTTGGGACATGTCGAGAAAAGCTCGGAAGGATTACCTCCTCCCCTTTACGCGCAGCAAGTACGAATGGGGCGGCCAATCCGCCTCCGCTAACAAAATGTCATACGAAGAGGTCAGATTTTCCCCAAAAATCCCTTTAATTACACGCTGTATATCACCTTCGATTTGAATGACAATATTAAATAGTCTGTCAGGGGGTGCCACTCTGGTGTCTGCTGTCTCGACAGTAATGAATGTCTCAGTTGCTGTCGCCTCCACATGAGGACGTAGCGCCTCCCGCACTATGGTAACTTCCGCGGCGCTGTCTAGGAGGGTCACTGCCCACGTCCAATTCAGGAGTCTCGTTCTCACCGTCTGTGGCATATCTCGCTGTTACAGCAGCAACTTTCTTCTTCTGAAATTGTGGGCGAGAACGTTGAAAGTCTTCTGCTTTCCCTCTGACCTGTTGTCGAGGTTGGTCCCGTCCCTGGGGAGTCTCTCGACCCCTTCCTCTATCCTGGTGATCTCCTCCACCGGCCTGCGAAGTTGTCTGTGCCTGTGAAGAACGAGGAGAACGCGTATCAGGGATCTGAAACCTATCCGGAGATTTAATTCTCGCCCTATCGCGCAAATCATAAGTGCGTTCAGAAGAGACGGAAACCGGGGATGCGCCTCGCGACCCCGGCTTCTTTTGTTGCTTACCCTGTTTTTTCAACCTCCAGCTCTTTTTAGTAAAGACTGGCTTCTCATCTTTCTCAGACTGAGGTTTTGGTTGTTGTTGTTGCGATTGTGTTTGTGATTTGGCAAAAGGCTTAACTCCCAGGCTATTTCTGCCAATAGTTTTGTAAGCCTGGGCAATAATTTTCGGTAATTCGCGCGGCTTGTCCGGATCTGGGACCAAAGCCAAAGCATTAGCTACTTGAAAGTTCACTGCATCGCCCTTGACATTCGCAAGGATCAAATCAGCTACTACGTCGAACACTCCCACCAGTCTCATCCCTAATTCCACAGCCGCTTCAGGGCCATGCTCATCCTGCACGCGTTTAATTACAGAGGAGAGACCTGTCATGGAAGGAGTGCCGAAACACTTTGCATATACTGCTGCGAATACCCTACCCCAGTTGTTGCATTCTGCCAATTCGGGGACTAAGTCTTTTGGCAAACTAATCGTAAGAATTCTGTGTTTTTCCACTGGAGATGTGTTTGGAAAAACTGCCTCCAGCTGGTCAAATTTTTCTGCAAGCCAATAAGGAAAATCATCCTTATTTTGTGGGCGCTTGCCCATCACTGAATTCACCATGACAGGACTTATGGTTACACCGCCTGCACCAGCTGGATGGGCCGCAACTCCAGGTGGGGCTCCCTGGATGTTGCCTGTAACATACTGCACTAAGGCTCGATGCACTCGCACTAAAGACGAATACATATTGCGCAGTTCCGCGACTGTTACCGTCATATATTGCGGATGTGGGGTGTACCCGGCCAAGACAGGCCAAGTGGCCCCTTCAATTGATAAGGGGCCTAAACGAACCGCGATAACCGGTTGGGGGAGGGCGCCATCAAACCAAACACGGTGTTGCCAAGCCGTGAGCGGTACTTCAATATTCCTATATGGTCTATAGAGATTAGGAACCACGGTGGCTTCATATTCATGGAACAAATTATCGTTCCCATCCACCGCCGGAAAGGTGATCCAAGAGTAAAACACCTCAAAGTGGTAAGCTGGATCGGCTTGTACCACAAAGATCAGATCGACACCCGCGTCAGGCACTCCATACACTGTCAAGTGAGCCCGGAGCGCTGCGCGGCTATGTGCCGCAATTTGAACAGCCATTCTAGGCTAGAAGTAGTCGACAATCTAAAATGAGGCAGCACAAATAGGGTTTTATTTAAGAAACCTTTTAACAACTTCAAGCTTGAAAGAACCTATAAAAACGTCAATATAGGAGGTATCACCGTCACACACGCTTCCGGAAGCGTCCGTGAGGGTAGTTGTGGACAAGCACAAGCACTACTCAAGCGTCTCGCAGATAAGCTGCCCCACTCGTTGGTCGCGCCATGTTATAGGGATTCTGCACACACAGAGCTATGCACAGGATGATAGGACCTCGGAATATAGTGGTGAGCCAACCATAAACCTTAGCACCTAAAACCCCAACCCGACTAGCCTTAGCGTCTCATTAGCAACGAGGTTACCAATGATTAGACAACCCAGAACATGGTATCTCTCTCTCTCAGGACTCGCAGTAGCAAGAACACCCTTTCATCACTCACTCATACCTGTCCACAACGTGCGTAAGAAGAGACACTGTATAGTTTAAAATGTTTATTTCAACTAACGTGCTCTAAGATACAGTACACGTGTCAGTACTATCAGCATAATGCATAAGAATAATATAATCAGCATAGTTACAACACCATAGAATACAAACGGGGAAAGCATTTCATAAAGCAGTGGATATAGGGCTAAATGACCTTACCACCCTCCCCGTGCTAGTAGCTAGTTTATTATAAAAATAGAAGACCTCTGGGCATTGTCTAGCGAACCCCCATACCTCAGTGTCTAGATGCAAAGTCTACATCAGCAGACAATCACAGCTCTTCTCCCTGGAAAGGTTTTTCTCCAAGTGTCTCTAAAGCGTGAAAACCGCAATATTAAAAGCACACAAATTTCTCCATGGCAGCTGTACATAGTGTTTTGTCTAGGTGCGAGGGACTGGCCAGATCAGCAAGAACAAGGGACGTTGTTGTTCGACCTTGTACATGTTGTGCAGACGTAGCCCAAAGGGAACAGGAGAAAAGGTGAAAGACAGAAAATGCAGACAGTTCTAAAATAACTTGGCAGGAGCAGAGGCCGATAGAACAACGGCTCATAGTAACGTGTGCAAAAAAGGCATCATGGCAGCCAGGCCTAAGTCAACGCAGCAAAGCAGACCAGGAGGCCACAAACCACAAGACAATGGATTAACATTGTGAGGTACATGGATGACTGTCATGCTTTTATCTACAGATCAGTATAAGTGTTATACAATCACACGGGCGATGTGTGTGAAGATGCTAGTTATTTTGCAGAGATATATTGTGTTGGTTCAACTCAACATCCATATTAAGATCTCTTAGACCAAAACAGGACCTCAAAAATGAGAAGGGCGGGTGTCACAGGAATTATTTGCAGTAATATTAGTGAGCTGCTGCTGTGTTCCAATGTTGAAAACACATTCACTATCCCTGTATATTGATGCTTAACGGCATCCTAGTCGTTTGCATATTGCCCGTCTGGTGTTCCCCAACTCCTCACCGCAGAGACACTTAAGGGTCTGTCCATGGTTCGTTGCGTGGCCAGTTATTGTTTTCTTTTCTTAGAGACACCCATTGCTAGGCCCCATGCTCCTATTTGCACTAGTCCTTGGATAGGGTGGACCTTAGCGGGGTCTGTCACCAACATTAATCGGTCAATGGGTCCATGTATAAGACACTTAGCACACCTGATACTATCTGAAGCCTTTGCTTACTTGGGAGTTTGCCGCCACGTCTTTGTGCCAGCTTTGGGCGTGGGTGCAAAGTAGTGGGCACATCATTCTTTGTCAAGCTGACCACGGACAGACTAGTAGTGGCTTGCGGGAACTGACAATCCACCGATACCACTAGGGCTTTCATCACCTACTTGTGTTGGCTGCTGTTGAATGTAAGGGATATCCATTTTCGCTATAAATGTGAGCTTCCTGGGGGATGATTTGGTGTCATTTAAGTCAGCTTCTAGCAAGTTTGAAGGTCACAGATGTCCTTTTGCCTCCTATATAGATAATCTCTCATGGGCAGGGCCCACTGCGGTATTCAGCATGGGAATTAGAGGCAGGCCTTGGGTTCTCACCCAGCAGGAGCCGGAAGCAATGTGGGGAGACTTAGCCCATAGGTTTACACCTGCAAGTACTGTGGCTAGCCTCCCCTCCCCCTACAAATGGTGGAAGGGCGTGCGGTTCCCCACATGTTGTCTATGCCTATGTAAGAGCTGATGGGATACCCTTTCCAGGCCCCTAATTGTAATTTTCCATGTTGGGCCGGCGACTACATTTGTCATCGTGAGCTATTAGTTTGGGGCAGCTACTTCGCACCGAGCGTTTGTCGGGCGCAATTTGTTTTCATCTATTGACTCCTGGGGTGTAGATCTCCTGTGTATTCACCACTAGGCTAGACGTAGGGACTGCATAGTGGGTACAGGATTCACACAGGGCTGCGGGCCACCAGCCGTGCCCCGGGTAACGCTTGCAGGACACTGGCTACCAATAATTGATGTGGTCTCGTTATCAAGTTTCAGGAACAGCACTTTTCAGGATTAGCATCTGACTGGGGAAAGCGTTTGGATGCTGTGTGGGAGGAGACCGCCCCTGCGGGGGTATGCTCCTACCTCTAATTGAATCATGCTGACAGTTCACCCTTACCGAAGTTCAGGGAGCAGTTAATGTAGGCATACTTTACAAGGTCAGGCAATGCGAGTCATGGCAAGCGCTTTGGCAGTCACCCTTCTCGGAAGAGCAGCGACTGCAGCTTTCTGGGCGGGCCTGGAGCGGAGCACAGCGCATCATGCAGGGGGACGTTGGGTATCCCAATGTTTTAACGGTACTTCCGCTGGTAGCCACCCAGGGGAGTAGCTGGAGGACAGGTTGTGAATTATGTGCAGTGTGAATTTTGAGCTACCGAAGGCAACCCTGTGAGGCATCAGGGGTTTGGCGGGGTGCAGTGTTAGTATGTTAGTGCACTGACAGCCTGCCCCTTACCATTTTTCAGGTGGAACGGGTAATGCGGGCATGATTAAATATGGCAGGCAATGCAGGTCCTGGCAGGCGCTTCTGCGGTCAGTCCTTTTGCAGGGGCAGCAAACCCAGCATTCGGGCGGGCTTGGCAGCGGAGCGCATCATGCAGGTGGGACGATGGGAATCCCAAGGTATTAAAGATACAGCCGTCCGCAGCCACACAGGGGGGTGGCCGGAAGACAGGTTAAGGTATCATGTACAGGCAAACTTTGAGTCATCCAAAGGCACCCTGTGAGGCACCAGAGGTTTGATGGGGTGCAGTGTTATTGTGCAACTAGGTGCAAGCTGGAGTAGTTGTATAATATGGTGTGCAGTGCTCATTAAAGGATCTTAGCATCTTTGCATGTCTTTATATTGCCAGGATCAAAGGTCTGGGTGAAGGGCCGTCCGTGTGTCCTGTGAGTGGTGTGACGGGCGGAATCCAATAAATGGAGGCATGGGTTTTCCACCACTGACTTAACTTGGGGGGCCCAGGCATGCGCTAGCACAGCTTGAGGTAGAAGCTGCAGGCACACTACTGAGAGAATTTGGTTGGGGGTCCCAGGCATGCGCTGGAACAGCTTGCTGTAGAAGCTGCGGCACAGTCTAGGGGGGGTGTCTCCCCTCCCATCAATTTGGTCATACACCGGGGAGGCAATGATTTGACCCTCCGGGGTAGGAGGGCATTGCGGCCAGAAATGAAATCCTCCTGGTATAAGTTAAACAACCAGGTGGGCATGGGTGTTATGATGGGCAGAGATAACCCCACTGTGAGGTGCCTCAAGAACATTTTGCGGCACCAGATGCCGGTGGCTTGCAGTGGAGTGTAATGAGTGCATTTTATATGTTGTAGATGTGCAGTGAGTCAATAAAAAGTGTTGCAAACTTTCATTTCTATAATTACCAGGCACAAAGGTCTGGGTGATTGGCCATTCGGGCGTCTTGCGAGTGTCACTGTGGGCTGAACGCAGGAAATGGAGGCACGGCCTTACGGCCACAGACATTATTTGGCTAGGATACCCAGGCATGCGCTGGACCTGCTTGCTGAAGAAGCTGCAGCAGATACTTGGGGGGGGGGTATCTCTCCTCCTAATGTGTTGGTCATACACCTGGGAAGGAATGATCTGGCATCTCGGGGGAGAAGGGCACTGCTTCAAGAAATGACGGCCACAATGTGTAAGTTGAGCAACCAGTTGGGGACCTGTGAAATATGGTGGTCAGAGATAACCCCCCGGAGGGTGTGGCAGGGTGCACATTCAGGGGAAGCCGTGGAGGCCTCGCGCAGGAAGGTTAACAGCGCTATTCGGAAATTCACAGAGCAAAGGGGGTTTGGCTTCATCCGACATGGGTTACTGCACACTAAGGCTACAGGGTGTTTTGATGAAGATGGGGTACACCTGTCCAGAGTGGGTATGGACCTGTTCTTGCTTGATCTGGGGGAGGCCTTGGAATCAGCAGGGTGTAGGTAATGGTTTCTATCTTGGTGGGGGGCCCTGGGGTGACGGTGGCCACACCCAGAGCTGTGGCGGAGTTACAGGGCGATCCAGAGGCTGTAAGGTACATAGGGGTACCCTCTGCAGGAGCACAACAAGGGTGCAAAGGCCAAATATCCCCAGGGAGGTCCTCGCGTTGGACCCTGGAGGAGCGACGGCGCCCCGTTAGTCCTACGGGCAGTTGTGGACCTGAGAACCGGGGGTTGCCTGGAAGGCTCCGCCCCCCTCTGGGGCGTGAGCAAGGGAGTGGACTGGCGGTCCACCGGTGGGAGGGGTTTTCCCCTCCCCCAAATTTGGCAAACACCGATTGGCAAGGGCCACGGTGTAATTTGGCTCACCAGATGGCAGGCGGCGAGGGGCTGCCTGCCTTGGGATCGCCCGTAAGATAACCCACCATGTTGGCATATTTGTAATGCTAATAAACCTGCAGCAGTTTTCTCCACAAAGAAGGTGTCTTGTCTGGTTATTTCTCTAGGAGATTGCTGTATGGGGGATGGGGAGTGTTGCCGATATTGGCACTATGCAGGCTGCCCGGGGTCCACGAAGGAGACCCTTCTAAGAGGGCGGCCTCTTTAGTGCCACATGAAGGCACAGGAGGCAGCCTCCCAGTGTTGGGGACCCCCCTCAGGGGTCTGCGCCCGCGTCACGTCCGGGGGGAGTGGGCGGGGGTGGAGGTACATATACCTCTCCCGCCCACTGGGCGCCCTCTTTGCCCACTACCCTGATGCCGTTTTCCTCCCTACCGCTTACCCGGCGTACATGCAGGGTGTGGGGGGGGTTTTGTCTAACGTATTCTTTTGTGTTGCAGGCGGAGTTACAGGGCAATCCAGAGGCTGTAAGGTACATAGGGGTACCCTCTGCAGGAGCACAACAAGGGTGCAAAGGCCAAATATCCCCAGGGAGGTCCTCGTGTTGGACCCTGGAGGAGCGACGGCGCCCCGTTAGTCCTACGGGCGGTTGTGGACCTGAGCAACCGGGGGTTGCCTGGAAGGCTCCGCCCCCCTCTGGGGCGTGAGCAAGGGAGTGTACTGGCGGTCCACCGGTGGGAGGGGTTTTCCCCTCCCCCAAATTTGGCAAACACCGATTGGCAAGGGCCACGGTGTAATTTGGCTCACCAGGTGGCAGGCGGCGAGGGGCTGCCTGCCTTGGGATCGCCCGTAAGATAACCCACCATGTTGGCATATTTGTAATGCTAATAAACCTGCAGCAGTTTTCTCCACAAAGAAGGTGTCTTGTCTGGTTATTTCTCTAGGAGATTGCTGTATGGGGGATGGGGAGTGTTGCCGATATTGGCACTATGACTGTGGTCCATCTTGCACCGTGACTGCACCCCGTCTTAACTCTGCGGACTAAAGACGAGTCGTCACAGGGGTAGCCATGACTTGTTCTGTTTGCAGTTCTGGACATATACTCTTCAAAGTCGCTTAGTGCGCATTCCCAATGCATTATTAACCCTAGCAATCCTCTTACTGAAACGCGGTCAGCTAGAGGCTGAAAACAAAGTAAGAATAGATTTATTTATTTTTACATGATTTTTATGTCTGTACTGTTCCTGACTGTCCCGACCCCTTTAAGGGGCCCCTTGAAAGGTGGGCCCCTTGGCAATTGCCTACTTTACACATGCATTAAAAAGTCTTTGACAGAACCAGATTCGCCTCAGCTGAAATAATAAAAGTAGATATTTGGGGGGTAATGAATGAGGCAGCATACCAGATCTAGCCACTAAAGACTTTAAATATAACAGATTTTTATCTAACCATCGAATTAGGGGTGGTTACTTGTTTTAAACATATTGTTAAAATGAATTTGTACTTATTTTCGCATGCACACAAGGATGCTTCGTTAGCTCACTCCTTTCAAGCAAAGTACATTCCCAAACCTCTGGATGCCCCATGTCGGCTTTGCGGCAGTGGGAGGGAACATCTAAGCAGTGCTTAATTTGTAAAAGAGTAAACTGCGGGGCCAAAGTTTTGGCAAAGGTCTGTGGCTGTCGCCTTGGAATGCCGGAGCGCCGAATACCAAAGCGGCGATGTGTTGATTCAACTTCATGCATGTTTCTTTAATCCACCACGAGACACTCCTTACCTCTGTATTTCACTCATAAATGTTTTTGCTTTCTTCTCTTGTCACGTGTTTTCATCATTTTCCCCTATTGTGTTTTTCTCTTTCCTGATCTGGGTCAAAGTCTGATGTAGAAAAAAAGTGCTAATCCCCAAAAATGGTTGCCAGAGGGCCCCACCTGCAACCCCCGGCTCAAATTAAGTACTGAGGGGCAGATTTACAAGCCCCTTGCGCCACTTTTGCGTCACTTTTAACATGGGAAAAGTGACGCAAAAGTGGCGCAAGAGGCTTGTAAATCTGCCCCTGACTATATTGTACCTGTACCGTAGTTTTTTAGAGGAACGTCGTATTAAATAAAATATTATTTTCTTGCAACCAACGTCTGTTCCATCTGCATTGCTGTTGATGTCAGCATGAACAATCCCTCCCCACGGATACAGTCATGGGTTGTCAAATATTTCAACTATGTCATCGAACTTTTAAAAGTTGCTGACAATCCTATTACAAACTAAACTGGCCTCTTTTCATTCATTCATTCATTTAACAAAATAAATGTAGTAGGGCAGCAAGTACTGGTAGACTGGAATTTGGGCTACAGAAGTTGGCATCTGGGACCAATCAACTATTTATAAGTCATTTTGCAAAACTTTAATTGTAATGCATGTCCTATTCCCGTAGTAAAATTCAAAACTCATATTTCAACGCTTTTGGTAAAGCGAATACATTCTTGTGATCTGTCTTGTGGTCAGGGTGTCACTGGGTCTCATGCACTAAAGTTGTTTGCACTGGCCACCGAGTTGTGAAAGAGGTGTGACCCTCTTCTTTGTGAGTTCCAAAGGAATGTATCCATGTTTTGCGAAGTCAATTGTGGTTGCAAACAATTGAAAGTTGGGATAGCAGCTGATTCGAAACAGACCAGTTTCCCCTCATGGAATCAGGTAAAAGGGGCTCAGAGGAAGGAGGCCATGGCCCAAGTTCAAGGCACAAAACAGGATCTCGAAGACTTGCACCTCATACCACGTAGAGCAGATTTACAGCACTGTAGCATCACCGTTTAACCAAAGAGGCATGAACCATAAATGTCATTGTCGCCCAAAATGTTGCTAGGTTAAGACCAGTCATAACCGTCGCATCATGACAGCCCAATGTGTCTTAATTAGTATGCATTATCTGTGTCCCTAAATGTTTAAGGGCTGAGAATAAAAAGATCTTCTCCTATTGTCATGCTGGGTTTATGAGGAAAATGAGCACTATTGACCAGGTATTTCGATTTGATGTTGTACGTGGGAAGAACCACTTTATGTTGTATTTCGCTGTTTTTGTCTCCTCCGGTGCTGGCGTACTTTAGACTGACATGTGCCAATTCACCCACCCTTGTATCATAGTTCAAGGCTGTGCGCGCTCAGACAAGCATAGGTTTTGTACTGGAAAGGAAGCCTTCCAGTACAAAGAGGATGCTCTAATGCTTTTCCCACTTTGTATTTGTATCGCACAGTGCACCGCACATGCAAAGTTGGAAAAATGTGGACAATATTAAAAGTTGCACCACTGCTAATGCCTGCCTTGAGGCGGCATCATTTTTTGGCACAAATCCATGTCTATCTGTGTTAGTAGATACAGATTTGTGTCAAAACCCATGGTTGTTGCATTGGAACGCCACCTTGATGCAAAATAATGCTACTTTTCATTACTTTAGGCAAGTTTCCAATGCAAATCATGATTTGTGTTGGAAAGTTAATCCCACACAACACTTTGCACCAGGTTTGCATCACTTTTGTGGGGCAAACCTGGTGCGATGTGTAAGTTAAATTTCCCGTGGATTTCTGCCAGCTCGTAACCAAACCAGAGGGTTCTGCATACCTCTGCAACTGTTGCATCAAACAGTCGGTGGCCGGTATTGGATCACTCGAATATAGAAGTGTATCATTATGATAGAGTATCGGTTCCTATCTCCGTGCATCAGTTGCACATTGAACTTTTGAGCGTGGCTGCCAGCGACTCCATCGGCAATGCAAACAGACATGGTGAAAGAGGTTTGGTGTCTCTTTCTGATTCCCACTGAGATGAGATCATCTTTCCAATCTTGGTTTCGGCAACTGGCCTGGTATAAAGTAGCCTGTTCCAGGTCAATATGGAAAGGCCAAAATTAAAATTCTGCATTGTGACAATCAAGAATCTCCAACCGAAAGTGCCAAATGTCAAATCAAGCAAGGTGACCAGATAGTCTTGTGCCGCCATCTAAGATATATTATACAGACTTACATTTTTCATTGTATTCCTATGAGTGACAAACCGTGGTTGGCCTCCATATATCAGATCTCAAACTCCTCTCAACAGCCTATCTGCCACAGCTTTGCTTAGGATCTTTGCATTAGTACTAAGCATTTGTAACTGGTGGTAGGACTGGTAATGTGCAGTTTCTCTACGTGGCTTAGGGGTAACCACTTTTAGTTCCTCCCACACAGAAGGATGAAATGAAAGTGCTACAGTGTATACTTCAAGGAGCCTGTCAATGAGTATTGGTATGTTAAAATTGAACTGGCTATCCACCTCTACCAGGTGTTTGCCAGTCTGCATCTCAGACAAAGCCGACAGCAGTGCCTCCCTGATCAGGGGCTGATCCAGGAGAGCCCACTGTTCCTCCATTAAGTGAGGCATATGAGCCGCCATTAGCTGTTCCCTCACTGAAGCTGGATCACTAGTCAACGAATGAGCATAGAGGTGACGCACGCGCATGTAACTGCCTCATTTCTCCCTAACTGGAATGTTACATCACACAACTCAGTGTCCAATAAATGCAGAATGTTGGGGTGGTCTGGGAGCCACCCTACTGAGCAGTCACGAAGTAAGCCTACTTTGGCACCTTCAGTTTGCTGCCTATAATCAAAATTACATATATATATAAGTATGGCTGTATATACTTATAAGCAGCCGCGGCCGCTGCAGGTAAGAGCGGTGGGGTGGTGGGGCCAGGTGAGGGGGGATTTTGAGAGACGATCACGAGGGAAAATTAATTATTTATTTATTTTCCCCTCGTGGTCGTCTCTCGAAATCCCCCCTCACCTAGCTCCACTGCCCCACCGCTCTTACCTGCAGCGGCAGCTTATAAGGGTGTTCATCCATCCCTCTTCATCCATTGGTCTGTTGTTGTGTCATTCACATTTTCTTCCGTCCACTACTGCATGCAGCAAGGGGCAGTGGGTCAGCCCGCTTCAGCTGTTGGCTGACTTCACTCTGAGTAACAAAATTCGGCTCTTTCACAAGGACCACATCCGCGCACAAAGTAGTTCCATTCCGTGCCTGGGACTGTTATGACAATGTGTACTTTTTGAGACCAAAATATATTTTTGGTTTTAGTCACTGTATTCTTTATTTATATAATGCCGATGACCCAGCATCTTTATCAACAATAAAGGGTTGCAAAAACCATGACAAAATAAAACAAGCATTGACAAACTCAAAATCCTGGCAACGAACTGACTCCTCGTGCCCTAAGATTTGTCTACACCAAACGCTCAATGTTTTCACGTAGGGGTCATATGCCTTGAATGAATCTGTGCATTGTGATGTTTGACGCAAGCACAAAACCTATTAAGCAGCTTGGTGTATTAAGTCCCTGAACTTTGACAGTATGAAAAATTATCAATCTCATAGTTTACGTTACACTCAAGGTGGCATCCCACCCCCTCAACTAGCACTAAACATCATATTTAAAATATTACAGCAAAGTTCACTTTTATGTCAGTAAGTATAATTTTTTGATAAAGTTTTTGTTTGTACTGGTTTATATTTCATACCAAACCGAAATGAGCCCGCACTGAATGAGTTCCGCAGGTAACTGAACAATTTTGTACTGCGTCTTGCAGTTTTGCACTGATTCACTAGTGCAAAATTAAATGTGCAGAGGCCAATCAGTGCAAGAACAACTTTTACACACACTAGAAATTACATTTAGCAATGGTATAAAACCTCCAGGCCACCAGTGCAAAATTGCTCAGACACAGGCGCATGAAATTCGACACTAGTCAGATGGAAATAAACAAGTCGGGCTAAGGGAAGTTCCTGCATTTCTGCATGGAATACAGATGTTCAAGTCTGCCTTTCCACCTCATGCCCACCCTCTCTGTCATCAGCCTCCCTACAGACACTGCTTCATGGTAGCTACGACGTCAGGCTCCCAGTCGGCCATCTTACCATCAGTTTCCATTAAATAGAGGCTCAGGGCGAGGAGCAGGCAGGCGGCTTTCATGTTGAGCTCAGCCTCTGGCTAGATTGATGAGACAAGGCAGAAATGCTGCGGTCATGCAGTACGTCACAGCTTGTGCCCAGGGTCACACCAGCAAAGTGTTACTTTGATGGACAGCAAGCTGTGGTTTTATACATCTCTGTCTGTGGAGAGCGGGGCAGGTGTGTGGGCGTGCGCAGCAAGAGCCCGCCTTCCTGTTTATTGATGGTTGGACCATTCTGCGATCTGTCTAATGTGTCAGTGAGCAGGAGAAAACCAAGAAACGTCACTTAAGCTGCAGGTGGCAGGGCTGTACGTTCCGTTCTATTCCGATATGTCCTCTACTGATCCATTCACCCCACACGTGTTGTTCTTACCCATGCAAACTGCGGTGCATTTCCGTGGTATCTGATCAAATGTGCAAAAATACATTTTTCCAAACTAGTGTATTATGTTAATGTAGCCTCACAGCACACCATGAACTACTTCCCCGACCAGGCTGTTCCTGGACCTCGTCTAATGGTCGATTCCATAGTTCCTGCCTTGAGTGTAATGTATTTATGAGTAACTTATAAAATGCAAGTTAGTTCCCGACCCTTGACCTGCGAGATGGTGAACCATGTACAGCGGAAGCGGACGTGGGGGTTGGAACATCATCTGGCGAAGCGGGGGTCAGATGTCCTTACAGAAGCCTCGTAGATTGCTCCAGCAGGTGAATTATTCTGTGGGACTACAAAAGGGCGCTTCACAACCCTGCACCAACTAAGAAAATAGATTAATTTTTTTATCTAAAGAGGGGAGAGAGGCAAGACAGGTAAACATGTTTTTCTCGGAATATCTGATAGGATTTACATTTGGTGTCATAGTGAAGGCTGCACTGACTATTTGGGTAAGATGTAAGGGGCCATCTGTTGAATGAGTTGCAAAAGACCTCGAAGCTCAAACTGCCGTTATCAAACAAGCGAACATTCTAGAATTTCTGTTGGTGATTGTTAGAGATGGAGGCCTGGAGAAATAGAACATTCTAGAATGGATATTACTGGTGATTTTTAGAGACAGAGGCCTGAAGAAAGACAACATTCTAGAATTCCTCAGATTGGTGACTGTTAATATGCAGGCCTGGAGAAAGAGAACATTCTAGCATGCCTGTTGCTGGCGATTTTTAGAGACAGAGACCTGGAGAAAGACAACATTCTAGAATTCCTCAGGTTGGTGACTGTTAAAGATGCAGGCCTGGAGAGAGAGAACATTCTAGCATGCCTATTGATGATTGTTAGAGGTGCTGGCCTAAGAAAAGAGAACATTCTAAAATGCCTATTTTTGGTTATTTTTAGAGCTGCGGACCTGGAGAAAGAGAGCTTTCTAGAATGCTTTTTGTTGCAGGTCTCAAGAAAGACAACTTTCTAGAATGCCTGTTGTTAGTGATTGTTAGAGATGGAGGTCTGGAGAAAGAGACCCATTCAATAATGCCTATTGCTGATGATTGTTCGAGATGGAGGCCTGGAGAAAGACAACATTCTAGAATGCCTCTTGTTTGTCACTGTTAGAGATGCAGGACTGGAGAAAGAGAACATTCTAGAATGACTGTTGATGATTGTTAGAGGTGCAAGCCTAGGGAAAGAGAGCATTCTAGAATGCCTGTTGATGATTCTTAGAGATGCAGGCCTGGAGAAAGAGAATAGACGTTCTATCTACATGGGATGGTCCTTTAAAATTGTAAAGATATCCAATGTGTAACAGGAAGCAAACAAACTTTGTGAAATTAGGATTAACTGGTTGCCTTCTGTGCTCTCTGGATGCTAGCTGGCTTGCTGCCGTTTTAGTGGCGGGTGTTCTATGTACATTATATTTCGAAATCCCGAGTACAGGGAATTCCAGTTATCTTTTTTGTGTCCCCCAATAGCGGAAGTATCTAAAGTATTTGTGGCAAGCAAGCACTTTAGATAACATTTTATACAGAGTTGGTTCAATATACCTGAGCCTGAAGGGCATAGGTTGTATATATACTAAAGTCTCCTCTACTCTAATCTTTATAACCACAGCTAGTGTCTGAGAGGATGAGATAAATATGAGATGTGTGTCTATTGTACCACACTACAAAATGTCTGTTTCTGGAGCACCTTCAGATACTATTGTGTATCACAGGCTCACTGCAGTCATTGGTGATATGAAAATAGGCGCCAACACCGGATGTCAGGCTTTCTTCGCAAACATAAGATAACATAGAACAAACCTGTTCGTATAATTTCCTGTGTTGTTATAGACACCTACCGGTTTGACTACATCAACTCTAGCTTCTGGAAGGGTATCATGATGCCTGGCATTTCGAGCTCTCTCTAAGCAACACCAAAGAGGTGATGGGGAAGGGAGGAGAGGTTGTTGAGTCTTGACCTCTTATCAACTCTTGATTTGACCTGACTAACTTGCTCTCAGTGCTAGTCAGTCTGTAATCTGGCCACTCACTAATTAAGAACTAAGGGGATATTTTCTCATTTATAGCACAACGCAGCACAGGACCCAAAGTTGTTGTGCGCGTTGCACTAGAAGAGAGAACAGGCCAGCTTCATATCAACTAAAATATGTCACTGCTGCTCTCTTCTCGAATGCTAATGCTCTTTCAGCCAGCCTAGCCCCACACAGACACCTTTACACCATAGTGCAAAGATATTTGAGTGATTTCTAGTATAGATTTTCTACAAGATGAGCACCTTTCCTGTAGAAGCTTCTATGCTTTGTTAGGTTATGTTATGCAGATTTGTAGAGCCCACTATCACCCAGGAGGGTAGCCTGGTGCTGAGCAGGTGTGAGTCTTGCCACACCTACGGCCTAGTGGGACTACTCGAAAGGCCAGGTCTTCAGCTTCTCGTGGAATTTAAGAAGTGAGGAGGAGGCTCTTATGTGTAGCATCAGGTCGTGGCATGCTTTAGGAGTGATGTAGCAGGAGGCTCGACTGCCAGATCTGGTTTTCTGTATGCGAGGGATGTGTGCAAGTAGGAGTCCGGACAAGCGGAGGTACCTGGATTTTTGTGAAAGCAGATGAGATTGTGAGGTACGCTGGGCCAGATTCATGTAGTGCCGTGAAACTTTACAAAATGTGCATACCACTGTATTCAATTTTTTATTATATTTTATTATTAATAATAATAAAAATAATAATAATAGATAAATAAAAAAACTGATAAAAATTTAATACAGTGGTATGCACATTTTGTAAAGTTGGTTTTCACTTAGACCATATGGCACTTTGAGGATTTTGTTCTTTGCCCCTCATCCCAGACCTTAAAGCATAGTAGCAGGGGGTACCTTTCTCTTCATTGTGGCAGAGTGGGTCCTTCCACTCAGGAAGGAGCAGAACCATTGGAGTGCATGTCCTTGGATTCGGATGTCATGTAGGCGTTGGATGAGGATAGGATGGGAGACTGTACATTGCTACAGAGAGGTCCACGAAGATGACGGCCACCGTGTCCTCTCCATCCAGTCATGCGGGTGTCATCTGTGGCGACAATGAAGGCAGTTTTCTGTGCTGTGGTTGAGTCTGAAACCAGACTGAAAGATATCGAGGAGTTGGCGGTCATTGAGGTATTTGGTGAGGTGTCTGTTGATGATTTGCTCTAAGACCTTGGCCGGGAATGGTAGCAGGGAGATCCGTCTGCAGTTGGTGAGCATTGAAGGGCCCGCAGAGGGTTTCTTCAGTAAAGGGAAGGCAGTTGCATGTTTCAAAGCATCTGGGAAGGTCATGGAAATGGTGGAGGCATTCAGAATGGGTGTGAGCATGGTGCTGATGTGTTGTTGTCCTCTGGAGTAGGCATTTTGAGGGCAAGGGGCTGATAGAACCCCTGAGTGATTGTATGACTAAACAACTACTGCCTAAACCACGACTTCCTAAACCACGAAAGCTAAACAACGTACAATCCTTAACCACTAGTTTTTTTACAACGACTTCCCAAACAACGAAAATACTTTAAATTCCCCATTACTAATTGACGCCAGTCTGTTCTCTTCAATAAACATGTTCAAGCTGTGCCCATCAGCGAGCACAATCAAGCAGAGTGAGATGAAAGGTTGTGCTTATCTTCTTACGCACCTAACAAGTGTCGAACAAAAACACGTCAAGCTGTGCCCCTCTGCGCAAACACAATCAAGGACAGTAGACTCTTAAGGCTGAAATAAATTGAAACCAGGACCAAAGCCAAACCACTTCTTTTTTACACCGACTTACTAAACCACTCAAATTAATTAATTGCCATGTTACTCGAATCTACCACTACGTTCAAATCTACACTAGATTGAAACTTGATAAAAATGTATTTAAATTAAACAACACTTCTTATTTTTACTATTTTTATTAAATAAACTTTCTATTTACAATCTTTTATTCATTTTTTTAAAATACACACGAACTTACAAAGATACAGTAATGTACGGCAAAAAACTATAAAATATAATTCTATCATCTTTTTTCTCACACAAAATAAAATTATTAAAAAACGGATTCCAAAACATATTTTCATTTTTTAAAAGAATTGACTCATATAAAACATTTAATTAACGTCCATCCACCCTTTTGTGACCATTTCATCTGTGAAAACCAGATAGGAACAGTCGCATCGAGCACAGTTCTAATTCGTATTATTCAAAAACAAACCTACAGTGCCATCAACCGCCCTAACATTTGACATTGGTTACAGGACTACGTAGTTCAGGACTTCGTGGTTCAGGACTTCGTGGTTCAGGACTTCGTGGTTACAGGACTTCGTTGTATGTGATTCTTCGTTGTTCACACTTCGTTGTTCAGGTAAGTCGTTGTTCACACTTCGTTGTTTAGGATGTTTCCCCCCCTGAGTAGAGGGACTTCATGGTGGAAGTGGTTTCCTCTGGGGTGATGACGGGCCATGCAGTTAGCATTGATACTGTAAAACTTATTTCACATTGTATGCGTGCTGTACGGTACAGCACACATACAAATTGTAAAAAGTTAGAACTAAAAAGATTTGTCCGTTGAAGCACCTGCCTCGAGGAATCATTGTTTTTCACAAAACCCTGTCAACCATTGTTAGTAGATAGGGCTTTACATCAAGAACCATAGCTTGGAGCGCCCATGTACCACACATAGGACATCCTCTTTAACGCAAGGTAACTTTTAGTTCTACTTACCAGCACAAAACAAGTCTTGAACCTCTCTTCCCTAAAATTGATAGAATTTTGGCATAGGTACACCATATGACCTTCACCACCCTTGTAACTGAAGAAAAGTACCTTGGTTAACCGAGGCACCCGCTTCTTTGTGAGGTCTCACTTTCCTCATACCCTCTTGCATTTTGCTTTGTCTCTTTGGTATGGTCCAGTGGCACCCTGCCACAGAGTGATGAGATATCCATGAGAACCTACACCTGTAGTTGAAGGTTTCTGCAATGTACAACATCTTCTTGCACTGGGAGTTGGCGTTCAACTGGGATATCACTGCTGGCTCAGGTTGGCTGAGAATAAGAACATCCCTTGTTGGTTCCTTCTCTTAGATCTCCCGCAATACGCCAAAAAGGAGCATCACTTTGGCTTTCCAACCTCCTCAGAACACCTGCTCTATGTGGGTAACATCCAGTTGAGATGTGAGTGACATTTGTAGGCAGCTTCTCTACTAGGCAGTTAGGGGCTCAAGATCTTCTTCTCTGAAAGATTAGATATGCTTACATGTTTTCCATGTGACTTTTTACATCCTATCACTATGTAGCCCAACATATTAAGGCTTGCTTCCTCTTCACAATGTGTGAAATCCAACGGTGACCTCAAACTTTGGATGGAATTAGAGTCTGAGTAACAGATTTTACATCCACAAATGTGACACAATTTCTACCCCCAAATACAAGGTGAAAGCAAATCTTCCACATTTGCAGTGTTCTACCATTTAACAGGTTTCTCCGCTACAGTGGCTGATTCAGGAAGGAGGCACTTTGCTTGGGCGTTGGAAAAGTGCCCAAATTGGGGGTGGGGGAGTGGCACCTTGTCAGTATCTGTGTGATGGGTGTCCCTAACATGCTGGACAGTTTCTCCATCATGTAACGCATACCATATAACCTTTTCATGAAAGTCCACCACTATTTTCATCCCTACTCTCACAGAGATAAATCTGTGAGATATGATGGAGGACCAGTTACCCTACAAGGGTTGACCCATTCACCTTGTCTGCCAAAGGTAATTTCAGAACTTAGCAGACTTGTGGTGGTGTGGACAGCAACTAACCCTTTGTTTGGTGAATTCTTTGTTAACTGTCCTTGCCTGAAAAAACCTTAATCCACATCTCAAGATTCACTGAAGAAATCATGTTTTGTTGCTAAGACCAGTTTCTTCCTCTTTATGCTGTAGAATGTCCCATCCTTAAATAGTTGATTCTGCTCCAGAAAATAAAGTGCACTCCATGTTTGGGTCTGCGGGGGCCATCTTTGAATGGCCATCTATGAAAATTCATTCAAAGATGTCTCCCACAGATGGGTATGTCCTCCTGGGGACCACCTTTGAATGCATGTTCTTATTCTTTCAGAAAATCCATTCATAGATAGCGACTGTAGATGTGAGAGGTTCCTCTGCGGCTAGTTTTGAAGTCATTTTCCTAAAGTATAAGAAAATTAATTCAAAGATGACTTCTACATGCAAGCTCACAGCAGCCATTTAGGAAAAAATATTGACACAGGCAATAGGGTTTCACTTGCGAGGCCCATTGGCTTTGTTAATACTTCTGTTAAGTTAGTCTTACTTCGAAAATAGAGACGATGTAATATCAGAGTATCCATGTTAGAATATCGTCTGACATAAATATTGTGGGACATATTTACAAGCCTCTATCGCCACAGGAGTATCTCTTTTTTTGCCACTCTGGTGGCGTAGCGCCATTTTCAATATTTACAAGGTGGTGCTAAGCCACTTAGCATGGCTTAACTGCACCTTGTAAATATGCCTCTTTCCGCTGCAGTCCTCTGTGGCAAAGGGGCGTGCAATGGGTGTTGCTGTGGGCATTCCACTGCAACACCCATTGCTTTTTTGACGCAGCCCCAGATTTACAAGGAGGTGTACATCTGTGGCAGTGCCAAAAAATAACGCTATGCAAGAGCAGGCGTTAGTATGGCACACGAGGAGAGATGCTTTTATTTCTCCTCGTTTTTGCTTTTTCTATGTGTGCTGCATTATGCAGCACACATAGAAAGAGCGAAAATCCATTAATGATTGTTTATATGCAGGAAGGTGTCCCTTCCTGCACATAAACAATCACTAAATAATGACAATTTGCTACTTCTATGTGTGCTGCAGAATTCAGCATACATAGAGGTAACAAATAGCCATTATGGATTGTTTATGTGCAGAAAGGCACACCTTCCTGCACATAAACAATCATTCCCTGCACCGCAGACACCCTTGCACTAAGGTGCCAGGGTGCCTGCGCTGGCACTAGGCAGCTAATTTTAGCGCCAGCGCTAGGAAAAACACAGGGGTGCGCCGTATTGTAGTAAATACTTCGCATCCCTGCGTTTTGAAAATGTCAGAGCGCAGCACTGCCAAATTTGGCGTTGCTCCAAGTTCCAACATTTTCTAGTAAATATGTCACAGTGTCTCAAATATCGTGTGCAAAAATATTGCCCCACTGGAGTTAATATCAAAACATCTTTACTCAATGGGATGATATTTTTGTGCACGATATTTAAGATACAACATTTTTGTCAGACAATATTTCTCACCCACTATTCTAACATACAACCAACATCATATTCCATTTGTATTTTGTATTGTGAGATATTTTGTTTTTTATTATTGATATATTGAGTTTACCTGTCAATGTAATTAAATTGTTTTTTACATTGATACTATCTTCCCATTTCACAGTTTTTTAAGCTCGCCTGTAAGACTGAAAATAATTATTGTTGCATTTTTATTGTGCAGATTTTGACACATACATCTTGACTTTTGTTTCGGTGCACTTTGTTGGTACATGTGTACTAGCTAGTATTGAGACAAGGGTGTTAGTACTGTACACTTTAATGAATTTTGCTTTTCCATAAAATTCTTATTTGCTTCCAATCAATACCCAGCAATGTTGTGTCTAAGAAGATGATGAGATGCTATTTCTGAATCGAAAAGGGATCCATTCTGTTTTTTTATGAAAAAATATTCAGGTTTTTTGCACTTCTCG
Organism: Calotriton arnoldi; assembly: GCA_963921515.1. Taxonomy (NCBI): domain Eukaryota; kingdom Metazoa; phylum Chordata; class Amphibia; order Caudata; family Salamandridae; genus Calotriton; species Calotriton arnoldi. The sequence continues at coordinate 14,706 of CAWUFW010003924.1, read as the reverse complement.
CTGTTTATTGTCTGTTTTATTTGGAAAATACATTTTCAAGGTATATATATGTGAAGTTAAGTACAGTAAACCTAACCTTACCTACATATACTTACTTTCACTATATTCATGTAGCAAGAGCTCTTTTCAGAATGTTTTTGCTTGTCGATATTTAAAAGTCGGTATTCTAAACTAAATCATTACTCTAATGCCAAGAAATCCCCTTTAAAGAATTTGTTTTTGCCGTCAGCAAATGGCCATTTTCCACTACTTTGCTGAAAAAAAGCCATATGGAGAAAATCTCTGATGTGCCATTATACCTGCCCTTATGTTGGTTTCAGACTCCGTCTGTCCTCGCCAGGCAGATGCCTGGCCAACCTGTGCATGTGACACTGGATCTAAAATAGCTTTTAAACCTGAAGAATTCATGCTTAGACCTGTATAAAATGATTTACATGAGAACCTTCTTTCCAGTAAAAGCCTGAGCATGTATTAGTATCTGGTAACCTGGTCGCTATCTCTTTTGTTTGATGGTGGTGCCTGTGGTATCTCTCTAATGTCTGTTGGCCCCCTTTTCCCTAAACATGTTTAGAGTACCTTCTATGATTTTTGACATGTACACTGTCAAAAAACAGAATGTCCCTAAAAAACAGAAGGCTACACACCTCCCTTGTCTGCCAGTTGTCCGATTCAGCAAAACTCATAAATATCTTATTTTACTTTAAAATGTGTCTCTTTTCACACTTCCTCCCACACTTGAATCTTCATGAGGCTGTGAATCATGGAGGCGTGCACTTTACTCCACTTTTAAAGTGTAAATGTTCCAAATAGAGGGCCCCACAGCATACTTTTGTCCAGGACTCCAAGGGGCAGATTTACAAGCCCCTTGCGCCATTTTCGCACTACTTTTTGAGACGCAGCGGTGGTGTAAAAATGCGTCCCATTTACAACGTGACGCATCCAGGGAGATGCGTCACGTTGTAAAGCCCTGCGTCACATTATACCTGCGTCAGGTATAATGTATGCAGGGTGGGCGTTCCCACGCAGGAAAGCCTCGTAAAAGTGACGCAGTGAAATCTACAAGATTTCACTGTGCCACTTCTAGGACGCCACTGCGTCATAACCTTGCGCATGCTTGAAGCAGGCGTAAGGAGTGACGCAGCACAATGAGGAAAGGCCTCAACATGCATTGCTGGATTTGCTTCGTGCTTGCGACACAACTCAGCAATCGTGACTTTTGCGCCAGCAGAGGCGTCAGAATTTCTGACGCATCTGTCAAACCTTGCGCCATTGTGCGCCGTATTTACAATATGGCGCATCCATGGTGGTGCAAGGGTTTCTCAGGGTGTCGCAGGCAGTGGCATAACGAAAGCTGAGGGGGCCCCCCTGCAAGGTACACAGAGGGGCCCCTGCTCCGGATTTAATACGGAGCTCGAAGGCCTGAGTAGTGTGCTGAGGGGGCCCCCCCGCACTGCGGGGGCTGCGGGGGCCTGTGTTACGCCCCTGGGAGCAGGGAAAGTGACGCATCACTACAGATGCGTCACTTTCTTGTAAATCTGCCCCCCAATCTCTTTAAGATGGGCATGGGATAGGAGAAATTAGCACAGGCGCGTCCCATTAATGGGAGCAAAGACGTAAAAAGGCCAGTGGGTGTGCGACCAGTAGCAGAAAAGAATATTGCCCCACACCTCTACTAGCAATGAGTGCTGGGATTGTTTTGGGAACTCCAACTACTTCCATCCTAGCAGCTCCTTCAAGCAGTGCATCAACAGCAGACACCACTCACCTCCCACACTGAGTCTTGCCCCAGTAGTTACAGTGACTTCCACCAAATATACCCCAGCTGAAGGTCCAGCTGTGCCTTCCAATACCCCTTATCAAACAGCACCCAAAACTGGTCTTGGGAACTTGTGCTCTACTTCTCTCACGCTCAGGCAGACGTTCGCCATGCACAGGACCGGCATAGAAGAGTGTGAGTAAGCCTACAGGTGAGTTTGAGTATTCACTGTGTAGATCCTGAGTAAATGTCAACAATGATGTGGTGGAAAAGCCCATTAACAGAGGACATATGGTTATGCCAGGAAGTAGTTAAAGGAAACATAAAAGTTTTAAACTTGATGGCTGGGCCTTTCAGGACCACCATTTCAAAATTCTTAAAGTGTCAAGCCGTCACACAGTTGAGGGAAAAAGCCCAATGACCATCTGCAGGGCCAGACTGGCTACCAGTTTTTTTTTGCTGGGGTGGCAGGGTGGGTTCCAGGTTCACTCCTGAGGGTGCTGATTTTGTTGCTGGGGAGCTGACGGAGCCTCTAAATGAACAATGCAAAACAAATAGCTTTAAAGCGTACTTTTTTAAACATTTGTTTTGCATTGTTTACTAAGAAAAGCCCGGTAGCCAGTTCAGCCCAGACCATTTGTGTCATAATTATGAGCATAGATTCAATCAATCAAAGGCCAAGGACTCCCCTTATGATCAAGTACAGGGATAAGTAATTAAGGTTATTAAACTTGGGAAAAGCTTGTAAAAATGTTATATGTTAAGTATTAAGGTCATGTTATATATTTATTTTAAATGTCGAATTAAGGAGAGAAATGCCACAGAACTATTCACTTTTTTTTTTACAACAAATCAATAATGAATGTGAATGTATTGCATTAAATTGAAATTAATTAGCTTAAACATAAATTGGAAAAAAATTCCCACCTAAAGTAAAAAATAAATATGCATCAAAATGATTATAAGTGATGTATAGAATTAATCAAAAGTAATTTAATAATATGTAATGAAATTTATTGTTACACTCATGTTTAAATGCAAAAAGGTTTATTCAAATATTTTGTAAATAAATAAAAAAATAAGTACTATTTTTATATATTTTTTAGCACTAAAATGTAAATTATTTATATTTTTAACTATTTACAATGATTTAATTTATTTTAATATTATTTCCTTGAGGGTTTATTTTAAGTCCCTAACTTCACTAATTTCTATGGGAGGGTGTTGCATTACAAGTGGTTAGCCAACCTTGGTGCTGAACTTATTTCAGCTCTGAGCTGGAGTAATTTACAACCGTTTTATGGCCCTTTTTGGCTGCATTAACTTTAGAAGGGCAGTTTTTGAACTGCAATGGGCTTACTGTTTTGCGGGGGGTATACATTCCTCTCTAAACCCGACCCTCCTTAGATGGTCCTTACTCCTCCCTAACCTCCTCCCCTTTAGTATTAAGTATTTCCCATATTCCAGCCACTCCCCCATGTCCCTTCCACATTTAGTACTAAAACAAATACTTACATTTGTGGAGACTCCACAGTCAGGGTAGAGATCTCCGCACAGAGAAGGAGCGGGGGAGATGTAAACTCTGCACATGGGTTGGTTAAGAGCATTTTGTAGAATGTTTGTAGTACTATTGTAGTACCACAAAACGTTCTGTCAAATGAAGTTTTTGAATACGCCCCTAAAAACCTCTGCGGGTACCGGTGTGCTTCAGCATTATTGGTGAATTTGGAATACACATATTATTATGTCTTCAATGTCAGCTCCAATCTTTACCATTTGTGAAAGGTAAAACAAATATTGGTCTAAAGCATGGATACCCACAAACATTATCCTAGGGAGGTCCTAAAGAACCAAATCCCTTCTCTGAAGTTCCTTCAAATGAAAACAAGAGACACTGACTTGAAGCAGAAATTTTGTTAGAACTCTTGTTCATAGCAACGGCAGAAAAAAACACCAGCAGGAATGTGATTAGGAAGTCAAAATGCCACTGATTAAATCATTTTAGACTAGATTGTACCACATATATTTCATGCTAATAAATTAGTCAAGTCTGCTATGTCAAGCTATATGTGCTCGAAATCGACGTACAATCAATGTAAAATAGTGTGCGGGCATCCAGCTAGATGTTCAAGACAGAATCAATAATGCCGAAAGAAGGAAGCAGGTTCCTAGGTCTTGCCCCGAAGAGAAGGCGCATCTTCTACAAGTCACATACTCCTACCGCAGCGCTTAAGGATATAATATGTATTTTGAGAAGGTCTCCCTTGATGACTGCAATTGTTCTTCTGGGAATCATCAGCACCTCCACACGACTTATCTTGAAGGTGGCGGTGGGGTGCAGCAGTGTGATCCAAATTTGCCGCAGGTTTCTGAGCGAATTTCAAATAAAAAGCAGCTTCCTTTCCTGCATTTTCCTTTCTTCTTCAAACAGTCCATCACTTCGGTTGAATTCTTTGCCTCTGCGTGACACAGAAAGACAACAAATCCATGATCATCTTGGCACCTTTAGAATTGTCAGATACTTAAGAACAAAATAGGTGAATATACATTTAATAAGACTTCATATGAAATCACAAGATTACTGTATTATCTTTCTGTCATGGTTTTCATAAAATAATAATTTATCTGCAAGAAGAGTAGTGCAAAGGATAGGTTTTATTGAAGTAGGATTATCAAAAACACTAGTTGGTTTATCAAGAGCAGTTTTTTCTCTGCAGAGTAGGGTGGGGAGATGGAGGGAATCATCTGGTTGAGGTATGCATGGACAGGAGTTGTAAGATTCAGGAGTATTAACTGGGAATAGAACGATGTATAGAGATCCACAACGTTAGCAAACCAGTCCAATGCCTTGTTAGGTAAAACATAGCTTCAGTCGGAAAACCTGAGCTTAACCTCTGTTATTAATGGCACGAAGCAGCAGGCAATCTCTACAGAGGTACATATGAAGAATGAACACCATCCCAAACAACCCTTTAAGTCAGTAAACAAAACCATAAAATTGTCAGACCACTCAAGGAAAAACAAGAGATGGCCCACACAATGGGGTTGTAAAAGTGAAAGGGCTCAATTCACAAAGAGCCTCTGGAGTCATGACAGAGACTCTGCAGTCGCGGTGGATTCTCCACACAGAGAATTCTTATTGCGGAGATTCCGCCATGACTGTGGAGCGTCCTCCACGACTGCCGAGCTTTTTTTGTGAATCGGGCACAAAGTTAGTCTATGTCCATAAACCAAGATGAAAAAGCAGTTTTCAGCAATGCTCTGCTCCGCACCGGCCTGGAGCGCGGGGTAAGTTAGCTTCTATTTTGGCAGTCACAAAAGTGCCCACTTCTTTGGGAAGGGACCTCAGCCAACAGATCCCAGAGGGAAACATATCCCTCTGCCCCTGCTTTTTGTTCCAATCACAAGTCCTAATTTCTTCAGATACTGGGTAACATCTTCCTGGTCACACCTAAAACTCACAGAGTGGGGGGGGGGAGGTTATGGACCTTTGAGATAGAATTATAATACATGCTGCAATTCCCAATGTTCCCTTCCCATCCCTGACATTTCAAAGGTCAAAGCCAGTAACATTTCCCTGGCTAATTCTCTATTTTGCAGGGACACTTCAGGCGAAAACTTGGAATGCCATGGTATTCCTACAGCTTGAAAGTACGGATACTAAGGCATCAGTAATTTACAAAGCAGGAATGCTGATTCACTATCCCCACGCAGCATTTATTGGAGCCCTACATGCAGACCCAAAGCACCTGATCTTCAAAACTGTTCAAGCAACCCTCTAATTAGACTGGGCATTATCAGATAAAGAGAGCAATAAATGATGGTTAGGGGATTCTTATGCACCCTCATAATTTTCTGGCTGTACGTGATCCATGGAGTAAAGTATTTCTTCACTTTCCACTATGATTACCTAAGGTAATTAAAACACATGTTCTATGCAGACCCTAACTGCACTTGAATCACAACCTTCTGGAACAAAGAATAGTTGATAGAGATCCATTCTCATATTCTGACTGGAGATTTACTGTCTTGACCGAATGACGTACAGTCTGTCTTCTTTCAGTGCGTGAATTATTTAAAGCTCCGCCCCACTGCTGGCAGGTTGCCACTTAGAAGTTAACCAGGATGTGACCTTTACCAGAACTACATCCTGCTAACCTGCACAGTAATATAACTAAATGTATAAGCAAACAGTTCTAACACAGCCTTTAAGCTCTTCACTGGCAAAGTGCTGTGTGCAAGCTGGCACATATAAGTGTGTTTCTAAACATGAGAAATAATTAAATAACACATGAATACATATTAAGGGGTCGATTCCGATTCGGGCCGGAAAAAGCACCGACCGACTCGGATCCGGAAAAAATACCGACCGACACGTACCAGTGGCGCCCGACACGCCAAGTACGATGCAAGCCGCGATAAATCCGACCGACACGTCAGGAAACCAAGCCGACCGACCGAGCCGCTCGGAAAATAGCAATCCGGCCGGAAAAACACGCGAATCCAACCGACCGACACGCACCCGGAACAAATCCGACCGAATCGTACCCGCCAACTCCAACCCGCAAAGTACGATGCAAGGCGCGAAAAACACGACCGAGTCGGACGGAGGACAAGCCGTACGACCGACACGCATACAAAACCGAGCCGAAGCAATACAATACACCGCGACCGACGCGTACGCAGCATACAAAACTGCACAAACACAGCGTGAACGAAACGGAAAACACCGTACGAGACCAATGCAGGGTCCGACTCGGTCACAAGAACGTTTCCAACATACACAAACAGCACAAAGGAAAAATCAACCAAAAAAAGGCCAAACAAGCAATTACCAAGCCAATAAATACTGGGGGTGGGGACAGAGAACAAAGACACACCCACAACTCCACCTATATAAAGGACACAAATCACTACCATGAGCCTTTGCAAATGCCATTTCACTGCCAGCACCCAAGAGAAAGCAACCACACACCCACAGCTCATCCCTCACACAAGCCACACACCATCAGCACACCAACAAATACCTACCTCACATACACCCAGCAAAACACACACTCACACACCCTCACCTGCACACCAACACACACATCACTCACCATCACCACCCATCACCATGCCCCCAAGAAGAATCCCAAGTTCCTAGATTGTGAATTGGAAGTCCTGGTAGACGAGATCCTCAGGGTGGAGCCACAGCTGTTTGGCACTCTGGTCCAACAGACCCCCATGTCGCAGAAAACCAAGATGTGGGAGAGGATCATCAACAGGGTGAACGCACAATCATCATGTCGGTGCACAAAGACGGACATCCAGAACAGGTGGTATGACGTGCGCAGGAGGGTACGGGACCTGCTGAAGATAGACTACAGCAACAGCCAACAGACCGGCAGTGGCCCTCCTGCCAAGCCAATATACCTCAGGCCCTGGGAGGAGAAGGTGCGGGCCATCCTTCCGCCAGTGAGCGTATATGGACTAGAGAACATCCCAGAGCCTGGTGAGTACACAACAAATGTACACAATAAACTGCCACAAAACACACACATCACTGTCAAGGGGAGAGTCAAACCATGCACACATAGCAATTACACAGCAACTAGAACAGAATCATCCCAAAATGTGTATGTCAGTCAGATAAACACAACACATGCCATCAAAAAAGTCACATCCAACTGTGCCAACACATGTACAAACACAACCACAACTACAGCTAGGCAGTGGCACAAATAGAACTAACAAACACATCCACACATGTAGCCACCACAACAACACCAACACACAGTGAAGACCACTCAAAGGAAGGAATTCTGTGTATGCTGGCCAAGTCAGTGTAGCCAATAGCATCATGGGAGTCGCAGTCACACATATTGCCCCCCCACAACTGTCCCATCAACACCACCATGAACCATGCGCACATCACAGGGAGTGGAGAAGGACTCACAAGATGGCTGACACTGGCAACTGCTGTGGGGAGCACAAGGCCCTGCTGGCAACTGTGCACCAACAAACAGCAGGACACCACTGACTGACATCCTGAGAGACAACTTCCACTCCCTGCAATGCAAGCACGTTCCATGGTGGGATGGCTGGCTGGGTGGGAAGGGGGACTTGCAGCACTGACTATAGTCACCAGCACCTCCCCTCACACCCCCCAACACAAACTCCACAGTACCCACCTGGTAGAATGCAATGCCCTCCATCCTAACACAAGATCCCACAAAGCACCACCACCCTGGGTTATGTTGTGTGAAGCACAGGGACACTCTTGGGACTCTTAGCCAAACAACTGCCAGGACAACACTCCCAGCCATCCTGTCAGCACAGCCAGCCCACCCCACAGGGAAGCAGAGTCAAAAGGAAGGAAGCATGGGCATGCTGGGAAGGGGGTGGAGGCAATAGCATGATGGGAGACGTAGTCACAGACATAGCTCACCCCCACAACTGTCCCATCAACACCACCCTGAACCATGCTCACATCACAGGGAGTGGAGAAGGACTCACAAGATGGCTGACACTGGCTACTGCTGTGGGGAGCACAAGGCCCTGCTGCCAACTGTGCACCAACAAACAGCAGGACACCACTGACTGACATCCTGAGAGACAACTTACACTCCCTGCAATGCAAGCACGTTCCATGGTGGGCTATCTGGCTGGCTGGGTGGGAAGGGGGACTTGCAGCACTGACTATAGTCACCAGCACCTCCCCTCACACCCCCCCAACACAAACTCCACAGTACCCACCTGGTAGAATGCAATGCCCTCCATCCTAACACAAGATCCCACAAAGCACCACCACCCTGGGTTATGTTGTGTGAAGCACAGGGACACTCTTGGGACTCTTAGCCAAACAACTGCCAGGACAACACTCCCAGCCATCCTGTCAGCACAGCCAGCCCACCCCACAGGGAAGCAGAGTCAAAAGGAAGGAAGCATGGGCATGCTGGGAAGGGGGTGGAGGCAATAGCATGATGGGAGACGTAGTCACAGACATAGCTCACCCCCACAACTGTCCCATCAACACCACCCTGAACCATGCTCACATCACAGGGAGTGGAGAAGGACTCACAAGATGGCTGACACTGGCTACTGCTGTGGGGAGCACAAGGCCCTGCTGCCAACTGTGCACCAACAAACAGCAGGACACCACTGACTGACATCCTGAGAGACAACTTCCACTCCCTGCAATGCAAGCACGTTCCATGGTGGGATATCTGGCTGGCTGGGTGGGAAGGGGGACTAGCAGCACTGACTATAGTCACCAGCACCTCCCCTCACACCCCCCCCAACACAAACTCCACAGTACCCACCTGGTAGAATGCAATGCCCTCCATCCTAACACAAGATCCCACAAAGCACCACCACCCTGGGTTATGTTGTGTGAAGCACAGGGACACTCTTGGGACTCTTAGCCAAACAACTGCCAGGACAACACTCCCAGCCATCCTGTCAGCACAGCCAGCCCACCCCACAGGGAAGCAGAGTCAAAAGGAAGGAAGCATGGGCATGCTGGGAAGGGGGTGGAGGCAATAGCATGATGGGAGACGTAGTCACAGACATAGCTCACCCCCACAACTGTCCCATCAACACCACCCTGAAGCATGCTCACATCACAGGGAGTGGAGAAGGACTCACAAGATGGCTGACACTGGCTACTGCTGTGGGGAGCACAAGGCCCTGCTGCCAACTGTGCACCAACAAACAGCAGGACACCACTGACTGACATCCTGAGAGACAACTTCCACTCCCTGCAATGCAAGCACGTTCCATGGTGGGCTATCTGGCTGGCTGGGTGGGAAGGGGGACTTGCAGCACTGACTATAGTCACCAGCACCTCCCCTCACACCCCCCCAACACAAACTCCACAGTACCCACCTGGTAGAATGCAATGCCCTCCATCCTAACACAAGATCCCACAAAGCACCACCACCCTGGGTTATGTTGTGTGAAGCACAGGGACACTCTTGGGACTCTTAGCCAAACAACTGCCAGGACAACACTCCCAGCCATCCTGTCAGCACAGCCAGCCCACCCCACAGGGAAGCAGAGTCAAAAGGAAGGAAGCATGGGCATGCTGGGAAGGGGGTGGAGGCAATAGCATGATGGGAGACGTAGTCACAGACATAGCTCACCCCCACAACTGTCCCATCAACACCACCCTGAACCATGCTCACATCACAGGGAGTGGAGAAGGACTCACAAGATGGCTGACACTGGCTACTGCTGTGGGGAGCACAAGGCCCTGCTGCCAACTGTGCACCAACAAACAGCAGGACACCACTGACTGACATCCTGAGAGACAACTTACACTCCCTGCAATGCAAGCACGTTCCATGGTGGGATAACTGACTGGGTGGGTGGGTGGGTGGGAAGGAGGTCTGGCTGTCAACCAAACACAATCAATGCAGACCATGTTCACACCCCAGAGAATACATAGAAATGCCCAAATAATGCAGGACAATGTGCCACACCAATATCAACCCCTGACTGTGACAACTTAGGACAATACAATGTACAGGCCCGCACCCCGAGGCACAGTCACAACTGTCAGGTGTGTCAACCACTGATGCCTGCAGAAACATGACATACATTGTTTGTGTCTCCCAAAAACAGGTGATGATAGGGACACAGCAGCAGACGCTGAGGAGTCCCAGTCCCAGGCTCAAGAGGATGCCGAGCTCACTGGCGTCGTACAGCCTCTGTCCTCCTCGGACGATGAAGAACAACCTGGCACATCCGGTGCAAGTCAACATGCTGCACCAGCAGGACCACCAGCTGCAGCACCAGCAGGTCCACCAGCTGCACCCCCTGCACCCACCCCTCCAACGACTGTCACCACGAATACCATCCCTGCCGACATGGACAGAATAAGGAACAACACCAGCGCAGTGACCCTGGACCAACCTGGGGCCATGGACACCACCACCACCACCAACCCCCAAGGTGGACCAGGGTTATCTGTGCGTGCAACTGCACACACTGCACATGTCAGCAGGGGTGGTGGGAGGGTGGGAGACAGAGGTCGCTGCTTGCAGACGTTGCTGGTGTGCATGAAGACCCACAACTGGTACGCATAGCTGATGCGTACCAGTCCAGCACCGGAGAGCTCAGCCAGGTAGTGGGGCTCCTCAGAGACATTAAACAGCAGCAGGCTGCCCATCATGCCCGCTTGGACTCCCACATGTCCCAAGTGGAGTCACACATGTCACGTGTGGACTCCCACATGTCACGTGTGGACTCCCACATGACCCGCGTGGAGTCCAAGTGGGATGTACTACATGAGATGACGGCGGTGCACAGGGACATTTTACAATGCCTCCGCCAGATGAACAGCAACCAGTCCACACCTCCCTGTGTGCCAACAACATCTGGTACCGAACAAACTGCAACTGCCACAGGGAGGGAGGAGGACTCTGGCGGAGAGTCCCCTGCACCGCAGCAGCCTGCACTTGAGGGCCCCCCCAAGAAGAGGGGTCGTCCGAGGAGGGGAAAGTGAGAGGCTGATGGCCAAGCGCAACTCCCAGGAAGCCTGAACCTGTTCTGGATTTTCGCCTTTGTGCACAGACTGTTCACCCTGTTGATGGCAACACTACTCCCACACATTGCATGGGGAGTATAAGTTGGAACAATGTGTCAGACAACAGTGGCCCCGATACTGGGGATCCTGTCTACCTGGACTTTCTATTCATCTAGGAACTTGGGATTGCAAGATTCATGTACAGCACAATCCATCCTATGCACTATTATCACAATAAACACACTAATACACCATACTTGCCTCTGTCGTGATTCCAACGTGGGTGCTGTTATGGGGATGATGAACTGCAAAATTACACAGTGTATGCGAACTGCAACAGCAAGGACAACACAGGCATGTGAGTACAGGCAACGTGGACACATATGAGGGAGACACACCACCAGGGCTACACAACACATACACACCTAGGCCATCTGACTCATTGCCTACACTGATGTTGCCAGGGAAGACGGTGCAATGCACAGACACCACACCCATTCCCAGTTGTAGTCAAGTAGCCCACAGGTGCAGTAAGCAAATGGCAGTCAAATGTGTGACCACAGACAACGCACATCACTAAGTGAAGCACAGGTTTATTACACAGTAGCAACATGCCGTAACCACTACAGATGCAAGGTAACCCCACCTGGTAGCGGGCACACAGTCAACAACTGTAGACAGAAGGAAGTCCATGGGTGTGGCGCACATCACCTGTAGGGACACAACAGCTACCAGCCTGGATGTGCAATCACGTCGTCGGTGGACACAGTTCACCAAACGAATCTGAAAGTACCCTGTGAAGGACAGAAATGACACACAGTCAAAAGCAATGCAGTACAGGACAGAACAGCAAAACTCATGCACAATACATGTTACAAGATACCCACCCAGAACCAAGTTAGCATGTCAACACTGTTGGGGAGTACAGCCCACCTGTCACCACACATCGCAACACACATCCTGTCAAGTAGCCCATGGACACACTCCAACAGCACCAGAGCACCACCCACACATCATGCCAACTCACATCATTCACATGACACCTCAGGATACTCACATTCAGCTAAAGAAGTTGGTGATGAGCTGTGTGCGGACATCACCATCACCATCATCATCATCATCGTCACTGGCATCGTGGTCCAGGCCAGGATCCTCCACAGGTGGCGGATGTTGGTCATCGTCATCCTGGATGAGAGGCAACTCCTTCCGCACTGCCAGGTTGTGAAGCATGCAGCAGACGATGATAATCTTGCACACTTTCGCAGGGGCATATGGGAGGGACCCTCCGGTCTTGTCCAGGCAGCGGAAGCGGCTCTTCAGGAGACCAAAGGTCCGCTCAATCACTCTCCTGGTCCGACCATGTGCCTCATTGTAGCGCATCTGGGCAGGTGTCACAGGGTTCCTGAGGGGTGTCAGCAACCACGGCATGTTGGGGTATCCCGAGTCACCTACGGACAGACAAGTGCACATCAGCTGACTTGGAAAAGTGGGCGGAATACTACAGATCAGATCACACACAATGGCACAAAGTCAGTACACACCGACAAGCCAGGCACGCTGGTTCTGCATCTGTGCCATCAACCTGGGGATGCGACTACTCCTCATCACAAAGGCATCGTGTGCTGAACCAGGGAAACGGGCACACACGTGTGTGATGGTCATGTCTGCAAGACACACCACCAGTGCATTGACCGAGTGGTAGTGCTTGCGGTTCCTGTAGGCCTGCTCCTGGGCCTGTGGTGGTACCAAAGCCACATGTGTCCCATCAATGGAGCCAATGACATGCGGCATCCTCCCCAGGGCATAAAAGTCACTCTTCACGTCAGTGAGTCGTCGCAGTCTAGGGAAATAGATGTACCGGTTCAGGAAGAGCAACATTGCCGCCAAAACATCGCGGAGCACACGGCTGAACATTGTCTGTGACATCCCACCAGCAGACGCCACAGTATGTTGGAAGGTACCGGTGGCAAAGAAGTGTAGGGCTGCCATCACCTTCACCTTGGGGGTCAGCGCTGTAGGATACGGCCGGCCAGGCTGCAAATGTGGGGACAACTGCACTGCCAAATCCTCAATCAGCTGCCTGGTGAAGCGGTACCGTCGGATGCTGTCCCGTTCCACCATCGTTGCCAGGTCTGGGAATGGCCGATGGACAGCAGGAGCCCTGCAGTGCAGAGGAGAAGTAAGCAAGATCGTCAGTCACCCCACATATGCGGCATTGAACACACTCAAGATCCCAACATACATCATCATGAGGCACAACTACATGAAGTGTGCAGTACCGGTACGACATTTATGGTACATACATGGCCAACATCTGTCAACACGGTCCTACAGGTGGCATCAATTTGTCCCAGGTTGGCCCATTGGATATCATGATGCTGTGTCACAGTCACCCCCCAGTGACATGTGAGGACAGATGTGCCCCAGGCACCACAGCTCAACGACAGGCACATTCCCAGGGACCCTGTAATGCCACATGGACACTGGCATCACCTGGAGTATCATGTGTACACCACAACAAAACAAACATGACCCCCACAGGTAGTGGCTACACTTGCCATGGCAGGAGAGCCATGGACGTCTGTGACACACACGCACAACATCAGAGTCCATGCACACACAACGTGGATGTGGAGACTGTCTCCCATTGTGCACATGAAATCAGAGACATTGTAAACACTACATGCACAAAGACTGTGGAGGGCCATCACTATTGTGCCACTGGGACACCCTGGCTCAAACATACCGTCCCACATGGGACTCACGGGGTATGTGACATGACATACACAAACACCACTGTGAAATGTGACCATGGCACATGCACAGATATGAACAGTTGCACATCACAGTGGTCACGTACACGTAACACCCAGGATCCTGTCCCCATTAACACGTGCACAGCCTGGGGGTGGCTGCCCACAGGTGACACCCACAGGACAACATGTACACCAACATACACACAATAGGAAATGCAGCCTTACATGCCTTATGATAAGGTTTGGACAGGCTGTCGTGATGTAGGTGTGCCCCTCACTCCCTGGGAGCTATCTGTGGCTGGCATATGTCCATCTGAGACAGGCATGCTGACATATGCCAGTCACATGTACAGTGATGCGTTGTACTGCAATGGACCGATCGGTGCCTCCGGCCGGCCCATTGCATTCAATGTGTGCGGGTACGCGTTGTACCCCTGTGCGCGTTGAACAGCAATGGACCGATCGGTGCCTCCGGCCGGCCCATTGCATTCAATGTGTGCGGGTACGCGTTGTACCCCTGTGCGCGTTGTACTGCAATGGACCGATCGGTGCCTCCGGCCGGCCCATTGCATTCAATGTGTGCGGGTACGCGTTGTACCCCTGTGCGCGTTGTACTGCAATGGACCGATCGGTGCCTCCGGCCGGCCCATTGCATTCAATGTGTGCGGGTACGCGTTGTACCC